>CM040128.1:175311174-176020328 GCA_022559845.1 Amorphophallus konjac | reverse complement strand
GTAAGAATTTGCAGGATTCAAGGCGTTTGGATCGCTGGTGGGAGTAACATCTTGTCACCCTGTATCCTTTTCTTGTAACCATTGATTACTATATGATATCTACGCTATTATAGCATATCAAGGACCTTGTGATTCTGATAAACCTGAAATTTGAGTTCCCCTTCATCAAAAACGATGACGATTTCAGGAGAGTCTTTATCACACAGATAGGCCGTTGAGTTATTAAAGGTTCGGGACGATGGTTCCACTTTCTGAGTTGATGCGCGGACAAACGGGCTTCGGCTTAGTGTTGGCTCAGAGATATGGATTCTTGACCAGACCTAAACAGCTTAACAATATTATCCTTGATTATTTTCTAGTTTTAGTTTGTTTTAATCTTTTTCTTTTAGCCCAGCATGCATCATGTAGGACTTTGAGTTTCATGCTGAAAATCTTCATATTATGGCAATAATGAAGTTCGCTCGTTCTCAATTGAGATAACATGAGATATTCCACTCCAAATCAAGTACTTCGTTCTGGTTGAGGCCATTCAGGCGGATTCCTTGGAAGTGACCCTTTTGTTGGATTTCTATCCCAATTCTCTTTACTTTTCTGCAAAATTTACCTTGGTTGCAGCACATCCACGTTGGCTGGTAATCGCTCTCCAATGGTCTTTCCCTGTCGTGCCCGCGCGCACACCCTTTTATTTACTTAGCTTAATCTCCTTCTTTCCAACAAATCGACATTTCCTTGGAACCTCTCAGAGTTGTTTCACTCAGAATTTTGGAACGATTTCAAATACTTAGTGTCTGAGGCGTGTCACATCACACCTTGGCGTCTCCTTATCAGTTCATTCTACTTCATCTCATTTTCGTTTCACTCCCTTGCAAAGCAGACGCCAAGGCGGGGCAGCTGTAGACACGCCAAAATTGACGTTTTGTTGATCAAATCTCATGTTATTATGTAAACGCCCCAAGTGGACTTCAATATTCTTATAATATAAAGTTTTTCTATTTTTTGTGAATTTTTATGCATTTTTCTTGCATTTTTGTTATTCACGACTTTATTAAGGGCGTTAATTTATAAAGTCACGACCTGTAAAAAGGCGTTTTCAAAGAAAGGACGACCGTGAAACAGGGCGTCAATTCCTGGTATTATCCGCTAATTTCTGAAATTATCAATTTTCAAAATAAAAGGCATTTTCTTAGTAACGCCCTTCCTCAAGGCGTGTTTTTAAGAAACGTCGTTATCATAGGCGTGTTATATCAGTGTTTAAACAGAGCAAGTTCTGTTTCTAAAATTAAATCCAGGAAGAAACGTCCTTTGCTAGGTCGTGTTTCAAGAAACGCCTCTGTTGCAGTCGTCAATTCATCAAGAGACGCCCTCGATTAAGGCGTGTTTCGCTCCAGAGTCCTTCCTTTTTCGATCTTTCCCTCACAGTTCCCTATCATAATTTGGTCTCTTGCTCGATCTTAATCCTTCCTTGAATGCCTCATTACCCGTTCTGATCTTACCTTGCTTGATCACATCCAATCGAAGCTATAAATTGAAGCCTTGATCGATCGTGTAAAAGGTTAAGCATTGTAAAAGGGTTAAGATGTTTTAAGCAGTTTTAAGCTCGTGAAGCAGGTGAAGCACGTTAAGCAGGTTTCAAAAGGTTTAAGTATTCACGAGCAGAGCCTTCTTCGTCCTTTGCTGCATCCTCTCTGCGTTCTTCGTTGGGCTTCATCCGGTGCTTCATCCATCTACTTCCGGCATCTTCACCCAATTTTCCCTTTACTGTCGCCAGGGACAGCAGGGTTTCTCAGCCTTTTCATCTGTTTGTTTTTTTTTCATTCATATCACTCCATTCATCATATACGTTCATCCTTCATATTTATTCACACTTTATCGCATTTTTATCATCATACTCCCCCTCCCTTAAGTCTTGTTAAGGGGTTTAAAAACAACCCAAAAAAAAATAAGGTGCGCATGTGCCTTTCTTTCCTTCATTATTACACGTCTATTTGGATAGATACTACTGCATTTTGGGCTGATCCCTCTCTTCTTGTTTGTGTTTATTGTCCGTTTTGCAAGGTAATCAACTAAGAAGACCCGCTTCATCGGCCGGCCGATTGAAGTTGGAGGAGGAAATCCACATCCATCCCGCATCCCAATTTCCACCAGGTACACGCGATCTCCTTTTCTTCTTATTGAGGTAATCCCTCTGGCGATCACAACTCCCTTTTAAGCACCTCGTGCTATTTTTATTACATCTTATTCATTTATTATTATTATTTTTATTCCTAAGTGTGGATTTTAATCCGAATCTACACCGATAAAGAGTGGAAAAGGATGAAGCTTTGGAATACAAAAGATAAGATGCAATGCATGAAAACGCAAGGGAAATGCAACAGAACTAATGAACTAGAAACATGATAAAAGCACACATGCATGCAAGCACACATCACACACTAACATATAATAGCCGAGGCACATATAGGCCAAGAGTTTCTTCCCCTTTGACATCATCAAAAAGGAGGGGGTGAAATATGGATGCCAAGTCGAAGGAGCATCATAGTCTAATCATCATTATCATCCGGAGTGGAGGGACGGGGATGACGCCTAATATACGCCGAAAGTTCTTCCAACATGTGGGTTTGGTTGGCCAAAGCATCAGTGACGTAGCGAGAGTGCTCCTGATGAGAGAGTTTCAGATCTGATAGTTCAAGTTGCATAGCTTCCATGGTCTCCCCATACTCGTCTAACCGATCATCAATAGAATCCAAACGGTCCATGATTAGTTGTGCCTCCTCAGAAGGCATGCCTGCTGCAGGAACATGAGCATCTTCAGCCTGCGCTTCATTGTCATTCTCATTATCTGCTGAACTGTCTGGTGGGACTGTCCTTTTTATTTGTCGAACTAACACGCCATCTTGCTCTTCAAACCCCATGTGGTGACAAATAGATTGATATGTCTGCGTCACGGATAGTTTGAGATGCTTCTCTTGACAAATTTATATCCATATAAGCAAAGATGGTTGTTAAGGCCGCAGCATATGGCAAAGTACGGTGCTTGTGCGTCATGCTTGAACATATGTGATCAAGAATAAGCTGTGGAAATTTAATGGGAATTTCACCGAATAAGCATGAAAACAAGAACATGTGTTTCTCCGTAACCTTGTCATGGCCTCCTCCACGTGGCAATAAAATAGTTGTAATCATTCGGTGCAGTATACGTTGCAAAGGAGGGAATTTGTTGGCATTTAATCCGGCGACCGACCGGTCACCCATTTCTTCAGAAGTCATATAGAGGTAAACAGTGGCATCCGAAATTTCTACATCTCCAAATGCATACCCTTCATTAGGCAAGTCAAAAGCAAGACCCAACAAGTGTGGTGATAAAATAATTTCTTGTCCATTAACCGTTGTAACTGGAACATCACCCGAAAACCCCAAGTTGCTATAAAATTGGTGTACCATATTGGGGTAAATGCGGCGATGTGCAGACATGAAAATGTGCAAATTTGGCTGGCTGCATATCAGATCAACTAATCCACGTAGATGACGACTAAGATTTTCAAAGTTTACCGCCCGTGGACGTAGAATGGTCCGATCCAAGATTTTTCTTGCGGGCTGTGATGCGGCGGTTTGAGATCGACGCCCTTGCCCGGAGCTCGATGCCTCACCTCTGCGAGAAGCACGCTTCTTCGGGGCCATCTAAAACACAAACCGAAAGAACCCACCGATGTGGTATAGATCTTGATGGTTCAACCAAGGAGAAATGCTAGAAGTGTGAATCTATGATCCTCCACAGACATCAGAAGCTTACCTCAAGGGAATGAAGATCAAAGGATGACACTTTAAGCCACAAGGAGAAGTGTTCGCGCGGATGCCACCCAGAAAACCGCGGCTAGGGCTTGATGTCTTGGGTGCCAAGGAAGGATTGTTTAGGGGTTGCAAAGGGTGGTGGCAAAGCTAGGAAGGGGGCAAGAGAGGTTTTATAGCCATGGGAGGGTTCCAACTTAGGGTTGGAACCCTTGTTGGAGCGGCTTGGGCGCGGGTTAGCCACCCCGCCGGTTTGGGTCGACCCAATGGGTCGACCCGTTGCGTCTCTTACCCCCGGGCCAAACTGGATGCGCGAGGGTCGACCCTTAGGGTCGACCCATTTTCTGGGTTTGCA
The DNA here is from genome assembly GCA_022559845.1 of Amorphophallus konjac. NCBI lineage: Eukaryota > Viridiplantae > Streptophyta > Magnoliopsida > Alismatales > Araceae > Amorphophallus > Amorphophallus konjac. The sequence goes on along the minus strand of CM040128.1, from coordinate 176,016,187 downwards.
AGGGGTCGACCCTATGGGTCGACCCTTTTACTGGTTTTCAGCTGAAAGAAGAATTAACCAGAAGAAAAAAATCAAGGGATGTTCGGCTCGAGTCCCCAATTGTAAAAAAGTATGAAAGCAAAGATTTTTGGATAAAAATTGGGATGTATGCAATTGGGGTATTGTTAGTTGAAATTTGGGAATATAGGAGACGTGTAATGTCCTTTTTTTCCAGATTTCTGACTTTGAACAAATGAGCTCCTTTGTGGGCAGAAAATTTTATCCAAGGTGATTTTGGCCATAGAAGTAACAATGAACATGGGTGAATACAATATACATAGTAAGAACGCAGAAGCACACCAAAGTGATTTTTCACACAATTTGATTTTTCTTTTGTTTTTCACAAAACATGATGCATATGCATGACAAGAGAAATACTATATGCATGAAACTAATGCAATTACATGTAATGAAGTGACCTATATATACATGATGCACATGGGTATGTATCACACTTCTATCCTACAAACCCCTAGTTCTCTTCTAAAAGTAGTGAACTTGTCTTCACTTAGAGGTTTGGTGAAAATGTCGGCAATTTGACGATCGGTCTCAATGAAACTGATTTCTACATGACCCTTACTTACATGATCTCTAATGAAATGATGTCGGATTTCAATATGCTTGGTTCTAGAGTGATGAACAGGGTTTTTGGACAAGTTTATGGCAGAGGTGTTGTCACAAAGAATTGAGGTGTTTTTAAAAGATATGCCATAATCAATCAATTGTTGTTGGATCCATAACACCTGGGCTACACAACTATCGACAGCCACATATTCGGCTTCGGCAGTAGACAATGCCACAGAATTTTGTTTCTTGGAGGCCCATGAAACCACGCAGCCCCCAAGAAATTGGCAATACCCACTAGTGCTTTTCCGATCCACTTTGCAACCCGCATAATCGGCGTCAGAATAAGCAATTAAATCAAGACTCGAATTACGCGGAAACCATAGTCCGAAGTTAACTGAACCAGCAACATATCTAAAATTCGTTTAACGACCGACATGTGTGATTCTTTTGGGTTTGATTGAAATCTAGCACACATGCAAACAGCAAACTGTATGTCGGGCCGGCTGGCAGTTAAATACAATAGTGAACCTATCATGCTTCTAAAGAGTTTTTGGTCCACTGATTTACCTGTCTCATCTTGATCAATTTTTATTGAGGTAGACATAGGAGTTGGTTGTGGTTTTGTTGATGTCAAATTGAACTTTTTCAGCAACTCCATTGTATACTTCTTTTGATGTATGAACATCCCATCAATTGTCTGGTTCACCTGCAATCCCAAGAAGAAAGTCAGCTCTCCCATAGGACTCATTTCAAACTCACTTTGCATCAATTTGGCGAAGTCTTTGCTGAGAGCATCTTTAGTAGAGCCAAAAATAATGTCATCAACGTAAACTTGAACAATTAAGATATCCTTACCATTCAACTTTGTAAAGAGAGTTTGATCAACATTACCTCGTTTGAATTCATGTTGAATGAGGAATTCACTTAACCTTTCATACCATGCACGGGGTGCTTGTTTCAGACCGTAAAGAGCCTTGTCCAGCTTGTACACATGGTCTCTATGCTTTGTGTCTTCAAAACTCGGTGGTTGCTCCACATACACATCCTCCTGGATATAGCCATTCAAAAATACACTCTTAACATCCATTTGAAATAATTTGATATTATGACAATATGCAAATGCTAAGAGAACCCTCACTGCCTCAAGTCTTGCTACTGGAGCAAAAGACTCATCAAAGTCAACTCCTAATTCTTGGCTATAGCCTTTGGCTACTAGCCTGGCCTTGTTCCTAATTACCACTCCTTGATCATTTGTTTTATTTCGAAACACCCATTTGGTTCCGATCACGGAGTGATTCTTAGGACATGGTACGAGGAACCACACTTTGTTCCTTTGGAACTGGTGTAGTTCTTCTTGCATGGCCATGATCCATGACTCATCTTTCAAGGCCTCTTCAATAGAGTGAGGTTCAGCTTGAGAGAGCAAGGCTAATAAATCATGAGTTTCAACTTCCCTGAAAGGGGCTCGTGTCCTTATCTCTTCTTGTACATTTCCCAATACATTCTCAGGAGGATGGTCCTTTGCAAATGTCCATTGCAACGGTAGCTCCTGTTCAAGTTGAGTTTCCTGATTTTCATCCTCTTCTTTTAGTTCTTCCTCTTCTTGTTTTTCTGATTTTTCTTCCTTCTTCTCGATATTATCATCTTTCAACTCATCATCCTGCAAAATAGATTTTTCATCAGTTCTAGATGGAGATGATTTATCAATAATAACATGTGGGCTTTCTTCAACTACAAGAGTTCTCAAGTTATATACTCGATATGCTCTTGAATTGAGAGAGTACCCAAGCAATATGCCTTTGTCACTTTTGGGATCAAATTTAGCCAAGTCCATCTTACCATTGTTATGAATGTAGCATATTGAGCCAAACGGTCTCAAGTATGAAATGTTTGGCTTCTTACCTCGGTATAGCTCATATGGAGTTTTCTTCAACAATGGTCTTACCATGGCTCGGTTTATGATGTAGCAGACCGTGCTCACTGCTTCAGCCCAAAAGTACCTCGGTAGTTTATTCTCATTCAGCATGGTTCTTGCCATCTCAATTAGCGTTCTGTTCTTCCTTTCCACAACTCCATTTTGTTCCGGAGTTCTTGGTGTGGAGAAGTCATGCATATAGCCTTGAACCCTGCAAAAATTTCTGAACTCATGGTTATCAAATTCTCGGCCGTGATCGCTCCGCACCGCTTTGATGCAATACCCTTTATCATTTTGAACAAATCTGCAAAATGCTTCAAATTCTATCAGGGCATCATTTTTATGAGTTAGGAAATAAACCCAACATAATCTTGAATAATCATCCACAATCACAAATCCATATAATTTACCACCCAAGCTGTGAGTTCTGCTTGGTCCGAAGAGATCAATGTGGATGAGTTCAAGAGGCCTTGATGTGGTCACATCTTGTTTCGACTTAAATGATGTCCTTGTTTGTTTGCCCATGCTACAAGCTCCACAAACTCCATCATCGACGGCCTTCAACTTGGGCAGTCCAATTACCAAATCCTTTCTTGATAATTTCAGTAAAACATTGAAACTAGCATGCCCAAGCCGGCGATGCCAGAGCCAAGCATCATCATTGTTCCTTGCAATTAAACATAAGTTCTCATGAGAGGCATCATTCAAGTTTATCATATAAACATTGTTATACCTGAATCCAATGAACTTTATCTCATGAGTATTCCTATTCAAAACAGTGCAGTGGTCAGAATCAAAAATCACATTGCATCCCTTATCACAAAGTTGGCTTATGCTTAAGAGATTATGTTGCAAACCCTTCACAAGCAATACATTTTCAATGGTATGATTTTGATTCTTACCTATTTTACCTTCTCCAATGATTTTACCTTTGTCATTACCACCGAATGCTATCGTCCCACCATCCTTTTCATGCAGGTCCACAAACCATTCCTTGTTTCCCGTCATATGCCGAGAGCAGCCACTGTCCAAATACCATTTGTTCCTTTGAGCTCTCGAGTAGACCTGCAATTCAACCAAAGTGCTTATGGAGATTTTGGTACCCAAGCAAGCTTGGGTCCATGATGGTTAGAGGCATGATGCATATATGATCTATTTCTGAATCTAGCAGAATTTTCTTCATCATATTTCAGAATTCTACAATCATACATGTCATGACCCATTTTACCACAATAGAAACAAGTGATGGCTCTATCTCTTTTTCCCTTTCTTCTAACATTTGAAGAGGAGTTGTGCATGTGTTTCTTTGGTTTGGATGATGCTGAACTTATGGAGGCCCAATGGGTTGTTTGAACTTTTGATTTTTCAAGGATGGCAAGGGCATCCTTCAACATATTTATTTCAGCCAATTGAGATTGGCTTTGTTTTTCAGCCTTTTCTTTGGCTTCATTACAAGCTGAGCTTTGAAGCTTTTCTTGTTCCATTTCATTTTCCAATTCTTCATGCATTTTCAGATATGTGGATTGTTCCTCTCTCATGCATGATATTTCCTCTTCAAACAGTTCAATTTTGGATGCAAGAATTTCATTTTCATTTTTCAAGTTTTCATTGACTATTTTTGAGGCAAGGCACTCTTCACATGATCTTTTAGTATGCACAAAATGATCAATTTTCTTTTTCAAATTTCTGTTTTCAGATTTGAATCTTTTACATTTTTCATATAAAGACTCATATGCAATTTGCCATTGTTCACAAGTAAGAGTTTCAGTTTCACAATCTACCTCATTTCCTTCGTCGTCATTTGCCATGAGGCATAGATTCTTGACTAGCTCATCTAATCCATCTTCATTTCTGGATTCCTCCTGATCTTCATCACTCCATGTGACCATCATGGCTTTGGGCTTTCTGAACTTGCCTTTCTTCACCTTCTTGATGAGATCGGGGCACTCACCCCGCATATGGCCGGGTTTCTTGCATTCATAGCAAATCACTTCTTCTCTCTTGCTATTTTCTCCTCTGTTTGGACCTTACCTTCTCGGTCCTTTTCTGAACTGACCACCAAAATTTTTGGTTCGTTTCACAAACCGTCTTGCTCTTTGTGTGATCATGGCAACTAATTCTTCATCTTCAGTGTTGCCTATTGAATCATTTTCACTGCCCTCTGAATCGTGTGGATTCACCTTTAGAGACATTGTGATAACAACTTTCTTTTTCTTGTGATCCTCCTCGCTCCTTTTGATGTTTATCTCATAAGTCATCAGCGAGCCAATTAACTCGTCCAGAGTTAAAGTACTTAAATCCTTGGAGTCTTCAATTACAGTGGCCTTTGTATGCCACTGTGGAGTAAGGGATCTTAGGACTTTTCTGACGAGTTCCTTGTTAGAATACTCCTTGCCAAGTCCCTTTAGTCCATTGGTAATTTCTGTTAGCCTTGCAAACATATCAGAAATTGATTCTTCTGGCTTCATTGTAAACAGCTCATAGTCCCGAACTAAGAGATTGGCTTTTGTTTTCTTGACTTCCGATGTTCCTTCATATATAAGCCGCAGATTATCCCACATCTCCTGCGCAGAGGAACACATAGATATTCGTGAGTATTCGTTAGGATGAACCGCACATTGAATTATATTCATAGCCTTAAAATTCGTTGAACACTTCTCTATATCTTCTTCATCCCATTCATCTTCTTTTTCAGATAAAACATATGGACCCTTACTTATGACACGCCAAACATCGTAGTCCTGGGCACGTAGGAAAACGTACATTCTGTTTTTCCAATAGGGGTAGTTTGATCCATCAAGGAACGGAGGTCTTTGAATAGAATGCCCTTCGGGCATCATCCCTTTATTTGCCATATGAACGGGATCAAACTCTGCGACCGTGTGGTCGAGACTAAACAGAGACCAGCTCTCTGATACCAATTGTTGAGTCCCAAATGTGACAATCAAGAGGGGAGGGGTGAATTGATTGGCTAATAAAAATTTTGCTACCCTTAAGAAAACGATGCTGATTAAACAAACAACTACTAACACTCGCACGAACAGGATCACACTCGTGAATGTGTGCGGAATGTGTTTGAAAAGCTGGTGTAGTGATCTCTCAACTCACCATGAAGCCCACTCGACAAGAATCGGAAAATTCACAACACATGAGACACACGAATTTTTAGGTGGTTCGGTTACACAGCCGTGTCCCCTACGTCCACCCCTCACACTTGAGGATTAAAGCTTCACTATCGAGTGAATCACACACACACGCTGTTTAGAACAGCAAACACACACACACACATACACGGCTTCTGATCTGGTAGCCAAAAGCGCACAAGCGCACAAACACGCACACAAGTTCGTGTTTCCGAACACGAACACCACACACAGGGATCTGAAGTTTATGATTACACAAATATTCAAGATCAATCCAAATGATTCAAAATGAGAAGTTTAGAAGATTATTTATCCTGATCGAAGCTCCCCCTATCACTTCAGCGAATTTCGTTGAGCACTTGGTGCAGCCCGTTGAACGTTCTTGACGATTATGCTCGGAAGAGGTACGATCTTGATCTCCACGCAGCCAACCAGCAGGATGTTGATTTGGAGGCTTGAATCCCTCTTCTTTTCTTCCCTTTTACGCACACTACAAGGTAGAAGAAGGGCTATAGCTTCTGGTTGCGACCTGCACTCACAAGGTTAGAGCAAAAAACCAAATTTCAGGAAGATACGAATTCTGCTTAGGGTTTTCATCTCAATAGGATTATATATATGTTAAGGGCGGTCAAGGGATGTCTAGGAGACAAGATCCACACATCAAGGAGTAGTTTAAGGACAGCCACACAAGTGTGGTTTGTCAACCAGCTCGCATGGACAAGAGTCCACATTCACGGCGCCGCCCGGACCAGAAAGGGTCGACCCTTGGGGTCGACCCTCGTGAGGGGCCAGATGCCCCTGGCAGCATGGGTCGACCCTTAGGGTCGACCCTTTCAGGAACCGTTGCTGTCTTTGAAAAATGGCCTTCTGGAGTTTACAGGGGTCGACCCTTTTTGGAGCCTAAACAGTTTGAGGGAAAAGGGTCGACCCTTGGGGTCGACCCATGAAGAAACCGGTTCTGGAATTTTAATTCCTCAGGCAGGAGTCGACCCTTGGGGTTGACCCTTTCAAAAGGGATTCTGACTGGCAGCCTTTTCCTGCACTTTCTAAAATTGGAGATAAAACAAGGCTAAGTGCAGGGGGTTCAAGATGGGGTTTTAAAACATGAATGCTCCACATCTAGACATAAGATCTATCAGTGTAATGGAGGAGTTTAGGATCAATCTCACCAATCGTCCTTCAGTCGTTTTAAGAGCTTTGGCCTGTCAAGAATAAGGTTTGAATTAGTTCTACATGTTGCACATTGAAACCACAATACTTACAAGGAGTTGTTATACTTGAGCCTTCTCAAATACCATGTCTTCAAGTGATGCGTTCATATCCAGAGCGTAGGTATGCTCATTTTCAGTTCATACAAAACCATTTGATCATCATCAAAAATCATAAGTCATATACATGAGGAGGGGGTTCAACACTGCTAATTGTGGAGGTAAAGCCAATCTATAAGCCACTTCACCGACCCTTTCAAGAATTTCAAATGGGCCAATAAATCTAGGAGTTAGCTTTCCTTTAATGCCAAATCTTCGAATACCACGACCTGGAGAAACCTTCAGATATACATGTTCTCCTACTTGAAACTCCAAGTCACGCCTTCGATTGTCAGCATAAGACTTTTGCCTATCTTGTGCCATTTTCATCCTTTCTTGAATGAGTTTTATTTTCTCTGTAGAATCTCTGATAAGATCGGGGCCTAGAAATTACATTTCCCCTATTTCATTCCAACATATTAGTGATCGACAACTTTTCCCATATAGAGCTTCAAAAGGTGCCATTTGTATGCTTGCTTGATAGCTGTTATTATATGCAAATTCTACTAGAGGCAAGTGATCATGCCAACTTCCTCCAAAATCAATGACACAAGCCCTGAGCATGTCTTCTACTACCTGATTCGTTCTTTCCGTCTGACCATCCGTTTGTGGATGAAATGCCGTGCTAAAATTTAATCTAGTCCCCAGTGAATGTTGTAGGCCCTTCCAGAACTGTGATGTAAATCGAGGATCTCTATCTGATACAATAGAGACAGGGACACCATGTAGTTTAACAGTTTCTTTGATTTATAATGCTGCTAGAATATCCACAGACCATCGACTTTTTATTGGTATGAAATGTGCAGATTTAGTCAATCGGTCTATGATTACCCATATTCCATCATGTCCACCTCTTGTCTTAGGTAATCCCATAATGAAATCCATTCCTATGCTCTACCATTTCCATTATGGAATACTTAAGGGCTGTAATTTTCCTGCAGGTCTGAAATGTTCCACTTTAACTTGTTGGCAAGTGAGACAGCGAGACACAAAATCAGCTACTTCCCTCTTCATATTGGGCCACCAAAAGTTTTTTTTGAGATCCTAATACATCTTCGTACCTCCTAGATGAATGGTGTACTTTGATTTATGTGCTTCTTCTAAGATCAATTTCTTTGTATCCTCGTGATCCGGTATACACATTCTGCCCTTGAATAGCAATCTTCCATCATTAGAAATAGAAAAATCCGGTCTATGTTCAATATTGGCCTTAATTTCCAGTAAAATTGGGTCATCCTCTTGTAACTTGGCCAAATCCTCTATTAATGTAGGTTGAGCTCGGATATTAGCTATAAAGCAATCTTCTTCCTTAATGTCAACATCTAAATTCAACTGAGCAAACTGAGGAATAAGGTTAGTTACACTAATCATGAGACTTGATAACATACCCATTGGTTTCCTACTAAGTGCATCCGCTACAGCATTAGCCTTGCCAGGATGATATTGAATAGCAAAATCAAAGTCCTTGAGATGTTCTAACCACCTCCTTTGCCTCATATTAAGTTCTTTTTGAGAGAATATATTTTATTTCAAGCTCTTGTGATCTGAATAGATCGTGAACTTTTCTCCATAAAGATAATGACGCCAAAGTTTCAAGGCGAAGATCACTGCTGCCAATTCTAAATCATGTACAGGATAATTTTCTTCGTGACGCTTCAATTGTCTTGAAGAATAGCAAATCACTTTTCCATTCTGCATAAGGACACATCCTAAGCTAATTCCAGATGCATCTGTATACACTTCAAATCCACCACCCTCCATTGGTAGTGATAAAATAGGGACTGTTGTAAGATGATTCTTAAGACTTTGGAAACTCTTTTCACAGTCCTTCGACCAGATAAAAGAATTTTCTTTTCTAGTAAGTCTAGTTAAAGGAACCGCGATCTTTGAGAAGTCCTTTATGAATCTCCTATAATAACTAGCTAGACCCAAAAAGCTTCTTACTTCAGATATAGTCGTTGGCCGACTCCAATCTCTGACAGTTTCTACCTTAGAAGGATCCATAGCAATACCTTCTTTTGAAATAATGTGGCCTAAGAATGAGACTTCCTTGAGCCAGAATTCACACTTATTGAGTTTGGCATATAGCTTGTGTTCTCTAAGTGTTTGCAAAGCTATCCTTAGATGTTCTTCTTTTGTCTTGGAGTATATCAAGATATCATCAATGAAGACGACGATGAATTGGTCTAAAAATGGCTGGAAGACACTGTTCATAAGTTGCACGAATGTTGCTGGGGCATTAGTTAACCCAAACGGCATTACCACGAATTCATAGTGGCCGTAACGACTTCAAAAAGCCGATTTATAAATGTCCTCTTCTTTGATTCTAAGCTGATGATAACCTGATCTGAGGTCAATCTTAGAAAAATATTCTGCTCCCGAAAGCTGATCGAAGAGCTCATCAATACGCGGCAATGGATATTTATTTTTTATTGTAAGCTGATTCAGTCGTCGGTAATCGATGCATAACCTGAGAGAACCATCCTTCTTCTTGACAAATAGAACAGATGCACCCCAAGGGGATGTGCTAGGTCTAATGAAACCCTTGTCTAGAAGTTCCTGTAATTACTTATTTAGTTCCTTAAGTTCTGTGGGGGACATCCTGTAAGGGGCTATAGAAACAGGTGCTGCACCTGGAATGAGTTCAATGGTAAAGTTTACTTCCCTCTCGGGCGGTAAACTAGGTAGTTCGGATGGGAACACGTTAGGGAATTCATTTGCAATAGGAATGTTTGCTAGGATAATTTCCTTAGATTCGGTGACAATGACTGAAGCAAGAAAAACTTCACATCCTTTTGAGATAAGTTTGCAGGCGTGCAGAGAAGATATAATGGTAGGATGCTTCTTGTATTTGATGCCAAGAAAAGAAAATCTTGGAAGACTGGGCTTTCGGAAAGATATAATTCTATTTCGGCAGTTGATGTAAGCATCATGGTCTACAAGCCAATCTACCCCTAAAATGGCATCATAACCTTTCATATCAAGGCATACTAAGTTTGCAGGGAGATTGTGTCCTTCTACTACCACCTCACAATCGGGATAATACTTGGTAAGCTTAGTTCCAGATCCTAAAGGTGTAGTAATAGCGCGATCTGAAGGTAGGGGAACTGATGCAGTTGGTAAGGTGTTTGCAAAAGTGGTGGAGATAAAAGAATGAGAAGTACCAGTATCGAATAGCACGAATGTAGAACGAGAACAAATTTGAAGAGTACCTTCCATAAGCCCGTCATTTTGATCCTTGGGCGCTTCTTCTTCATCTATAACTGCATTGAGGTGAGCCTGCCTCCTACATCCTCCGTTAATTGATTGATCTTTCATAAGGGGGCAATCTGGCACACGATGCTCCCTACTTCCACAGCGCAAACAAGCACCTAGGCGCTTCCAGCATTCTTCAGCCGAGTGGCCGAATTTCTCGCAAAAGGTGCACGCCGAGGCGACTTGCTCCTTCTCTTCTTTAACCTTTTTACTATTCTTTTGGGAACTTCCACCGTTCCCGTTCCTTGATCTTTTCTTGTTATCACGGCTTTTGTATGGTTCCGTGATGCTAAACTTCTCTTTCTTATAATGCCAATCTGAGCGCCGGCTAGATTCTTCTCCCTTTCCTTTCAACCTTTCAACCTTCTCTAAGGTCCTCTCGCATAAATATGCCCTTTGAACCATCTCCGCATAAGTGCAGATATTCTGTGTCCCCAGTTGCTGAATGAAACCGGGCCATAACCCGTCCATAAATCGGTTCGCCTTTAATAATTCTGTACTAATAAGGTGTGGTGCATATGGTGCTAGTCTTGAAAACTGCAACTCGTACTCTGCTACTGACATCATTCCTTGACAAAGGGAGGCAAACTCCATAGTCTTCCTTTCCTTCACATGTTCGGAGAAATACTTGGCACGAAATAAAGTGAGAAAAGCATTCCATGTATGTGGCGCATCGGCCGGAGGTGTCGGAACCGACTTCCACCAAGTACAGGCATCCTTATTCAATTGGAACGTTGCTAGACGGACTTTCTCCTGATCAGTGCATTGTATGACATCAAATATACGATTCATCTCATCGATCCAATTTTCTGCTTCGTCTGGATTGGAAGATCCATAGAAACGCGGAGGATTTAGACTCAAAAAATTACGATGAAGGTCACCAACCCTTGCCCCTGCACCACCTTGTGCTATAGTCTGCAATGCCTGGGTGAGGCCGGCAACAGTTTGTTGCATACCGTCCCAATCTACATGATGAGCCATTTGAAAAATAGGGCACCTGAGAGAAAATAACAACTTGTTATTTCTCATGAAATTGGAATGAACAAAATAATTCTTAAAGCTAATTTGTTATCTTATCCCGGGTTATACCCAATCCTCACATGGGTGTGGAATTTCTTCCTTAGTTCATAGGTATGGGTCCTTAAACCTTGGACTTATCCTATGACATGATTCTTTTCCCTAAGTCCTGAGACTTAGGCTCTGATACCAACTTAACTGTCACGCCCTGAGCCTTTATTACAGCGGAAGACTCGCTCGGGGAGCGCGAACAGCCAGGATGGTAAGTCTCTTGCAAGCAAGAATCAATCAGAGCGCGAGACAATCACACAAGTAAATGCAATTGCACAGAATTTAATCAACTTCAACTTCATATCATAATGCTCAATATTCAAAGATACAATCACTAATTTGATTTTCATTCTACTAGACTCAAGAAATATGAAAAATTACATTGACTCAATCTAGACATTATAAACTTCCTATGTCTTCACTCTTATAATAACAACATTTAATCGCTCTCGGACCCGCTACTTAAATCACCCGAATCTGAATTTGAACTATTTCCATCTCCTGAAAAACATTGGAAATAGGTAATGAGCACACTTGCCCAGTAGGTATCTTTGCATCAACATGAAAGCACTATTAAAGTAATTAACAATTTAACTCTAAAGAATAAGGTAAAATCATGCGAATGAGAATCGATCACGCGTTTAAACCAAAGTAACAAGATAATCATGTAAGATAGAATGATCAAGAATGAACTAGCAAGAATATAATAAGAACATGATATTGGCCTTCCATGAACAAGAATGTAACGAGATTGTACTAGCAAGTCACATATTCATCACACTAGTCTCTTTTGAGTACATAGTTCATGAATTTCTGTGGAATATCAAGCAAGAAAGTCATGTCGTGCCGTGGATCTTCACTTATTTATAGAAATAGTACTCCCAGCGCAATGCGACGCCAGTAGCATCATACCCCATGGTTTATAAAATAGTATGTTTCCGACAATCAGCCAAGGGGACTAGCATAGAGCCCTTGAACACAATCAGTGCTCGATCGCATCTTCAGTTAGAAATTAAGCTACTTCCACGCATGTAACAGTAACGTATGGCCAAGAATGTAATAAGTTCAATAATTCCACGGTAACAATAATCAATGAATGAATGCTTTAATTTGAATATATGAGATCAAGAATGACATTTAAACTATGTTATGCTTATAGAATAAATCGGCAGCATAACGGTATATTTCCTTAACTTTCATCCATTTCATTAAGTCTATTAAGCAATATGATAAGTTCTAGATCATCAAGGTTTGTATAGAATCATTGAAATATCAACTCTTGGTCAAACCTTGGGTTAACATATACAAGCTATGTAACGGTCGTTTAATGGGCCGTTACACTATGCAACGCGTCCATAATGGGCCGTTAAAGTGACCAGAGTCCAGCATACTAGTTTAGACTCAGTGAAATGTGACGGTCGGGCATTGGGCCGTTACGTGAGCCTGACGGTCCAGTGCAAGGCCGTTACATTACAAGATCCAGAAAACAACGATAGCGTATTCTAGTTATTGGGCTTTGATGGTACAACCAACTCGGCGTCCTAGTGGGAATCCTAGGCTCGCGGAGAATTACGGAGGCCTTAAAACAATGATTTCCTAGTCCATTGGAAAGAATATCCAATAGAGAGGTCCACATGTCCAAGATGATGTTCCTAAAGTGCAAAGTGTGAACTAATGGCAATATACCGGAATATGTGCCATGTACTTATAGAAATGACTCTATTGACAGAGAGAGATATGTATAATCAGTGTGAAATCATGATGAAAAACTCTGTCAATACAACGTTAAAAAGTCATGCTTTATAATACAAAACTATATAATTTGGCTTCATGAAATTAACATAACTCAAGTAAAAGTGAGATACCAAAATAGGCAATAACTAATATGAATAATCAAATAACCTTAAAATCACATGATCAGGTTAAAACTTAAGTAACTAGGCTTAACAATAAATAATATTGGCAAGTTATATTCTGTCTTAGGGAGGGTTGGCAAAACACAGACTCTGACGGTCTGGAGGTGGGGCGTCACAGTGAACGTGACGGTCTGGATCCAGCCGTTACATGAACGTAACGCGTCTGTCCCAGTGCGTTAGAGACAACAGTGAAAATCCAAAACAGCAGGGTGTGTGACGGTCTGTCGTAGGGCCGTTATATGAGTGTGACGGTCCTACGCTAATGCGTTCAGTATCTGCTGACAGAAAACTAGATAAAACAAAAAGAGATCGATTCATATCATGTCCATAATTAAAATACCCTGAATCCCTAGACATGATAACGTAGTGTAGGCCAACTACATGCTTAGGTATTAATGAATTAGACAAGATACATCTTTGGCATGTCCAATTAAGGCTAAGGGATGCATGTAATGCATAGAAGTAGTAAAATCATGAAATCAATGATCTATAATGCATGGAAATCACTTGAACCAGAGGGATTTTAGTCCTATCAGGTTATTTTTGCCGTTCATGAGATAACCTACCTCTTAACTTAGGCTGTTGCTTCTGATTTGGATTGAGAATCCTGCCCTAGATTTCCTTCTTCTGTGACTTTTTCAGCAACTTCCTTGGGCTCTAACTCCACAACCTCTTGACCTAAAGATGTTAAATTTGGAGGGGAGTTAGTCTAAAGTATTGTAAATAAATACTTCTAAAGAGCTTACCTGAGATAATGACTCCTTACCTTGATTCTTTACGTCCAAAAAGTAAGGGTCGCATAGTTCAGAACTATGCCCTATTTATAGAGTTTAGGCTAGGGTTTGAGGATTAGATCGATTCTAGAGTCCTTGTTTGGTCATAATCTAATCTCTAAGAGTCCTCAGTATTATTATAACTCTTCCCAAGTCGATCCTTAGTGGATAAGAGTCCAAAGTTTTAATCTTTGTACTTGTTCTTTCTTTTACGCAACTAACAGGATGTAACGGTCTACGGCCAGTGCGTTAGAGGCATGTGACGGTCTCACGATAGACCGTTACATTTCTTGTTCTCAGAGTTCAACATGTCTCAAACTCTTCAACTCACAGAATACACATAGTGTAACGGTCTAGCTCTCATGCGTTACTTGGCTGTGACGGTCGCCCGATGGACCGTTACAGTCAACGTAACTAGAGTTTTAAATAAGTAAAACTATTTTATTCGTTTATCCATTTAAATATATATATATGTGATTAGTATTTATCCTTAATGACTTCTAGAATATGGGCCAACCCAATTGGGCTTGGTCCTTAAAACCTTTTGGGCTTCTTTAAACAGGCTAGGTTAATTCATTGGGCCTTCTAAAAGTTCAATAATCCTTTTATAATTCTCTTTAGCCCTTATAAATTACAAATAAATTCCAGAAAATTATTAAATAATCTAGAAAATACTTATATAAATTCTGGGGCACTACATCTCTAGTCCTAGCTATGAAGGATTGTCAACCTCACCAGGCAACCCCGGGAAGGCCTCGGCAGCCCCGGTTGACAACTGTTGGCCAGGAGCCGATGACCCGGATCAATCCTCGATGGATCCCAGCAACAACGGCCCTCTAGTCCCATCGGCGTCAACCAGTGGCTTCGGGAACCAAGGACTACTCAAAGTCGACACTGATGATGAGGATTTCATTGACCTCCAACCCGCTCCTCCCGAGTTGGAGGACAGCGGCCAGGCGACCGTCGACGATCTCGTGCAGATCAACCTGTGCGACGATGAAGCCCCTCAGCCTACATTCTTCAGTGTCCTCCTCACCGAGGTAGAGAAGTAGAGCTGCAAGCAGCTCCTGCTCGAGTTCAAGGACTGCTTCGCCTGGACCTACAAGGAGATGCCAGGGCTAGACCCCTCCGTAGCGGAGCACGATCTGGCCATTTCTCCCTCAATCGCTCCGGTCAAGCAACCACAGCGACGCATGCGTCACGAGTTGGAGCTCCAGGTCTCGGCCGAAGTCCACAAAATGGTGGAGGTCGACTTCATCGAGCCGTGCATCTACCCGATCTGGCTCGCCAATTTAGTCCCAGTCAAGAAGAAGAATGGTCAAGTCCGCATCTGCGTCGACTTTCGAGACCTCAACAAAGCCTGTCCCAAGGACGTCTTCTCAGTTCCAATTACAGAAACGATGGTCGATATGACCATCGGTCATGAAGCCCTGTCTTTCATGGACGGGTCGTCCGGTTATAATCAGATCCAGATGTCCCTCAAAGACAAGAACCATACAGCCTTCAGATCCCCCAAGGGGATTTTCAACTACAAGCGCATGCCCTTTGGTTTGAAAAATGCCGGTGCTACTTACCAAAGGGATATGACCAAAATATTTGATGAGATGATGTACAACACCATCGAATGCTATGTCGACGACCTCGTCGTCAAGACCAAAAGGCGCGAAGACCATTTGCACGACCTTCGCCAAGTCTTCGAGCGTCTCCAGCAATATGGGCTGAAGATGAACCCCATGAAATGCGCCTTCGGCGTATCCAGTGGCAAATTTCTCGGTTTCGTGGTCAGATACCGAGGAATCGAGGTGGATCCCAGCAAGATCAAAGCGATCCGGGAGCTTCCACCACCCAGTAACATCACCGAACTTAGGTCATTCCAAGGGAGACTGACCTACATTCGGAGGTTTATTTCTAACCTCTCTGGTCGATGCGCGTCTTTCAGCAAGCTAATGAAGAAAGACGCCCCATTTACATGGGACTCAGAATGCCAGGTGGCTTTCGAGCAAATCAAGGAGTACCTCCTTACTCCCCTAGTCATGGGAGCACCAGTCAAGGGTAAACCCCTCATCCTTTACATTGCTGCCATGGACGCTTCGCTAGGAGCGCTGTTGGCGCAGATCAATGAAGAAGGTAAAGAGCAGCTCCTCTATTACCTCAGCCGGAAGCTCATCGGTGCCGAGTACCGCTACTCCCCCATGGAGAAGGTCTGCTTAGCACTAGTGTTCATAGTTAAAAAGCTGTGGCATTACCTCCTGTCTCATCAGGTCGAGCTTATCTCCAACCATGACCCTCTGAAGTATCTCCTTCGACAGCCTGTCCTCTTAGGTAGATTGGGGAGGTGGGCTCTCCTGTTGATGGAATACGACATTACCTATGTCTCCAGAAAATCAATCAAAGGACAGGGTATGGATGAATTCTTGGCAGCCCATCCAGTGCCAGATGATTCACCCTTCAACTCGGAGCTCCCAGATGAGGAGTCCCTTGATACTTAATCACAACAACCGGTTGAACAGAGCAGAGATGTCTTACATTATTGGCACCGAAGCGCTCTCACAACCAGCGTACCTTGCTGGGAGCTCTACTTTGACGGTGCTTCTCGAGGGATCACCCGGAGCAACCAGGATCCAACCACCACGGCGGGTGCCGACATTATTTTCCTGACTCCTCAGGGCGGAGTTTTGTACAACTCCTGCGCCCTCATGAAGTCCCTGACCAACAATGAAGCCGAATATGAAGCTCTACTTATCGGGCTCCAGATGGCTCTCCACATGGGTATTAAATGCCTTAAAGCCTACGGGGACTCCCAGCTGATAGTCCGGCAGGTCCTCGGCATCTACGACGTGAGGAAGCCAGAGTTGGTTCCATACCACACCGCCGTCACCAGATTAACCCAGAAGTTCTATTTCTTCGAAATAGATCACATTCCCAGAAGCAGCAATGCTCAGGCGGATGCTTTAGCAAAATTGGCCGCAGCCATCAAGCTCCCACCCAAGGGCGAGGTCGACATCGTCATCAAGCACAGAAGGCTGATGCCGAGCTCACTCGAAGGCAACACCAGTCTCACCATTTACGAGGTCCATGACCTTGACCAGAGCCCACCTCCAGAAGAAGATGATTGGCGTGCGCCTATCATCAAATTCAAGAAAGGGTGACTTCCCCCTGATCGAGCTCAAAGAGTCCAGCTACTCCGCCGAGCAACGTCTTACGAGGTGATTGGCGACTCTTTGTATCGGCTCGTCCACGAGAAGGACAAGTCGGTTCTCCTGAGATGTGTCTCTCTGGCGGACGCTCGAGCCATCATGCAGGAGGTCCACTCCGGATTGTGCGGTGCACACCATGCCTGAGATCGAATGAAGCACAACATCAAGCTTAAAGGTTTCTACTGGCCGACCATGTACACGGATTGCATCCAGTATGCCCGTGCATGCCATCAGTGCCAAGCCTTTGGCCCAGTACCCAGAAAACCTCCTAACCCACTGCGTCCTACGGCCCCCACTTGGCCATTCGCTGAGTGGGGCATGGACATCGCGGGGCCTTTCCCACCATCTTCCAAGGGCCATAAATACATCTTGGCCTCCACTGACTACTTCTCTCGTTGGGTGGAGGCTCTACCCTTGCGAGAGGTCACCGGCGAAATTATTGCTAGGTTTGTCCGACACAACATCATATACCGATTCGGTACTCCCAGTCGCATAGTGTCCGACAACGGGACACCCTTCAAGAATAAGGTCGTACACCAGTTAGCGGCCAAATTGCAAATCGACTGGAGAACCTCTTCGGTCTACAACCCTTAGGCCAATGGCTTAGCGAAAGCCTTCAACAAAACCCTCTGTAAGCTCCTGGCTAAGGTGGTTAGCCACCGGAAGCGCGACTGGGGTGAAAAGATCTTCGAAGCATTATGGGCCTACCGGACGGTCTACAAAACCCCTACGGGGTGCTCACCGTTTTCCCTTGCCTACGGGTCAGAGGCGGTTATCCCCATCGAAATCCAGTTAGCCTCTTATCGCGTGGCAGTCCACACCGGCCTTGCCAGTTCTGATGAAAATGAGTACCAGAGAAGGCTAGAAGAGTTTGTCTACCTAGAAGGCAAGCGACTTGAAGCCTACAAACACCTACAAGCATACCAGGCCCGCATGGCCCGGGCCTATGATAAGCTCGTCGGGCAGCGAGCTTTCAAGCAAGGTGACCTCGTCATGATCAAGGAAAAAGAGGTCATGGCGGGGCGCTCCAGTGGAAAACTACAGCCAAATTGGCGAGGTCCGTACATCATCCAGAATGTCTATGAGGGTGGGGCCTGCACGGTTGTTGATCACAAGGGTCACAGACCGTTCCCGCCTCTCAACGGTAAACACATGAAGCTATATTACGCTCCAGGGCATGAGTTCGCGCGCCAGCCAGACCGAGGCGCACGTCCCAGCTACTACCAATAAGGCTGACCCTCCCCCGTGAAGGATCCAACCGGCCAGTCGTTCCAGTCTACAATTCCCTGCCAACCAACCAGCTCGGCTCCTCAGAATCGCCGCCAGGCATCTGCGGGAACCGGTCTTCTGCCCTCGTTCCCGTCACTATGGGAGCACGAGCACCTCTGCACCGACACCAGTCTAGCCGCCAGATTCTCAGGTAAGTCAAAAAAAAACACACAAAAAAAATGGGGTTACAAATAGAGATGCCCCGACAGACCCAGTCATCTTCACCATAATGGGGTGGCTGGGGGCAAAAAGGCCAACAACCCGACTGAGGTGGAAACCCGAAAGGGCACCTCAGGCAAAATTGGGAAACCCCTCGATGTGAAAACCTGCAAGGGTGCGTCGGAAAAAGCTAAAGGGGGTCGGCTCTAGCGAAAACCCGAAAGGGCGGTAGAGCCGATAACGAGAAAATCTTCTTCTCCCTACCAGTCAACACGGCCTTCCACCTGTCCTTTGGTAGGCCACTAGCCTCACCCAGAACCAGTCCCCAATCCCCTTGCACTGCTACGTCACAAGCCCTTCAATCCCCCAGTTAACCCTGCATTACTCCCGCTCAGCTTGGCCAACCTCTGGCCCTCACCTCAATGTCACGGTTCAACCAGTCCCTGTAACAGTCAAACTTCCAGTCACCGTCTCGGTAAACTTGCATCCTGACACATTCCCAGACATTTACTATTCCTTGCCCCCACATCCCACGTATCCAGTAAATCCAGAGCCTTCCAGTTCATTAGAATCCCAGTTCCCCATACAATCCCAGATTCACTAGTCACAACCCCAGTCATACGTTGCCATGGCAAAGTGGCCTTTCGCCACCATGGCTTAAGGATTTCTAAAAACCCTTAAGAGTGGTCGAACAATATTCGGCCACCCACACCTTCTAGTCTCAGGTTACGTCCCCTGACAGCAATAGGCTATGGATGATAGTCTCAAAAGAAAAAAGAAAGAAATAAAAAAAATGGGGTTAAAAATAGAGATACCCCGACGGCCTCAGTCAACTCCCCCTACGAGGCGACTGAGGGCAAAAATTGCCACCAACCCAGCTGAGGTGAAAACCTGAAAGGGCACCCCAGGCAAAATCAAGTAACCCCTCGGTGCGAAAACCCGCAAGGGCGCACCGAAAAAAGCTAAAGGGGGCCAGCTCTGGCGAAAACCCGCAAGGGCGGTAGAGCTGGTAAAGAGAAAAAAAAACTTTCTCCCTCTCCACTTTTCACTTATAAAGCCGTCGGTCATGACACGTACCGATGGCGAGTTCAACATCACTTCACGACAATGGTGGCCACTACACCCCCGAGGGTCGGTCATCGCCAGCTTTCAATTCCAATTTCGGCTACAACGCCTTCACAGGCCAGCCGCCAGTCTCCAGTTCCAGTTTCGGCTACAATGCCTTCACAGGCCAGCCGCCAGCTTTCAATTCCAGTTTCGGCTACAACGCCTTCACAGGCCAGCCGCCAGTCTCCAGTTTCCAGTTTCGACTACAACGCCTTCACAGGCCAGCCGCTAGTTTTCAATTCTAGTTTCGGCTACAACGCCTTCACAGGCCAGCCGCCAGTCTCCAGGTTCCAGTCCCGGCTACAACGCCTTCACAGGCCAGCCGCCCAGTCTCCAGTTCTGGCTACAACGCCTTCACAGGCTAGCCGCCCAGCTTTCGGTCCCGGCCTCGACTACAACACCTCCACAGGCCCAGCCGCCAGTCCTCAACTCTAGCCTTGGCTACGACACCTTTGCGGTCTAGCCGCCCAGCCCCCAGTTCCAGTCTTGGTTATAATGCTCTTTCGGGTTAGCCACCTGGCTCAGTTCCAGTTCTCAACCATCGCACCTTTCTAGATCACCCAACTGGTTTCAACTCCAGTCCCTTTCCCAGTCACAGTCCCAGCTTCAATTTCCAGTTCCGGTCTTGGTTGCCATGTCCGCCTAGGCCATCCAGCTAGTTCAATCCCAGTTGCTCAGACACGGACGAATCCCATTTTCTTTGGCTGACGGCATAATGTTAGCCAATATTCCACCGTCCAGTTCAATGTCAATGCACACCCTCCAGAATCACCTCTGTGACCCTAAATCACGTAAGTTGCCCCGCTTCTACGGGCCTACGTGGGTTACCCGGTATGTGGGCTTTCATCCCCCAGGAGGATTCGCCCCCACATATAGCCCTTCTTTCCTCTACTACCCAGTACTCAACCTCCCTCCAGCTTTTGATACCGAGTTCCTTAAACCCGGTTCCTGTTATCACTCATGGCGATGCGTCGTAGGACAAGCAAGTACTACTGACACTAAGGGGTCATCAGTTCGCGCGCATCATTCCATTCCATCAAAGAAGGGAGGGAACAACCCAGTAAACAAAGGATCTGGAGTTCATTAATACTCTGTAAAAAGAGCCCAAGACATGCCCTTGGGGTAACAAAATCCGTACACTCCAGACATCAAAAAAAAGAGGGGGAAGATACAATCAGGGTGCCTGCTCGGTCCCCTCTAGCGCCGCAAGGCGAGAGTCCGCTGCTGAAAGCTCCGCCTCCAGGGCAGACAAGAGCTGAGCACTGGCTTCGACTGTAGTCTCAGCCGCCTGCCACTCGGCTCGGACGTGCTCGGCGACTGCCTGACTCTCCTCCCAGGCCTTCCTCAAGGCCTCGGCCTAGCTTTCCACCTCCCTCAGCTGTGCAGCTCGCTCCTGAGATGCTGACGCGGTCGCCTCGGCGTGACTCCTATACTCGGCTACGGCTGACACGAGCCGAGCCCGCTACTCTTGTGCCTCTCGGATCGCCGCCAGCCTCTGAGACCTCTGCTCTTGCACCTCGCGGAGTCGTAGGTACTCGGCCCAAATCCCAGCCAACCCGGACATCCAGAGCTCACGTGGGAATCCGAGCGCGTGATAGCCCTGGGTGCACTCCCTCAGTCGCTGCCTCAGGTCCTCCGGAGAAAGGAGGGGCTCGCTCTGTGAATAGTCTCGCGCCCGCTGGAGTAGGGCAGCACCTGCACTCTCCTCCAGCAACGGCTCTGGCGGAGAGGCGAATGGAGGCCACTCGACCCCTAAATCTAGGGAGAGGTCTCCAGACGCAGCCAACACTCCAGTGGAACCTGCATAGTTCCAACAAACGCCAAAGGGAGTAAGCAATACATAAAAGACTTCCTTCGACAAACAAGGTGAAAAACCTGACAAAAAGAAGGAGACAAGTCTTGACTCCTTGCCTGGAGTAAGTCCAACCGACTCTGTGACATCATCTATCGGGGTCGGGGAAGGCAGCTGCACCACCGCCTCCACAGCATCACCTACTGGGGTTGGAGAGGGCAATGGTTCCTCCACCATCTGATCATCTCTAGTAGTCACGGGTGGGACAGGAGGCTCCTCCTGCCCGCCCTTACCAGGAGCCGACGCGCTCTCCTCCCCAGAATCTGACGCTGCAAATAACTCAAGAACGTCAGCACTCTGCCTTATAGAGCTGACAAGCACCAGATAAGGACAGAGAGGACCACTACATACCTCTAGAAGGGGTCCCCGTCGGAACCTCCCTACCAGCAGAGGCCCCGGAGGACGAGGAGCTCGAGCTCGAGCTCTCCTTTGTCTCCATCTCCGAGCCGCCGTCGTCTGAAGAGCTTGACGAGGTCCCCGATGAACTCCCAGAGGTGGCCGAACCTGAAGCTCCTGCAAGCCAGCACAGCAAACAATGTCATCACAAGACCCAGCTCTACATAAGGATGCCTCTTCAGCTAAGGGTTGCAAATAGAAAACTCACCGGCCGGAGCGATCCCCTCCGAAACCTTCTTGATATCGACGATCTCCTCGTCGCCCTCAGTAGGAGCCACTTTTGTAGGCTCCTCCTCCACCATCTCGGTCCCATCGCGGGGCAGCTCACCTTCTTCTAGAGGCGAAGGTACATCTGCAAACAATACTGACAGGACCTCAGCACTAGAAGACGGTCAACATAAAAAGGCCTAACAGAAGTGTTTAAGTCTCCAGCTACGCACCTGAGGGTCCCATGCTCGAGGACCCGACCAGCCCCACAGTGTAGGCCGACACCACAGTCGACAGGGAAGCTCGCTCCACCCCCGCCAATAGCTGCGGCAACAAGCTAGACACTTTCTCGGTCGCGGGTGGTATCTAAGTACTCCTCCCCTCAGGCTCCCCTTCAAAGGAGGGAAGAGACACTAAAGGGCCGGCACGAACCAGCTCCTGAATCATCTCCAGAGTAGCGACTGGATCCTCACCTGACAAATGACATCATAAAGTCAGTCAGTATCGGCATCCCCGCGACTATACAATGGAAGGGCAATGCCCTCCGCAGCGATTCAGTGCTCACCCGAGCCATCCTAGGTCACACCGGGCTCCTGCCCGTCAACGGATGGGGGCACCTCGCCTGGCATCTCAGGAGAAGCCACGGTCACTGATGTCCCAGCCATCTCTGCATGACACCAACAACGATGTCAACTGCCATAATCAAAAACAACCATCAACATAACTGATGTGAAACAGCCCAAGGTTGACTAAGTATGAGTTGAAGAGTCTAGGACCTAGACCCGCAAGCATATAAGAGTAGTTAATGATCTTACACTAGCGGCTCACTCGCATGGCGCACATGATCTCCTGATGGTGACCGGGGATGATGGCAAGGGTCCGAGGGGGAACCCAATCGATTCTAAAGTCCCAGCGGGCTTAGGCTGACCCCTAAGGGTCTAGGTTACCCAATTTCGTGGGTGGCTGGCCCGCAGGGGCGGGGTTTGGGTGGCGCTCACTCACGGTCCGCGGTGGACACACTCAAAATAGCATACAAGATTGGGCACTCTTCTCACCGTCCGACGGGCATGCGAAGCAATACTAAATTTACAAAGTAGAGGCAATCAAGGGTAGTATCAGATGCTCACCTGATCGGTGTGAAAACACCGATCCCGCTCGGAGACGAGGGCACGTCGGGAAGCGTGGGTATACACCCGAACGCTGCTGTGATGACGCTTGACCTGGAAATTAAATGAAGTACAGCACTACGCCTCTCGCAGGAGGGGGGTCTTGGGGTGGGGGTTAAACTTAATACAACCAAAAAACTACCTCCACGCAGGGAGGGGCCTTCAGCCGGCCAAGCGGGGAGGGGGAATTATGAAAGAAAACCAGACTTTCCAAGCTTTGCCGGTTCTGCCAATCTTCGTAATCGCTGGATAGGGTGTCGGTGATGGTGCCGCCACGGACTCCACAAAACTCAGATCTTGACGAAACTAGTGCCAAAAGTTTCCCAACTGATCGAGGATGATGTCTGAATGTTTGGGGAAACTCTAGAACTCAGGGCTGACCGGGACAGTGACTGGAGCAGGACAGCAGTGTTCTATCTCGGGGCGGTGCAGAACTGATGCAGTCGGTTGCAGAAGGTGCTGCGGACTCTCCTGAACTTCAATTGAGACGAAACTGGCGGCGACGCGACCGTGGTCGGAGTATCTTCGAACAAGAACTGGCAGGGCCACAATCGGAGGTTGGAGAAGAGAACAGTATCCAGATGAGTGGGGATAGGTCAAACCTGGAACCACAGGGAGCAGTCTGAACACTCCGGCGAAGAAAATTAGAACTGGGGGCTCCGGTGGTCTACTGGTTCCCTTCTTCTTGGAAATGAAAGGTAACTGGACGTGGTTCCTGCCCTCTGAAAATGGCGCCCAGATCTTTCCCGTACTGATCGTGGTGGCTTCAGCTCTCCGTTTCAGGTCTTCAGACAGGGCCTGAGCGCGCAGTCGGACGAGATCTGCTCCATCGAGCAGCTCCGACCTTGGAAGCTGGCGGGACCACCACTGTTGGAAAGCCGACTCGAAGATGATTCCATAAATATAAGATTGGCCACTTGGATCTATGAGGGGAGGTCGTGGATGCCTCTGCAAATCACTGCAACTCTGCTGCCTGCAACAGAGAAAGAAGATAGTGTAGAAGAGGGTGTGGGGGAGGGGATGGCCAAGAGATTATGGAGTGGGGGGATGATTAGTGGTTGTGGGAAGGAGATGGGGTGTGTTAGGGATGGTGAGGGCTATGGAGATGAAGGTGGGGGAGGGCAAAATGGGGCTGGAGAGGGTTGTGAGTGGAGTGGAGGGAGGGTGGAGCCTTGGGTGAGCAAAGGGAGAGCAAAGGGGAGGGGGCGAACTTGGCTTGGGTGTGGGGATGTGGGGGGCGAACTAGGGTGATTAGGGGGTGGGGGAGATGAAAGGGCACATCCCAAAGGGAGGGAAGTTCAAATTTGGGGTCTTGGGAGGAGCCCCTTCAGCCTTGGGGAGGTAGAAAGGTGCTTGGGGAAGGGAATGGGGTAGGTGGTGGTTGGAGGGTGGAGTGGAGATTGGAGGAGGCTTTCTTGGAACTAGGGGGGAGTTAATGGGGTGGTGGGTGGTTGGGAGGGGTCTTAAGTGAGGGGAGGGGAGTTAAGAGGTAGGTGGGAGAAGAGGAGAGAGAGAGGGGTTCGCCCCCTTCTTGTTGGGAGGGAGAGAGAGAGAGAGGGAGAGAGATAAACAGAGAGATAAAGAGGGGTGTGGAATGCTTTCTTCAATATTCATGCAAAAAGTGATTACATGGAGAGAGATGGGGCCTATTTATAGGTAACCACTCTTTACATGACCAAAATAACCCTGACAATAAGACAAAAGACCCAACATGTCCTAGACTCAATCTATTAGGCCCAAAACTAAGGTACTAAGGCCCAATTAAGCATAACAAGAGAAATGGACTAGAACAACATGACTCAATAAAGGAAAATAAATAAGATAGGACTCAATAAAATGAAAATACATAAGATGAGACTTTAGAAAATGATGATAACAAGTGTAGATCAAAGTCAGCCCATATCAAGAGTGTGCAGGCGACCCGAGCCAGAGAGAGTGTCGTGAGATGTCCTCATCAATAACATGCTCGATTCCAGAATTATTTACCTGACTGAGCATCCTTTGAAGCCTTTCATGGCTCAAAATCAGGGAAGGTCTCAACATTGGGGGTAGTCTCGTCTATCATACGAAGGAACCCCTCCATATCTATCTCGTGATCGACCCCGTCGTCAGGAAGTGGGTCAACCTCCTGAGGTGGCGAGAAGGCCGCATCAGCCCCAGCCTCCAGCGGCACTGTGAAAAGCAAATCCAGTTGCACAAGGTTAGCCAATCGTCAAGGCTGAATCAACATAAAGCAAGTAGGTGGATATGGCACTTACTCAGAGCCGGCTCCGCCGTAATATGCTCCCTGGCAGCGGGTCCCCTAGAGGACTCACCAACCTCCCTGACTCCGGTCTCCACCCGGGGGCGCTTCCTTCGGGGCTGAAGGGCCCCGTCACTATCCCCAGAAGATGTCCCTATGGAAGGATGACCCCTGTCCACCGCGGGAACTGTCAATAAACACAACCACATAGGATCTCTCAGCCATATGCCCTAGAAAACCATGAAGCAGGGCTAGCAAGCTAATGAAGAGGTCTTACCTGAAGTCACGAAGGGGGTCAGCGGCAGAGGAACTAGCTGCTCCAGCTTCAAGCCCACGACCCGTGCGGCCTTTGCAACCGCCTCCTTCACGTCCCTCAGGGTGTAGGCACACTCGATAAGGGACACCAGCTCTACGAGCCTGGCTGACCCGATCGCATGGGCGATGTGACGCCTCCAGTCATCGGCTGCAGTATCTGCAAAGATCCCCTCAGGGAGCACTCGGTCCAGCGAACCCCACTACTCAAACCCGTAGTCTGCCAGAAACTGGGTACACCAAGTCCTCGATGCCTTGGGTCGAGGTGCCCTGACTGTGGTACCTCCAGGCGCCGCACACGCCTGCCTGAGGGGCTTCAGTGCCCCATTGCCACCTCGCCCCGTCGACAAAGAGCCTCGGCTCCCCCGGGGCGCCTGCTGCACCAGCCTCTCTACCTCCCGGCGGATCCGAGAAAAGCGAGTCCGTAGATACCCGTCATCCAGTGCGATGAGAGGTAGGTCCTCCCTCAAGAGATGGGTCTCCTCGGCTTTCCGGATCGCCGAGGCCTTCTGTCGGTACTGGTGACTGTGCTCGAACCACCATCTGGCGTAGTGGACGTCCCCTGCCTCCCTGCCCAGGCGTCGACAAATTTTAACAGCCGCTCCGGCTCTCGGCGACAGTAAAAGTTCCACCATGCCGCGGCTAGCAAATGTGTGTCCCGACCTTTGTACTGACGACCCGCCAAAGGGAACTCCTGGTTCGGCGGGATCCCCTAGTCGTACCTGAAGTTCCGAGCGAACCTGTGCGGGTAGTACGGCTCCAAGAAGCTCATCACGGACCGGTGTAAAGGCAGCACCGCTGGCCGAGTGCTCATCACCCACTCTGTGTACAATGACTCGTCTGGCTCCGACTGGTAAGGTAGGGCACAGGCCGCCCCACCATTCAAAGGCACCATGACCAAGTGGGAGTCCCTGGTAGCACCGTCAAAAGGAACACCCTCCTCGCCCCTGCCGGGCAAGTAACACAAGACCCTCCTGGCTTCCTCCAGCTGCATCACTGCGTCCCCATCGGGCTATCCAGTGAAGCTGAACAACAATGGTGCCGCCTGGTTCGTTACAGACCTGCGAGACACCAACCCTGGGAACAGCAACCCAGCCCATGCACTAAGGTAGTGAGTCGGCAGAAGCGGGCTCCGCTCACGTGGCGCCGGGTGCGCCGCCAGTACTCTCAGTCCCTGGTAAACATTGGCCAAAGCCGCTGGGGTTAAGGCCAGTCTCCACCCCTCTGCCAATTGGCACGTAGGCCACAGCAGCTCTACTCGCAGCAGGCCGTCCTCCCCGTGGGGGACCATGAACGTCGCCAGCCAGTACGCCAAGTACGCGGCCAAGTGCATCACATCTGGCAGTCGGTGGGGGTTCCACCCCTCCCGTGGAGCGTAGATATACCTCGGATGCGTCCTGAATCGCAACTCCAGCTCTATATACTCCTCCCAGGGAGTCTGGTCTCTGGTGAACTCCTGGTGAAAACAAAAAGCCCCGTTGTAGAAATGACGGACCCATGCGTTCAGCGGCACTCTCAGAGTCTGCGCTGCTTTCTCTCTCCCAGCCAGGGCTAGGTCCCTCCAGGTCTTCAATAAATACCGATAGCTGTAAGGAACCTGGTATCTCCCATATCCGTCAGTATGGCTGCGATGAGGTCATCCAGTACTACCTCCTCGTATCCTTCACCGTTGATCGGCAACCCAGAGATCCTCCACAGAGACCACAAGTCTAATAAGGTCTCTCCCTCAGCCGTTGCCACAGTGTTCCACCTATGGTTGAAGCGCTTCGCCAACGCCTGCAAAAGCCCCGAGTAGCAAGGGTACCCGTACAGAGCCGCAGTCACAGCATATCTGACGTCGGCTCGATCTAGCAGCACCCGGTAGTGGTGTACAATGCCCATCAACCACTCAGTCGCCCCCTGGCGGTACCTATGTGACGGAATCACCGCCCAGCGGCCATACCAACTGACTGCACTCTGTCGTAAAATCCCGGAAAGGAGGCTGTGGTCGTCGTATCCCTCCCCAGCGTACTCCAGCCCTAATGGCTCCAGCACTAACCCTGGACTACCCTCTGTCTCTGCTTGGTGGTGTCCATGCAAATCCCAGGAGGCAGGACCCATCACTCTAGCACGAACTCCAAACTGGTCTGCTCTATTGAAGAAGCCCAGGCACTCAGCACTGGGAAACTGACTCTACCTCCAGTAATCCACAGAGAAACTCGGGAAGCCACAAAGGACAATCCCGTGCAAGCTATCTCGACCCACTAAGATCGCCCGCTCCAGTCGGCGACGGGCTCCACCAACCCAAGAGTCACTCTCCTCCATGCCTGGCGGGACAAAGTGCCTGATAAACTCAAATAGCTGACGGTCCAAAGGGAACTCCACTGGATAGGCACCGCTGCGATCATAAGTGTAAATTCCGCCCGCCTCTGACACGCGGGCCAGCTCCACAACCCCGACCCCGTTGCCGCGCTCGCCGACGGGGTCCTCTGCCACAACTGCCTGCCCACCATCAAGCTGCTCCACGCTGGCCTCGGTAACAACCGGCGGGCCCAAAGGGGGCATGGGCCGCTCTGCCCTCCTCACCCAGTGGTCCTCCTCCCAGACCACACGCCTCGGGACCCTCTCGTCCCTTCCAAATCGGGCCATAGCTGCAAGACATAGCACAAAAATGGTCAGTATGCCAGAAATTCAATATATACAATACAGCAAATCACAAATATATGAAGCGTCAAAATGCAACTACAACAACTCAGAAGGAGAGGTTCACGGGCCGTACGCCCTCGTCTCCGCCTCCGACACATGACCCGTGGGGGGCATTTGTTGTACTCGGACTATTTCCCCAGCCAAATACCCAGAGATAGGGGTTCTGGAATTTCCTCGAACACCTTCAAGGTATGGGCTACCCGGCCCCTCCGACAACCCAGTGGGCCCGACCAACGGCCCTAGCACGTTGGCCGAGGTGCACGACAGCTCTAGCAATCAATCGGGATCGCTCCTGATTCATAAGTCGCAGATTTCCTCCGCACTCTACACGGTCACCCGGGCCGCCCCGGGGACACTCCGACTACAAGCCATGCCACATGGCACTCAGTGAAGAGGCTAGGGGCCTACCCCAGAATGCCTTCCCTCAACCCTCCAAGGTCAAAGGGAGACCCAAATAGGTCAACCACAGGCTCAGGAGGCCCGTAGTACGCGTGTACGGCTCACACACGTGTGCTCGGCATTCTGCCGAACACCTTGTGGGCGCACGTGTTTCAACCTTTCTACACCAACCCATGGGCCACCCCATGGTCCCAGTACACCAATTGGGTCCTACAACGACCGCCCCCAGCAAGTCGGGGCCACCCCCGAGCCTAAGACACGTGGCGAAAAGCCACCGAACTTGGCTCTCAGGGCAACCCGAGGCTACCCTGCCAACCCACCGTGCAATGTGGCACACAGCTCGAGGTAGGGCTCATCGGCCCAAGGTGCCTCTTCCCAGCCCCTACGGACTCCTACCCTTGGCCCTTGGCCAAATCCGAGGCCCGTCGGCCACCTACGCGGCTCGCTCGGCAACCCGGGGTGTGTCGGGCATTCGCCCGAACACCTTGCGAGCGGCCACTACAACTCGAAGAACAATGGCTCCCATGGGCCATTTCAACCTCCAGGAACTTTATATCCCCCAAGGGGTATCCCTAGACGATGAAGGAAGACCCCCGGGGGCCAACCCTTAGGGTTACGGCTTTACCCGAGGCCCGTGTGCCCCAGGGTGTGGCCGCGCCCCCGGGGAGGGCGAACACCCCGGGGGGCCGCGCCCTCTCCTCAGCCCGGAGGTCCGACAGCCCTCCCCAATCCCTGTTCATGCAGATGCGGTCTGAGGTTCGTGTAAAGCTCATTCGTCGTACCCGTACACGAAAGAATTCACGAATATGAAGTCCCGGGAATACGTGGAGTCGCACACGTCAATCCCTCGGTCTACGCACACAAGCAGCCAGTCAGCCAGTCCAAGTCAGTATCCTTTCTCTTCGAGTGTTCAAACTGAGTCAAAGTGGGGCTAAATTAACCAAAAAACGGGGTTTTATAGAGGGGGGGACCACTCCCTCTCTCTCCCTCTACCTGGTCCGCCCAAACCCCCCCTTGGGGAGGGGTTTAGGAGGACCAGCTTGGGCCTCCAAGCTGGTCCGCCTAAACCCTTGTATAACAAAAAAAAAGATTTTAAAACAAAAAAAATGACCAACATGGTCCGCCCGAACCCCCTTGGGAGGGGGTTTAGGCAGACCAGCTTGGACCCCCAAGCTGGTCCACCTAAACCCCACCCCTTCCACTCCGACACACACACAAACACACACATAAAAAATTCAAATAAAATAAAATTAAAAACACTATTTGGGGGGTTTACCCGGACCAAGTTGGACCCTCAACTTGGTCCGCCTAAACCCCACCCCCCACCCCTTCAACTTCTATAAATTGCCCCCCTTGCAAGCTCAAAAAAAAGAGAGACGACAACAGATACAGACACACAACGCGTGAAGGAAGGGCTAACTTCCCCGGCCTAATTGTCGCACCCTCGGACTTCTGAGGCTTTCGGCAAGGGTCGGGAACGCAAGAAGACAAGTGCGCGCGCGATTGACTTGCTAGTCGACTCACACACTCCGAGGGTATGTTTCACATACTCCCCTTACGCGGTGTCTAGCCGTCTCATGCCAAGTCCATCCCCGCCTCGTGTAAGATGACCGTACCAATGGCGAATATGCCCGTGCCCCGGGTCCGCCCGTGTACGTCGACTTACGACACTCACCGCGGTGACAAAGGGTACCGCGTAACGATCGCATCGGCCCTCGACACAGATCCGCGTGCCCACTGTTCATCCTTCAGTCGGCCGTCGGCCCCTCAGATTGACGAAGCGAGTCTAGTCGGACCTCTGGCCCGGGAATCATAGTCCCGCGGCCGACCTTGACTCTCCAGCATGACAACACTCGCCGTCCGAGACCCGGACCCAACCGCTCACCTTGAGCCGTGTCCGACCTCTGCCAGGCGCCAGCCATGTCCGTTCTGACCACCAAGGCAGCCGGACCTACACCAACTCCTCTATAAAGAGTTCCAGTAGAACATGTGGACACCCGCTTTGTCACGCAATGACCCGGGGGCCGACTCACGTGTCGGAGATGTCCCGTGGCTTGCGCCCGTTGTACTTCGGCCTCCTCGGCCCATTTGTAAAGCCCATGTGGCTCATCGTAAAACCAGTGAAATACATACGCCCGTATTCGGGCCTCTAACTTCCTACCCACACCACTCGGCATCCGTGCCCGATACCCCAACTCCAGTGAACGCCCCTCAGTCTAACACGTACCCCTAGCTGCTGAATGCGCCCAGCCCTCCGCCCATGGCTTCAGACACATATACAGACTTTTCTTCAGCATGGAATGAAGGTATTCAGATTCAATCCGATGTAAATAAACACCGGTTGCTTGCGACCGGTGGGGAAAGACGTCCTGTACATGATTCCCGCAATCGCCTACACACTCGCACCCATGGAACCCCTTCTCTCCACGTGTCGCCCGATCCCTTGAGCCCACGTGCCGCGCCCTGGTGGCGCTTCCCCGGTCAAACCTTGGTTCCATGAGTGATTGTCGAGAGATCGACTGGCACGCCCGCACCCTGTCTGGTTAACCCTTAGCCAGACATTCCCGTGCCATTCCGCCCCTTTCGACTTTCCGTAAAAGGACAGTGCCCGGTACCGCCGTGAGAGGCATGCAACCGTAAGGAGGATACCTGAGATACATCAAACTCCCGTATTTTTCCTTCCCCGCTGTATTCCTTCCTTCACCCCGATTAACCGGCATAAAAACCCGTGCAAAAACTGCCTTCTGAAGAAACGGTCCCCAGAGGATCGCCTTATGCCCGCAAAACCCATTTTGCCCGATTTCATCCAGTTTTGTAATGTTCACCCGACCGTGATGTTTTTAGGTTCTAATTAAACCAATATATCGCCCAGCATGTAGATATGTCATGTTATGTTGTATATAAACTAAATCCACACATAATTAAGTTAAGGATATGAAAGAAAATGATTCTATTCCATGAGCTTAAGTTTCCTTCCTAGTTCTTGTTACGATCATGATACCCTTGATCTCTATGACTATATTACCTTTCCGCATGTTAAATGAAGTAGATATTATCTGTTAAAACTGCATGGGCTTAGTTGCATAATCTTGATCGATACAAGTTTAACGATTTTCGTGTTACCGTGTTACCCTGTTTTCGACAAGTCGCGTAGCTAGCTAGATTTCCAAGGAAGAACGGTGTCTAAGGAAAGAGGTCCACGGGCAAATGCTTTAAGTGGATAAGTGGTTACTTAATTAGGCCCTCATGAATACGAGGAGAACCTCCCACTGTCCCACCTCTTACCTGGTCATGATTCCTTAGTTTTCTAGCTAAGCACCCGATTGTGAAAAATTTGATCTAAACTTGTTTTATGAGATTTTCTGCAAGGGCTGATTGTGCCTTGTATGGCAATCCAATTCCTTTATCGACTTAATGTCGTTAAACATGATGCCTTAAATTCCTCTTCGAACTTCTCTTACAACTACTTGTAATCTTGTACTACTTGATTCTCGAATGATAATTTTTGCTAGATCTGTACTTTATTTCACAAGCTTTACCTTAAAATTCTTTGGCCATACATATTATGTGGATGTCTAAATATACTTGGGATCTATGATCCATAACCCTAATGCCTGACGTTAATGGGGCCCGGTCTGGTCTTGGGGGGAGCGTCCGAAAGTACTTGTGCCCATAGGAGTTGAATGACTTGGTGTGGCATTGCACCGAAGTGCTGGACTTGCTAGATTCATTTATGACATTCCATAGTTCGTGAAATACTTGACTTGCTTGAATACATGAAGTACTTGAATTACATGAAATACTTGACTTATACATGTTTTTGTGAAATGGCCAATTCCATAATAATACTTTCTACATGATCATTCTCTACCTGAACTTTACTCTTGATATCTTGTTTACTTGCGATTCCAATTACTTGTATTTCTTTACTCTCTCTCTCCTATTCATGTTCCATGTTTTATTTATGATTCTCGGCATAGCACAGTAACTTTATCCAAAAATGATAATTACTTTAAGTTGCCTAGTATAGAGATATAAATTCCTATTGAGCGTTTCGCCCACCCTACGTTTTCGGTTAACATTACAGGTAGTTCCGACGATGAACCCCAAACACATGGGGATGGGCAAGAGTGAAACGAGGGATCAAGTTTATCTTAGTTACCTAGGTTTTATGAGTGTTGCTCTTGCTAGAATTATGTACTTGAAAGTTGTATTATGCCTTTTAAGGCTTAAGAATGTTGTAAAACTTTATTTCAATGAAATAGAAGTACCCTTTTCTTCTTATCTCTCATTGTGGTTGGACTCCTGTATGCATGCTCTGATCGACACGAGTGTTACGACTCGTCGTGCCGCGATATTCCGCGTCGGGACATGACAGTCTTTGTGGTATCAGAGCCTGGGTTTCATAAACCCTAGGTTTCCCTTGATATATGTTCTAGATGTTGATCTAGAAATTTGGATAGAATCTTGAACCTTCCCGGTAAGATTGGGTAGAGCCATGGGCTAAGTTTTAAAGAATGATTAATCAAGAAAATAAATAAAACGCTTAAGTTTGGTAGTTTTGGTTGCAAACTTAATTCTCACCAATGGATGTCGAAAGAGCTCAATGGCGCGAGATACAAAGCACGGTGTAAGGTTTAACCCACGCTCTGCAGCATGTGGCTCAAGGAGGAGCTAACCGATGAGCGGGAGACTTACATCAAAATTTCAAAAGTATGAACCCTCCCAAGTTTGCGAAGTCCACGGACCCGGATGAGGTCGAACACTAGGTGAAGGAAATCGAGAGGATTTTCCAAGTCATGCAATGCACTGATGAGGAGAAGGTCCTACTCGCTATATTTCAACTGGAAAGGGATGCCCGTACTTGGTGGGTGTCTGTCGAAGCAACTCAACCACATGATCAGGTGTTGTGGGAAGAGTTTGTGGAACATTTCAATAATAAGTACTTCTCCGATAGGGTGCAAGAGAGGAAAGCTGCCGAATTCACTTCATTGATGCAAAGGAGTTTGACGGTAGTGGAATATGAAGCCCAATTCGCGAGATTATCTCGGTACGCGCCACACCTTATGGGTACCGAAAATATGAAGGTGAGGAGATTCTTAAACGTCTTAAAGCCCCAGAATATTACTCAACTCGCCCTGATGGATATCCAAGTATATGCCGATGCGGTGAGAAGAGCCCAACTCCTGGAAGATGCAACGGAGATGTCCGATCACATTCGAGGAAGAGATGCCAAGAAGGAGAAAGTTATTGGCTCCAGTAACTTCAAGCCCTCCTTCGGGAAAAAGAGGCCCAATTTTGATGGACGTAACTTCAACAAGGATGGGCATGACTTCCATAAGGACAAGAAGCCGAGATCGTTTGACAAACAAATCGTCCCGGTTGCTACTCCATCGAAGGAACTATGCAAGTATTGTGAGAAGCCCAGACACAAGACTGATGAGAGCTGGAGAAGACTTAGTGCTTGTCTTCACTGTGGGAGTTGGGATCATAGAATCTTGAATTGTCCACTTCTTAACAAGCATGTCCCGCCGAAAAAACTTCTGATGGCTATCAAGAAGCAAGGAAGACTTCAAGCCCATATAGATGCAGAACCTACCGAAGATGGAGGTGTTGTGGAAGGTACTATTTCTATGTGCTCAAAGCCCACCTCTGTTCTATTTGACACTAGAGCTACGCATTCATTTATATCTAAGAGTTTTGCTGATATTTTACCTATAAGCCATGTTCCATTAGAATCCAAACTTGTTATTACTACCCCTATTGGAGCGGGATCGAAGATTAAATATTTCTACCCTACTAGTGAAGCTCTAGTTAGCGGTTGCAACCTACCTGCTGACTTAGTATGTATGAACATGGAAAGATATGATATTATTTTTGGAGTTGACTACAAGCTAGGTACGGTAACCTTTAGTGGCTACCCCAACCTCTTATTTTCTGGTGTCAGGCATTCACGACACCTATCCCTTATTTCGGCCCTTAAAGCCGATAAATTATTGAAGAAGGGTTGTGCGGCTTTCTTAGTTTCTATTACTATGGCCGAGCATAAAGAACCCAATCTGGAGGATATTCCTATTGTTTGAGATTATTCTGATGTATTTCTGAACGAGTTGCATGTTATTCCTCTCGAGAGAGAAGTGGTCTTCTCTATTGATTTGATTCCAGGAGCTGCACCGGTTTCTAAGGCTCCGTATCGGATGTTTGTTGTTTTAATGAAGGAGTTGAAACAACAACTGATGGAGTTATTAGAGAAAAGATTTATCCGACCAAGTACTTCACCTTGGGGAGCCCCGGTCTTATTTGTCAAAAAGAAGGACGGGTCAATGAGATTGTGTGTTGACTGTCGACAATTGAACCAACTCACAATCAAGAAAAAATACCCATTACCGAGGATTGATGAACTATTTGACCAGATTCTTGGAGCTCGATATTTTTCAAAAATTGATCTCCGATCTGGTTATCGTCAGTTGATGATCAAGGAAGGGGATATTTATAAAATGGCATTTAAGAGCAGGTATGAACATTATGAGTTCACTATTATGCCTTTTGGCCTAACCAATGTGCCTGCCGCATTTATGCAATTAATGAACAGTGTATTCAGGTCATACCTTGATTAATTTGTGGTGGTCTTCATTGACGACATTTTGATCTACTCCAAGTCAAGATGGAACATGAAGAGCATCTCAAGAAAGCCCTCCAATTATTAAGAGATCATAAACTTTATGCTAAGCTTAGTAAGTGTGATTTCTGGCTAGAAGAAGTTTCTTTTCTAGGTCACATAATCTCCCGAAAGGGTATTGCGGTCGATCCTTCAAAGGTCGAGGCCGTAAAGAACTAGGAGAGACCTACTAGTGTGATCGAAATTCGAAGCTTCTTGGGATTGGCAGGATATTATAGAAGATTTATTAAGGATTCTCCAAGATCATCGTATCTTTGACAAGATTGACAAGAAAAGAGATTCCTTATATATGGTCCGAGGAATGTGAGAAAAGCTTCCAGACTTTGAAAGATTATCTGACTATTGCCCCTATACTCACATTGCCTATTGAAGGAGGCGGATTCGAAGTTTATGTTGATGCATCCGAAATTGGCTTGGCCTGTGTATTGATGCAACATGGCAAGGTGATCGCCTATTCCTCAAGGCAATTGAAAAGGCATGAGAGGGATTATCCCGTGCATGACTTAGAGCTGGCGGCTGTAGTCTTTGCCTTCAAGATTTGGCGGCATTATCTCTATGGTGAGGCCTTTATTGTATATTCCGACCATAAGAGTCTCAAGTACTTATTCTCTCAAACAGAACTTAATATGAGACAAAGATAGTGGTTGGAATACTTGAAGGATTTCGATTTCTCTATACAATACCATCCCGGAAAAGGCAATGTCGTAGCTGATGCTCTTAGTCAAAAGCCGATGGCATTATTATCAAGCCTAATGACTAAAGAGCGGCATTTATTAGAGCAAATGACAAACTTAGACCTCAATATGGAGGAGAAGGAAGAAGGAGTATTGATTGCAAATATTAGACTCCAACCCAAGTTACACTCAGAAATTAAAGAGTTCCAAGATGATGATCCGCTGATTGTTGAAATTATATAGAAATTAGACCAACGACCGGACTTCCTCTTGGCGGATGATGGAAGGCTACTTTTCTGAGGAAGAACCTATGTACCCGATTGTTCTACCACCAAGGATAAAATCAAGGAGGAGGCACATCGATCAAGGTACACTATTCATCCTGGTGCTACAAAATGTACTAAGATCTCAAAAGAACCTTTTGGTGGCCTAATATGAAAAGAGAGGTAGCCGAGTTCCTAAGCCGATGTTTGGTCTGCCAACAAATTAAAGCCGAACATCTCAAACCGGATGGTAAGTTGAAACCTCACGAAATACCGGAGTGGAAATGGGATAGTATTGTCATGGATTTCATAGTTGGATTGCCAAAGACCCGAAGTGGATTTGATGCAATATGGGTGATTGTGAACCGACTAACTAAGTCCGATTACTTCTTGTCCATCAAGACCAAATGGACCGTGGATGTTCTAGCGGCCCTATATATCAAGGAGGTCGTAAGGCTGCATGGTATTCCAACTTCTATTATTTCGGATAGAGATCTGAGATTCACCACTCATTTTTGGAAAGGTTTGCAATCATATTTGGGTACTAGGCTAAATTTTAGCATGGCTTTCCACCCTCAGACAGATGGACAAACCGAGAGGATGAATCAGATTATCGAAGATATGTTGAGAGCTTGTATGATAGATTTTGGCGGAAGTTGGCATAAGCACTTACCCTTGACTGAATTTGCATATAACAATAGCTATCAGTCTAGCATACAAATGGCACCTTTTGAGGCACTGTATGGCAGGAGTTGTAGATCACCTTTATGCTGGAGTGAAGTTGGAAAGAAAGGATTGATTCGCCCCGATATTATCCAAGATACAAGTCACAATATCTAGTTGATTTGAGAAAGGCTGAAAATTACTCAATCACGGCAAAAGAGTTATGTTGATAATCGAAGAAGAGACCTCGAATTTTAAGTGGGGGAGCACGTCTTCTTAAAAATCTCACCCACATGAAGAATTACAAGGTTTGGTATCAAAGGAAAACTGAGTCCAAGATTTATTAGCCCTTTTGAGATTCTGGAAAGAATTGGGGAAGTGGCATACAAGCTAACTTTACCTCCACAATTGGCTGGTGTCCATGATATATTTCATGTATCTATGCTGAGGATGTATGTGTATGATCCCTCGCATGTGATTCAATTTGATGACTGAAAGCTACAAAAGAATTTGTCTTACGAAGAAAGACCGATCAAGATATTAGATCGGAAGTTACACCAACTAAGGAATAGGGTTATACCAATGGTAAAAATCTAATGGAGCAAGCGTGGATTCGAGAAAGCTACCTGAGAATTGGAGGAGTCAATCAAGAAGAAGTATCTGAATTTAATCTCAAGTTAGAATTTTGACCCTTCATTTGAATTTTAATTTTTCAATTATATGATGTGAATTTGGAGAACCAAATTCTTTTAAATGGGGGAGGATGTAGAAACCCAACAAATAACTAGATAAATAAATATTTTAATTTATTTAAATAATTATAATATTTATGAAATGCTGAAATTATATTGTTATAAACTAGATAATTGAGTTTTTCTTGAAATAAATTGAAATTAAATATTTTAAATTTCAAAAAAAAACATAGGAGACCTAATTAAATTCTTTAAAATGGATTATGATTTACAATTAGGCCATTAGATAACCCATAATGGGCTGGATTATGTATTAATGGGCTAAAAGGGTTAAATAGGCCTAAAATGTGTAGCACATGTTAAACACCCACTTATATGATTAAATTAGTCCCATTTCTAGACCATTATCACAAAATTCAAACCCTATATCATAGCCCACCATGGATTAGGCTTATTTCCCATGTTTTTCCACCAAATTAAGGCTAGGTTAAAAGGAAAAGTTGGAATTTACTTCTTAGAACACTAAATTTAGAGGTGGAGAATTTTGATTTTTGAGGAAGGGATTCTTAACTAATTTGGCCAAGTTTTGCCCATAAATAGGCCCCTCTAATCACCCTATAGGGTTTTGCTACGTTGGGGAAGAGATTGGAGGAGATTTTAGGGTGTGGTTTAAAGTAGAAAGGGGAGCTCTTGAGCATTTCGTCTTGTTTTCCTCTTCCTCTTCAATTCGATTTAAGGTAGATTTCTCTCAAGCTAAATCTTTAATAATTCATGTCATCTTGTGCCTTTTCAAGTGCTCTTTCCATTAGTACCATTTTCCCCAATTGTTATTGAGTATTAAGAATGTTATAGCCATTTTATTAAAGAGGCATCATCAACTCGCCGAAAGGGGGTCGATTTTTGAAGACGGTCACACCAGGGACCGTCTTCTGGAGGCAATCGGACGATAGACCGCCATCATTAAGAGATTTCCCATCCATTGGGAGTTTTTCAAAAAAAAATTGAGAAGGCGGTCTCCATAGGACCGTCACCTGATGGTAACGATCACCAGAAGATCGCCACCTTCTTTTTCCCCGTCTATTTTTTTTAAAAAAAAATAGAAATCATATGGTGGCCCTATGAGGACCGCCTTCTGAAGAAACAGTCCCCAGAGGATCGCCTTATGCCTGTAGAACTTGTTTTGCCTAGTTTCATCCAGTTTTGCAATGTCCACCCGACCGTGATGTTTTAAGGTTCTAATTGAACCAATATATCACCCAGCATGTAGATATGTCATGTTATTTTGTGTATAAACTAAATCCACACACAATTAAGTTAAGGATATGAAAGAAAAAGTTTATATTACATGAGCTTAAGTTTTCTTCCTAATTCCTGTTACCTTCATGATACCCTTGATCTCCATGACTATATGATGGGGAAATCAAAGCAAGGCATTTAACATTTTTAGTTTGCATTTTTGAGTCATTTGGGTTTTCTTGTAAAGTTAACTATAAGCCAATGGGCTAGTCATTAGGAATTAATGGGTTTCTTTCCTTAAAAGAGTCCAATAGGGGTTTATTCTCATATTGGGCCTCAAAGGCCACTTAGGCCCAATTAGGCTACCCTCTCTCTCATTGGGCTTCCTAGCTTCTAGGGCCCATATCGACTGATCTATGGTCCATGGTGGACCTGGACCAAGGTGGCAAGTCCAAGTTGGCCACCTAAGGAGGGCGCCCCCCTTCTTTCCCTTTTTTGTATTTTTTGTTATT
The DNA here is from genome assembly GCA_022559845.1 of Amorphophallus konjac. Taxonomy (NCBI): domain Eukaryota; kingdom Viridiplantae; phylum Streptophyta; class Magnoliopsida; order Alismatales; family Araceae; genus Amorphophallus; species Amorphophallus konjac. The sequence continues at coordinate 175,976,494 of CM040128.1, read as the reverse complement.
ATTTTGACCATTGGAGAAGAAGTGGGAATTTGCCATCCCCTAAGTGCCCCTCCCTAACCCTAGATCTGAGGGTACTAATGGTCATTTAGTTAGGGCATACCTTTCATATAAAATGTCTTGTAAACATATTTTTCAGGGAATTAAGAGAAGAAAAATCAGGATTTTGTTCAAGGAGCCAAGGGCGCCCCCCCCCCCTCCTCTCTCCATCCCCCTTGCAGCTGCGATGGCTGCAGATCTAGGGTGCGACGCCCTATTCATGGGAGCGATTCCCACCCCTATCACCTCCACTGGGTGCGACGCTCAGCCACCGCCACCGCCATCAGTACCACCGTCGAGCCACTACAACCCCATCTTCACCCTACTGCCCTGAATTCCGAGATCCAGGATAAAACCTCAACAAAAAGGTTGGTATGCCAAATCCACCCATCTGATGATCATAAAATTTTGATAGATCATTTCCCACATTGTCCTCTCTTCCCAGTTCAATTTTCACATCGATCCACCACCGTTTACCCCTCCCCCCACCTGTGTCTTTCCATCCCTCGTAGTCTGCATGTCTGTAGATCTACGAGACAGCAACCTGCACAATCAATTTTCCCACCCCCTAAACCATCTTAGATGGCCACCAAATTTCTTGTGCATGATCCTCACTTCCCCCTCTTTCACCCATATTAATACCTTCACCCAGATTTATTATTTTCCCATCGGTCAAACCCCATATTCAGACTTGTTACAGTCTGTCCTACACCCCTGCTAGATCAAGATCCTCTGTTGCAGAGTTTTTCATGGAGAATCAGGCCGTTGGATTGTTGTGAATTTCATGTTTGTTGTAACTCTTCAAGTCTACTTTGCAACGGCGCTGGTTTCGTTCTGATTCACCTCCGGATCTGAGCACAGAAATCATTTTTGCCAGGTCGCGGAGATCTACCCAGTCACAGGACTGCGGGATAGATCTGTGGTCTAAAACTCCCGTCGGCCCTTCGGCTGTGATCCAGCCATCGCCGGTCTCAGGGATCAAAGGGGAACATCCCACCAACGTCCCAGCCAACCGCCGCTATCAGAAGACGACCGGAAGCCGCCGTCCCATGTGCCGCTCTTCCTTGTTGTCCTTGTTGAGTTATGGTTTTGATGATTGTTGTGATTGTTAAGTTATGATTTTGATGATAACTAAACTTAATGTGTGATTAAGCGATGATAACTAAACTTGTGGTTGATTACTCATGCTCTTGTTATCTATGTATGGTTGAGATAGCAAATGGCAACGGTTACATGGTCTTGATCCTTGGTTTGCATATGTTGGTTTTACAAGAGGCAAGAGATTTCATAACCTCTTTAATGTGAGCAAGCATGGTATTAACCCTGACTATCTTTCTTGCAGGATTAAACTCATGGCAGTCACTTGGTGAACCAAACGTGTGGATAAGCACCCTGCTCCTCTACAATCCAAAACAGGTGGTATATGTCATTTACTGTCAAGAACCATTGGTGAGACTCTTACCTTATCTTAGCATCGATCTCACCATGTGTATCTCATATACCTCTCCTTAATAAACCTCATTCATGCACATTAAACATGAAACCCGTCTGGCCATCGTGCTCCCTTGCCCGCAGATCTACCTGCGCGGTCAGGTCGCGGGGATCGACCTGCTTGGTGTTTAGCATGTGCGGTCAGGTCGCGGAGCCCCCGGAACAAAATTTAGAAATGCTTAAGTGTTTAGCATTCCAAATGCATTCCTAAGAACTCAAATGAACTTGAAATAACTTATAAACATACGTTCAATTCATGCCTCGATCTTATGGATATGATTCTCTTGGCTAAACTCATCATTTTTCAGGTTTTTGATAGTCCGGTCGACCTTCGGCATGACTCCGGTCGACCTGAAATAACAGAATGCAACCCTCCACACTCTATCACAGTGGCGGTTGACCGCCCCTCCAATCCCGGTCGACCAGAAATCTCAGGGACTGGCCTCCTGCAGGTTTCTCAGTGGCGGTCGATCGCCAGCCCCTACAGGTCGACCGCCAGCCCCGAGCTGCCCAACATTATGGACTTTTTGTCACTTCGAGGAAAGCCCTTCCTCTTGATATTGTTTAATCCCAAAGCCACCAAAACCTCCAGAATTGGATCTGGTCTAGGGCTTGTCCATAGACCTTCCAAGGGTTATAAAACATCCTATTAGAGTCATAACCCTAACAAACCAAGAGGGCTTCAAGGGAGATCAAGGGGGAGGTTGTCCAAGATGAAAGGAGAGGGTACTGTAGCTCCGTGAACAGTACTTCGTGCAGCAAGATCTCCATCCTTCCTCAACACATTGAAGGTAATTCTGAAGCCAATATACTTCCATTCAAGTGAAGAGGCAAGCAAGCATTCAAGGAAGATCAAGGAAAGGCTATCCAAGGAGAAAGAAGAAAAGAAGCAAGCAAGCAAGCACAGATTCAAGAAGAGGGTGCTAAGGTGAAAGGATAAAGCTTCTCAAGGTCCATTCAAGCTTAGTTTGAAGCCATTCAAGCAAAGAAGGAATCAACACAAGATCTGCATCATACACCCAGGGGGAGCCTAAATCAGGAGCATTCTAAACTGTGGTTTATTTGTTTTGGTGTCTTGTGCTTTGAGTTTCAAATTTGTGTTTCTTATAAACTGCAAACTCGTGTGTGTGTGTGGATCGTTGTTGGATCCGTTGTCGTGTGTGTATGTGTGTGTCATATTTGATTCGTGTGTGCGTAGGTCTTCTTAGATCTGCATGTGTGTGTGGTTTTTATCCATATCTTAGTGTTTGTGTGTATGGAGTGCTGCACTTGTCGCAGCGTGTGTATGTCTTGTTGATCCACTTGTTGGATCGTGTTGGACACCCCGTCTCCGTGTGTGTGTGTGTGTTGGGGTGTGTCCCCGTGTGCGTGTGGGCAGGCGTCGTCCTACGTGTGTGGTTGGAGCGTCGTCTCCGTTTGGGGATTCATCCCCGAGTGATGCCTCACCGGGTTTGGTGAGGGGTGGACGTAGGATTGTCGTCGTTGCATCCGAACCACCTTAAAAACCGCTGTGCATTGTGTTTGTATTGTGTGGTTTGTTCCATTTCCTCTATCTCCATTCTACATAAACGTTAGTGTATATTGTTGTTCAGGATTTATCTACGAATATCTTGCATAATTTATATCTTATCATATAAGTTTGATAAATCCAATTTGTGTTCAAATAGTTTTGAATCTCTTAACTAGCATTATATCACATATTTTATAAAAGGCCAAAAGTTTTCTTAAAATTGGTAAACACCCAATTCACCCCCCCTCTTGGGTGTCATTGATAGCGGTACTTCAGTCCTGCAAATCTGAACAGTGCCGACTCGGACAAGCAACTCACCTCCGCCCCAAGAGCCCCTCCGGCATGCTGCCCGTCAACCCAAGATCGGCGCTCCTGGATTGCTGTTGTATTCCTTTACCTCCCTGTGTGGAGTGGGATGTAAACTCAGTGTTGTAATTATTTGTATTTACTATACCAGGAGTTATGCATCTTGGCCGGGAAGTCTTCCCCACGCCTCGAGCGTGGGGTACATTTTCGCTCCTCTTTTATCACTTTGCTTATTTCGTATATGTTTGAATGCCCCTGTTTGCGAGAGATAGGATAACTAGCTTGCTTCAAAGTACATCACCATTGTGAGAAAGAGAGCGTAACTGTCCCGTGACTCGATCCGAGCACGAGTGTAAGCTGACCACCCTTAACTCACTGTCGGTTTCTCAACCTCGTAGATCCACGCGTTTCCCTCGCTTGGGATAAATCGTGAGCGTGTTCTTCTTGTTGAGGACTTATTCACCTCTCTGGACCTCTTTGGTGATTAGTTTCTCGCGTCGTGGCTGGTCGCGTCGTCAATTTAGTCGCATCGTCGCCTAGAGTCCTAGATTTGCATCAAATTGGTCTCGATTCGCATTTCGTCCCGCATCAAATTGGTATCAGAGCATGGTTGAGTCTAGGGTAGTCATCAGAGCATGGTTTGAGTCTAGGGTCATCTTGTCCTAGGTGTGCATTTCATCCCTATATCCGATATATTAAAAGGTGTTCCCAGAACGATAGGTTACGCCTATTGGGAAGGTAGCACACTTGCGTGAGTTCGATCTTCAAATCATATCTCCGTCACGTACTAGATATTTGTTAAGTCTAGGTTCATCCTTTCGCATTGGTCCATGCACGCCAATCTTTGTGTCTGCATGCCCATCTTGTAGTTCCCCAGTTTCCCATGGATTCCTAGTGCCCAAGGGCTTGGAAACCAACCCCTCTTCTTCTGTAAGCCCGAAGCCTCAAACTTTTATGGCTCCAAAGTCCCGACCGACTACCTAAACTGGGAAGCCGCCATGGACAAATATTTTTATTGTTATCCCATGTCCGATACCGTGTGTCACGCCCCGAGCTTTTAATACAGCGGAAGGAAATTCAGGAACGCGAACAGTCGGCATGGTAAGCCTCTCGCAAGCAAGAAATCAGAGCGCAAGACAATCACACTAAAGTAATTGCACAAGTAAACTTTTCCAAACTTCACTTTATTCCATAATAATAATATCAATGTACACAAGATCCTTGACTCTTAACACTCTTACATCATAGACTCAAGAAAAATAAAAAATTATAATAAGACTCGACTAGACATTTGACACTATGGCTTCTCTCGATTCGTTTGTCCTTCAATCACTCTCGGACCCGTCACTTGTATACTCTGAATCCGATTCATATGTACTTCCTAAAAAGATTGGAATAGTAGGGTAATGAGCGCACTTGCCCAGTAGGTATTTTCGTATCAACATGAAGGTAATATTTAAGTGATTAACGTCTTAGCTCTAGACTGGAAAAGAAACATAAGAAAATGTGATAAACAATCGTTATAACTAAGTAACCAAGGACATGAAATTGAGCAAGTAGACAAGAAAGCATGAACAAGTAAGATTAAGCATGTAGATGTAAATTGGCCTTTCATGAACAAGAATGTACGAGCATGTAACTAGAAAGTACTTTACACAACCTTATAAAGGCTATGTACTAGAAAGTCATTATCAAGCATTTAATTTTCATAACGAGTCTCATGGTGTTTCACCCATTTATAAGAGAAAGTACTCCCAGCGTAATGCGACGCCAGTATCATCGCACCCCATGGTTTATAGCATGTTTCCGACAATCCATCGAGAGGACTAGTATGGAGCCCTTGGACACAATCGTGCCCGATCTTGCATCTTCAAGTTAAAAATCCAGCTACTTCCACGAGATAATAATTTCGGCCAAGAAATCAATTCCAAATAATAAGTTTGATGATCAAGTAACCAAGGCATAGAACGTACCAAAGTTGACATAAGATATCAAAGAAAGATTTAAGGTATATTATGCTACGGCGGTGATCCGGCAGCATAACGGTATATTCATTAGGTTCCATAATTCAGCTTTAACTTTGTTAAACATAATTTATGCTCCAGATAATCCTAAGATCATCTAGGAACTCAAGAAAACCAATCCCAAAGGTCAAACCTCAGGTTAGACACAGTCAGGAATCAAGTGGTCATTTATTGGACCGTTTAACAAGTCAAGCGGTCTAGTCATGGACCGTTTAGGTTGGGTTGAATCCAGACTGGACGGCTGGACTCAGAGATATAAGCGGACATGTGTCAGACCGTTAACTAAGCCTTAGCGGTCTAATGTAGGACCGTTTAGGAATTAAAACTCTGAAATCCACGATAGTGCTTTCTAGACAAATTGGACTTTAATGGTACAACCAGCTCGGCGTCCTAGTGGGAATCCCAGACTCACAGAGACTTACAGAGGCCTTGAAACAAGATCACCTAGTCTGGCAGAAGGAAATATCTAACGGAGAGGCTTTCAAGTCCAAGATTGTGTGCCTATAAGTGCAAAAAGTGTATCTAATGGTCACATACCGGAGTATTTGCCATGTACTTAAGAAAATGACTCTTAGATAAGAAAGTGATAACCAGCGATCAAATCATAACTAGTCCATGAATCTCATAAAATCGAGTTAACTATAAAAGTATATGATTTGGTCATGAAAATATCATAAGTTAAAATAACTTTAAGTGCATAAGAATCATGAAATCTACTAGAATGAGCTGTTACCATAACTGGGTATATGAAAATAATGTTTGAAACAGGTATATAACCTACTTAACTAGGCTTAACATATAATAATTTGGACCATTCTGCATTAAGCCTCGGGTTAACTTAAATATAGAATTCAAATGCGTAAACGGTCTAATAGGTGAACGTCTCTTGTTGCTAACGGTCTATCGTACGACCGCTAGGATTTCTGGCAGTCTACAGGAAGACCGTTTCTTCCTGTGTTTACAGAAAACTTGATTATAGTAAAATACAATACTCATCTAAAGCACATCATGCATGAAAATCAACATATATAAACTATATAGCCTGATAGAACAAGGATAGGTCAGTCAATATGCGTGGGTTTATGTACTAACAAGAGAATTTCCTTTTTATTCAATTAGGGCAAGTTCATGCATGAAGATGATACTAGATGTATAGTCCTAATGAAAACATAAAATTCTTAGCGTACAATGCATAAAATTGACTAGAAACAGAGGACTTTTATCCCTAATGTCATGTTTAAGTCATTCATGAGATAACCTACCTCAAATAGCTCTCCTAGACTGCAAATTTCTGAATGGAAGTAAGCCCTAGTTCTGCACCTTCTATACTAAACTAGCGACTTCACACTCTTGTATCTCCTGATTCCCTTGACCTATGGACGTGAAAATCAGAGGGTAGATAGAAGATATAAAGGGTAACATAAAGTTCTAAAGACACAATCGCTAAATACCTCATTTAAAGCTTCTAATTTTCTGATCTTCACTAGACCATTGCACATATTCCTAGGTTATTGGTGCAGGATCCGTGACTTTGAAAGCTTCTAACTCCTTGTACACTTGATCTCCTAGAACGATTTGGAAGGTAGTTAGACCTTAGTATTAGTAATAAAAACCTCTAAAGAACTTACCCCTAATTCTGCCTCCTTACCTTAGTTCCACGCGAGCCAAAAGTAGGGGTCGCACAGGTCAAACTTGGGATCTATTTATAGGGTTTAGTTAGGGTTTCAAGGATTTGGACGACTTAGAGTCCTAATTAGGTGTTAAATCAATCCTTGAGAGTCCCTAGCGGGTTTACAAGTCTGCATACTTCGGTCTCTAGAAGTTTGGATGTCTAAAATCCAATCTTTTTACACTTCCTTCCACTCACGAAATCTGTCTTCGCTTAGCGGTCTTTTGGGTGACCGCCTTCTTCTGCCATGCGGTCTCGCGATAGATCGCATTCTATCTAGGCACCGAATTTGAAATTACTTCAAACTCTTCCCTCCATTATCCATCTATTTATCTTTAAATTTTGTGATTATACCAATTTCCAGCTTCTAGAATATGGGCCAAGGTCCAAAACCATAATTTGGGCCAAAATGGTTCCTTTAAATGGGCCTAATCCTCTTGGATTAGAGTAAGGCTAACTAATTAAAATAAATTCATTTAATAGCCCGTTTAGTTCATTTAAATATTTAATAAATTCTTAGAAACCCTCCCCCACTTAAAAAGAATTTGTCCCCAAATTAAATACGTGGATTTATGGAGAGTGTACTTACATTCAAATATCTTTGGAAATCTTTTACGCATGGCCTCTTCGATTTCCCATGTTGCTTCATGCGGCCAAGATTTGCTCCATTGAACTTTGACCATAGGGATAGTTTTGTTTCGAAGCTGACGCACTTCTTGCTCAAGTATTTTGATAGGTTTTTGCTCATACGTCAAATCCTTTTGAATTTCCAAGTTATCATAACTTCTAACATGAAACGGATTTGGAACGTATCTTTTGAGCATTGAGACATGAAATACGTCATGAACTCCAGCCAATTGGGGAGGTAAAGTCAATCGATAAGCTACTTCGCCAACTCTCTCAAGGATTTCAAAAGGGCCGATAAATCTTAGAGTAAGCTTGCCTTTGATGTCGAACCTTCGAATATCTCGACCTGGCAAGACCTTGAGGAATACATGGTTAACTACTTGGAATTCCAGGTCACGCCTTCGATTATCAGCATCTGATTTCTATCTATCTTGAGCTATCTTGAGTCTTTCTCGAATTAGCTTTACTCTCTCAGTAGTATCCCTTATCAACTCGGGACCTAGCAGTTGTTTTTCTCCTACTTCGTTCCAGCAGATCGGTGAGCAACAACTTCTCCCATAAAGTGCCTCAAATGGTGCCATCTGAATGCTAGCCTGATAGCTATTATTATAGGCAAATTCGGTTGGTTTGTGTGTCTTCCCTAAGTGTTTTGATGATGAGCAACACTATGTTAATTGTTCTTGTTATTTTTTTTCAGATATCTTGCACTTGAGTTATCCATGGTCTTATATGAAATAGCTGCTAAGAGGTAACACTGCATGTGTTCGTTCATGTTCTGTCTTCGTGCTGTTTTCCTTAAACATCATGTTGTTCTTGCTTCGCGTTTTCACCTCGTGTCGAGCTAGCCATGTTGTCGTCTGATTGAGTGTTGTCTTTCACCTCGTGCAGTATTTGTTTACTGTGTTGGTTCCATGTCATCCTTTGTATTCCTGTCTTCGAGTCCATTCGCTGAGTCTCTAAGTCAGTCTAAGTTCAAGTGTTCGTTTCACTTTGTGATTGTTTTCTCTTCTCATGACTTCGTGTCGTGTTCCTGAAGCTGCTCTAAAAGTTCTGATGAACTTCGAGTAGTTTTTCTGTAGACCTCGTGTTGTTCCTACTTAGTAACCACACTTCGTGACGGTTACTATAGTCCACGTCTTCGTGTTGGTTTTATGCACTCCGTGTCGTCTTCTTTGTTTCATTCTGTTCTCATCTCACTTCGAGTCGTTTCTCTGCATACTGTTTGACTTCGTGTCGGTTTCGGTTGCTAGTCTATGTTGTTTTCATATCGTTCTCCTTATTGCCACCTCGTGTCGTCTTAAGTCTTCGTGTAGTTTTACCTCGTGCAGTCTGATCCCGTGTTACTTACTGTTTCGACTTCGTGTCGTTATCAGCCCGTCTTGTTTTCATCTCGTGCTGTTCTTAATGGCTTCGTGTCGTTTTCTATATATAGTGTGTGTTTGTCACCACTATACTTCGTGTCGTTGCTTTTTACTTCGTGTCAAACTTCACCTCGTGTTGTTTTCACCTCGAGTCGTTTCGTTATATTCTGTCCTCGTGTTGGTTTCTCGCTTTAATCTTCATGTCGGTCTCTATCGTTAGCCCGTGTTGTCCTCGTGTTGTTTTTGCATTCGTGACCTCGTGTCTCTTTTGCTTATAACCTCTCCTCGTGTCATTTTCTTCTATGTATCTGACCTGTTACAGAGTATCTCGTGTCGTTCTTGTGTCATCTCGAGTAATAGTCACGTCGTGTTGTTACTATACCTCATGCAGTTTTGGTTTTAATGGCCATGCAGCGTATTAAAGGACTTAATCTCATTACAGGTCCGAGGAAGAACATTCCACACTCCAGGGCTGCACGTGATCCGAGACAAGAGGAACCAATCTGATAAAGGCACGTGGCAGGAAGATTCTGGATCGAGCGTGGGAGGCACACGCATTTTGTGCCCTATCCACCTGCTGTTCAGCTATAAATAGAATCCTTCGTCCTCAGATGAAGGTGATCGAAGAAGAGAGGCATAGAAGAAAAAAAAAATAGGAAAATTGAGAGCCCTTCGATCCAGGAGAAGAAAAGAAAGAAGAAAGAATAGCAGAGAAAGAAAAAGAGAGAGAGAGCAGAAGAGTGATCAGAAGAGTTGTTCTGACTTGCGGATCAAATCCGAAGTCTATTGCTCTGTGTTGAGCTACATTGTTTCCATTTTCTGGCATTTGATTTTCTTCGTTCGTATTTTTCCGTTTATTGTTCTTATCTTTCTTCTACTGTCCTTGTTTGTGTTTCCGATCCTCTGGATTGAGGTCGGGGTCCTCCTGTGAGATCAGGAGAAGGGAGATTCATTCTCCTGTTTGCAAGCAGCAGGTGAGCTGCTTGTAGGTTCCCTCCGGTTGGGAGGAAGAGGGGTCTTCGACCTCTGGTTCACTAGTAGCAGGGTTGCTACTAGTGGGGTTCCCTCTTGGTAAAGAGGAAGAGAGACGTAAGTCTCTGGGTTCTAGTGACTGCAGGTCGCTAGAGGTTCCCTCCGGGTAGGAGGAAGAGGAGAGGTTGTTCTCCTGGGAAGCTGTGTATCAGCAGTTGTCTGGCAAGCTGTGTTGCCCAGCCTTTAGTGAAGCCACACTCGGTTTGAGTGTGGGGTGGATGTAGGTTTGAAGGACCGAACCACCTTAAAATCCTCTGAGCCCTTGTGCGATCGATTGTGGTACTATCATGATATGCCTTCTATTTGCTTGAGCTATTAACTGCACTGCATCATATTCGTTAGCCTGAGCTCAAGGTTATTTGCATTTAGCAATATACTCTGCAGAATTTTTTTTATTCTTTAAAAACAGTGATCTATTCATCCCCTCCCCTTCTAGATCACTTCATATTGTACTTATCAGTTGGTATCAGAGCAGGTTTTTCCCAGAATGTGGTCCAACGGCCAGGGAAACGGATCCACTGGTCCTCGCAGTTTCATAGCTGATGGGCAGTCTATCAACCGTCCCCCCTTCTTTGATGGTAATAATTACTTATTCTGGAAGAACAGGATGGAAGTCTTTATCAGGGCCCAAAGCCACAAGCTATGGAAAGTTATCACAAATGGTCCATACACCCTTCCACCAAATGAAGATATGTGGACAGAAGATCAGGTCAAACTCTCCGCACTGAATTGGACAGCTGTTAACATCATACAGTGCGCCGTCCACTCGGAAGAGTATTCAAGGATCTCAGCGTGCAAGACTGCAAAGGAAATGTGGGATGATTTGCAGTTAATTCATGAGGGCACATCTCAGGTGAAGGCTACCAAGATCAACATACTTACAACTCAATATGAGTTATTTAAGATGAAGCCAGAGGAGCCGATCACAGAAATGTATGCCAGACTATCCGTGATCATCAACAGTCTGAAAGGCCTTGGAAAGGATATTCAACAAGAAGACATAGTCAGGAAGATCCTTAGGTCTCTAACTCCCGTCTGGGAAACCAAGGTGACTGTAATAGAGGAATCAAGAAATTTATCCATCATGACAGTGACCCAGCTGATTGGATCCCTCATGACCCATGAAATGAATTTCAAACATGGAAACGATGGGCATGACAGAAAGGGAAAGAATGTTGCTCTGAAGGTCTCACGACATGCTAAGAAGAACAACAGCAGCAGCAGCAGCAGTGATGATAGCAGCGAAGGCTCTGATGGATTCTCAAACCTGGACAAGGACGAGCGAGCTATGCTCACCAGGCAATTCAGAAAGTTCCTGAGAACTAAAGGAAAATTCTACAGGAGGAAGAAATTTAATGGTGCAATGAAGTCTCCTGAGCGAGGATTTGAGAAGAACCGGTCTGCTAAGAAGATCACTTGCTATCATTGTCAGAAACCCGGTCACATGAAAAGTGAATGTCCAGAGCTACAAGCTAAGGCTCCAGGACACCAGAAGAAGATGGTGCACAAGAAGAAGAAGGCCATGCTGTGCACATGGAGCGATGAGGAGGAGGACCCAGAAGCCACTTCGTCCAGTGAAAATGAAGAGAAGACCTGCCTCATGGCCGATCATGAGAAAGAGGTAACAAACCTGTTTGAGAATTTTACTTTGGATGATTGGGAGGACGCCTATGGCGACCTGTTAAGTAAATATAATTGTTTAAACAAGGAGCACAGAATGCTTAGACGTAAGTTTCATTCTTTGTCTGAAGAACACTCTTCTATTGTCACTGATAGCATGAAAACCAAGGAGATGGTCATTGAGCTAGACCAGGTTAAAGGTGAGATTGAGAGGTTGAGAATGGAAAGAGAGGAGAGTCTAGCTAGAATAGATGAGCTGAAGTGTAAAGCTGAAGAGTGTAAAGGAGAGATTAGACTGATGGCTGAAAAATATGAGGCAGTTAGAAAAGTTAATCAGGAACTTCAGGACCAATGCAATGAATTTAAGAAGGAGATTGAGGACAAAGAAAAAGTGCTTGAGAAGTTTACAGAGGGGAGAAACAACCTGAATGTCCTTCTGGGGTCGAGGGTAAACTTCAATAGGGAGGGATTAGGATACAATCCTACTAGTAAAAAACCCTTTGAATTTAAGACTACCACGTTCTGCCCCGCCAAAGGCAAAGAGAAACTGGAAACACCATCCAGTTCCAAATCTGTCTCTACAATGAAGTTTTCGACCGACAAATTCATTCAATCCATTGGTCAGCAATCTAAGTCGGGAAACCCTGAAACAAGAACTGCTCATGTGCAACAGGTGGGGAACAAAGGTTCTCACAGAACCAGTCCTATTGTTGTCACAAAAAGAGTGAAAAATTTTGTTAAGAAAGCTCATCATGCTAATTATCAAGTAGAGCATGGCAACGTTCACCAGTTTCAGCACAAATTTTATTGGAGTAAAAATGCTTACCTGAATTATGCTCAACACACACGCGTATCCTCTAAGAGGCCAACCAACAATGTTTGTGTTCAGAAACAGCATAGTTCAAATGGGAATAAGTTCATTCAACACCCACCAAGAAATGCCAAAAGGGAAGAATCAACCCACATAAAACCACTGAAGAAAACAGTAAAACAGATATGGGTTCCCAAGTGCTTTTTGCATAATCTGAAAACTGGCTTTGGACCCAATTTGAATTGGGTCCCACATTACTCTGTCTGAATTTTTGCAGGTCAGCCTGGCAGTTGAGCATAACAAGTGGTATCTTGACAGCGGCTGTAGCAGGCACATGACAGGAGACCGGTCCAAATTCAGCAAACTAAAAATGAAGCTTGGGGGCTTGGTCAAATTCGGAGGAAATAACAGAGGAAGAATAATTGGAATTGGTACGGTTGGTAAGTCCTCTACTAACTCCATTGAAGATGTGTATCTTGTAGAAGGACTTCAGCACAACTTGGTAAGTATAAGTCAGCTTTGTGACAAAGGACACAAGGTACTCTTTGACCACAACTCTTGCACTGTCTTTGAGCTGAATTCTGATAACATCATGTTCAAAGGTCATAGAGTAAATAATGTGTACATCGTTGATCTGGATGATAATTCTGAAACAAACTTGTGTCTGTCTGCTAATTCTGAACAGGTTGCTTTTGACTGGCATAGGCGTCTAGGCCACGCTAGTGTGTCTACTTTGAATAAACTGTCTAATTATAACCTAGTCAGAGGTTTGCCCAAAATAAAATTCCTGTTAGGGTCCAAGCTCTGTGATGCTTGTGCTCAAGGTAAACAGACTCGTGCAGTTTTTAAGTTGAGAACTGAGGGTCTCTCATCTAAACCACTACAGCACTTGCACATGGATCTCTTTGGTCCTACTCGAATACAAAGCCTGTCAGGTAAGAGATATGGTCTAGTCATAGTTGATGACTTCACTAGATTTTCTTGGTTGTTCTGTTTAGCAAATAAAAATGATGCTTTTGTTCACTTTGAAGAACTTTTTAATAAAATCAAACTGCAAGGTGAACATAATATCATTACAATTCAGTCTGACCATGGAGGAGAATTTGAAAACTCTTCATTCTCTGAATTTTGCTCAAGAGAGGGAGTGACTCACAGATTTTCTTCTCCTAGGACACCGGAGCAGAATGGAATTGTTGAGAGAAGAAACAGGTCAATAATTGAAATGGCCAGGACTATGCTGATTGAGAGTGGACTTCCAAGGAGATTTTGGGCAGAAGCTGCAAATACAGCATGCTACATTTTAAATCGAGCCTTGGTAAGACCTACTCATAAGAAAACTCCTTATGAACTCCTCAAGGGTAAGCTGCCAAACATTTCTTACTTTAAAATCTTTGGTTCCAAATGTTTCATCCACAATAATGGTAAGAATGGTTTGGATAAGTTTGAAGCAAGAAGCTCTCCTGGAATCTTTCTCGGATATTCAGAAACCTCTAGGGCTTACAGAGTCTTCAATAAAGATGAGCAAACTGTTGAAGAAACACCTCATGTAGTGTTTGATGAGAATGTTCTATCTGACAAAAAGATAAATGATGACAGGGAGCCATCTGATGAGGGAGATTTCTTGGAGAAAATTGAAGAAGAAGAGATGCAGCAAACTGCTCAACCAGAAAACTTACAACAAGAAGAAGCAACTGAGGTAGGTGAACCCTCAGGTGAGGTAATCTTTCACAAAGACCACCCTAGTGAAAATGTCATAGGTAATTTGCATGACCCCACTAGGACAAGGTCTCATTTTAGAAATGTCCAAGAACAGGACTTAGCTGCCTTGACATCTCAGGTAGAACCCAAGACTGTGGAAGAGGCTTTAAAGCATGACTCTTGGGTATCCTCCATGGGTGAGGAATTAAATCAATTTGAGAAAAATAATGTATGGAAACTAGTTCCTAGACCTGAAAACACTCATGTCATTGGCACTAAATGGGTTTTCAAAAATAAGATTGATGAAAATGGAGCTATCACTAGAAACAAAGCAAGACTTGTAGCTCCAGGCTACAGTCAGGAATTTGGTGTGGATTTTGATGAATCCTATGCACCAGTAGCTAGGATGGAAGCTATAAGAATTCTGTTTGCATTTGCATGCTCTAGAAACATTCGGCTACAGCAAATGGATGTCAAAAGCGCATTCTTAAATGGGTTATTGAAGGAAGAGGTATATGTTGAACAACCTCCTGGGTTTAATTTCTCTGTTCAGCCTAACATGGTTTTTAGGTTGAATAAAGCCCTTTATGGATTGAAGCAGGCTCCCCGAGCCTGGTATGAGAGACTTTCTGAGTTCCTTGTGAGCAAGGGCTACATTCGAGGTAAGGTTGACCAAACCCTCTTCACTAAAAGTCTCGGAAAGGAGTTAATTGTAGTCCAGGTATATGTTGATGATATCATTTTCGGATCTAACAATTCAAAATTATGTAAAGATTTTTCTGAGTCTATGTCCCAAGAATTTGAAATGAGTCTAGTTGGCGAACTAAAATACTTTCTTGGGATGCAGGTCAAACAAATGGAGGATGGTTGTTTCATAAATCAAACCAAGTATACTCTGGAGATGCTGAAAAGGTTTGGAATGACCAACCTCAAGACAATCTCAACACCCATGGGTACCAGCTCCTCACTGGATTCAGACGAAAAAGGTAAAGAGGTGGATGCTAAACTATATAGAGGTATGATCGGTTCACTCCTCTACTTAACTGCATCCAGGCCCGACATTCAATTTAGTGTAGGGATGTGTGCCAGATACCAGGCTAGGCCTACTGAATTGCATCTGGCAGCTGTAAAGAGAATTTTTAGATACTTATCTGCCACCCATGATCTAGGTCTCTGGTATCCTGCATCATGTAGTTTAGATCTCATTGCATACACTGATGCAGATTATGCAGGATGTAAATTGGACAGGAAGAGCACTAGTGGTCACTGCGAATTTCTAGGAGGGTGCTTAGTCTCTTGGGGATCCAAGAAGCAACACTCTGTGGCTCTCTCTACTGCTGAAGCTGAGTATGTGGCAGCAGGGAGCTGTGGCACACAGGTTATATGGATAAAACACCAGCTTCTGGACTACTCGGTTGAGCTAGGTTGTACTTCTATCTTTTGTGACAATACTAGTGCAATAAATATTGCAAAGAATCCTGTACTTCATTCCCGAACCAAACATATTGAAATCAGGCATCACTTTATTCGAGATGAAGTAGCTAGGAGGACTTTTGAGTTGATCCATGTTGGCACTAACTCACAAATTGCAGATATCTTTACTAAGCCACTGGATACTGAAAAATTTAGCACTCTGCGCAGAGAACTAGGTATTTACAGAATTTCATGATTGAAAAAAATTGATTTCTGAATACCATGTCATGTGTTATTATGCTTATCATATTCATCATCTGTTGCTGAAGAAATAACTTCATTATGAGTGTTTGGTGACTCACTCCGTTTTGATTGAATAGTCTGTCCAAACTTCATGGTGTTCTCTTTGAAGTATTTTGAGGGTTGTCTTGGTTAAGTTTGTGTTGGGGTCAAGGTCTCAGGGGGAGCTGATTTATAATAGGTGTTTTGATCCTTGACATAATTTGAACTTACTCCGAACGACATTTTGCTGACATCAAAAGAGAATCAGGTTGATGAGGTGTATAAAAGAAAGAGTTGGATGCTTTATCCTTTAAGACTGTTCATCTAATTTCTTGTTGGAATTTCAGCTGTTAGTCCCACTGAGATCAAAATCTGAATTCCAAGATTATCTTCCTACACGGTAACTGTCTTCTGATCTAGTCAGTACTGCATACCTACTTAGTCAATGTTGAGTCCGAAATGAGGTATTTTGTGCTTTAGTCTGTATCACCTTGGATCTGGTGTATTGTTCTCAAACGGACTCAAGCTTCATTAACAAGGTTTTAAGAGCTGGTTAATAAAAACAAATTTCAAAAAATTGTTATCAACTTTGTTAACTGCTCATTGAGAAACTGGGATTTTCATCAATGAAGTGAATGTTTCCCATGTCATGAGATGGCAGTAATTATCTGGTCTTAGTAGTTGTCTTGATCATACAGAGCTATGGTACATATCTGGTTAGTAACTGGGGTGTCTGGCCTCAGATAAAGGTGTCACCTTAATGTCAACACCAGCTAGAATACTATCTCTGTCCTCTTATCTGAAGGGGTAATGTGGTCCTGCCACCGAGTAACTGGGGATTCTTACCTCTAAACAAGGTGTCTCCCTAATGTCAAAGGTGTACTTGACAGACTTACCTTTGATCTTGACCATCTTTAAAGATCCTGCTCACTTGAAGTATAGCTTTTGATTTGTTTGTTCTCAATACCACAGGTCTTTGTCTTCTGACTGTCTTACATAATACTCTCTCAGTAAAGACTTATTTTGATCAAACTGGTATCTTGTACCTCACTTGCTTAGAATCTGGTTCTGTGTATGGAGCGAATCCTTATTCACAGTTTTTGCACAGTCTGACTAACTGATCCTCAAAAATCCTCACATAAAATTAATGGCTTTCTTAATTGACTAAACATCTCAATAGTCTCCATTTATCTGCCTTACTCTGTTCTGTTTTTCTCTCTATAGTCAGCAATTTTCCTTTCTCTGTATCTTCAGATTTGCCCCTAGTTTTGATGATGTCAAAGGGGGAGAGAATTGTGTCGGGGGTTCAGAGTAGTGTTGAGGGGGAGTTAGTTTGTTGAGGGGGAGTTAGTTACCAAGTTTGAGGTAAACTGTTGCTGTGTTCAGGGGGAGTGTTCAGGTTTCTCAGGGGTGGTAAGGAAGCAAGTATGCTTTAAGTTGTCTGCATCATATATCCTGAATTGATCTCTTTTGAGCTTATCTCTCATATTTAATATAGTGTTGCCATCATCAAAAAGGGGGAGATTGTTGGTTTGTGTGTCTTCCCTAAGTGTTTTGATGATGAGCAACACTATGTTAATTGTTCTTGTTATTTTTTTTTCAGATATCTTGCACTTGAGTTATCCATGGTCTTATATGAAATAGCTGCTAAGAGGTAACACTGCGTGTGTTCGTTCATGTTCTGTCTTCGTGCTGTTTTCCTCAAACATCATGTTGTTCTTGCTTCGCGTTTTCACCTCGTGTCGAGCTAGCCATGTTGTCGTCTGATTGAGTGTTGTCTTTCACCTCGTGCAGTATTTGTTTACTGTGTTGGTTCCATGTCATCCTTTGTATTCCTGTCTTCGAGTCCATTCGCTGAGTCTCTAAGTCAGTCTAAGTTCAAGTGTTCGTTTCACTTTGTGATTGTTTTCTCTTCTCATGACTTCGTGTCGTGTTCCTGAAGCTGCTCTAAAAGTTCTGATGAACTTCGAGTAGTTTTTCTGTAGACCTCGTGTTGTTCCTACTTAGTAACCACACTTCGTGACGGTTACTATAGTCCACGTCTTGGTGTTGGTTTTATGCACTCCGTGTCGTCTTCTTTGTTTCATTCTGTTCTCATCTCACTTCGAGTCGTTTCTCTGCATACTGTTTGACTTCGTGTCGGTTTCGGTTGCTAGTCCATGTTGTTTTCATATCGTTCTCCTTATTGCCACCTCGTGTCATCTTAAGTCTTCGTGTAGTTTTACCTCGTGCAGTCTGATCCCGTGTTACTTACTGTTTCAACTTCGTGTCGTTATCAGCCCGTCTTGTTTTCATCTCGTGCTGTTCTTAATGGCTTCGTGTCGTTTTCTATATATAGTGTGTGTTTGTCACCACTATACTTCGTGTCGTTGCTTTTTACTTCGTGTCAAACTTCACCTCGTGTTGTTTTCACCTCGAGTCGTTTCGTTATATTCTGTCCTCGTGTTGGTTTCTCGCTTTAATCTTCATGTCGGTCTCTGTCGTTAGCCCGTGTTGTCCTCGTGTTATTTTTGCATTCGTGACCTCGTGTCTCTTTTGCTTATAACCTCTCCTCGTGTCATTTTCTTCTGTGTATCTGACCTGTTACAGAGTATCTCGTGTCGTTCTTGTGTCATCTCGAGTAATAGTCACGTCGTGTTGTTACTATACCTCATGCAGTTTTGGTTTTAATGGCCATGCAGCGTATTAAAGGACTTAATCTCATTACAGGTCCGAGGAAGAACATTCCACACTCCAGGGCTGCACGTGATCCGAGACAAGAGGAACCAATCTGATAAAGGCACGTGGCAGGAAGATTCTGGATCGAGCGTGGGAGGCACACGCATTTTGTGCCCTATCCACCTGCTGTTCAGCTATAAATAGAATCCTTCGTCCTCAGATGAAGGTGATCGAAGAAGAGAGGCATAGAAGAAAAAAAAATAGGAAAATTGAGAGCCCTTCGATCCAGGAGAAGAAAAGAAAGAAGAAAGAATAGCAGAGAAAGAAAAAGAGAGAGAGAGCAGAAGAGTGATCAGAAGAGTTGTTCTGACTTGCGGATCAAATCCGAAGTCTATTGCTCTATGTTGAGCTACATTGTTTCCATTTTCTGGCATTTGATTTTCTTCGTTCGTATTTTTCCGTTTATTGTTCTTATCTTTCTTCTACTGTCCTTGTTTGTGTTTCCGATCCTCTGGATTGAGGTCGGGGTCCTCCTGTGAGATCAGGAGAAGGGAGATTCATTCTCCTGTTTGCAAGCAGCAGGTGAGCTGCTTGTAGGTTCCCTCCGGTTGGGAGGAAGAGGGGTCTTCGACCTCTGGTTCACTAGTAGCAGGGTTGCTACTAGTGGGGTTCCCTCTTGGTAAAGAGGAAGAGAGACGTAAGTCTCTGGGTTCTAGTGACTGCAGGTCGCTAGAGGTTCCCTCCGGGTAGGAGGAAGAGGAGAGGTTGTTCTCCTGGGAAGCTGTGTATCAGCAGTTGTCTGGCAAGCTGTGTTGCCCAGCCTTTAGTGAAGCCACACTCGGTTTGAGTGTGGGGTGGATGTAGGTCTGAAGGACCGAACCACCTTAAAATCCTCTGAGCCCTTGTGCGATCGATTGTGGTACTATCATGATATGCCTTCTATTTGCTTGAGCTATTAACTGCACTGCATCATATTCGTTAGCCTGAGCTCAAGGTTATTTGCATTTAGCAATATACTCTACAGAATTTTTTTTATTCTTTAAAAACAGTGATCTATTCATCCCCTCCCCTTCTAGATCACTTCATATTGTACTTATCAAATTCCACTAGAAGTAAATGGTCATGCCAGCTTCCACCAAAGTCCATAACGTACGATCTTAGCATATCCTCCACCACTTGATTGGTTCTTTTAGTTTGTCCATCGATTTGTGGATGAAATGCTGTGCTGAAACTTAATCGGGTCCCCAAAGAATTCTGTAGGCCTTTCCAGAATTGTGAAGTGAATCGAGGGTCTCAATCAGAAATAATAGTGACAGGGACACCATGTAACTTAACAATCTCCTTCATGTATAATGCTGCTAGGATATCCACAGACCATCGACTTTTAATAGGCAGGAAATGAGCTGATTTGGTTAAACGGTCTATGATTACCCATATTCCATCATGTCCACCTCTTGACTTAGGCAGTTCCATGATAAAATCCATCTCTATACTATCCCATTTCCATTCCAGAATTTCCAAGGGATGCAATTTTCCAACGGACCTTTGATGTTCTGTCTTAATCTGTTGACAAGTAAAGCAGCGTGACACATAATCTGCTATCTCTCTTTTCATATTGGGCCACCAATAGCTTCTTTTAAGGTCTTGATACATCTTGGTAGCACCAGGATGAATGGTGTATTTAGATTTATGAGCTTCTTCTAAGATCAAATTCTTAGTATCAGCATGATCTGGTATACAAACTCGGTCTTGGAATATCAATCTTCCATCATTTGTAATAGAGAAATCCGACCGTTGCTCTATATTG
The DNA here is from genome assembly GCA_022559845.1 of Amorphophallus konjac. Classification (NCBI taxonomy): domain Eukaryota; kingdom Viridiplantae; phylum Streptophyta; class Magnoliopsida; order Alismatales; family Araceae; genus Amorphophallus; species Amorphophallus konjac. Next base: position 175,956,149 of record CM040128.1, on the reverse strand, counting down.
GCCTTAATCTCCAATAACACAGGGTCATTGTCTTGCAGCTTGACCAGTTCTTCTATTAAGGTGGGTTGAGTCCGGATATTGGCTATAAAGTAATCCTCTTTCTTCTTCATATCAATATCTAAATTCAATTAAGCAAATTTAGAAACGAGATTGGTCATACCTTTCATGAGACTTGATAGCTTTCCCATTGGTTTCCTGCTGAGTGCATCAGCTACAGCATTTGCCTTACCAGGATGATATTAGATAGAAAAATCGAAGTCTTTAAGATACTCCAACCATCTCCTTTTTCTCATATTCAGCTCCTTCTGAAAGAATAGATATTTCAAGCTTTTGTGGTCCGAATAGACCGTGAATTTCTCTCCATAAAGGTAGTGACGCCAAATCTTCAAGGCAAATATGACAGCTGCCAATTCTAGATCATGAACAGGATAATTTTCTTCATGTCACTTCAATTGTCTAGAAGCATAACAGATCGTCTTGCCATTCTACATAAGTACACAGCCTAAGCCAATGCCAGATGCATCGGTATAAACTTCAAATCTGCCACCTTCTACGGGTAATGCTAGTACGGGTGCCGTGGTGAGATGTTCTTTAAGAGCTAAGAAGTTTTCTTCACATTCCCTTGTCCACTCGAAGGGATTTTTCTTCCTAGTAAGTCTTGTTAAAGGTGTGGCGATTTTAGAGAAATCTTTGATGAATCGCCTATAATAACCAGCCAGACTAATAAAACTTCGAACTTCAAATATGATATTCGGTCGGCTCCAGCTTTTCATAGCTTCAACCTTAGAAGGATCTACTGCAATGCCTTCTTTAGAAATTACATGGCCAAGGAAAGAGACTTCCTTAAGCCAAAATTCACATTTGTTCAATTTAGCATAGAGTTGATGTTCTCGTATAGTTTGCAAAGTAACTTTTAGATGTTCCTCGTGTTCCTCCTTTGTCTTTGAATAGATGAGAATATCATCAATAAATACGACTATGAATTGGTCAAGATAAGGTCGGAACACATTATTCATCAGTTGCATGAATGCAGCAGGTGTATTAGTTAAACTGAACGGCATAACAACGAATTCGTAGTGTCCATATCTGCTTCGAAAAGCAGTCTTGTGTATGTCTTCTTCTTTAATCCTCAGTTGATGATAACCTAACCTGAGGTCAATCTTGGAGAAATATTTTGCTCCCAAAAGTTGGTCAAATAGTTCATCAATATGCGGCAGTGGGTATTTATTCTTGATGGTAAGTTGATTCAACTGCTGGTAATCAATGCATAATTTGAGAGAACCATCCTCCTTCTTGACAAATAGGACTGGCGCACCCCAAGGGGACGTACTAGGTCGAATAAAACCTTTTTCTAGCAGTTCCTGAAGTTGCTTCTTTAACTCCTTCAACTCTATGGGGGACATCCTGTAAGGAGATATTGACACAGGTGCTGCTCCAGGTATGAGTTCAATGGTGAAGTTAACCTCTCTTTCGGGTGGTATACCAGGTAGGTCAGAAGGAAAAATGTCAGGAAATTCCCTAACTACGGGGATTTCTTCTATCAGAGTTTCCTTAGACTCGGTAATTACTACGGAGGCAAGGAAAGCTTCACATCCTTGCGAAATGAGTTTGCAAGCATGAAGAGATGAAATAAGAGAGGGATGCTTCCGGTATTTGATACCAAGGAAGGTAAATCAGGGAAGACCGGATTTTCAGAAAGAGATTATCCTACTGTGACAATTTATGTAGGCGTCGTGGTCTACAAGCCAATCGACTCCTAGGATAGCATCATACCCCTCCATGTCAAGGCATACTAGATTGGCGGGAAGGTTATGGCCTTCTATAGTGACTTCACTATTGGGAAAATAAATTTTTAATTCTGTTCCCGACCCTAAAGGAGTGATTATGGTTAAATCTGATGGTAGGGAAACAGGTGAAATAGGTAATATTTTTGCAAAGGAATTAGTAATAAAGGAATGAGTAGCACCAGTATCAAATAACACAAAAGCAGGATGGGAATGAATATGAATTGTACCTTCAATAAGCTCCCCTTCCTTTGTTGTTTCATCTCCTAATATGACATTTAATCTAGCCTGCCGTCTCCGTCCATCATTATTCCTCGTGGGTTGCTGTTCTTTCATTAAAGGACAGTCAGGCATATGGTGCTATCGACTTCCACAACGTAGGCATGTGCCTAACCTCTTCCAACATTCTTCGGCCGCATGACCGAATTTATCACAAAATGAATAAGCCGCCATGACTTATTTATCTTCCTCTTCCTTGACCTTCTTGTTCCGGCGTTCATCCTTGTCGTTCCCACTCCGGGATCTCTTCTTGCTATCCCGAGAATTATAAGTAATGCTAAATTTTTCTGGCTTCTTACATCGCCGATCAGACCTTCGGCTTGACTCCTCCACTTTACTCTTGAGTTTATCGACCTTCTCCAAGGTCCGTTCACATAGGTGTGCCCGTTGAACCATCTCTGCATAGGTCTAAATGTTCTGTGGGCCAAGTTGCTGGATAAAAATAGGACGTAACCTGTCCATAAAGCGATTTGCCTTTAAGAGATCTGTGCTCACTAGGTGCTGAGCATAGGGTGCCATATGAGAAAACTGTAACTCATATTCGGCTACAGACATCATGCCCTAACGAAGTGATGTGAATTCAGCTGCCTTCTTCTCCTTGACATGATCATAGAAGTATCTGGCTCGAAAAAGAGTCAGAAATCCATCCCATGTGTGTGGTGCGTCTACAGGCAGTGCTGGAATTGCTTTCCACCAGGTGCGGGCATCTTTGTTTAACTGGAACGTAGCAAGATGAACCTTTTCTGGGTCGGCACACTGCATGACCTCGAATATACGGTTCATTTCATCAATCCAGTTTTCTGCCTCATCGGGATTAGAAGAACCTGAAAACTACGGAGGATTTAAACTTTGAAAATTGCAGTGTAGGTCTCCAGCTCTTGCCCCAGCGTCGGCTTGAGCCATATTCTGTAATGCTTGGGTGAGACCGGCAACGGTTTGTTGCATACCATTCCAGTCAACATGATGAGCCATGATGAGAGTAAGGTACCTGAGAAGGGTAACAGAGTTTGTCAATTCTAATGGAATGAGCGGAATTAACCTTAGAAATAATTCTAATTACTATCTCATCCCACGTTCTACCCCATTTCCTCTCATAGGTTGGGAGTTTCTTTCCTAGTTTCATAGGTGTGGGTCCTTAAACCTTGGACAACCTATGACATGACTTTTCCCTAGGACTTCTAGTCCTATGCTCTGATACCACTCTAACTGTCACGTCCCGAGCTTTTAATACAGCGGAAGGAAATTCGGGAAGGCGAACAACCGGCATGGTAAGCCTCTCGCAAGCAATAAATCAGAGCGCAAGACAATCACACTAAAGCAATTGCACAAGTAAACTTTTTCAAACTTTACTTTATTCCATAATAATAATATCAAAGTACACAATATCCTTGACTCTTAACACTCTTACATAATAGACTCAAGAAAAATAGAAATTACAATAAGACTCGACTAGACATTTGACTAGGGGTGTGCACGGTCCGATTTGGTCCGGTTCACCTCCTTTTTTTCTCAAACCGAACCAAACTGATTTTAGTCTTAAACCGACCCAACCCAAACCATTTTACATGATGAACCGAACCGACCCAAACTGACCCAAACCGGTTCGGTTTGGTTCAGTTCATCGATTTGGGCTTACAATTTTTGGGCCTTGAGCAATGCCCAAAATAACTGCACAAACAATAGAATGAGACTTATAGAGGGTAACATGCTCATCATTCTCCACATGAAACAACCAAAAACACGGGATTCAAGAAGAATATCATGATAATCAATGTTATTTTTCTGTAAACACATAATTAGGACACACACGCAGTCTATGCTTGGCCGCTTGGGTACGTGTAATCGGGTTATGTGGGTCGGTTCAGTTTTCTCAAATAGAAAACTGAACCAACCCGTTTCGATTTACTCCAGTTCGGTTCGGTTCGGTTCACCAAACAGTAGCATGAATAACCCGATCCAAACCTGGTTTTTCGGTTCGGTTTGGATTGGGTAATCGGGTCGGTCCGATTTTTGCACACCCCTACATTTGACACTATGGCTTCTCTCGATTCGTTTGTCCTTCAATCACTCTCAGACCCATTACTTGTATACTCCGAATCCGATTCATCTGTACTTCTTGAAAAGATTGGAATAGTAGGGTAATGAGCACACTTGCCCAGTAGGTATCTTCGTATCAACATGAAGGCAATATTTAAGTGATTAACGTCTAAGCTCTAAACTGGAAAAGAAACATAGAAAATGCGGTAAACAATCGGTATAACTAAGTAACCAAGGACATGAAATTGAGCAAGTAGACAAGAAAGCATGAACAAGTAAGATTAAGCATGTAGATGTAAATTGGCCTTTCATGAACAAGAATGTACGAGCATGTAACTAGAAAGTACTTTACACAACCTTATAAAGGCTATGTACTAGAAAGTCATTATCAAGCATTTAATTTTCATAATGAGTCTCATGGTGTTTCACCCATTTATAAGAGAAAGTACTCCCAGCGTAATGCGACGCCAGTATCATCGTACCCCATGGTTTAAGCACATTTCTGACAATCCGTCGAGAGGACTAGCATGGAGCTCTTGGACACAATCCGTACCCGATCTTGTATCTTCAAGTTATAAATCCAACTACTTCCACGAGATAATAATTTTGGCCAAGAAATCAATTCCAAATAATAAGTTTGATGATCAAGTAACTAAGGCATAGAACGTACCAAAGTTGACATAAGATATCAAAGAAAGATTTAAGGTATATTATGCTACGGCGGCGATCCGACAGCATAACGGTATATTCATTAGGTTCCATAATTCAACTTTAACTTTGTTAAACATAATTTATGCTCCAGATAATCCTAAGATCATCTAGGAACTCAAGAAAACTAACCCCAAAGGTCAAACCTCGGGTTACACACAATCAGGAACCAAGTGGTCATTTACTGGACCGTTTAACAAGTTAAGTGGTCTAGTCATGGACCGTTTAGGTTGGGTTGAATCCAAACTGGATGGCTGGACTCAGAGATATAAGCGGTCATGTGCCAGACCATTAACTGAGCCTTAGCGGTCTAATGTAGGACCGTTTAGGAATTAAAACTCCGAAATCCACTATAGTGCTTTCTAGACAAATTGGGCTTTAATGGTACAACCAGCTTAACGTCCTAGTGGGAATCCCAGGCTCACAGAGACTTACGGAGGCCTTGAAACAAGATCACCTAGTCCGGTAGAAGGAATATCTAATGGAGAGGCTTTCAAGTCCAAGATTGTGTGCCTATAAGTGCAAAAAGTGTATCTAATGGTCACATACCGGAGTATATGTCATGTACTTAAGAAAATGACTTTTAGATAAGAAAGTGATAACCAGCGATCAAATCATAACTAGTTTATGAATCTCATAAAATCGAGTTAACTATAAAAGTATATGATTTGGTGATGAAAATATCATAAGTTAAAATAACTTTAAGTGCATAAGAATCATGAAATCTACTAGAATGAGTTGTTAACATAACTGGGTATATGAAAATAATGTTTGAAACAGGTATATAACCTACTTAACTAGGGTTAACATATAATAATTTGGACCATTCTGCATTAAGCCTCAGGTTAACTTAAATACAGAATTCAAATACGTAAACGGTCTAATAGGTGACCGTCTCTTGTTGCTAACGGTCTATCGTACGACCGCTAGGATTTCTGGCGGTCTACAGGAAGACCGTTTCTTCCTGTGTTAACAAAAAAACTTGATTATAGTAAAATACAATACTCATCTAAAGCACATCATGCCTGGAAATCAACATATATAAACTATATAGCCTGATAGAACAAGGATAGGTCGGCCAATATGCGTGGGTTTATGTACTAACAAGAGAACTTTCTTTTTATTCAATTAGGGCAAGTTCATGCATGAAGATGATACTAGATGTATAGTCCTAATGAAAACATAAAATTCTCAACGTACAATGCATAAAATCGACTAGAAACGGAGGGCTTTTATCCCTAATGTCATGTTTAAGCCATTCATGAGATAACATACCTCAAATAGCTCTCCTAGACTATAAATTTCTGATTGGAAGTAAGCTGATGCGGGACGGGACCACGGACACGACAAGCTCGCGATCGTCCCTTAACGAGGGAAGCGTCGGATGTGCGCGGTTGAGAAACCGGCTGGGAGCTAGGGTGGTCGGCTCTCACTTGTGCCCGGATCGGGTCACGGGACGGCTTCGCTCTCTCTCGCAGCAGTGATATTATAAATTGAAAGCGGGCTAGGTATCCCTACACATGCTCTCTAGCAGCGGCATATAAAGCATATAAAGAATTAAGCTAATGCCAAGTGTAAGGGTGAAGGTGATACCTCCACGCTCTCGGCGTGGCGAAGATGGGACCCGGCCGGAACTCGTACCCCCGGGAACTTAATACATTATGGTTACAGCAATGCAACTAAGCCCACTCCACGCAGGGAGGTAAAGGGCGACACAAGCGGGCCCGGGAGGACCAGTTTCGGGTTGACGGGCGGTTCCGGGTGATGCTTCGGCTTCACGCGTACTCGTGTTAGTGGGGGCCCACGTGCTGACCAGAGGGGTCGTGTGGGGCCTGATGACTCCTCTGTTGTGGAGACACTTGGGAAGCGTTCCCCTGGGATGGCGAGCTGCTGGAACGACCACCGGACGCCGGGCGGCCCTCGGACGACGCTCGCGGGGAACTCGGCCACAAACCTGAACTTCTGTTTGCAGGCGCGCGACTTGGAGGAAACTGCTGCTGCGATCAGCCCCGTCGTCGGAACGCGACGAAATTAGAGCCGTTGGAAAGAGGACTCAAAATACTTCGAAGTAGGGGTCTTCAGAAAAAATAATCAGATCTGTATTTCTGATCATATATTTTACAAGCTTGCTGGAATCTGGCCAGAACTGCAGGGGCAGGTTCTGACTTCTCTGAAGATCAGCGTTGACCGGAAAGAAGACCACCGAATCTTGAAATAATTTCTTCAGAAAAGTTGAAGATCTCTGAGAGAGGAATCCGGGACTATTTTTGGTTTTCTGATTGGAGACGAAATGGATTTTCTGGGATTTCTTTACTAGACCTAGGTCGGATCTGGGAAACTGTGGGCAGATTGTTCTTGGGAACTTGGAAGAAATTTGAAAAATACTTGGAGGGTGAACCAAAAATTAAGAAAATGCCTGGTGGTAGAGGGATGTGGACAGAGATCCCAGTAAATTTGGGCGACCAAAAAAAAATCAAAAGGTGGTTCGAATGGGGTAAACTCAGAGCGGGTGAACAGTAAATAGAACCAGGACAGATCTGGAACTTGGACTTGGACGAAAATCAAAAAATAGCTAAAGGATGAATTTTGACGTGATTTTTTTTGTGGGGATAAGGGTTCTAGAGGGGAACCAACTCTGAATTTTTGAGCTTCAGAAGACGAAGGGAGTGATAGCAGGAATTCGGAGAAGAAGGGTCTATCCTGAGTGGACAGAACACCGAAACCGTTGGCGACGACGCGTCGGCGGCGAGACGATAGCGGCGGCGATCACCGGAGTTGCTTCAGATGCTGGAGGGGATCAAGGGGGAGGGGATTACACTCTAGAAAGGGGGCTGGAGGTGGAGGAACCAGGGAGAGAGAGGGGAGGGGTGCAAATCTCACTTGGGGCAAATGCCTATTTTCTCTTCATTAATTCATGCAATATGAAAAATACAAGTATATATATGCAAGGGGTCTAACCTATTCTAAGCCCTTGGATCAAGGGTTGATCAATGAAGGGTTGAGATGTGGTTTGACAACCACATTAAACCCCATTAAACAACTAGGTTCGCCCCCCCCCCCCCCCCTTTAAGAAGGCAATTAGCATTTGTCTTCTTTAATTAATTCTAGGTCCAAGTCCAAGGTTGGACCATGGACCAGCCACCTTGGACCCAGGAGTCCAGGTGGACCAATAAGGATGAGGGAGGGGGCCCCTGCAGGGCCTACATGCACATTTGCAAAGAAACACAATGGCCTTTTGCAAATAAACCCACTAAGACCTACTATTGTGTACCCATATACCACAAGGGCGTACATACAAATACAAAAGGACGTAGATGCAAACACAAAGTGAGCGGGCTGACATTGATGTCCCCATCAATTCTCCCCGGGTGGGAGGAACTCGACCCCGTCGAGTAGGGGTATGGCTGCTCCGGTACTCCGGCGGATCCGTCACCGTGCTAAGTAGCGCGGGTATGCTCCACTCCAAGTGATCGGCACCTGCTCATTCCATATACACTCGATATGCGCACTGCGATGGCTAAAGGTGGTCACTCCGAAGGGGCACTCTCAAAAGGAAGGAAACAGCTCGAAGACTCACTAGGAATCACCGCTGAGTCCCTATAGGTGACTGATCCGGGTATAGAATTAAAACCGATCCCATACTCATCGAGTGAGTCGACTCGCTTCACACTCATAAGAGAACGACACGAGCTTGCACAAGACACATGCAGACTCACCATGCACTGACACATGAATGAAAATCACACAAACAATCGACTCAAAATCACCATACAAACAAACCACACAAAGAAAGCACACTGACTCATGCATGACTCTAGACTAAGGTGGTAGCATCAAACCCACTAGGTGGTGACATCCTGGGCGGCCGAAGGGTCGCCCAGCTCTTCCCCCATGGCATAGTATTCATCGGCCAGTGCCTCATCGGCCTCGTAATCGACATGCTCAAGCTCGGGTGGTGCGGATCCGCCAACACCTAAGGCTAGGGTGGTGCGAGCGGGACACTCACTAGCAATGTGGCCGTACCCGTGACAGTGGAAACATTGTATTCGCGATCGACTACTCTCCCCGATAAGAGGGGCCTTACCCTTATCATCCCGCCGGGTAGGGGGTGTAGGCAACAATGGGGGAGATGTAGGTGCCTTGGACAAGAGTGGAGGGGGTGCCGGTGCCAAAGGACGGGCTATAGGAGCTGGGGGACGGGCAAAGGGTGCCGGTGGTTGGGATGGAAATAGATCCCGGGGTGGAGGAGGGCGAGCACGTGGAGCGAAGTGCTCCTGACGGGTGGGCTCCTGAGGTCGAGCCATGGGAGGCCGCTGATGTGGGCCTATAGAGTGACGGGGCTCGGTACTACGGAGAGGGGTGGGGCCCAACCGATGGCTAGACTCGAACTCTCCCTCAAATTGCTCCATCTCGAGAGCAACCTGATATGCCTCTTCCAACGTCTTGGCATTGCGGCGGAAAAGCTCATACTGGTAGTGTGGCCGCAAACCACGTCGAAAGCGGGACACGGGCATGGTACTCTCCTCCGTGACACCACATCGTAGAAAGTACTCATCAAACTCCGCGATGTATTCGGAGACGGACCGGTCTCCCTGGCTAAGACTTTGCCATCTATCAATGAGTCGCTGGCGGTAGGTGGGAGGAAGGTACTTTTGCCGAAGTTTATTCTTCATCTCGACCCATGTGTCGATCGAGGGTTCTAGCCGCTGAAGTAGCAGGCTCTCCACATTCTTCCAATAGGTTTGTGCCTGCCCCATGAGTTTCATGGTGGCAAATCGGACCCTTCGACGCTCCGACATATCATACCATTCAAAATAACGGTCCATGCCAAACTCCCAATCTAGGTAGACTTTCGGATCCAAAGACCCGTAAAAAGCGGGAGGATCCGCTCGCACGGTCTTAAGGACCCGATCATCATCCTCATCTCGCTGTGGCTGAAAACCACGACGGCGTTGAACGTACCCCTCGTAGGCATTGTCGGACCCATAGTCCTCGAGACCAAGGTCACGGTGTGGTAGTTGGGGAACCCGAGGAGGGGCGGGTGGAGGAACCAGTGGTGGCTGGTTTTGGGCCGCGGGAGCGGCCTGGACTTGGGCCATGGGAGCGGGTTGGACTTGGGCCCCCGCGGGAGGAGGTGCGGGTGGACCTTGGGCTGCCCCAAGAGGGTCCCCGTGTGACATCCTATCTAACCGCCCAACGAGGTCTTGGACCGACCTATCGGAGTTCTCCATGCGTCCCTCCATGGCCCTAAGGCGACCATCCATATTCTCGGAGAAGGTCCGAAAGTTAGCATCGGATTGGTCCAACCTAGCCATAATGGCCATCATCGCCTCTTGTAGGGAGTGGAAGTCTCCCGAGGTATCCCGTGGGTTGGCCATAGGTGGGGGTGGGGGTGAGTACTGAGTACCCCGACGAGTGGGCATGCAAACACACCGACTAGAAAACACCGACTAAAGCAAAACACACTAATGCAAAATGATGCACCTAGACTTAACCAAAACTCGGTACGCGGCGGAGACAATCGACCCGAAGGTCACTCGCACAACTGTGCGGCCTTCCCGATAGGCGTAACCTAACGGTCGGACAACACCTTTTTATATACCGAGTAAAGGGATGTATGCGACCCAAAAATGACTCTTTTTGTTGTTTTGAAAATATGATGATCCTAGACTCGACTTAAACCGACTAATGACTAGACGTAAATGACACTCTTCTTTTTTTCTTTTTTTTTGACTTTAGACACCCTAGACTCAACTCGCTCTGATACCAAATTGATGCGGGACGGGACCACGGACACGACAAGCTCGCGATCGTCCCTTAACGAGGGAAGCGTCGGATGTGCGCGGTTGAGAAACCGGCTGGGAGCTAGGGTGGTCGGCTCTCACTTGTGCCCGGATCGGGTCACGGGACGGCTTCGCTCTCTCTCGCAGCAGTGATATTATAAATTGAAAGCGGGCTAGGTATCCCTACACATGCTCTCTAGCAGCGGCATATAAAGCATATAAAGAATTGAGCTAATGCCAAGTGTAAGGGTGAAGGCGATACCTCCACGCTCTCGGCGTGGCGAAGATGGGACCCGGCCGGAACTCGTACCCCCGGGAACTTAATACATTATGGTTACAGCAATGCAACTAAGCCCACTCCACGCAGGGAGGTAAAGGGTGACACAAGCGGGCCCGGGAGGACCAGTTTCGGGTTGACGGGCGGTTCCGGGTGATGCTTCGGCTTCACGCGTACTCGTGTTAGTGGGGGCCCATGTGCTGACCGGAGGGGTCGTGTGGGGCCTGATGACTCCTCTGTTGTGGAGACACTTGGGAAGCGTTCCCCTGGGATGGCGAGCTGCTGGAACGACCACCGGACGCCGGGCGGCCCTCGGACGACGCTCGCGGGGAACTCGGCCACAAACCTGAACTTCTGTTTGCAGGCACGCGACTTGGAGGAAACTGCTGCTGCGATCAGCCCCGTCGTCGGAACGTGACGAAATTAGAGCCGTTGGAAAGAGGACTCAAAATACTTCGACATAGGGGTATTCAGAAAAAATAATCAGATCTGTATTTCTGATCATATATTTTACAAGCTTGCTGGAATCTGGCCAGAACTGCAGGGGCAGGTTCTGACTTCTCTGAAGATCAGCGTTGACCGGAAAGAAGACCTCCGAATCTTGAAATAATTTCTTCAGTAAAGTTGAAGATCTCTGAGAGAGGAATCCGGGACTATTTTTGGTTTTCTGATTGGAGACGAAATGGATTTTCTGGGATTTCTTTACTAGACCTGGGTCGGATCTGGGAAACTGTGGGCAGACTGTTCTTGGGAACTTGGACGAAATTTGAAAAATACTTGGAGGGTGAACCAAAAATTAAGAAAATGCCTGGTGGTAGAGGGATGTGGACAGAGATCCCAGTAAATTTGGGCGACCCAAAAAAAATCAAAAGGTGGTGCGAATGGGGTAAACTCAGAGCTGGTGAACAGTAAACAGAACCAGGATAGATCTGGAACTTGGACTTGGACGAAAATCAAAAAATAGCTAAAGGATGAATTGTGACGTGATTTTTTTTGTGGGGATAAGGGTTCTAGAGGGGAACCAACCCTGAAATTTTGAGCTTCATAAGATGAAGGGAGTGATAGCAGGAATTCGGAGAAGAAGGGTCTGTCCTGAGTGGATAGAACACCGAAACTGTTGGCGACGATGCGTCGGCGGCGAGACGATGGCGGCGGCGATCACCGGAGTTGCTTCAGATGCTGGAGGGGATCAAGGGGGAGGGGATTACACTCTAGAAAGGGGGCTGGAGGTGGAGGAACCAGGGAGAGAGAGGGGAGGGGTGCAAATCTCACTTGGGGCAAATGCCTATTTTCTCTTCATTAATTCATGCAATATGAAAAATACAAGTATATATATGCAAGGGGTCTAACCTATTCTAAGCCCTTGGATCAACGGTTGATCAATGAAGGGTTGAGATGTGGTTTGACAACCACATTAAACCCCATTAAACAACTAGGTTCACCCCCCCCTTTAAGAAGGCAATTAGCATTTGTCTTCTTTAATTAATTCTAGGTCCAAGTCCAAGGTTGGACCATGGACCAGCCACCTTGGACCCAGGAGTCCAGGTGGACCAATAAGGATGACGGAGGGGGCCCCTGCAGGGCCTACATGCACATTTGCAAAGAAACCCAATGGCCTTTTGTAAATAAACCCACTAAGACCTACTATTGTGTACCCATATACCACAAGGGCGTACATACAAATACAAAAGGACGTAGATGCAAACACAAAGTGAGCGGGCTGATGTTGATGTCCCCATCATAAGCCCTAGTTCTGCATGTTCTGTACTAAACCAGCGACTTCACACTCTTGTATCTCCTGATTCCCTTGACCTATGAACGTGAAAATCGGAGGGTAGATAGAAGATATAAGGGGTAACATAAAGTTCTAAAGACACAATTGCTAAATACCTCGTTTAAGGCTTCTAATTTTCTTATCTTCACTAGACCGTTGTACAGATTCCTTGGTTATTGGTGCAGGATCCGTGACTTTGAAAGCTTCTAACTCCTTGTAGACGTGATCTCCTAGAACGATTTGAAAGGTAGTTAGACCATAGTATTAGCAACAAAAACCTCTAAAGAACTTACCCCTAATTCTGCCTCCTTACCTTAGTTCCACGCGAGCCAAAAGTAGGGGTCGCACATGTCAAACTTGGGATCTGTTTATAGGGTTTAGTTAGGGTTTCAAAGATTTGGACGACTTAGAGTCCTAATTAGATGTTAATTCGATCCCTCGGAGTCCCTAGCATGTTTATAAGTCTGCATACTTCGGTCTCTAGGAGTTTGGATGCCTAAAATCTAATCTTTTTACACTTTCTTCCACTCACGGAATCTGTCTTCGCTTAGCGGTCTTTTGGGTGACCGCCTTCTTCTGCCATGCGGTCTCGCGATGGACCGCATTATATCTAGGCGCCAAATTTGAATTTACTTCAAACTCTTCCCTCCATTATCCATCTATTTATCTCTAAATTCCGTGATTATACCAATTTCCAGCTTCTAGAATATGAGCCAAGGTCCAAAACCATAATTCGGGCCAAAAGGGTTCCTTTAAATGGGCCTAATCCTCTTAGATTAGAGTAAGGCTATACTAATTAAAATAAATTCATTTAATAGCCCGTTTAGTCCATTTAAATATATAATAAATTCTTAGAAATTTCTCGGGTATTACACCGTGAAAGTCAGTTTTGCCAAGGCAAAGCTTTGGTACGAAGCTGCCGATAAGTGGAGAAGCATTGAATGCATGAGGGATGTTAGAAGGCAATAGCCCATCGAGTCATGGTGTGAGATGAAGGATGAGCTTAGAAGGATCTACCTGTCCCACCCTGATGCGAGACGAGATGCGACTCGACACCGATTTGATGCGAACCTAAGACTCTAGGCAAGCTCGCGACTCGTCCCTAGCAAGAGAAGCGTGTGGATCTGGGCGGTTGAGAAACTGACAATGAGTCAGGTCGGTCAACACTCCTTCGTGCCCGGATCGAGTCACAGAATGGGTCACGTACACTCTCTCACAGTGGTGATATTATTTGATCAGGTTAGATATCCTATCACTCAAGCAGCGGCAAATAAACACATACGAGATAAGCAAATGCCGAGAGAGATAGAGACGATACCTCTACGCTCCGGGCGTGGGGAAGATGATCCCGGCCAAGACCCGTACTCCCAGTATAAACAATTATCAATAAATACAAATTTTTACCCACTCCACGCAGGGAGGTAACATGTAACACATGGGACCCAGGAATATCGAGCTCGGGTTGACGGGCAGCATTCGGGCAGCTTCGACGATGACGACACGTTGCTACTCTGTGCTGGCCGGATGACGCGTGCTGGCGATCTGGAGTATCATGCTCCGATTGGAGGGCCGATCAGGCTGGGAGTGGTACTGTTGTGAATAGGACTCCTGGAGGGACAATCCCTTGGATGGGATCGCGCTGGATCGCCTTGTGGAAGGCGAGGCGGTCCGACTGTTGGCCGTTGTTGCTTGTTGTCCTGAACATGTTCTGTAGACTCAGAACTACGCGACCCGGTGAGAATAAATGCTGCGATCAGATCTGATGTCGGATCGACGCGAAATCAGTACCGTTGCGATGCCCTTTCGTAGATCTATGAACACCTGGTGTTATATAAATTTTCCTATTTCTGTATTTTCCGTGGTGGAATTTAGAGCTGGCGGACTCACTAACTCAGAACCGACTGGGCAGACTGGGATCTGCCTGATAATGAGGTTTGACCGAGGGGTAAATGGTGGATCTGGGACTTGAGAATTTTATGGGTGAGAGAGGGGGAAGTGAGGATCATGCACAATTATTTTTTGTAATTTTTGGAGGTGGATTATGGGGTGGAATGGATTTTATGGTGGGAGAGGGTCGGATCTAGACTGCAGGGACAGAACCAAAAATCCGGTTGGACAGAGGTTTTTAAGAGGGGTAAACAAGCTCCTAAAATTGTAAAAAAAAATTGGAGAAGGATTTGGTGGACAGAAATCACAGTCCAAATTTCAGATCGATCTGAAATTGGTAAGGGGACGAAAAATAAGAAAAGGTGGGCTGCTGGATGGTGAATCTCCACAGAGACATATTGTGTAGATCTGGGAGATTTCGGTGGAATGGGAAGCAAACGACGGTGGATCGACGTGGAAATTTTTATGGAGAGGGGGATCTACGTGGGGAACTCATCCTCAAATTTTCAGATCGATCAGATGGGCGGATTTGGCGAGATAATTTAGGCTCCGGGCAGCTGTCCAGCAGGGAATAGATCAGAGATGGCGAGGCGGTGGTGGTGTGAAGGCAGCTCGATGGCGGTGGCGGCGGCACGGCTGAGCTTCTCACCTAGAAGAGGATCTGATATGGAGGCTTCACACCTCAGAGGGGGCTGCCTTCTCAACTGCAAGGGGGTGGGAGAGGAGAGAGGAAGGGGCGCCCTTGGGCTTTGTGGACGTGTAAAATTGCACGCCCATGTGTCCTGCTCAGCCCCACATCAACGGCAACATCAAGCAAAGAGACCCCCGGAGAGACTGGTCACCCAAACTCTCCGAATACATACACACTGCCGTGAAGCCATCACCGGACTCACGACAGCGAAGAGAAACCAACCCTCGAGAAGCTCATAACCCGTGGGCCCCGAAGAAAATCAAATGGACCGCAATTCGTGCTCGCAACGGGCTCAAGTCTGCCCCAGCAGCACGCCCTTATGCTGCCCCAAATGGCACACCCTTAGCGCCTCTCAGCGGCACACTGCCGGTTGCCCCTAGCGGCACACCCCCAGGTGCCTTACCCAGTACACCCCCAGTTCCGCCCCGCGGCACACCCAGGTTGCCCTCTCAGCGACACACCTGTTGGGCTCTCCAACGGCACGCCTTCAAGCCCTCCAGCAGCATGCTTTGGCAGCCCTCCAGCGGCACACTTGCTGTGTCTTCCAGCGGCACGCTTTGGCAGCCCTCCAGCGGCACACTCGCTGTGTCTTCCAGCGGCACGGGTTCCTGGCTCTTCAGCGGCACACTATGACTCACCCTCGCCCGGTGCATCTGGTAGATGAAATCTAACGCCCATGCCCTAAAGATCCTTGGCGCGCAGTGGGCTCGCTGATGTGTCACCCAGAGAGGAAGACACGCTGCCTACCTCCTGCCACCAAGGACAGGGAAAGTCAAATCCCCATTCAATGCCGGTCACTTCCCGCCACCGCCGTTCGTGCTCGAACGTTCCCGCCGTCTGGGGTATAAAAAACCCCTCTCCTTCGGTGAACAAAAGGAGGAGAGACAGACGGAGGAAGCTACAACGACACCGACACAGAACAGAAGAAGAAGGAGAAGAGAGGAAGAAGAAGAGAGAAGAGGAAGAGGAGGGCTCTGGCGTGAGGTTCTCCGGGAACCACCAGGAAAGAGAGAGTAAGGAAGAGAGTAAGAGAGGGAAAGTGAGCTTTGATGTAGAGGAGGGAGTGGGGAAGGGCAGGGAGTCGTCACCCCTGTTCGGCCCCAACACTCTCTCCATTTCCTTCTTCTTCTTTCATTTTCGTGATCTTATCCCCTCCCCTGTCCGTAGTTTCAGCACGAATGTGCTTTGCAATGTATATGGCCGGCCGTGGTCATTCCTCTTTGTGAATGAAAATCACCCTTCTTGGGTTTCCTGTTGCTTCCGTTGGTTTATGCCAGTACGCATGGTGTGTTGTTCATTTTCTCTCCTTCTCCAGTGTCTTGGATTCTCCATGTCGATGTTGTTTCCCCGTGTGATCCCTTGCCTTACACTTAGTCTTTGGCCCAAGGGAGTTTACTCTTCCCTTTTCTTGAAACCCCACGAGCCCAAGACCTTTCCCTCTGCCACCTCTGCCACCCTCTCTCCCTTTCCTAACTGAAGTCCCCCCCTGGATTGACCGAGCCAAGGCCCCTAGTCCATTCCTTTCCTTCATTGCCATCCTCATGAGTTAACCCCAGTTCGGTACACCCCTTGGCCTTTCCAGCCCGGTGCACTCCCTCTCTTCTTTGCCCGGCACGGCCTTATGGGCATTACCAGCACACCCCAGTCACTCCTAGCCGGCACACTCCTAACCCGGTACCCCCCCCAGTGCCAGCCAGCCCGGCATGCCCCAGTCACTCCTGGCCGGCACACCAGTCCCCTCTTCTCACCCGGTGCACCCCTACCAGTGATAGAGATGTCTTCCGTTAGTCGGTTCCTCCAGGCTTCCCGAAGTTTCATCAAAGGTGTTGCTGGCTCTAGATCCCACCTCAAATTGTCAGGTTCCGCCACTCCATGTGGGCGCGTTCCCTTTATCTCCCTTACCATCCGGGTCAAGGGGAGATGCTGTCGAATTGTCGTCAGAAACAATAGATATTTTAAAGGGGTAAAAGGGAAGCAACAAATGAATGGGGCAATACTACGTTAAAAGATAAAAGGAAGCAACAAACAAATGAAGTAAGCAACGATAAAACATTCTAATCAAAATGAAGGAACCATGCAAGACTCAAAGAATTGGACTACTGAACATAACCACGAACATAATCTACATGAATAAAAGAAAGCCAAATCAAAAATCCCACACCTGCACTTCATGAATAAAAGAAAACCCCTCACATGCGTCCCATGAGAGAGAAAAACCTCCCCTGAGCAAATCTTGCCTCAGTTGTCTTAACCCCTCAACCCACTCTAGCCCGACACACCCTCAGTTCATCCTCACCTGGCACACTCGTGCCTCTTTCTCCGGCACACTCTCTGTGCCTCCCAACCGGTACAACCTCACCCCATCAATCCGTTGCACTCACACCTTCCTCCAACGGCACGCCTAAACGGCCTTTCAATGGCACACTCTCCCCACCGTCTCACCTCTCTCTCTCTCTCGCCGTCTCACCTTTCCTCCAGCGCCTCACCGTCTCATCTCTTTCCCCACCGTCTCACCCTTTCACCCCACACCGTCTCACCCTCACCGTCTCACCTTTCCTCCAACGCCTCACCGTCTCATCTCTCTCCCCACCGTCTCACCCTTTCACCACTCACCGTCTCACCCTCACCGTCTCATCTCTCTCTCCACCGTCTTACCCTCACCGTCTCATCTCTCTCTCCACCCTTTCACCCCTCACCGTCTCACCCTCACCGTCTCATCTCTCTCTCCACCGTATCACCCTCACCGTCTCATCTCTCTCCCCGCCGTCTCACTCTCCACCATCTCACCTTTCCGCCAGCGTCTCAACTCATCTTTCCCCCCAGCGTCTTAACTCCATCTCTCTCCCCGCCGTCTCACACTCACCCTGGCCGACACACCCCAGCCCAGCCTTCTCCGGCACAGCCCAGTCTAGCCTCCCCCGGTACACACCCCAGCCCCTAACCCGGCACACTTACCTTGGTCTTCCCCGGTACACACCTTGCGCAGCCCTACCCGGTACACCTCTCAGGTGCTTCCCCGGCATACCCCTCCTTGGCCCTTACACGGCACACCAGCCCAGACCTCATCCGGTATAGCCTCTCACCCCTCTTGGTGCCTTGTCCGGCACACCCCCAAGCCTGCATTAACATCCCCTTCAGCCCAAGCTGCTTTGCACCGACTTAACCCTCCTTTGCACCGACTCAGTCCCCCTTTGCACCGACCTCTCCTCAGCCTCCCGACGACCCATTCCCTCATGCACGATATAAATACAAATAAAAGAAATACGATGGTAATAGTGATTAAAACAAATAATAAATAATAATAAAAAATAAAACACATGAAAATTCCAATAAAATAAATAAGTAAGTAAATGAACACACACACACACACACACACACACACACACACACACACACACACACACACACACACACACACACACACACACACACACACATATATATATATATATATATATTTGAACGCGTAATAAATAAATAAAAGGGGGGGAGAAACGCGTGTAATAAATAGAAGGAAAATCGTAAAACCACTCAAAAATGCATAAAGGAGACGTAAGCAACAAAAATAGTAATATACTTAAAATTCAGGTAGTAATAAGACAAAAAAATGCTAAAATCAACTTTGCAGTCCTGCCTCTTCCCGTGACCCGGTGCAAAAAGGAATAATGACGTTGTCCCGTTAGGTCGGGTCCGAGCCTTGGGAATTATTCCATCATGGCCGTGACTCAACGTTGCCTTGGGCCGACATCCCGATCAATCAGACCCGCTTCTCGAACGGATCCTTTCTGACCCACTATTGAAATTGCCGTGGACTCGGCAGATATTTGGACGAGTTTCCCTCGATTTTCACCGCATTCTTGTTTTGGGTTTTCGTCCAATTATGAAATGGTCTGTAAAGTGACTGACACATCTGAATGCTTGCACCCCGATGCGGGCTCCTAGTGTGGTTTATTCTTCCCTATACTTTTACGATTAGTATTAATTCTCTCAGGCCACAGGGCCCTTAATTTCGGCAACTAATCAAGGGTGTTCCCTCGTATGGGGGATGTAAATGATGTCGTGACGTTTATGGCATGGCGGGATTTGGTCCCGACCTGAACTACGCAATCACCTAACGAAGTCAGATCGAGCGCATCCGCGGCTCTTCGGAGCCCAAATAAATTGTCACTTTGTGACTGGCATGCCCACGCACTTAATAAACCGACAAACAAGATGAGCCGCGATCTCAATGAAATTAAGTGCGTCCACAAGTCTGGCACGCCTGGTGGGACCGATCCACCCTTCATCTCTTTGCCGGAATTAGGGGCCCTGCGGCCCCCTTCTTGTAATACTAATTGCGCTATTTTGCAAATGCAGGAAAATCACACTTTGACACCAGAGATGGCAACCACCTTCGGTTCCCATCCCTTCGAGAGCCACGTCAGGGGTGGCTATCTCGCCGTCCCCTTTAACTTCGGGAGCTTCCCTCCCGTGGTTGGCTTCTCCAATTTACTTGGGGTGGCCTTCGTCAACATACTGGACGTGGAAGCGTCCGACGGGCCCAAGACCAGCACTCCCACCCAGGGGGTCACTGAAGCTGCCGCCGACCGAGCCTCGGCCAGAAACAACAATGCCGTCCCGACTGGGACGCTAAGCTGTAACGTGCACCAGACTGCCGGCCCACCTCACCAGGGATCGGCGTCTCACCGGAGGAGGCTCCGAAGGAACAATGCTGGCGCGACTCCGGGGCGCCGAATCTCCAGCTCCGGGAAGTCCATGACCGTTGGGAGCGTCCGAGTCCACCTTGATGGACAGAGGTCTGAAGTGATTCCGGACCCCATCGTACCAACTGTTTCGATCCGTAACTCCTTCCAAGGGCTAGAGAAGATGAAAGAGAAGGTGATGCCCACCGTCCCGGCTGCAGCACCGAAGAACACGTAGGTTTACAAGCCGGCTGAGCTCAAACAAGTCTGGATCCCCAAGGAAGCCCAGACCACAGCACCCGCCCAAGCAGGGCCCAGCTGCATCCGCCCGAGAAGGGCCCGACGAGATGAAAGGGTCGAAGTGACGTCCCCAGTCTACCAGCCGGCATCTATTACATCGACACCGCCAAAAAATATCCGCCGCCAGTACCACAGGCGTCGACACCAAGCTGCCCGCCCAAGGCCTGCGGATTACACTCATGTTGCTGCCGTCGGCAGGCAATCACCGGCTTCTCCCCCTGACCGGGAGTGGGAAGGGATGGAGCAAGCCATGAGGAATTACCTCCAAGGCCCGGGGAACACCCCTTCGGGTTGCCAGAGACTACTGGGGTCAATGGCCTCCGCCTTCCAAGAAGAAGAAACCCGACCTGTGCCCAGCGCAGAATCGAGGAACCATTCTTAGAAGCTACGTCAGTCCCCTTTGAGGGAGGAAGCGGAGCCCCGAAGATCGGTCTTCGATAGACAGGTGTTCCCAGGCAGGCCGTCGAGAAGGATGGCAAGAAGAAACAGAAATTGGAGGGTCTACACCTGCAACATGGCAGGAGTGTTTGGTCGGTATGGAGCTCTACCTACCAACCCCGAAGAGGTGGCCAGACTCGCCGCGAGACCCAGTCCCCTTACCAGAAGAGGGAGAGCGGCAAGCGAGGTGGCGCAGGTGGGCACTGAAGAGACCTCCTATGAAGAACCCTCCACGGCTCTGGCCGCCAATGTCATCACTACTGGGGGCACCAGCGGCGGGCCGTCTACGTCATCGGAAGAGACGCCGGCTGAAGAAGCAGGAGGTATTCCTAGTCTCCCCACGAATGACCCTGCAATGTTGTATATGGTACAGCAGTACCAGCGGGAGATCGAACTATTGAAGAAGTAACTGAACGAGAGGAGTGCACAACCCTCGGCATCCGGGCAGACCGAGGCTTTGCTCGAAGCGCCCGGGGGCAACGGGCAGTCTTCTGAAGCACCTCCACAGGGAGCAGCACCTTCATTGATACCCGGCTACACCGGAGGCATCCCCCAACAACAGGCACAACATACAACACCGGCCCCGCCTCCGGTTTTGTCCTTCCAAGGGTCTCCCATGGCCCCGCAGCCGACAGTGCTGACTACTTCAAGGGCACAGCCTGCCCACTTTTACCCAAGCCCGGTCGACCCCGTAGCGGTCAGCCGGTTGATGCTTGAACAGATGATTGACATGAAGCTGGCAGAGAGGGGCGATGGTGATCAAACGCCGTTTGATGTCTACCGAGTGCCCTACCCGGCTCATTATGCCGCCAAGAAACTGTCGGTCGGCATCACCAAGCCACCAAAATTTGAAAAGTTCAACGGGCAAGGGTCTCCCAGGGAGCACATTGCCTATTATGTGAATGTTATGGGAGATCTGGCTACAGATGAGGTTTATCTCCTCAAATTCTTCGGCTCAACACTCACTGGGCTTGCCTTTGAATGGTACTCGAGCTTGCCCACCGGGTCTATCATTGACTAGCCCGATATGCAGAAAAAGTTCAAAGAAAGATTTTATATTGCTAAACAGGAGGTCACTGTGGCAGAGCTCTATGCTACGAGGCAGAGAAATGATGAGTCGGCACTCGACTACATAAAGAGATGGAGGAACCTCAGTATGAGGTGCAGACGTCCCCCACATCAGGAGGACGCAGTGCAGATTTGTAAGCAGAACTTGAAGAAAGAAATCCTAGAAAGGATGATCGGCATCGAGGTCAAGACATTTGACCGCCTGAACAATATAGTGGCTGAGATTGTGGCATTCCTTGCCCGGTACTCTTCCACTCTGGCCGCATCAAGCCAGAGAGATAGGTAGGCCGAGAAGAAGCCAGTTCCCCCAGAGGTGCATGCACTAGACTTCCAGACCTTTGAGAAACAAAAGGAAAAAGCTAAAGGGGCTGCCAACCCTCCTCCGGCCAGATCCACGGAACGGCGGGAAGGTCCCTCGCTGAGGGTGAAAATGAGAAATAAGTTGTACTCTTTCTCTCGAGACAAGTCCCGGCTCCTGTTCGAGTGGGCAACTAGCTACAATAAAATTACGTTGCCAGAACCGAAGAGGCCCGGGGACCTGAAGAAGAAGGATGACCCGCGCTTCTACCAATACCACCAGATGCTCGGGCACACCATTAAAGACTGCTACGTCTTCAAGGACGTCATTGAGTCCTTAATCAAGAATGGAGAGTTGGACATGGGGGAGCACAAAGTAGATCCTCCACAGCCGCATGAGTTGCCCAACTTGGCTCCCACCGTCAACATGGTGTCGTTGTACCAGGAGTTGCCTGAAGAGTGGGTGGAGGCCAGTATCCGTGCCACCTATGAAGCTTCTATCATGGCCCTGGCTCAAGACCAAGGGGGCTGGCAAGCTGTACCTAGGAAGAATAGAAGAAGACGGACCCCTCGGCCCACCCCAGAAGTTCATGTAAGGGGTGTCATACCCCGGCCAGCACCGCCACCGGTGAACCCCGTCTGGCATGACACAGCCCCTCGGCTAGTCATGAGGCGGCCAACTCACAACAAGAAGAAGCACATCCCGATGCGGGTGCACAAGGGAACCAGCCCAGCGGTTGGAAGACTCACGGCTATTATTGATGGGCTTGAAGACTATGAACAGCCTGAAATCCAGCCTGTGGAACTGAAAGAGTATGTCCCCTGGGAGGAGTTCGAGTCACTCGAACTGGCTCCAGGAGCAAAAGCTGAGCCAGATGAGGAACCAGAGGGTGGGCCTCCCTAGGAGCAGCCACTGGCCGCCGCAGAAAAGAAGAAGAGAAGGCCCAGAAATATAAAGAAAAAGGAGGTCATCGCTACCTGTAATACCCTCTCGACACTGTTTGATACCGCCCTCTCCCTGGAAGAAAAAGAAGAAGAGCTACCCCACAAACCAGCGGAGGCAAATAAGGCTAAAACATCTACTTCCCAACATGCCACCAGGTCGGGAAGGAAGTGGGGACGCCCTCCTCAGGCTAACCATAACATCATGCTCAGGGGAGAGCAACCATACCAAGTCCCCGAGCCCAAGGTTCGAGGCACGGAGATCCCTCAAGCTCAAACAGCTGCAGCAACAATGACATGCATGAGGGGTCTTTAAAACATCAAATGAAACCAGATTTAGCAAGGAAGTTTAAGAATAAAAATGAGCATGATCCACCATGACGATTTAATAAGGGGCATATAAGCAACCAAATTAACCCCAAGGCCAAGATACATGAAACAACCCAATCTTGGCACTTGGAAAACCATATCAACATGAACTTATACCAAGGATCCAAGGGATTGCAATAAGAGTGGAAGCTTACCATGGATTCAATATTTGAGGACATTCAAGAGCATGCACTTACAAGAATTTCACATTAGTACAATGCCTCTCCAAGTTCATATAGCAAGCAATTCAATCACACCTTACATAAGTTCCACCTACAGTCCAAGGCAAACTGAAATTGTCAGTAGAACTCAAAACCTCAAGAGAGTAACAGTTTAAATTCAACTCAAGGATGGCCATTCATGTAGCCCAAACAACAAATCCAAACATATCCAAGTTCAGTCAAAGGGAGTTCCAACACAAGTTGAACTACCCATATAATAACCAATACGAGTGAACCACTATATCATGTCAAAACACGTTAAACACTCAATGCATTCTATCAACAAAGTCTGTGCAACCCATGGTTGGGTCTGTGCACAATGAGCAGGGTCGGTGCATATAGTGTTAACCCCATAGATGAGGTCGGTGCAATGTAGCACAAGGTCCGTGCAATGTTGCACAGGGTCGGTGCAGCTATGAACAAAGTCCATGCAATGAACAAGGTCTGTGCAACAAAGCACAAAGTTTGAGCACATGACAAATAAGGTCTGTGCAAGTGTGCCCAAGTCTGTGCAAACGTAAGAGCAAGTCAGAACATACATAGAGAAAGTATGTGCATATAACCCCAAGGTCTGTGCAATGTTAAACATCAATGCAAGATACATCACACAAAAAGCTCGGAAATGTCCAAATCAATAAAGCACACTTTCCACGCATTGTCAGATGTTTGCATGAATCAACCAGGGGTTGACCCATGGGGTCGACCTTTGAAAACCAGAATAGACCCTTGCAAACTTAAATAGTGAAACTGCTTCCATGAAGCATGCTAAACCTGCAAGGTAAAGATATTAACATGTGAGCATGTTTATCATCAAGATGATCAGTGCATATATCCATAAAACTTACACAGTATATTTTCACTTTAAAACATACGAACAACGTACAATATATTGGAATTATCAAAATCATTGTCAAAGATATAGAGGGGGCGCACAGAACCCAACAATCTCCCCCTTTTTGATGATGACAATATATTATGTGGCTATTCAAATTTCTCTCCCCCTTTGGCATTATCAAAAAATGGGGGATTAAGAAGCAACTATGAAGTTTCCAAAAATGAATAAGACATGAACGCACGAACCTAGCAATTAACCTCCCACGAAGGGAAGGTGTGGAGACCAAAACCAAGCAGGAATTTAACATTTTATGTGCAATTAGCAGATGTGTGAAATAAGTGCAAATGTTCAATTTTTGAACTATATGCTGAATGTATGACTAAGTATGCACATAATGTATGACCAAACTGTATGCAAAATGACAAAAGTATATGCAAGTGTATCACTAAGCTATGCACAAAAAGTATAATGAAACTAACTATATGCAAGTGTTTATGCTTAAGAGCATATTATTCTCCCCCAATTGTCAAGAACAAAAACTAACTGAGAATGAGTTATTTAACCTATTATTTACAAGTATAACCTATAGATGCAAACTATGAAATCAAATATGATATGAATAGATGGATGAAGCATTCAGGCACTCAAGCATGCATAGTTAGGTATAGACTCATGCGAGTCCCTTCGGGACGGGTGTAAGGATTATGCAATCGATTGTTGAGCACGATGTGCATGTACAATACTAAGAAGGTCATGCTTACATAAATAAAGTACTACATTAACCATGAAAGATGACTGATTCATAAAGAATATTCAAACAATCAAACCCAAGGTGTATAAGTGATGATTGAGCAATCAAGTTCAAATCAATATGGAAAATCAAATTTTCTAAAGAACACTAAAAAGAGCTTCTCATCCATACATTTTCATACACAATGCTCGAGTATCGGTAGCTACGTATGACCCTAATTTTTAATTACTAAAAATGGTGTAACTAACCTTTTGACACGAGTTGTATCCTTTGTCTCAGGGACACTTCTCGGTTACTCAGTTTCGTCACTTATTTTCACTGTGGATGTTGTCACTTTTCGGCACGAGTTGTACCCTTTGTCTCAGGGGCACTTCCCGGTTACTTAGTAGCAAATCACACTTATTTTAATATGGATTAGTTTCTCCTTTCGACGCGAGTTTCCTCCTTTATTCGCGGGGGGATTCCCGGTTACTCGGATCCACGTTCCACTTATACGACTTTTTGGAGGGGTAAACAGCCATTACCTCACAAGATATGTGCTTTCCATGTATAGAATCAATAGTCCTCAAAAGTGTAAAGTAGAAAATAGTAATCCTTATTAGATTGAATCAGTATCTCAAAAAGGTGCATTTTGTGTAGGTGGTTGTATAGAATGTAAAAGATGAATTAGTCTCATCACAGTAATGTCTCCCCCTAAATGTATCCACGGTTATAAAAAAAATCTCCCCCTTAATATATGCCATGAAACAGACATGTCTAAATCAATGCAATTTCATTTAGCAAGGGATGAGTCGTAGAAGGAGTCAAAAAGTGGGTGATATTTTATATACACTCAAACATACATTGAGATTTAATTTTCAAGCAAGTTGATTATCGGTACTTTGCGGAGAACGTAAGTCCGAAGACCACCTCACGCGTAGTGAAAGCTCCCGGCTGAACATAATCCAACCTTCCACTAACACCATTTTATATACCGGATAATCATGGCATTCAAGCATAGAAATATGTAATGATATGTAAGTATATGCATGTAACTAGAAAGGACGATTGAAAATTATTCTTATTTACAAGTATGCAAGTGTGTGTATGATATGTGCATTATGTATCATCCAACTAAGTATGTGTTTCATGTATGCAAAGGTGAGTTGTTATTTGCAAAAAGTAAGCAAGAGTATGAAAGACTGTATGCACTGTGAAAAGCATTCAAGGCCAAATTTATTTGCACATCGAAAGAGAGGTGTGTAAAAAGAACCATATATGCGCAAGATTAAACATTCAAGACAACTACTCATCAGACTCAGAAGATTTGAACATTTCAAAAGATGCCAAAATTAGTGAACCAACATTTGTAAATATTTTTCTTCAAACATAATTTTTACCTTTTCAAATTTTTCAAAATGAACCTAAGTAAAATGACCTTCAAAAATAAATCATTTTTCTTCCTCGCCTTGAGAGACCATTACTTATTGACTTTCTTTGGCATCAAGGTGCCCCTGTAAAACAGATTCTCATTTTGGACATTTGGGTACCCAAGTCATCTTGGGTCCCGAGGGGTTAGTTCTAGCATGAACAATTGTATTTTTCTTATTTTTTCTCTCATACCATTCATCATCGGCCCTCATCATGGTACAATCGTCCATAGAATGTCCATTCAGGCCACAATAAAAATAATGAGAAGATTTTCTTTTTATGAACTAATTTTTATCATTTTTCATCACATAACAATCATTTATTACATGTCCAAAACTGCCACAGTAATGACATGAAAAGTCCTTTTTAGCATACCATTTATCATCATTTTTCTTTGTAAAGTAATTTTCAAAAACATGACAATGTAATCCATAGTAATAGCAATGAACATTGAAGTTTTTCTTCATAGGTTTTTCATGATGTTTGGAATCATCAACAAATTCTATTCTCGACTTCAATGCCTCATTATCATCGACTTTCATCAAAGAACAACCATACATGTCATGACCAAAATTTCCGCAGTAATAACATGAAACATTCCTTCTTTTTCTTGATGCATGATTATGTTTAACAGTTGAGAGTTTTTCATGCACACAAGAGCAATCATCAACATTTTTTAATTTTTGATTTTCTTTATCACAAGTAGAGAGTGACTCATTCAAATTCTTAATCTCATTTTTCAATGATGAGATATGCAGTTCACAATTAGCAAGCTGTTCTTTACACAAAGTAACTTTATCATTTAACATAGAATTGATAGATTTGTATCTTGCAACTTCATGTTCTAAAACATGAATGTTTTCAAGATCATCAATAACATGTTTTCCTTTTTCAAACATATGGAGTTTATCAACCAATGAACTATTTTGATCTTTCAATTTCTGAATCTCTTCAGCAAGTTTTTCATTTTGATAACTCACATTTTCATCAACCATTTTATTTATGGTTTCATTGCATTCAAATTTATCATTCATATTCCTGAAGCTTTCTATTTCCTTTCTCAGATCGTTCAGCTTTTCATTCTGAATGAGTTCATTGAGCAAGATTTGATCACATTCCGAACAGCTCAATTTACTTCTGGAATCATTTTCGACGTTTTCAAGTTTTGAAATCTTAGCCAATAAAGATTCATTTTCATTTCTCAAACATGTAATGGTTTCTTTATGGCTATCAATCTCAAGCATGGAAGACTTAACTAATTTCTCAAATTTTGTGCATTTTCCACATGAAGAGTTTTCAATCTGAGAACACTTAGCACATGGAGAATTAACATGTGAAACATCATCAAGTTTCTTTTTCATTTTTCTGTTTTCAGATTTTAATACTTTGTATCTATCAACTAACTCATCATAAGCATCCATTAACTCATCATAGCTCAGTTCATCCTCTTCCTCGGAATCAGAATTTACCTTAGACTTTTCCTCGCTTTGGCCTTCATTTTCGTTGTTTGCCACGAGGCACTCACCATTGTTGCATCTTTCTTTTTCGGCCTCGCTTAGCCCATCCAAGACATCTTTGGCTGACCTACAAGATAAAATAAAAGGATAAACGTTAGTGTTCACTGCACCCTTAAGAGTATTCAAAACAAAAAGATTGTCAGAATCCTTTTTCTTGTGCTCATCGGTCCATTTTGACTTATCTTTTGGTAGAACATGAGGACCGTGAGTCATTAAGTTCAAAAGCCTCGGATTAGTACTAGAAATCCAAACACACAACTTTCCTAGCTACGATGTAAAATCAAAACCATCAAAAATAGGAAGCACGTTCACGCTAGCCATCATGAAACGATCTTTTCACCTAGACCGCAAGGTCCGCTAATAAAAAATCAGAGACTGGGCTCTGATACCAATTGTTGGCCCAGAGAGATGGCGGACAAGAAGGGGGTTGAATTGTCCCCTTGCCGAGATGACGGATTTTTAAAAACTTTCCTATCTAAACACTGTGGAATTAAGATTAACAATGTTAATAACCAAAACTTAAGTGAGATTTAAAACGTTCTCTCAAGCTTTCCGATCTCACTCGTAATAACAATGCGACTAACAGGGAAATTTTGCTCAACACAGATTACGGAGGTAGCAGTGTGTGATTATACAGTGAATTAAAAACCTATATAATGTACCTGTGAACGGAGATAGAAGAAATGACAATCACACAGGCAATCACACAAGGCACAAGGATTTTTAGGTGGTTCGGGACCACGACGGGCTCCCTACGTCCACCCCTCACCCAACCGGGTGAGGATTCACTACACGCTACTTTCGTAGCAACACGGGGACGAACCCCAACCACACACACGCTACTTCCGTAGCAATACACACACGAGGACTTGCCTCAACACGCTGCCACTGCAGCACACACACACACACGTTCGGGGAACGTGCCCCGGACACGATTAACACAAGGAGACACAGCTCCGTACACACACACAGATATTCTGAGTTTAACAAAATCACAAGATGTACAATATACGCCCACAACAGTATGTAGATGAAAATGGACTATGAAACATTCATAGAAATATGCATAAAGAGGATGTATAAATATCTCCTTTGTTCTCCAATAGAAATAAGCAGATCTTTCTTGAAGCCTAGGTTGGAGAAGATCTTATCCGCAACTGGTAGTCGGAGTAGACAATCTTCCTTCTTGAAGATTAAATGTGTGTTCCTTAAAATCCAAGCTCCGAACGTATCTGCAACCACCAAGAACAAATGAATCAATATGCTCACAACCTTGTATTTGTTAAGAGGCATCACGAATGAATGGATAGAGAATATATAAAATATTTCCCTTTTTGAATATCCCATAGATCCCTTCGATCAGAAGGTAGGGTGCGCTGGAAGTAGATCCTTGGAGTGGAAGAAGATCGCTCTCGCAGGAGACACCCAAGATGCAATGATCCAGCGATGAGCAGCCTAAGCTTGGTTCAGATCGACAGAAGTAGCTTGTTGATGGGGTTCTCCAGTGGCTTTTCTTCCTTCTCCTTTGATAGTGCGGTGCCCACCTTTTACTATGCAAGAAGAACAAACAAGATCAGCCCAAGGGATTGTTCTTCCGATGGAAATCACGGCTTCTATATACTCAAGGAAGAACAAGCACAAAAGACTTGATGGCCCATGTGAAAACCCTTCAAACCAACACCGATAGGTAGGAGAAACCCTAAGGCTATTGGGGTAAAAAGCCCCAAGCAATCGGATCATTAAAAGGGGTTTTCGCAACCAATCCGGAAATCACGATCCGGACGAACCAGAGAAAGTGTCGACTCATGGAGTCGACATTTTTCTCACTGCGTTCAATCCCGTTACATAAAAATAGGACCTGGGTGAAAGTGTCGACTCATTGGGTCGACACTTTTCACCAGAGGTTCTGTTTTCTTTGAAAACAGACCTCCGGCCTATAAGTGTCGACTCTAGGAGTCGACACTTGCAGCCAGAAGTGTCCAGCCAGCAGCCTGGCCAGAAAGTGTCGACTCCCAGAGTCGACACTTTCTGTCTGGACAAGTGAAACAACGTATCAGATAGAACAATCTAAAATAAGTGTCGACTCAGTGAGTCGACATTTTTTGTGACAGATCAGAAAACTTAGTTAAAACTCAATTGAAACCCCAAACACATTATGGACCAATAAAACACCATTAAATCCCATTCATAAACAATAGAATGACATACATGAGGGGTCTTTAAAATATCAAATGAAACCAGATTTAGCAAGGAAGTTTAAGAATCAAAATGAGCATGATCCACCATGAAGCTCTATTTAATAAGGGGCATATAAGCAACCAAATTAACCCCAAGGCCAAGATACATGAAACAACCCAATCTTGGCACTTGGAAAATCATATCAACATGAACTTATACCAAGGATCCAAGGGATTGCAATAAGAGTGGAAGCTTACCACGGATTCAATATTTGAGGACATTCAAGAGCCTGCACTTACAAGAATTTCACATTAGTACAATGTCTCTCCAAGTTCATATAGCAAGCAATTCAATCACACCTTACATAAGTTCCACCTACAGTCCAAGGCAAACTGAAATTGTCAGTAGAACTCAAAACCTCAAGACAGTAACAGTTTAAATTTAGCTCAAGGATGGCCATTCATGTGGCCCAAACAACAAATCCAAACATATCCAAGTTCAGTCAAAGGGAGTTCCAACACAAGTTGAACTACCCATATAATAACCAATATGAGTGAACCACTATATCATGTTAAAACACGTTAAACACTCAATGCATTCTATCAACAAAGTCTGTGCAACCCATGGTTGGGTCTGTGCATAATGAGCAGGGTCGGTGCATATAGTGTTAACCCCATTGATGAGGTCAGTGCAATGTAGCACAAGGTCCGTGCAATGTTGCACAGGGTCGGTGCAGTTATGAACAAAGTCCATGCAATGAACAAGGTCTGTGCAACAAAGCACAAAGTTTGAGCACATGACAAATAAGGTCTGTGCAAGTGTGCCCAAGTCTGTGCAAACGTAAGACCAAGTCAGAACATACATAGAGAAAGTATGTGCATATAACCCCAAGGTCTGTGCAATGTTAAACATCAATGCAAGATACATCACACAAAAAGCTCAGAAATGTCCAAATCAATAAAGCACACTTTCCACGCATTGTCAGATGTTTGCATGAATCAACCAGGGGTCGACCCCATGGGTCGACCTTTGCAAACCTGAATAGACCCTTGCAAACTTGAATAGTGAAACTGCTTCCATGAAGCATGCTAAACCTGCAAGGTAAAGATATTAACATGTGAGCATGTTTATCATCAAGATGATCAGTGCATATATCCACAAAACTTACACAGTATATTTTCACTTTAAAACATATGAACAACATATAATATATTGGAATCATCAAAACCATTGTCAAAGACAAAGAGAGGGCGCACATAACCCAACAAGTTTAACGATTTTCGTGTTACCGTGTCACCATGTTTTTGACAAGTCGCATAGCTAGCTAGATTTCCAATGAAGAACGGTGTCTAAGGAAAGAGGCTCACGGGCAAACGCTTTAAGTGGATAAGTGGTTACTTAATTAGGCCCTCGTGAATACGAGAAGAACCTCCCGCTATCCCACCTCTTATCTGGCCGTGATTCCTCAGTTTTCTAGCTAAGCACCCGACTATGAAAAATTTGATCTAAACCTGTTTTACGAGGTTTTCTACAAGGGATGATTGTGCCTTATCCGAAAATCTAATTCCTTTATCGACTTAATGTTGTTAAATATGATGCCTTAATTTCCTCTTCGAACTTCTCTTACAACTACTTGTAATCTTGTACTACTTAATTTTCGGATGATAATTTTTGCTAGATCTGTATTTTATTTCGTAAGCTTTACCTTGAAATTCTTTGGCCATACATATTATGTGGATGTCTAAATATACTTGGGATCTATGATCCATAACTCCAATACCTTGCGTTAATGGGGCCCGATCTGGTCCTAGGGGGAGCGCCCGAAAGTACTTGTGTCCATGGGAGTTGAATAACCTGGTGTGACATTGCACCGAAGTGCTTGACTTGCTAGATTCATTTATGATATTCCATAGTTCGTGAAATACTTGACTTGTTTGAATACACGAAGTACTCTAATTACATGAAATACTTGACGTATACATATTTTCGTGAAATGGCCAATTCCATAATAATACTTTCTACATGATCATTCTCTACCTGAACTTTACTCTTGATATCTTGTTTACTTGTGATTCCAATTACTTGTATTTCTTTACTCTCTCTCCTATTCATGTTCCTTGTTTTATTTACGATTCTCGGCATAGCACAGTAACTTTATCCAAAAATGATAATTACTTTAAGTTGCCTGGTATAGAGATATAAATTCCAACTGAGCGTTTCGCTCACCCTACGTTTTCGGTTAACATTGCAAGTAATTCCGACGATGAATCCCAAACACATGGGGATGGGCAAGAGTGAAACGAGGGATGAAGTTCATCTTAGTTACCTAGGTTTTATGAGTGTTGCTCTTGCTAGAATTATGTACTTGGAATTATCTTATGTCTTTTAAGGCTTAAGAATGTTGTAAAACTTTATTTTGATGAAATAAAAATACCATTTTCTTTTTATCTCTCATTGTGGTTGGACTCCTTTATGCATGCTCTGATCGACACGAGTGTTACGACTAGTCGTGCCTCAATATTCCGCGTCGGGGCGTGACATACAGATTGGCCAAGTTTAAAGACCAAGTTAATTTGCCTATCAATCCTTGTAGCTAAGTTCCACGACATGAGATGAAAATAAAACAACACTTTTCTACTACTAACTATTGCAACAACATCTGAACCGAAGCCTAGTATAGTCGTACCTACACAGGGGGGAGTGGGTGGAGTTTTCTGAGTTTTTACTTGGAGCGAGTTTCGCCACTTGTTGACTCAGTCCAACTCAGATACGATACGATATAATTTGATTCGTACAGACTCGAGTTTGACTTGAAAATATTTGTTATCTTGAACAGAGTGAATCGACTCAGTTTGATCGAGATATGGTCAACTCAATCTGAATCACACCAATGCAACAAACCATGACTTAATTAATTGGAGTCAGGTAACTCAACACGTCAAAGAAGATGAGTAAACACCATATTACAGCAGCAAGTAGAACGTGGACTCCACAAGAAAGGGGAGGGAAATCACAATGGGGTTGTGTCTTTGATCCTCGTAGTTTTATTGTAGTACCCATCCCCTTAGCCGCCATATATATATAGATTGGTCTACAAGGACGCTAGTCATCGTGGTCTCCTCCTACCCACCCATTTGTGTCAGGAATATTCTAACTAAACCGCTTTAAACAAGCTCATGGGAAGGTTAATTTACTAGGATTAAGTGAAGTTGCCACACGGTCCCTTGGGTGGAAATAATAATAATAATAATAAATTAAGAAGAAATGATTTGACTATATATGAAAAAATAGTTTAGTGTTGCCAACCTATCCAAATAACACGATGCAACGCAGGTTTCATCATGTACTATATACATATATATATATTATACACTTTTTTTAGAACTGTTGATGGAGCTGAGAGGCGACTCGGGAGTAGACCCCGGCCTCGTTGTTGGATGTCACACGGCGTGGCTTGTAGTCAGGACGCCCCCGAGTCGGCTTGGGTAGCTGTGTTAAACGCAGGTAAACCCACAAACTGAGTGATCGGGGGTGGGTCTGATCGATTGATGATATTACCGTGGGTCACGACTAGCTGGTTAGGACTCTCGGTTGGGCCCGGTGACTGGGGTGTCGACATGATGATGCCGTTTGTCTGGTGGTCGGGGTGACTCTCGCTCCTTGGCGAAGAATCGTATGACACGGCAGGCTGTTCTGAGTCCCGAGTTAACCCGGTTGTTGAAGCGTCGGCGGTGTGACACCGTATGCAGAGTGTCCGAGGGTGATCCCCGAATCTTTTCAGAGTGCCGTAAGGTATGGCAGGTTGTCCCGGAATCCCGAAACCGACCCGGTTGTCGAGAAATTGGCTGGTCCGCGTAAACCCAAGTGAATAGTGTCACTGGGTTACGGGGTTACGGACTGAGAGAGAGAGAGGGGAATGAGGTTTACACGGACCAGCCAGGGGGCCCTGGCTAGTCCGCGTAAACCACCCCCTATCGATTGTTGATGTTGCCGTGGGTCACGGCTAGCTAGTTAGGACCCTCGGTTGGGCCCGGTGACTGGGGCGTCGACATGATGATGCCGTTTGTCTGGTGGTCGGGGTGACCGAAACTTTGGCGATGTGCCGTTTTGCTCCATTTAGGGAATATTTCCCTATGCTTAATCCTCGATTAATTCGAGAAAATAAGTCGGTGCCAACAAGAACAAAGCCTAATTAATAATAATAATATTATTATTATTATTATTATTATTAATATGCACAACAACAATCTCAAGAACAAAGTCTAATAACCAAATGATAATGCCCTCGACAGGTCATGAGTTACCACAGTCCCTCGTCGGTCATCGTAACGACGTTAAACCTGACAGACAGTGACGGGGGGGGGCAGGTGGGCGCCACAGACCGAGGGGGAGAAAACATAAGGCAATCTGCTGCTTCGCGGGACCACCGATGGTCAAGAAGAGCTCCGTGTCCTTGCCTCGGATAATGGCACCAGGCACGGACGGGGTAAGTGGATGGTCACGTTCCGTGCAGCGCTTGTTGTGCCGCAGGGGCAGCGGACCAGCGTGGCCGATACAGTGAGATAGCTAATGGGGTGTTTAGTTGCTCTTTGTTACCTCTTTTTTCTCTCAAATTTAAAAAAGAGAGTAAGAGGCATTCTAACCATGTTTGATGTTTCTTTCCTAAATTTTAGGGAGATGATCTCATCTTGTGTAAATCTTCCTCAAAAAAAAATAAGTCTAGACCATTTTTTTTAAAAAAAAACACCCACGTCTCGGGACTTTCGTCTCCCTTCCACTCGCGACCCCCTCCCCTCCCTTCCCTCTCCCTCCCGCCGGCTCCCCCCTCCCCTACGCGGCCCCTCCCCTCCCTTCCCTCTCCGGCATTCCCTCCCCCCCTCTCCCCCGTGGCGTCCCCCCTCCCCCTCTCCCCTCCCCCCTGCGGCCCCCCTCCCCCGCCGTCGGCCTGCTCCCCCGCCCCCTGCGCAGCCCCTCCGCCCCCTGCTCCCCCCATCCCCCCCTCCGGTTCCCCCCTCCGCCCCCTACGCAGCCCCCTCCCCCCCTCCGGTTCCCCCCTCCGCCCCCCTGCACAGCCCTGCGGCTCCCCCCCTCCCCCCCCTCCGGTTCCCCCCTCCGCCCCCTGCGGCTCCCCCCCCCTACCCACTCCCCCCCTCCCCCTACGGCCCCCTCCCTCGCAACCCCCTCCGGTGGCTCCCCCCTCCCCCTCCCTCCGATTACCCCCCTCCAGTCCGGTTCCCCCCTCCGCCCCCTCCCCCTCCTCCGGTTCCCCCCTCCACCCCCTGCGGCCCCCTCCCTCGCAGTCATCTCCGGCGACTCTCCCTACTGCCCCTTACCAAATATGTATATATAATTTTTAAAACTTATATAATTTTTACCAAACGAGTGTGAACCGTTTATGTCACTTTCAAAAATTGAGTAAAAAATTGACGTGACATAAATTTCAAGAGAGAAATGATTTTAAAGAAAAGATTACTTTCAAACACCCTATAAATTAACGGCCTTTGTGAGTGCGACTCCACGGTTCCGACTTTCCGAGAGAGGGAGAGAGAGAATTCATTCAAATCTCTGTTTCTCTCTCTCATTCTCTCTCTCTCTCTCTCTCGTTGCGACGCCTCGAGGGATCCCGTGCGTGAGCTCTGCGAGCGGTGTTGCTCGCCGACGCGACGCTTCCCAACCCAACCATCCGTCTCTCTCTCTCTCTCTCTCGAAAGGATTCTGGCCTACCTTTTAAGGGCCCCATTTGGCTTCTTGCCGAAGGCGTCGGAATCGCTTCTCTACCCCCTCCGCAGGAAGGGGTGGTGTGTTTCCTTCTGCGGAGGGAGGGAGGGAGGGAGGGAGGTCCTCTTGCTCGCAGGAAGGTGCACGTCCTTCTTCTTCTCCCCTTCTGATGATGATGATCGTCGGGTTCCTGAATCGCGCCATTGATATTGGTTTCGCGCTGTTGGGTGCGCCGTTCCGTCTGGTTTGGATGTTTTCGTCCGCTGATTTGTGGTGTTTTAGATGGGAATCGGTGTGTTTTCTTGGTTTTTGATGGGATTCGATCCCCTTGGTTCCTATGTGGGCGCAATGTCGTCTGGTGTTCTTGGTGCCGGCGGGGGGAGGGGTGACTACTTTCTATCTCTATGCTTCTGATGATGATGTCGGAGTTTTCCTTCTTACCTTGTTCCTCGAGACCTTGCGTCTGTGCTCCCCTGCGCTGCCGTTGCTGCGTTTTGATGGCGGGGCACGGCGTCCCCTATTGTTCGGGTCGTTGCGCTTCTCTGCCCCCCACGCCATGATTCCACTGTTTTGCTGGACTCTACCAAATCTTGTCTGCGGTCTTTTTCCGTAATCGGACTTTGAGATGTTGGTGTGTTCTATCTGATATCGGAGCCCTAGCACATGGATTCTGGCTAATCATTTCTGGGCTCGTCGAGACAGTGATGTTCTATCTGTCTTCTTGTTCTTTTGCCATTATTCCCATTCCTAGGTAAATTTGCGGGAGAGGGTGCTCGCCGGCAACGTAGATTGCTGTACATATCACTGCAACCAAGATGATGGGATCATTCCTCACAAGACTATTTATGTACGCTCGCCATCTTTGACCCTTTAATGCATGCATTGGGCAGTTTTTTGTTTGATAAGCTTGTTGGTTGGTTGTCTTATCATGTGTTGCCGTTGACAGAATGGCTCTTGGCTATGCTTACCCGGCTTATGAATGCTTCAAAACTGTGGAAAAGAATAAGCCGGAGATTGAGCAGCTGCGATTTTGGTGTCAGTATTGGTAAGGCAGTGGCATTAGCATTCGTTTCCTCATTTACTTCTTCTCTTTGGTGCAACAGCGTTCTAGAGGAGGGGATATTTTCATCTGAGAGGTTCATTGCTTCCAAATTTGCCAGGATTTTAGTTGCAGTACTGAGTGTTTTTGAGAGAGTTGGGGACACTTTCATTTCATGGTAAGGGTTAACTTCCATTCATCTTCCTTGTCTGCCATTCCAAAGCATCTGCCTTTTGCTCCATTTTTAACAGAATGTGTTCCTTCCTTGAAGGTTGCCCTTGTACAGTGAAGCAAAGCTGGCATTCTTTATATACCTGTGGTATCCCAAAACGAAGGTATGAGCTCTCACTTATCCATCTGCCAATTTGCATTGCCATTCCTTTACGTACTCTTATCCTGTGTAAAATTGCATAGGGAACAACATATGTCTATGATGCCTTTCTCCGGCCATACGTGGCAAAGCACGAGACAGTAATAGACCAAAACCTGCTCGAGTTGAGAGCCAGGGCAGGGGACATTGTTGTCTTGTATTGGCAGAAGGCTACAACTTATAGTCAGACAAGGTTCCTTGAAATCTTGCATTATGTTGCTTCCCAGTCACATGGGTCTAGATCTCGGCCAGTTCAGGTATCATTCCTTCAGGTCAGGATAGGGGCCTGTCTTCTGCTTATTCAACCATGTTTTCCTTGTCACAGTTCACCTTGAACCATGAAACTATTGCTGTTATCACTGCTTTCATCTGGATAATCTTTTTCTATTTTGATGCAGATTTAT
This sequence comes from Amorphophallus konjac, assembly GCA_022559845.1. Lineage (NCBI taxonomy): Eukaryota > Viridiplantae > Streptophyta > Magnoliopsida > Alismatales > Araceae > Amorphophallus > Amorphophallus konjac. The sequence continues at coordinate 175,918,390 of CM040128.1, read as the reverse complement.
TGCCTTTGCTCTCCTGTGTATCCATTATACTTGTTCTTTTCAGTCTTGCATATGCTCGTTGCAGCATCATTTGTGCCAACTCTTGCTGTTGGATGCCCCACTGCATCCTCACACTTGTGTGTCACAGATAAAAAAAAGTTCTCATGAAGGTTTAGGAAAGAACCGTTTTCCCACAGTACACCACAACACGGCCAGCCATCCCAGAATAAAAGCTCCCCGCGAGCCAAAAACAAAGATACTAGAACAAAGCTTACAAAAAACAACAGCTCAAAAACAACTAACAGAAAGTACATAAAGGACATCTCCAACTTAAACCACTTGACACTGACGGATCTCATCCATCCCGTCCTCCCACTACATTCTTTTATGGGGAAATTAAGTTCCAGTCCAAAAAAGGGGGACCCAATTAATTTTTCGTCCAAAGACTAGATTTCTTAACAAGAGGTCCATCGACCCCAAATTCTTCAGTTATAGGTCTATTCGGAGCCTAAGGGCTAAATTTTCTGAAAACCTGAAACTATCCCCAAAACCTCGAGCCAATCTTAGGTAGATCCAGACCGGCATTGATCAGAGCACCTCTTTTCGGCTCCCGTCAACAGCAACATCCTCTCTCCGGCTCCCAGTGACAACAGCGTCCTCCCTCCAGCTCTCAGCTATACTGTACTGTAGGAAATAAAATTTAAAAAAAAGGACTGGGAATTAAATTGCAGTGTCAAGGGGTAATATGACATCACTAACGGGGGTATTTTAAGGATTTTGTGTAGTTGCCATGAGGGAACCTAACAGTTACCGTCCATTTTGGACCTGAAATTAATTGTATGTGGATTATGAATCAGAAATTACAAATGGCATGCCCCTAAACTAAAAATTAATAAGAGGGCCCAAACTTGGACCGCTCATCAAATTCCCGTTCTTTTTTCCCCTTAGTAACTTTCAATATCCCACATACCTACAATAACAGATTAAATGTGGAATGCCAAAAATTATCTAATGAATAAAGTTATTTTGTCAAAAGTTTACCAAACAATGTTCTGGAGACTTGCTAGTATAGGGGGGTGTGAATTAATATGCTTAATTGATCTCTATTTCATATAGCTAGTTGCTTGTTTTTCCCCTTTTTTGGACCAGTTCAGTTTTGGAATAAATCTATCTATTTATCAAGGATTTGGATTCTGAACTGACCACCTCCTTTCTTAATGCAAATTAATGTATGATGTCTGATGCCCAAGAGATTGATGGAGCCACCACTCAATTCCCAGCCAAACATCTAACTCTCTATTTCTAGTGTTGTGGAGAAATCATTTTGCAGGCAAAGGAGGAACTAGAGGCTGTAGTGAAGTAGTGAAGCATGTACAGAGAGAATCATTGAAATCACATACTAGATAAAGTTTCTTAAAAGAGAGGCATGACGTCACTATTGCAAAGCAAATATCATAAAGCACAAATTTAATGGTCAATAATCACGTACAACACTACAATGGACCCTTGACAATAGCATTGGTCGCAGCAAACATAATCTATCTGATGCCACATAGTGAGTAACTGGCGTGACTGGCAAACAAAAAATCCAACATTAAAGCTGAATTCAACCACAATTCAATGTTTGTCTGCTTGCCATCTGAGAGCCGTCTCTTTGACAAAATGGAGAGTATTTTAGATCTTCTATATTTTGCTCGACCATTTTTATTCTGTTGGATCCAAATGGTAAACACTGCATAATTTTTTTTCATTCTTTTACTGATGTTTTTCTATTTTATGTTTATTATTAGCTCAGTGTTCTCATCACTTGACTGCTTATTTATTTTTTTTCATATGCCTTTTCTGGTCATGCAAGACTTCTGAGGCACGTGGCATGACAAGTTTCACATGTATCTAACCCAACCCCAGACAACCTTGCATTTTCTTGGTTAACAGTGTATATATCGTGAACAAGTAACATGTGTCCTGGATCTGTATGTCAAAGTACCATTCAATTTGTTCAGACAGATTCCGATTTCACATATGAAACTTTATTTTGAGCATCTCTCTAGTTCATTTCGAAAGTAAGAAATGCTTTTGGCTCTTTGTGGACTTGTTAGTTGCCATGGTCAGGTGGTCCAACATGTATCAACTTGGTCTATCTGTATGTCGTGGGAGTACCTGTCATTAATCACCTTTTACGTAGTAAAGTAGTATTCCAGACTGTTATGGGGTTAATTTTTTTAAGTCTTATCCTCTGCCATCATAGTTGTGGCTATCCTGAATAGCTCTTGGCTTTTTACTTGGTGATCTCAAATTTTAGTTTTTCAGTGTATCATATTTGCACATTTTACAGCAAAGAGAGCAGCAGGTCCGTCCACCTCCGAGCACTCCAACAGCGCGAGTGTCTCCAGCGCTACAGACTCAAATGTCAAATGTACGAGCACCCTCAAGTCCTGTGAAGGGCAAAGCTCATGGTGCCAAAGAGGGAGGCGGCCCTGCTGCAGTGCCTCCCCCACTCCAGACCCAGGTGTCATCGTGCCCGAGCAAACCCCCCACCTCCGAGACCAACAGCCCTTCTGCATCCAGTGTAACAGAACCGATGCAAGTTGGGGCAAGCAAGGCCTCAACCAACGAGGATTCGAGCCCCCCTCCCCCGCAGGAAACGGTCATGGAAGAAACCATCAGACTAACGCGCGGCAGGTTGAGGAGAACAAGAGCTGCTAGCACAGCCAACCATGCCTCCATTGCCGTGACAGCGGCGGGTGGTGCAACAAGCCATTAGAAGCGCGAGCATACATGTTTTTTTCTCCCCCCCCCCCCCGATATTATTGTGTTGGTTCAGAAGCGATGATTGGTTTGAGTGGCAGCATTCTCTAATTTTTCCAGTGTATAAATTAATAAAAGATACAGTAAAACTTGGAGTACTTTACTACATGTTATGCATCAACCATAGCATCTGAAATTGCCCGATCCAAATGGCGCTTCGGTCTTGCCATGGAGGAGGTTAATAGCCATACCGATTGTTGCCTTCCCATAATGGATAGTACAAACATGTAGTAAAGTACTTTACTACGCGGTTATAAGCTTTCAAGTATCGTTTACCGCGATGCTTAGCGACTACAGATAGTACAAACACTCCCATGAAAAACAATCGACTCGTTAACCTGTCTCGAAGGCAGCAAGACGGATAAAAATGGTCCTTTCATATATATATATATATATATATGCTGCGCTTTGATAGAGGGTTAGATAAATAGAGAGATATCCTCCTTAAATTAATATATCCATCCACTTAATCCCATTTACTTTGATAAAAGGGATGGGTTAAATTATTTCACCTATTTAGATGGGTCACATTATCCAGATTAGATTAGGGTTATCCCTCAATCTAACTCGAATATTTATATCCATCTATCAAATCAAAAAGAAATAAAATGGAGGTTATCCCCGTTACAAGTGGGGGATAACCCCCTATCAAAGCGCAGCTATATAGTCCCCAGAAACGCAGTCCAGGGACACGTTTCCCTCAAAACAGCTCCCATTCTCCCCAAATCTCAAACATAAACTCCGAGAGCCTAGATTGCAAATACAAAAAACTTGCCCGGTAACCTGTAAACAATGGGCTACATTATTAACAGCCTAACCAGCAGGGAAAACAATGAACTTCATATCTGGAAAGTTTATGGTGATAAAAACTAGATGACCAAGAATTAAATGCCAAAAAGGGTTAAGAACAAAACTCCGAAGCTCGTCGTTTTTTGAGCTCATTTTCATTCATAAAAACAATTAAGAGATATTAAAGTGTTTGCATTAATTATATATATATATATATATATATATATATATATCTGACGCGCTCACCATGTACAAGGAGTATTATTGCGTCATCATACAATGCTTTTATCCCCAGACCGACCTATCTTATCGGCTGCACGCTGTAGGTAGCATGTCAGCTATGTTACAGCGGGTGTTTAACGTGTCCGCAGCCAATGCTATGCTGTCTCAATCTGTCGGGAAAATCCCCCGATTTTGCTTTTTGTGATAAAGACCACAATAAAAGACGATCAAACAAATATTAGATGAAACGAGAACGCCCTTCTAAAAACGATCAGGAGGCTTTTATTAGGTTGATGGATATATATATATAAAAAAATAGGACGACCAGTAGATACAAAATGTACACTATCAAGGTTGGGAAGATGTGCAATACTCGGCACCACTGGAGGGATCTTGCCTTGGATTCTGCACCAGTATGTGCTCTTTACAAACCGAACGGGTTATCTTGTGCGGGAAACCATGGATCAGCAACGTGAGAACCCTGTACTTGACGAACTCTTGTAGGGATCTTTAATTAGGGCACCAACTTCATGAGTCATTCTGCATTTCATGAGTTAATGGGAAAGGAGACTTTGAGAATGCCTATCTGTATAACACAGCATCTGGGAACGGGAAAAATTAACCGCCACGACACGTGCCCTGGAACCCCCCAAATTGCTGACGTTTGGAGCAAAAGGTCCTGAGGTGCACAATTCTGCTTTCGAGATTGCTTAACCATAGTGATGAAATGAAATTGGAAGTGAGGGATGATACACTTCATATGAAAAAACCAAAAAAGAGAGAGAGATGGGTAGTGCCTAGTTGCTTTATATCTAATAAATACTTGCATTAGTTGGTGAAAGCAGAAAAATTCTGGGCAGTGGAAAAGCTCAAGAAATTATGATCATGTGAAACACTACAGAATGCAAATGGAAGAATTTAATTTGAAGGATACATTCTGTCCGCCATGTGTCTGTGATGCTGACTCCAAGGTCTGATAGAAGCCAGTAATCAGCATTCATCTGTGTTCAACAAGGACACGTTGTTAGAAGGTTGAATACTGAGGTCATCAGCACCAACTTCGAAGCATTACGCGTATGTACTTACATCAAGATCTGATGGGACAATCTTCATAATACCACCCACAATGTCCTGTGGACATGCAGAATCTGAATAAGGCTTATGACAAGCTTCTTCAGCATCTACCTCAGATGTCATGCTTATTCCTCGATCGGTAGGTAGCAATACTCTATTCTCAACCCCGTTATCACCACTGTTCTCAACAGACACAACAGTTGGTGTAAATCGTGGATCATGACTGATCGTCTGAAACCTCTCTTCATGGTTGCTGTGAAACAGATTCACTAGTGAAATTATTGTACTGAAAAATCATCACAAAATTGCCACTTTCATTTGATTACAAAACAGTTGACTAGGCAGTTGCAAATTTATACCTGATCAGGTAGCAATCAATTGGACCCATCGAACTTCTTAAAAGGATTTGGTACCGCCTGTTTGGGAAATCAATTCCCTGTTCCAAAATAAGTGATCAGCCAAGTATACAACTGTATGTTTAAAAGGGAAAAAAATCACATCTATGCTTCCCTCTTACCTCATCTGGATCTGGAACCTCAAGACTTGTTCCATGAGGAGCTTTTATTGCAACGAGAGTATCGTTCTGTCATTACAAGGCAAAAAGAATGAGAAAATCCAATGTATTAGGAATATTCAGATGAAAAGCTTGCTAGGGTTCACTAAATCTTCCTTACAGCAAAGCAGGGAAGACAGTTGATGTCTTCTCGAGTGACATATAACCATCTGTACAGTTAACGAATTAATTAGTCGGCCAAGAAAAATATTCTGTGCAATTAGCAATGTTGAAGGCAATAATAAACTATGTACACCTTTTACTGTTTTCATCTTCACTCAGAAACCTCAAATTTTCCTGCATTTCTCTGCCAAAAGAAAAGTTAGTTTAAGTCACTTAAAAAATGCAAGCAGATGGTAAATTCTTCTTCAAAACTGTCAACCTGATCATCCCATCAAGTCTGCATTCATCTGCATAAAGGGATTCAACGTGAGCCTGAAAAATAGATACAATTGAAGTCAGCGAGCAAAGATATTAAACAGAAACTGGAAGAAAAAAATTACTAACAAGAACTGTGATCAGAGTTGAAGAGCAGCATGCAAACAACAGGTGAAGCATACAAGAAGCGATGCAAACAAAGCCACATAAATTGTGCACAACTCATGGACTAGGACCATAAACAGAGCTAGATTTTATCTGACTCTGCTTTCAAATCTAGCTCCATTTAGTCGATAATATCCAGTGGCATGGTCAGACAGATTATCTGGATATAATTCAGAAAAATTACAACTGACAAATGGAGCAGAATCAGAAAAATCGTATCCACTCTGGTCAGTATCAGCTCCTATGTTAAATATTTAAATTCAAAATTAAAATAACTAACATGTTATTATTTTAGTTAATGTCTCATTAAAAATAAACAATAAGTCATTAAAATATTTTCAGGGCTAGCTAACCCATCGGATAGTCCACCAAAGTTGCCTCAGGGCTGAGACAAACATGGCACAACCAGCCTTCCGCTGTTTGCACAGTTGATGAAATTCTAAACGGCAAAGGGTCCTTCATTTCTTCCAAGTCCTGGTATGGGAATAAATATAGACAGACGACGTCACAATGCAGGAGAGCAGGCACAGATATCCTTTGTCCACATCAGAATTCAAGAAAGAAAACTGAACCTATGAATGCTTACAAATAGGTTCTACACTATTTTAGCAAGTGATTGTGCACACAGCTCCAAGGAAATTTTAATGGGGCTGGACCCTATTTATATTTCCAGATTTCTATATAATACTATTTGTGGTGGGTGGTGCCTTTCTTAATGGGCCAAGTTAGCTCTTAAGGCCCTCTTTGTTATTCGAAGAGGGTTACCGTGTTCGACCCTTTTGGGTCGAACACGGTATTCGACCCCGGGCAGCTGTTTTGTGTGAGGGGAGTTGGTGGACCCCACACACCTTCTCTCTCATCTGTTACGAAACCCACCCGACAATTCTAAAAACAAACCGGTCCTAAAGAGTTGCCTCACTTATTGGCTGGCTTCCAAGAAATTAAAAAATATATATATTTCATTCCCCGGAAGTATCCAGTATCCAAGGGATAAACGGAGCAGATATGGGTAATGTGATGTAATATACAGATGGCAGTGAAACATCAATATCCAGTCTGTTTGCAGCCCTATCATGGTCCTAGTCAAAGAGGGCCATAACTGCTGTCACTAGACATGTTTGATGCCAATGAACAGGGAGGGCTAGTTTTTGAGACAGAGGAGAACATATCTAATGAGATTGGCTTCCTATCACGAACATGGAATTTTTTTATTTGAGAGATTTTTGATTGGAGAAGAATTTATTGAGCAAGTGAGAGACCTTTGGAGCTTGAGATGAGTTTCTATTATAGAGTGCCAAAAGTGCGAAGCACAGATAATTTCCACCAAATGCAAAAAAAATGGACATAGCAATGGAGATCCTTTGGCAGCCCGAGGGGAATTCCAAAGAGATAGAGCTCACCTATGGGGCCCGAACAGGGCATTCTAGTGCTTATTCTAAAAGACATGACAGAGTGTCTACAAGACTAAAACCCATCAGTCCTTTCGATAGGGCATATAAGATCATCCCTTAGATGTCAGCAGTCAGACCTGAGGATGAGATAGAAAGGGTAATTAGCCAGAGTCAACATTATTTAATCAAGAGAGCCAGAGGCAAAAGAATTTCTGGTTCGCTCACAATTGCATGCATGTCATGGAATACAAATGGACGAGCTTCAGTACACAAATTGAACTTTCCAAAAGCTGATGACATGATTTGTTGGGATAAACTACTTTAAATCATGAGATCAATGGTTTTGAGGAGAAATGAGTTGGGTAGATCAGATCATGCAACACTTTGAAAGATCTGATGTGTTAATGGATGTCCAACCCGCTGACTCATTTGATAGCAGGTGAAGACTCAAGGAGATCCCAATTACACCACTACTCTTTGTCTTGGTGACTCAGAACATGGGAAAACTGTGAAGTGGATGGTCAAGCTGAACCTTTACCAACAAGTTTGGCACTCATGCTCATCGTATGTGATTACTCATCTCCAGTATGCAGACATACTGTTCTTTCTACAAGTGAAGATGAACTACTTAAAAGTAATAAAAACAAAACAAGATGAACAACTTCCCCTCTTGAGGCAGATGCTCGCCATATTGGAGAAAGCCTGCACAAGAAGGATAACATTGACAGGTGTCTAATTGTTACAGTTGACATGGAGAAGACCACAGAAAGATGAGTCCAGATGCCATGAGTTAAGATGGGGGCAATTGGTAGTTTCTAATTACCTATCCAAGGGAAGCAACAAGCAAATGCATGAGAAGATTAGCAGAATCAGAAAGTAGACATCTGTCTTATGACAGGAAAGCTACTCATCCATGGAGAATATTAAGCTATCACATCTATTCTTATCTTTCCTCAAGATTACAAAGTCTACGGGTGGGAAACTGCAGGTCGTATGACAGATATTCTTGGTGCATGGAGTGTGAGAAGGGCAGAGGACCGGATCTTGGAAGAACATCTTGTCTAGAGATAAAGCTCTGGAAGAATCTTTCCCAAAATCTCTAATCACTGTAGCCAACACCAAGGCAACAGTGGCAAATATCCATGGAAGGCAGAATCGGACGGGATCGGATTGGATCGCCCGATCCGATCGGATTTCGGGCGAAACGACCCGATCCCGATGCCATCTGAACCGATCCAACCCGGGATCGGTGGGATCGGACAGTTTCGGGGGGCTGTACTCCAAAAAAAAGTATTGTATCCAGTGTGCATTTTTCCCGTGGATTCTAGTATCATCAGCTATATGTTAATGCTTAACAACATTAGATGGGAAACCAACATCAAAAGAGACAAATGTGCAGTTTTGAGAGCTGTAGGGATAATTTGATTAAAGTAAACGGCAAGATTTTTTTATTCACATTATTTCTAAGTTTAAACCATGAATTATGTTATGCATTAATATTGTTTTTTCAATTAGCTTTCTTAATCAATTCTCCTCATAACCCTTTTTGTTTCTTTTTTACATTCTGCTATTTTTCAGTTAGGATTTTTACATTCTGCTATTTTTCATAATCATGTCTCCTCACAACAATGCCCCGGTTACAAACATAAGTTTTCTTCCGGAGACTGCCCCCGAAAAGCCCCGCAAGAGACGCTGCCCCCTTGACTCGGACGGGATCCCCGCGACCTGACCGCGTAGGTCGATCCGCGTGCGAGGGCGCACGATGACGAATTCAAACTCCACACTCTAACACCTCTAACTTTGATGTTCAAGCAAAGAGCATGCATTAGATATCTTTGCATGGACCTATGTCACAAAATAATGAGCAAATGTCACCTATTTCACATTAAATTTAATATAGATCTATGTTAGAATATTTTTTCAGATTTTTTAGACATTTGTATCCCTAGCCGAGTCAGTTGGTCTGACTCGGATGGGATCGGCCGATCCCACCGACCCGGATCGGTCTGGGACCGGGCGATCCGATCCCGATTCTGCCTTCCTTGCAAATATCTATGTTTCCAAGCATGTGATGGACAGATGGAACCTAACTTTTGGAAGGCATCTTGATGTCTGAGGTTTTCTTGACTACCTAGAGGTCTTTTCTCAATGACATAAGCATGACATGGAACAATTGTAGAAATTACCTCGATGTGGGGAAAATTATAGAAATACCTCCGATGGCGGAAAAATTACAAAAATATCCCTAATTGTGAAAATTTTATATATGGTGAAACAATTGCAGAAATACCCCTGATGTCGAAAAAATTATAGAAATACATCCGATGGTGAAAAATTGTAAAAATATCCCTGACGGTGAAAAAATTGCAAAAATATCCAGATGGTGGGAAAAGTGCAGCAAATCCTGAAATATTAAAAAAATATAGAAATACCTCCATTTGTGGGAAAGTTGTATGAAAGCCATTGCTCGGTCTAGAAATTGCACAAACTTCCCAACTTGTCTCAAAATTATAAAAATACTCTCTTTCCGATTTACGCTGTTTGCACGACTCGGTGAAGCAGGACCACGTCCTTTCCCTGAAGCGGAGTGCGCTCTCCTGAGTTCGACTTATGGCTAGCCATGCAAGTTCATATACCCTTTCATAGCCAAGACTTATCACTTCCAGAAAACCCAGAGAAGGGTGAAATTACAAATAAATTCAAAAAGTCAAAGAATGATAGGAATGCCTAGAAAGTCAAGAAGTGATTGAGCTATTCTCGAAAAGTCAAGAAAAGTCGGAATACTTAGGAAGTCAAAAAATGACGGGGCTATCTCTGAGAAGTCAAGAAATGACAGGAATGCCCTAGAAAGTCAGATGATCGGCTACTCCGGAAGATTAACAAATGATAGAAACATCTCGGAGATTCAAAAAATGGCAGCGACGTCCAAGAAAATTAACAAATTATAGAAATGTTTTGGAAAGTCAAGAAATGACAGATAAGTCTAAGAGAACCAGAAGATTGCAAAATTACCCAAAAGGGGTCAAAAAAGGCGAAAATGTCCAAAGTTCTTCTAAAACTGTAACAAGGATATCAAATCAACTTAAGAGTCCGATCACAATCAAAAGAGTGATCATGACTATGGAGCAATTACCGACGAACCAACAGTGACCATGTTGGGAATCTAACAATCCGATCATGGCGGAATTCAAGTTCAACTGTTCGATCAAGGGGCACAAGCAAATTCAATGATCCGATCAGAACGAAAGCAAATTCAAAGGTCCAAATACAAACTGAAGCAAATTCAAAAACTCTGGTTGAAACAGGATGTAATCCTGAAGACCCGATTACATGATCGGGACCATATGTAAAGGCCTTGAAGGACCGATTATAATTCAAATTACATATGTTCAAAGAAATGAAGTCTACAAATTTCTTTGCAAGAGTATGTACCTATAATGGGCGATCGTCAAGATCATTTGTGTCACAACGTATAGAGGCAAAAGACATTCTCTGACAAGTAATCAAAGGTGTTCGGACTTGTTCCGATGCAAATTAACACCGATTCCAATCGGTGGAGAAAAGTCTAGTACAAGAACATTAAATCGTATGATAAACCTAAAACGTGAAATAAATAAATGCAAATGAGCATGCTGATGATACCCGAAACCCCGCCAAAATTTTAATTCATCATCAGTGTGTCCGCATTTTTCGCGTGTGTAAACAGACCGGCACGTCCGGTGGGACTTTTCCTGTCTTTCATCTTTCTACCGAAAAGATCTTTAAATGCCTTTGCAAAGGTTCTCATTTCCCTTATTTGCCCTTTCAAGAGGGAGCAGGGAGGGTCCCAACTTCGACATCGACTGCAACGTAACGTGCTGTCCTCAAACTCAAGCTCTCAAATGGCATCCGTGACATATGGCCCTCTCATGGTCGCCACCCATGCCAAATATGGTTATCTGGCAACCAATTGCCTTTGGGGATTTTCCCCCAGTGGTGGGCTCCCTCTTTTTCCTAGGAGTCGTCCCCGCCATACAAGAAGAGTCGGCCACTCCGGTCGAAATCGTTTCAGCTGAGGGCATCGAGCCCTATCTCCCACAACGCCAAGTTTTCTCGGTCAATACAATTCCTTACAACCTCGCCCCTAGTAAAATGAGGGCAACGCCGATGTTTAACTCACGAAATTTTAAAAGGGAAAATTTCGTTAGGGGTGGTGAATAAGGAAAAGAAATAAAAAAACGTTATTCATCATGAAAATGTTTGTCTATTAATCATATGTGTAGAAGCCAATCATGGCATATAAGTTATTTATCCCGTGGATTGAGTTTATCAGACGATTAGGGTTCGAGTACTAAACAATTCCCCACCGACCCAGTCGGTGTTTATTTACATCGGTACGAGCCCGAATACCCTTGATTTACTGTCAAAGAAAATCCTCGGTTTACACAAAAGTTAGTTGTGATGCTAAAGGTATTGCCCTAGGCACATCGTGCGAGGTGATGCCAAGTATCGGGAGCGTTTCAGGAAGGACTATGGACTCAACCGACGTAGGTACGGAGACTGAGGTAGATCTCCGGATTCATAACCTCAAGGTTCAAGACTGCTATGTGTTAGCCATTTGACCTCCACGCGGCTAACTGAGTCTCGAACCTCCATAATTATTTTTGCATGATGTGAGGCATGATGTCTCATGACTCAAGCATCCTCAGAATGTTATAAAATCATGCTCACATGGCCATAAGTATATACTGAAATCAAGGTCAACTTCGGGCAGCACCCTCGACATGTGCATGCCGCTCCAGAAGACTAGAATTCTCAGGGAATCCCGCCTCTTACTTATTTGGCTGCGTACCTACCTTACTGGCTAGCCACTTTTGTTGTTCCCCATGGTGAGGAAGGGGTCCTTCGGGCCGAGGTGATTTATCCGGCTTGCTTGATGGCTTGTGGCCAAAGAGTCGTACTTGCTCCCGCCGCACTGGCCAATATTTATCATCACCTTGGGGCCCTGGCGACATGTTCTTCGCCTCGGGACAAAAGCATCTTAAAGCCTTCCCATTACCTGGGAGCTTGGGCTGGGTTGTTATTTCCCGAGTTCTCCCATAGATCAGACTTGGCTAACCCGAAAGCACCGCTAATATTTGCCTTTGCTGGTCTTGCTAATCAAGACATGTTCAGATAGTCGGCATACGCCGGGCCTTATCCTTCTTGCCGGCTCAAGACAGAACAGGGCTAGAGCTTGACCATTGTTCATATAATTTCTGCCCTTTCCTAGTTAAAGAAGGAGATCTTGTGGTCAGTAGAGTGTCCATTCATGCAGAACTCTCCCCTTATGCTTATATTGAGTGGGTGTATAGCACATGGCCAAGTGTACTAGTATTTCGCCGGGGCAACGTTGCTATTTTTGAGCCTTATTATCCTCACTGATTCGCAAGAAACTTTCCCCCGAACTCAGATTTTCCATGAGCTCAAGGCAGTATAAAGGGACAGATGTACACTTGATCTCGGTGGCCTGCTAGGACTTCTTCTTCCGGGAAGAGAAGATTTTCTACCCAATCCCAGAACAATCCCGACACAGGTGCTTTGACATTTATTTTGCTAGATGGTGATTTAAGTATATTTGCATATTCAGACAACCTGATAATGCTCAGAGGGGAGTAGAGGATCAGCGTCTAAGGAAAAGTGAGTTGTTGTCCCTGTTTCTTGATTCCCATTTTGTGAAATCCCACTTTTCTAGTGCTGCCAGCACCACAAAACATATTGAAGCCACATGGAAAAAGGAGAAGCATGTCATCCCAGTGGACAGGCGTCCATATACCGAGGCGTTTAAGCCTTTAAAGAGCCTCACCGACTCGGTTGCCGCCGCTTCCTCCTCTCGACGGAAGCCTGTTTCCACCACCACTGCTACTTATTCATGGTGGTGGCAATTCCGAGCTGAATGTGATTCGACAAAAAAAGGCTGGCTTAATAGCTTATTGCCCGAAGGTAGTTTCGCCAATGAAGCTTTAAGTGGAAGGCCCACATCATCAACGACATCGGTATTGCTGGCCCAGTAGAGTATATTTCTCATGTAGAGGTAGCTCGCACACCAAAGGATATATTAGAGGCGATGAAGAAGGTGGCCCGGGTGCTCGTACTGAAACCCGTGGCCATTGTTTTAAAGCCATGGGAGCGACTCGGGTCCCCAGGTATGAAGTTACCCCTCACACAATCCTTTATTACTAGGATTTACATTGCACCCCAATTGAGTAATGTTTCCATTTTCACTTCCTTTTGTTTTAGTACAGATCTTCATGAAGACTATGGTGTGACATCATCCCCCGAGGGCGACTCTCCCGGTCTAACGCCAAAAGAGCCTCTTGTCGGGGCTGAAAAGGCAGCGAACAAATGATACTGGGGAAGACGGCCGACTCACGTCTCGTCTTAGGACTGAAGAAGCGGCTCCGCCCGATGATCGGGTTGCAAGTAAAGACACAACTTCCCTTGACTTCAATATGTTGTCACTCTGCAACGGGGTGGCTATAGTCTTTTTTTTTCTACTGCAGGTCCCCTTGAAGCTGTAATGGATATGACCTTTTCCCCAACTCCCAGGGATGCTCCTACACAACAAGAAATGGTGGGGCCAGAAATGTCGCTCGATGACTTTACGTGCATTCTTGATGACTATACATCGGTTACCGATGTGTCTCCTTTGCCAGAAGTCGAGGGTAACACTGGGAGGCAGCCCAAAGGTGTGTTCGAGTGTTTTTTTTTTCGTGGGATAAGGAGTTGGAGGGTCCCTTCTCCTTTTTTTTAAATGTTTATTTCCCCTCGCAGAGAACCTGGGTGACCACATTTCACCGGGTTGTCATGGTGCCGATCATCCAAACTCTTCTCGTAATGCAAAGGGTCCTTATTTTAATCTCGAGCAAGGTAATCCCTCTCCTACTACTGGCCATGAAGAAACCCTCCACATCTCTACTGAGGGGAGTACTAGCTCTTTAGGGGAAGAAAACTCAAATACCTCTACTAGCGATGAACACTCCAACTCCTCTTCAAGTGAAGGGAGAGTTCCGGATCTTCCCTGGAAAGTGGGGAAATGAGAGGTAAGACAAATGAGTATAACACATGTCCACGTTCATTTTTTTTTATTTGCCTCCTTTAATCACCTCATCCCCTGTATTCGTCTTTTGTAGATGACATAGCCGAGGGCCAATCAGCTTTGGTAGGGTCATTTGCCGAACTTATTAAGTCTGGTCCAATTGCAGGACTACCAAATTATAACGACGACCCTGGACTCTATGTCAATGACCCTCCCAACGAAGAGGTTGCTACTACAAGGGCTCATTTAGAGGTGAATACCCCCGGCCTCGAGTCTGTCACTTGTTATGACAAGACTCTCGGCTTGCATCATCAGCATTATGGAGTTTGAGACAGGCGCTCACCCAGGTGAGTGATCACATCTTGCTCTTTTCCCTTTTTGTTATGAATGTCTAACCCCATCGAGCTGTTTGGATACAGTTGAAGATCAAGCTGATGCACAACAGACTTCAGGTAGTCCAAGGGTCCCTGGGGAGAACCCGACTCCTGAGATCCCTTTAGGGAGCCAAGGCAACACGCCAACACCATCTCCACTGGCTGCCCCTCACACAACCCCTCGCCTTGAGGGAGATTCAGAGTTGGTTGCTCCTACCACATCCTCTTGCCCTAAAGGGGGCTTACAAAAAATGTTAAAGGATACGGTCCCACTTTAAATATTATTATTCCTGCCACCTCTATCGAAGGTATCTTTGCAGACCTAGGTCTATAGAATTCTAGTTCTCTACTTTGTTTAGGGAAATTATTCTTTGGTATTCTTATTTTGTTATGTTGTTGTGGCACTTCTTCCAGTGGTCACCGCGAGTAAGGCGCAAGGCGATCCACTTTCAGCCTCGACTCCCATTGATAATATATTCATTACGGGGTCCGATGCAGATAGACCCACAACAACTAGCCCTGGGCAAGGTTCTGCATCAAGTACAGACTTGTGAATTGTAGCTTAAACTAGCGGATTTCGTCATCATTTCACCTGATGACCTTTCGATCTTCGCCTCGCGCACCTTCTTGTTCGCAACCCCAGAAGATGGCGCATCGATAAGTTCCCAGAACTTTCCAGGCTTGGAGATCGATTGGCCCGATGCACCGCAGCCAACAATCCCATTGGCGCCTCCAGAGATGGCTTCTCTATTCATTCAGAATCTTCAAATATTGCTCTGTCTGGATCCCCTCCTCTCAATAGAGGCTATGAGAAGCAGCCTAGAAGGGTACACTCAGAGCTACCATGGATTTGGCCTCCCTAAAGAAACATGGATGTCCACGTTGTCTACTCTTTGGGATCAATTTGTACGCTTGCATGCCATCCAGGAGTGGAAGAAGACGACTCTCGTGATCATTCAGCAAGAGGAGGAGAAGGTCTCAGAATTGAAGACGGTCTCAGCTAAAAAGGGGCTTCAATTGGAGAATATCCAAGCCCGCAGCCAGGAGAAGTTAGCCAGCACCAAAGCATTGACGATTGAAGCCGAGAGGTTGAGGCTTGAAGCACAGGCTTTGATGCTAAAGGTCCAAGACTTGTCCTCGGCTTTCGAGAAGGATGAATCTGAAGGACTTCAAGCACAGGCTAAGGCAAAAACTTTATACGAGAACGTTGCCGCCCTTCGGAAAAATATGGCTTCAAGACTGGCACAAATAGCTGAACTGAAGAAGGGCGAGCCACACCTCGGCTAGTGCACTCACTTTAGGGCAACCATTCTACTACTCAAATTGTGGTTGAGTTGTCTTTGTAATATGTCTGCCATTTATATACCTTCTTCAAAAATTCTTGTGCATAGTTGATAGGCCTTTCTGCTTTTAGCTTTTTACTATATAGCTTGACTTGCTTTTAGGCCTTGCTCAACATACACCAATAGTTACTCTGAGGGCTTGTCTCGGAATTCTATTTTCAAGGATGAATAAAAGAAAAAGTTGCCTTAATTCTGACTCGCCATTGTTGCTTCCCTTCTATAGACGTTTCTCTTTTTTTTCCTTCCTTTTTTTCTATTCTCTTTTTTTTCTCTTTTTTTACAACCTCACCGCCCTTTAGGGTTTTCGCCGAGCCTGACCCCCTTTAACTTTTTCCAATGCGCCCTCTCGGGTTTTCATACTGAGGGGTTACCCATTTTTGCCTAAGGTGCCCTTTTGGGTTCACCTCAACCGAGTATTTGGCCATTTTACCCCCAACCATTCCCTTGATAGGAATGGCTGAGTCCGCCAAGACACCTCTATTTTAAGCCCCCCCCCCTTTCTTTACGGGAATAGCCTGGCACCGTTGAGTTTGCCTTCCAAGCATTTTTGCTGGGTAGATATTGGTCATCGCTCGGGGATGTCTTGGCTTAAGTTGGTGTTGGCCAACCCTTGGGGTGTGTTGACCTAAATTAATGTCGGCCGACCCTTACGGGCGTACTGGCCTGATTTGATGTCGGCCGACCCTCGAGGGTGTGTTAGCCTGAGTTGATATTGGTCAACCCTCTTGGGTGTGCTGGCTTGAATTGATAGTGGCCGACCCTCGAGGGTGTATTAGCCCGAGTTAATACCTTAAAGGTGTGTTGGCCTGAGTTGATATTGGCCAACCCTCGGGGGTGTGTTGGCTGGAGTTGAAATTGGTTGACCCTTAGGGGTGTATTGGTCTGAGTAGAAATTGGCCGACCTTCAGAGGTGTGTTGGCCGAGTTGATATTGGCTGACCCTTAAAGGTGTGTTGGCCTGAATTGATGTTGGCCGACCCTCGAGGGTGTGTTGGCCTGAGTTAATGTTGGCCGACCCTTGGGAGGTGTATTATCCTGAATTTGTGTTGGCCGACCCTTGGGGGGTGTATTGGCCTGAATTTGTGTTGGCCGACCCTCGGGAGTGTATTGGCCTGAATTGATGTTGGCCGACCCTCGGGGGTGTGTTGGTCTGAGTTAATGTTAAACAACCCTTGGGACTGTATTGGCCTGAATTGATGTTGGCCGACCCTCGAGGGTGTGTTGGCCTGAATTAATGTTGGTCGATCTTCGGGGGTATTGGCCTCAGTTGAAATTGTAGACCTGACTGTGAGACGTCTCGGTCTGTTGATGTGGTTGAAGTTATTGTTGAAGACCTGTCCGTGAGGCATACCATTGTTGAAGTTGTGACTTCGCTGCAGCAAGGTTGTTTTTACATGACAAAGCCCTTGAATCAGCTTGCCTGTATGAATGTCTTGCAAAAGAAAAAAAATTACTTTACCAACCTCACTGCCCTTTCGGGTTTTCGCCGAGACTGGCCCCCTTTAACTTTCTACAGTGCGCCCTTTCAGGCTTTCACATTGAGAGGTTACACATTTTTGCCTGAGGCACCCTTTCGGGTTTTCACCTAAACCGACTATTAGGCCTTTTTGCACTCAGCCATCCCTTTGATAGAAATGACTGAGTCCGTCAGAACACCTCTATTTTAAGCCCGCTTTTTTTTTAAGAGAGAAACATATGTAGATGCTCATTTTGCAAGCTCGTGCTCTGGAGCATGATATAGTTTCAAATGCCTGTCATTGAGCGGAGGAAAAAGATTGTTTCCTTTATGATCTACGACAGTGTAGGCTCCTCTCTCGAAAACCATCTAAAGGATGTAAGATCCACGCCAATTAGGCTTTAATTTGCCATTGGATTTTCCAATTATGACTTCTTTTTATTTTACCATAAGCAGGTCACCCATTTTAAAGGCTCTCTCTTTAACGAGCTTGTCATGAGCTCGCACCATTCTGACTTGGTATACTTGTAGATGCTTATAAGCCTCTAGTCTCTTCCCTTCTAGGCTTGATAGTTCCTCTTACCTCCTCTCAATCTTGTCTTGCTCTTGTCCGGGCAGACCGGCGTGGACCGTAACGCGATAAGAGGCCAATTGAATTTCGACTGGCAAGACAGCTTCCGCTCTATAGACGAGAGAAAATGGAGAGCATCTAGTGGGAGTTTTATACACTGTTCTGTAGGCCCAAAGAGCTTCATGTATCTTTTCCCCCCAATCTCGTTTGCGGTTTCCCACTATCTTGGCCAATAATTTGTAAAGAATTTTGTTAAAGGCCTCGGCCAATCCATTGGCTTGTGGGTTATAGACTGACGACATCCTCCAATCAATATGGAATTTGGACGCCAACTGATATATCACTCTATTCCTAAAGGGCGTACCATTATCTAATATGATCCAGCTGGGGGTACCGAATCTGTAAATTATATGATGTCTGACAAACCGGGCAACAATCTCACCCGTTACTTCCCGAAGGGGAATGGCTTCGGCCCACCGAGAAAAATAATCTGTGGCGGCAAGAATGAATTTATGTCTTTGAGAAGACGGTGGGAAAGGTCCCACGACATCCATGCCCCATTCCGCAAACGGCCACGTGAGAGTCGTCGGATGTAACGGATTAGGGGGCTTCCTGGGCACAGGCCCAAATGCTTGGCACTAGTGGCATGTGCGGGCATATTGATGGCAATCCACATGCATGGTCAACCAATAAAAGTCTTTCAGTTTAATATTATTCTTCATCTTGATTCCGACCTGATGGGCACCACACAAACCAAAGTGGACTTCCTGCATAATTGCCTTACCTTCTGACATAGAAACACACCTTAGGAGGACTGACTTGTCCTTTTCATGAACAAGCCTATAAAGGGACCTCTCTATCAGCTCATATGATGTTGCTTTGCACAACAGTTGGACCATTTGCGCCCGGTCTAGGGGAAGCAACCCATTCTTTATTTTGACTATGGGTTCTCGCCAGTCCTCTTCTTCAGCGAAGTGGTGTTCCTCCACATTGTTGACTTCATAACTGGTGAGGTCAGAGTCTTCTTCCAATGCACTAGTCATCAATCTCCGATGCCTAACGGTGATATCTACTTCCCCCTCAAGTGGGAGCTTTATGGCTGAGGCCAGTTTGGCCAAGGCATTCGCTTGTGAATTATCACTTCTGGGCACGTGCCCAATTTCAAACTGGTAAAATTTCTCTTTCAATCTCATGACTGCTGCATGATATGGGACCAAATCCTTTTTCCGGACCTCGTAGTCCCCCTGAACTTGTCGTATGGTTAGCTGCGAGTCTCCAAAGACTTTAATGCACTTGGCGCCCATTTCAAGGGCCATTTGGAGCCCGAGAATTAAAGCTTCATATTCTGCCTCATTGTTAGTTAATGACTTCATGAGGGGTAAGATGCCTCCCTGGGGCGTCATGAAAACGATCCATGCCCTGGACTTGAAGTCTGCCGGCTTTTTTAATCAGTCGGGAGGCCCCGCCAAAGTACATCTCCCAACAAGGCACGTCCAAGGTAAGGACGTTCAGATTGCCTTGAGAATTATCTTCCAATTGCTCCTCTACTCCTTGGGGTAAGAATGTTTCCTCATCAAGAAGCTCAGTATCGAGTGACGAATCTTCCGACACAGGGTGTGCTGCCAGAAACTCTGACATTCCTTGTCCCTTGATTGCCTTTTGTAGGACGAAGGTGATATCAAACTCCATAAGAAGAAGGGCCCATTTCTCAAGTCGTCCAGATAAAACCGGTTGACTAAGGAGGAATTCCAATGGGTCACACTTGGATATAAGTTCCACCTGGTGAGCCAGGAGATAATGCCTTAACTTCTTCGCTGCAAAGATCAAAGCTAAACACACCTTTTCCATGGGTGAGTATCGAAGCTCTAGGCCAACAAGTTTTCTGCTGAGGTAGTATAAGGGTTGCTCCTTTCCCTCCTCATTTACTTGTGCCAACAACACCCCTAAAGAAGCATCCATTGCTGCTATGTAAAGAATGAGAGGCTTCCATTTAATGGGTGCCTCCAGCATCGAAGGATTAAGGAGATACTTTTTGATATGCTCGAATGCTTTCTGGCATTCCTAGTCCCATATAAATGGCGCATCTTTTTTCATCAACCTCCCGAATGGCATGCATCTGCCGGAGAGGTTCGAGATAAACCGCCGGATGTAGGCGAGCCTACGTTGAAAGGACCTAAGCTCCGTCAGATTTTTAGGAGGCGGTAGCTCTTGTATTGCTTTAATTTTATCTGGGTCAATTTCAATTCCCCGGTACCGGACCACAAAGCCCAAAAACCTTCCACTCGTGACCCCAAATGCACACTTCATCAGATTGATCTTGAGGTTATATTGTCTGAATCTTTCAAAGACCTAACGCAAGTCTACCAAATGGTCTTCCTGCCTCTTTATTTTGACAATCAAGTCATCAATATAACATTCCACAAGATCACGCAATATCTTGTCAAAAATTTTAGTCATGGCCCTCTAGTATGTGGCACCGGTATTTTTCAGACCAAAAGACATTCTTTTATAGTTGAATATCCCTTTGGGAGACCTAAAAGCCGTGTGCTCTTTGTCTTTTACCGCCATACGGATTTGATTGTATCCAAACGACCCATCCATGAAGGACAAAGCCCTATGACCCGTGATTACATCCACCATCGTTTCAATGATCGGGACGAGGAAGTCGTCCTTTGGGTATGCTTTGTTTAGGTCTCGAAAGTCAACACAAATCTGAACCTGGCCATTCTTTTTCTCTACTGGGACTATATTAGTAAGCCAGACCGGATACATGCACGGCTCCACAAAGTCGACTTCCAAGAGTTTGTCGACCTCCGCATTCACTTTAAGTTCCAACTCGTGACTCATGCGCCTTTGAGCTTGTTTCACTGGCTTAAGCATGGGATTGATTGACGGCTCATGTTCAACCACTAAAGGCTCTAAACCAGGCATCTCCCTATATGTCTCGGCGAAACAATCTTTGAATTCAATTAGCAGTTGTTGATATGCTTTTTTCCTCTTCACGCAGGAGAGCACTAACGAATGCCTACTGATATTGACTTCGACCAGTTCATCGACGGTCGCTTGACCCCCATCTTCCAATTCTCGGGGAGCTAGTTGAAGGCCCACGAAATCACCATCGTCACCCGTGTTTATAACATAAACATCATGGACTTCAGAGTCTTCCTCTTCCGACGAGAGGTTTGAGGTGTCCTCTCCGTCCTCCTGAGGGGAAGGTAATTGGGAGGAGCTCCCCTCCACCGAAGATAATTAGTCAGAGTTTATTAGGTAATTGGATGACACACCGAAGATCATTTCTTCCTCCTCTTCCCCAGAACTATCAAACTTGACATGGGTCCATGTCTGATCATCTGTACCAGATAATAGCCCCACCGCATTTACTGCATAGTGGACTTGGAACTCTTCATCCGAGCTATACCCAAGTCCTCTCGTGTCCTTTTTGAATGATGGGAACTGGCCTCGAGCCTGCGGGGGATACCAGATTTGCTGGAAGAATTTTCATCGAGCAGGATCTTGTACTTGCGAGATCTTTTGCTTCGCACACATTTCTTGTATGTGCTCTGGCATGTCATCCAACCCTTGAACAATCATAGGGGCATTGTCAGCCGAAACCTTCCAACCAAAGTCATCCTCGGGCGGACTTCGAGGGACTAAGTCTCCCTTATAAAAAATGATCGGCTTATCCTTTTCCTTGTTGTTCCTTTTCTTCCTTTGGAATGTGACTATAAAAATCTTCAACGGTTCTACTTTATATTCCTCCCTAACAAAAGGAAGTTGCATACACAACGGCGCTAAGGAGATACTTTTGTTGATAACACCACTTATGAGGTTAGCTTCAGAGTTGAACTCTCGTCTTTCAGGCCGAGTTGGCTTAGCCTTGACCTGCAAGGCCATCCTATGCAGCTTCGCCTTTCCTTCATTTATGGTGAAGAGCCCAGTTCCTTCCTTTTCTGGGACAACCTTTTGTTTGCCCTTATCCTCAATCTTCTCAAGAGTTGACAAGGTAGGCTCTCCAAAATATAGTGAAGCATCTTCAAGATTGCATTCATTTGGTCGTAAGGGAGCTTGGTCTGCAAAGACAATATGTTATTCCCCATCTTTTACATATTTAATACATTGATGGAGCGTCGAGGGGACAGCTCAATTTTCATGCAGTCAAGGTCGTCCCAAGAGAACTTTATATGAGGTATTGGCATTGATAATATAAAACAACACTTTTGTGATAAATTCACTCATAGTCAGTTCCACCTCGACTCGCCCAAGAGTGTTTTCAGTATTCATATTTTCACCGCATTCACCTTCTGTAGGTATGGCATTAGATACAAGGACTTGAATGTTTTCAAAGGCATGATATTGACGGTCGCGCCGACGTCAATATTGATTCGGTTAATCTCATGGCCATCTATCTTCCCTTGCATATACAACGGACGATTGTGATAGGGGGAAGACAATAACATATCTTTCTCTGAAAATGTGACATTGGCTACGAATGCCTCGTAGGCTTGGCTTTGCAGCTCAGCTACATGGGCTTCATAAGCCTCTGGTTCCTGGAGAATTCTCACAAGGGCCTCCCTCAGTCCTTTGCTCCAAGAGATAGCCTCCTATATAGTAATGTTGGTAGGGAACCGCTTCATTTGCTCAATAATCTTGCGGTTCGCCCTGGCACGAGCCCTTTCAAGAGAAGGGAATATCTTGTCCAGGTTGGGCGGCAAGATAGTAGGGTTCTCTTGCTTGGGGGGTTGGTTTACCCCTTCCGACTCTTTTGCCTCTCCTTGGAACAGTAGAGTCGGGGATGACTCTTCTTCCGGGGGCGATGGTGCTTCTTGTTGATCCTTTCCAAAAGAGCTGGCCTCCTCGACCGACTCATTTAGGGTTTCGAGTTTTGCCTTTGGTGGCGTCTATGGATTTGTGGACTCTTCTGTCGGCTCTTGAGGACTGAATTTGAAACTGCGTCCCCTTATCTCTACCTATGGAATTGGGCTGAATTTTTCTCCCCAGAATATTATCACTTTATCGAGGCTAGAGACATTAGCCCTTTCTCTGGCAAACGGCCTTGGTCCCCTGCCACAGTCGCCCCCTCGTCCTCGACCTCGACCCCGGCTTCTCTCTTCTATTGGGCGTCGTTGGTATGTGACCAGGGCTCCTTTGTGTTTAGAATGGCCAGATGAGGGGCATCCTCCTCGAGGACTGAATTGATGTTATCGAGAGGAGGGATTGCAACCATGTTGCATGAGAAACTCTGGAGCATCACCTCTAACTTCTCGACAGTGATTTCTTCATCTTTATAAAAAAAAAAGAAAGCTCTTACGGGATCGGGAGTTTCTCTCCCTCTTTCGCCCGTTTGTACATCTGACGGAGCCAGAGCCTTAAGTGGGTTTTGCGCTCCATTTCCTCCCATAGGATGTATTTGTCCAACGAGACTACTTGAGTAGGACAAGAGGGAGTATACTCCTCCAACTCATCAACGAGCTTCTGCAACCTTTGCAAAGGGGTTAACTCCCTCGGGACCTCCATGGCAACAGCTTGTTCCGCCTGTTTCTTTAGCCTCCTTTTAAGATTTTTCTTTCTGTTCCTTTCTTGCTTCTTGGCCCGCGCCATCTCTTAGGCAAAG
This sequence comes from Amorphophallus konjac, assembly GCA_022559845.1. Classification (NCBI taxonomy): domain Eukaryota; kingdom Viridiplantae; phylum Streptophyta; class Magnoliopsida; order Alismatales; family Araceae; genus Amorphophallus; species Amorphophallus konjac. The sequence continues at coordinate 175,894,620 of CM040128.1, read as the reverse complement.
GGTTGGCTAGGCTTTGAAGCCGTGGCAAATGTACTCCCGGAGCTATGACTTACACCAAATGCCGAAACCTTCGAAGTTCTTGGCCTGGGGGGTTTTTTTGATGTAACCTTAACCCAGCCCCTTCTTCTTGTTGCTTTTGGAATGTAGTCTGGATGGCCTGTTGGATAACCTCTGGTGGCAAGGCTTGGTATTCGGCTATGGCACTATGAGGAACATCAAATATGTGGGCCGTTACAGTTCCTTCGGTTCGCTTACTTGCCCTAGCTTCCACCTTGGGATTGGCCCAACGGCGCTCTTTTTTGGCGCCACCTTGTTGAATTTGTCTTGAAGCATGCCCAAAACTTGTTTCACCGGTCTGCCCTTCATGGCTCTACTGGAGGACTCTTGCAGTGGCTTCCCTAAGGCGTTGCCATGCCACGGAATTGCCTTGCGTATCGATTTCCCCTCTTCGGATGAGGATCTCGATGTAATCTTGAACCTCCCGACATTCTTGGGTGGGATGCGATACCCTTGCATAAAATTTACAGTAAAGAGGGTGTATCTCAGCCACCTCATTATAATAGGCCGGCGATTCATGTGCCATTATCCGTCCATCCCTTAGGAGTACATCAAATATCTTCTCGGTGTCCTCCTTTCGAAAAGAACATTAGTAAGAAGGCCGCTAGCTTGGGTACCATAACATGGACTCTTCTGGACTGGTGTTCCCCCCCTTCTGCCTGGAGCTCCAAAAAGGTGAAAGAAGCTGACGTATGTATCACATTTGTGGAAAAATTTAATCTTCTCTGCGCGTGAGGTTGTAGCGGGGCGACCCGATGATTGCCCATATCGAGTAGTCCTCGATTAATTAGCTTTTCTACGGCATCCTTAAAAGCTCGACAATCATAAATGGCGTTCCCCGTTGTCCGATGATATAGGCAATAGCCATGTTGGAGCATTATGCTGGTCCTTTCGTTATCTTCCACCGCGGGCAAATCCAATAACTCCTCATGCTAGCATAAATGGAAAAGCTCTAAAACTGTCACGAGGAAAGGAATACAATTTTTCAGGTTCTTCACCCCTGGATGAGTCTCAGGATTCTTAGGAGAGCCATCCTCGTGACCTTGGTAGCGTCTGAGCAGCTGAAGGCCCTTCTCCCCTTATTGCAGGTGTTGGAGCAGGCCCCTCTGCAAACGGCCCATAGGGAAATATGGCCAACTATTCGTCAACATGCCGCAAAAACTACCGGAGCTCCCGCTACTATTACTGTAGGCATATAATTTTCCTTTTTATCTTCTGAATGGTTCTAGAGATCGCACGACATTCAGGGATTTGCGCGGGCATACGGCTCGACGAGACCTGACGTCGCCAGTTGGAAGGGCCGACCACCGACTCATCAGTGTCATCATGTGCGGCTGGGTCAGATTCGCTGGCCATAAATACTTCTTCACTCACCTCGGAGGGCTGATAAAGAGCATTTGCTGTGAATTTCCGAACAGTCTTCGGATGGGGTTGAGGTGGGTCCACCTGATGACCTTGCATGTCAATGGTGCTGTCCCAAATGAATTTCTCAACTTGATCTTTGAAGACATAACAGTACCCAATAGCATGTCCCACCATTCGATGATATACACAATAGGTAGATTTGTCTACCTTATCAGGGTCAACCGACTTTCGCGAGTCTCCTATGAGCTTTTGTATGAGGCAGAGATCAAAAAGCTATGTAGTATGTTCCTTTTTGAAAGAATATGGAACCTTCTAACACTGACAATGGAATCTTATTTTTAGACTTTTTGTCCGACTTGTCGGCATTTCCTCCATTGCCCCCGTTAGGTGGAGTGAACTCCACCGCATTGACTTCTTTACCAGTAGTGGTGCAGTCTTTGAATGCCTTGCCCTTAGCACGGATGTAACTAGGGTTGTCAGCAAAGAACATTTCAATCTCTATTACGATTGAATTCAACTAATCAAACCCCTTAACATTGGTGCTGAGGAGTTTTTCATTAATTTCTACCGCCAAACCTCTTCGGCATATTGTGATGGCATCTTCCTGTGTTGTTGGAAGGTTATCACACCTCATACTGAAGTCCCTCCACCGTTGGATGAAATCCAAAGCCGTCTCCCCTCGCATTTGCCGTAGAGAACACAACTCTACGAGAGAAACTTTTCGCTCGACCGTCTGAAAACGGTCGAGGAACTTTTTTTGCATGTCTACCCAATCTGCCATCGAATTGGGTCTTAACAGAGAGTACCATTGGAAGGCAGCTCCCGTGTGCGAGGTGGCAAAATAGCGGAGGAGATATCTAATGCCAAGTTGTCCATTGCAGTCATATAATATGCTAAGTGCTCCAGGGGAGAGCCCTACCCATTGAACTTCTGCAGCTTTTTCAGACAATCTGGGGGCAACCTCTTGAATTGATGATGGAGAGGGTATGACACACTATATAAGTCGATAGTTGTGATCAGGCATTGATGTGTTTGAAGACCGCACATTGACATCCTCCAATGGGGCCTCAATTTCCACCACTGCTGGAATCTTCACAGCGGTGGATGGAGCGTTGACGGCTACTGATCTACCCGGAGGAGCTCTCTTCGCTGCCTACAATGTCACGGGAGTTTGGAGTGGCGCCTCTCGTTCCTACAATATCCCTTGCAGGAGGGTTTTCAATTCTCGATTTTCACGCCGTAACTCTTCCAACGTGATATCTTGAATGTTTTCACCCAACTCATCTTCTGGTGCTGGGTTCTGCCTTTCTTGAGCACTACGGATTTCTTCTGGTGCTCCTTCAACATGTTCTTGCCCCTGTTGTGACGATGAGGCAGCAACAGTTCGATCGAATTGTGCAACTGCTTGGGCAACCGAGCGAGATTTCTTCAAGAGCACCAAGGGCTCATTGAGCTCCTCGTGGGCCTCCTCCGACTGATTGTCGGTTGTGTAACAGGCGAACACTTTGACAGTGTCCTTAGTTTTATGCACCACCCTTTTCTTTCGAGGCGGTTGAGTCGCTGAGTGAGCTGGTGCCCCCAATCTGTCAAAGATGAAAACTCGAGGTATCATAGTCTCTCCTCGATATTTATTCTTGTTTTGGGTTGACCCTAAAGTTCGTGAACATGGGGGCTTTTCATGAACCCCTCTATGTTTTTGCCCCCACGGACAGGAGGCTGGCAGCTTCGCGGGTGCCGACGTCCCTGCTTGGTGAAGGTCAGACATCTGGATGGGCCTGCCCGCCCTGATCCTTTTGAGAGCGCGGGCCTCCTCTTTAGTGATCCACACTTGTTTTAAACGGAGTTGTCGCTCCTCTACTGAGTTGCCCCCAGATCTAGGCTTGGAAGTGCTTGGTTCAAATCGGCACGTTTGCCCCCGACCTGATTTCGAGGCGCCAAATTTTTTCAAGACCGCCTTATCTTCCCAAATTTGTCGAAGACTGAAGCGGTTGGATGTGCTAATGGCCGGCACATGCTGAACTTAAGGTGTTATCGGCTCGCCTCCATCGAGCCAGACTCTGAGATTCCCGACAAGAGTGGTCTTACCGGAGTTGGATGTGGCCGCCGCAGGCTTCCTGCCTCTACAGCTGCGGGGCTGCTTCTTCTTGCTCGGAGCAACAACAACAGAAATGTAATTGACCGAGAGAGCTCGGTCAGCGGCAATAATCTGGGCAGGGGCGGCTTCCTCAACTGCTGGCACCACCCCAGAAAGTATGGTGAGCCCACCACGGAGGGGAAGTCCCCAAACACCGATGGGATGGCCAGGTATCCGAACTTGACATGGGCAACGACGACCAACAGGCCGTAAGTAACAGTTGCCATAGCGGACGAAGTCAATTGTTGTGGCCGTTGAGTGTGTTTACGCGACCTTCCCTTCCTCTTCCCTTCTGAAACAGAGAAAAAAGGGCATCACAACCTTAGTAAAGGTGTGGATAATCTTTGGCAGAAAGAAGAAGGGCGAGAATGGTCGCACCAGGCGTGCCAGTATGTTTAACTCACGGAATTTTTAAAGGGGAAATTTCGTTAGGGGTGGTGAATAAGGAAAAGAAATTAAAAAAATGTTATTCATCGTGAAAACGTTAGTCTATTGATCATATGTGTAGAAGCCAATCATGGCATATAAGTTATTTATCACGTGGATTGAGCTTATTAGACGATTAAGGTTCGGGTACTAGACAATTCCCCACCGACCGCAGTCGGTGTTTATTTACATCAGTACGAGCCCGAATACCCTTGATTAATTGCCAAAGAAAATCCTCAGTTTACACAAAGTTAGTTGTGATGCTAAAGGCATCACCCTAGGCGCCAGGTCGTGCGAGGCGATGCCAAGTATCGAGAGCGTTTCAGGAAGGACAACGGACTCAACTGACGTAGTTATGAGAACTAAGGTAGATCCTCGGATTCATAACCTCAAGGTTGAAGGTTCTATGTGTTGGCCATTTAACCTCCACGCGGCTAACTGAGTCTCGAACCTCCATAATTATTTTTGCATGATGTGAGGCATGGTCTCTCATGACTCGAGCATCCACAGAATTTTATAAACTCATGCTCACATGGCCATAAGTATATTTCATAAAGTGTTGTAAAGTACACAAGACATTGTGAGAACATTTCATGAATACAGACTTGTCGACAAGTTTTTTTTTTATTATTGCACATAACCCTTTGCTCGTAGGCGATTAGGGCATATACAAGTGTCATGGCCACACCCAGGGTGTTTACATAATCACAAGACTTGAAAGATTTCTCTATGGAGATAGATATTCTCATTTACCCATATGGGCTACATAGTTCACAACAAGATTGTGAAACACATAGGTTAAGTAAGGAATTTATGTCATACCCTCACAACACAAACACAGCATAAGCCCGACGATCAAACCCGAAAGATGGACCTTCAAGCCAAGCACAAACACCAAAACACAAGCTTTGCTCCTCCTGCTGCGCCCTGTGTTCTCTTCTTGCTGTCTGTGTGTGTAAATAAGGGCCCCACTGGGGTATTTATAAAGCCCCGATGGAGTTCCGGCAGTTACACCTTCCATCCGGGGCAACATGAGGGATTTATGACTTGATCCAAACTAAACCCTAAGATTGAGGAGTTGTTCCCGGGCCCAAAACCCTATAGAAAGAGTGGATTCGGGCCAAACCCCATGTGGGGAGGGTGGAACCAGACTAAAACCCCATATAGGGGGTGGACCCGGTCCAAATCCCCCATATGGGGGTAGACCCGGAGCAAAACCCCCATATGGGGGTGGAACATGGGGGTGGACCCAGGCTGCCACTACCATTTTTTTGTTGATTTTCCTGATGCTCAGAATGCAGATTGCATCACTTGGCGCTGGGTTTGTCAAAGACTTGGCTTGAACTTGTAGACTAGGAAACATTTACTGCTGTAAGAAGTCTTGTTTATTGCTGCCACTGCAGCTGTTGTTGTGTTGCTGCTACAATTGTGTTGATGTTGCTGCTATTGTGTTACTGCTACTGCTATTGTGTTGTTGCTGCTGCTGTCCACTTGTTTTAGATGCTGGTGTTGCTTCTGTGGGCTGCTCCAGTGCTGCTTCTGTGAGCTGCTACCACTATTGTTCGCTTGTTTTAGCTGTTGTTGTTGCTTCTGTGAGCTGCTCCAATGTTGCTACACTTGTTGCTGTTGTTAGCTGTTGCTGCTGCCCCTATCGGCTGCTGCTGCTGCTCAAATTTGTTAGCTGCTGCTAACTTGGTTGTTGTTGTTGTTGTTGCAGCTTCTTTGTATTGCCATTGCAACCACTTGGTGCTGCTGTTGCAGCTTGTTTTAGTTAATTGTAGTAGAACACCCATTTGAGGCTTAATCAACACACAAAAAACCTTTTAATCCAGTGTATGGACCCAGGCCAGAAACAACCCCTTGGGGGGTTGGAACCGGGGCAAACCCCCCTTGGGGGGTGGACTCAGGGCAAACCCCCCAAAAGGGGTGGATCCGGTCCTAAAACCCTTATAAGGGATGAAAAAAATGCTGGCTGCCCCTATAAATAGCTCCTCTGTTTATTTTTTCACGTGGAAGAAAGAAAAGCAATGTCTCCCTTGTGTGTCTTGTGTGTTTGGTGCTTTTGTTTGGCTTGTGGCCTCTCTCGTTAATTATTGGGTGGAAGTGTTTCAGTTTCTTAGGTCTGCGCCCTCCCCTCGTCAATCTCACTCGCCATGTGAGTTGTGAAATATTAATTTCCTCAGGGAGAAATAATAAATTGATCCAACAGCCGGGCATGCCAGAACAAGAAGCCCGCTGCAGCAATCTCTCACTCTGACAAGACGATCCTTGTCGGAAGCCTGCGCGTTCGGCTCGACAACGGCGAGCCAATACTCCCACGCGACAACCATGTCCCGACCGTCTCAAACTCCAATCGATTCGCGCTCCTTCACAAAGTGTGCGAGGACAAGTCGGACTTTAAAAAGAAGTCCAAAGCCAACAATGGGGGCAACACAATCAAAGAGCGCCCCCAGAAGATGAAGCAAATGTGAGTCATCAAGCAGGAGGCCCGCACCCTCAAGCAAGGCCAGACAGCTAAGCTCGACCAAGCTCCAAAATGGTAGCAAGACCCTTCTCCATCATCCCAAGATGTTAAGCCATTGTGCCCCCGGGGACAAAAGAGAAAAGGGGTCTATCGTAAGCCCAATCTTACTCGAGCCTCGAAACAGAACAAATTGCACGTGTTGAGGCCTCGACGGCACGTCTCATTCTTCAACAAACTATGGGCACCAGCCCCTTCGAGGATCCAACCACCGAGAAAGAAAAGGGTGGTGTAAATGTTTGAGGCCGGGGATAGCATGAAGGTTTATACCTATTATGTCTCCGGCCAAGAGTCAATGGAGACTGCCGACATCCAAGCTAACCCCAATGAACCTGCTAAAAATCCTACGATGGACGCGGTGTACCTTAACACTAGGAACGCCACCCGAAGAAACCTCCAAGCCCAATTTAGTGGCCAGGCAGGGACTTCCAGCCAAGGTCAACATCAGAGTCAGGCCCAGGAGCAAGTTCTAAACCAAGATGAGAGTTTACCCCAAGAAGAAAACGACCATGATAAAGTTGTAAGCATCCATGGAGAAGGGGGAGCTCAACCCATGGGTGGGTATGTTAATTCGGTGATCGAGCCACCTACAAGGGTCGCAGTCCAAGCAATGTCTAACGATGCCAAGTTCGAAACCATGCAGCATTGGCACATAGAGATGACTAATCTCATGCTCGAGACAAAGCAGCAGTAAGTGTAAATGCCCAAAGGCCCCCAACACTAGTGCACAACAAAAACCTCCGACAATAGCAACGGCCTGGCAATCTCGCCATGATCAACCGACAAACAGTTGCACCCTATAATGTAGCTGTTGAAGTAGGGACCAAGCCACTTCGTGCTCCGCCCAATGTCTAGTCTTCCCGGACTTCGACGGCCAAAGACATCATCGCCCAACGACGTGTGATAAAGAAAATAGTTGAAGACAAGTTCGCCCAGTGCGACGAGGGTATGACCACTGTTGATTTATAGTGTGCCATATCTGATACACCTTCAATTTAAGAAGCTTCCACCGGACTACCCAAAGGCACCCAAGCTGCAGAAGTTTAACAGGCAGGGGTCCCCACATGAATACCTAGCCTATTACATAACGGCCATAGGTGACTTGGCGCTCGAGGAGTCATACCTTCTCTGCTATTTTGCGACCTCTCTCACGGGTAGTGCCTTCCAATCGTACTTGAGGATGAAACCCAACTCTGTAGTTGACTAGGCCGACCTTCAAAAGAAGTTTATTGATCACTTCCAAGCGGCCAAGAGGAAAGTCTCCCTTGCAGATTTGTGCTCACTCAAGCAAAAAAAGGGGAGACTGCGCTGGAGGGGTCCCCACATGAACACCTGACCTATTACATAACGGCCATGGGTGACTTGGCGCTCGAGGAATCATATCTTCTCTGCTATTTTGCGACCTCTCTCACGGGCAATGTCTTCCGGTGGTACTCAAAGCTGAAGCCCAACTCTGTGGTCGACTAGACCAACCTTCTGAAAAAGTTTATTGATCGCTTCCAAGTGGCCGAGAGGAAAGTCTCCCTTGCAGAGCTGTGCTCACTCAAGCATAAAAGAGGGGAGACTGCGTTGGATTTCATCAAGCGCTGGAGAGACTTCAGCATGAGATGTGACAACAGTCCTTCTCAGGAAGACGCAACAGCAATATGCCTGAGGGGCTTGTATGTAGAGGTTAGCAAAAAGTAAAGGTTTCGCAAACTAAATTCAGATGTTACGGAGATAGAAATGTTCTTCGCTGATAACCCAACATTCACCCCCTATAAGGGTAAGGCTCCCAAGGAGCGTAACGCCACAGGGAAAGAGGCAAATGCCGTCGAATTCCCTCCCACAAATGGTTACGGCGAAGCGACAACTGCAAGTAGCTCCAACAAGAAGTCCGAAGGGAAGGCATCTATAAGATTATCTGAGCGTATAACTCCTTATTCCTTCAAGAAGGAAAATACCAAAAGACTCTTCAATCTTTGCCTTAAGAATAAGCTAATATCTCTGCCAGATCCCAAAAAGCAGGAGGACGTAAATAAATCAGATGACCCCAATTATTGCGTATATCACAACATATTGGGTCATACCATTGAGAACTGTTATGTTTTCAAAGATGAGGTGGAGAAGATGATCCAAAACCACCTCATCACAATGATGAGTTCTTGGTGGATCCCCCGCAACCCCATGCTTGGGATCGGCCGACTCAGTCGACTAACGTAATCCACCATTCAATGAATGGGAACCATATGACGACAACCTTCACATTCCCTAAGCCGGAGACAGAAAAAGTTGGCCGTAGCCAAACCAAACCCACTGTGTGGTATCCAGACTGGAGGCCCTCTCATCAATGCTCCTTTCCAAAGAAGAATACTAAGAAGATATTCGACCGTCTACTCAAGGAAGGCAAGATCATGGTACACAACCCACCGGCGACTTACACGGAGGTCGAGAAAAGGCATCCTCGTTATTGCGAATATCACGCTAGGATATCCCATCCGACGAGGAAATGTAAAGAAGTTCATGACTGCATCGAGAACCTCATTCAAAGAGGGGAAATCGATGTCCATGGAGGTAGCATAGTAAGGAGAAACCTCCGCGAGGATGCCGAACAAGTTCTAAATCAAGGTCGTCCTGCACAGTTGATGAAAAAAGATCCCATCCCTTGTGATCAACAAGAAATAACACCTTAAATTGAATCCCTGTGCCCCAAGAAAGGGATCTGTCGACGTTCTCTGTTAATGTCGTGCATGCATCAACTTCTCACACATCTGTCGGGCTAGAAACACAAGAGGCTGGTCCTAGCTCAAGTCTATCCACGACATGGTGCCTTGAATGGCGACCGTGGCAAGACTTAAAGTCCTTGCCCTTTCTAAAGGAGGAAACCTAAAGGCTACTTGAGATTTTTCTAGGCGGGAAAGAAATCTTGATATGCGATCCTCCACAACATCACCCTAAAGCAAATTCTAGAAGCCCGGGGAAAAACTAGCCTGCCTCACATGTGAGCAAAGAGGATCAGGCAGCTAGAAGAAAAAAAATTCAAGATTCCCCTCAACTAGGAGAGAGTTCTCTCCCAAGTCAAAAAGGCAAGTCTCAACAGGACAGTCTCAAGTTGAATGCCGAGCAGATCTCAAAAGGCAAGCCTCGATATGAGAACCTCAAGACTAATACCCGACACAACCGAAAGGGTCAGACCTAGCCAGGGGATCTCAAGCTAAACTCTAGGTAAAGCCAAAGAGGCAAGCTCCACGAAGAAAGCCTCAAGCTACATGCAGAGCAAAGCCAGAAGAGCAATCTTCAACCGAAGAACCCCAAGTTAATCTCCAGCTCAAGTCAAAAGGGCAAAGCCAAGCCTGACCTCCCCGAGCCAAGTCTCGTGCCAAGATAAGAGCTGGCAAGCACGAAGCCTCATGTGGCTTCAACACTCCAAAATTTTGGCATTTGCATGCCGGAATTTCAAGAATTACCGCCCGAAATAGTCAGTCAAACAATTAATGCCACATTCCGAGTGCATGAAGAAGAGGTTGGCTGGGTTAATGTAACCCCGAAGAAGCACGGTCACCCCAAACCCCCGAAAAGAAAAGGTAGGTTTAATAGCTTTAATACTGGGGGCAACTCCCATCCTCCTACAAAATGGATATTCTTTCTCCCGTCGAATTAGCGCGAGCCAAAAAATAGGAGAAGAATAGAAAGAAGAATTTAAAGAGAAGAATGAAGCAACAAGGCCGCTTCTATGGAAGCCCATAAGGAGCTAACTCCTCTGCAAAAGTTGCAAAAGGTAATTAATGAGCTTGAGGAGTACATTCCTTCCATGCCCACTAAAATTGTTCCCCTTGATAAATATATCCCGTGGGAAGAATTAGAGCGAAAGACCCGACTCAAGAACTGGCTCCGCCAAATGTACCAACGGGCACAGAGGGCGAGAAGGTTCCCATCCTAGAGGAGCTTTCCATCTTCTATAAAGATGAAGAACTCACCATAGAGAAGTTAGAAGAAATGCTAAAGAACTTCTCGTGCAATATGGTGTCAATTCCTCCGCTAAAAAGTTTACAAACACCAAGCGGAGATAGCACCACCGCCCCTGCGGCCGAGGATAGGATCACTATGGCCACCTACCACTGCCATAACGCAGAAATCCGAAATCGCGATCACGGCAGAGATCGTGGTCGTGGGTGAGGAAGGGACCCAGCATCCTCTAATGGGATCCAACATACACTCAAAAAGTCATTGTCTTCCGAGGAGAAGAGCCAGGTCCCATTCCTAAAATTCAAGTTCAAGTTGATACCTTCTTCTTCGACCCTTCAGATGAGGAAGATGAGCCAATCAAGCCAACCTCATATAAAAAACCTGCTGATCCAACTCAGACTCAAGTTAGAGCTGCTACCTTCCTCTTCGATCTAACAGACGAGGAAGATCAACCAATAATGTCGGTCCCACAAGAAAAAGTAGCTGACCCAGCTCAAGCAAGTCCCTCAGGCAAAGACAATGTTGAGCTGTCTCCTCTAAAGGAAGATTCCCTGGCTCCATTGTTACAAGAAGAACCAAACGATCAAGGGAAAGCTGAGCCAAGTAAGAAGCCCAACCATCAACCCAAGCCTCTCTCATAGATGATCCCTTCGCCAGATCAAGCATGTGTGCGGGCCGATCGTAAGATCATCCAGCATATGAAACGGTTCCCAACTAATGTCACCATATAGGAAGCCATTGCTTGGAGTAAAAAATTGAGGAAAACCCTCGTAAAAATACTCCAAGAGCCAGAAGTTTACGAGGCTCAGGTGGTTGAGCTCCAAGCTCAAGCATATGAAGCTTTCGCAGCAACTGTCACTTTTACAGACAAAGATATGTTGCTGCCTTCCACTTACCACAATCGTCCTCTATACATGCAAGGGAAGATAAATGGCCAAGAACTAAACCGAATTCTAGTAGATCTTGAGGCATCTATCAACATAATGCCTCTTAAGACTTTCAAGCCTTTGTTTCTCGTGCCCTATTTACAAAGGGTTAACGATGTCAAAATCTCATGATTCAACCAAAATTCAGAAGATGCACTGGACAAAGTAGAAGTGGAGGTCACCATGGACAATTTTTTCACTAAGGCCACATTCTACATTATTGACGCTAACACGTCGTACAAGACCTTGCTCGAGAGACCCTAGTTGCATAAAAATTGGGTCATTCCTTCAACTCTTCACCAATGGATTAAGTACGCAAAAGATGGAGAGCAGCACACAGTCTTTACTGATCGGGCTTTGTTCCGTCCAAATTAATGCAATTTGGCGGACACCCAATTGTACTTCGGGGAACTCACTATTGAGCCCCCTTGTCAAAGTTAAGGACAAAGGGAAGCAAAAGGTTGCCCCAGAAGAAGAAGATGAAGATGAGCTCTTCGTAGTAGACGAGGATCTCGTCAAGCTACACTAACTAAATATACAAGCCAGCTCGACTAGAAAGGTGAGAGATTAATTTTAAAGCCAACCTCATCAGTCAGGCAATTGACAAAAGCATCTCCCTACCTTCGATATGCATGCAACTCCCATTCCAAAGGGAAGAGCACAAAGTGGAGCAATTAAAGACATTCATTGTCACATACCAAGGAAAGGAAAAAAGAAGAGCAATAAGACTGGTAAGCCCATCATCTTCTATAAAGGAGACTTAGTACCTTCAGGTCCTCTTGACGATGACTTCGGCTGGAATGAGGTGCCCAAGAATACCCCCGAACTCGTCTAGGGAATGGACGACATAACCAGATATATTAAAAAAATGTGACGGAAGCATAATATCCCGCAAATACATGAGACCTCCCGACGCGACTACTTTCGGCAATTGTGGTACCCCTCACAACTCAGGGGGCAACCTCCCTTCTCCAAGAAAGATAAAAGAGGATTAGCTATGACCCAGAGGCAGACTTCAAAGTCTATTATGCTATCAACACCATAGGGCTGTCACCTTCCGCCAGCAACTGAAACCCCAGCCAAGAGACCAACGCCCGCATAAGTGAATACCAAGGGGAATCGACACCTGAAAGCCATAATGGTCAAGTTCAATCACCTGTGATTGGCAACTTGGGGAACTATGACGTCCACATCGCCGATTCTGATGATGATGAAGATTTTATCATATTACAGCATGCCTTGCGAGAACTTGAAGACGTGCAAGTGGCTCTAGGCCAAGTGGCTGGACTCGATCTTGGGAAGCCAGATGATTCCACACCAATCATCACAAATGCCCCTACAAATGACCAACAGGAAGAACAAGCCACCACTTTGGAAGGCTTGAAGCGGAAGAACCAAGCACTGAAATCTCTCGTACAAGAATTATTGTGAGAGCAAGATGTCCTGCTTAGGCATCTCGCATCAAACTACCAAACTAACTTGGGATCTACACCAACTGTCAACCTCCAATAATTTTGGCCGAGGTGTTAGTCGGTGAAGCCAGACCCACTAAGGACCATCATGCCATCAAGAAAAGGGCAAGTGGCGTGAGCTTCTCCCCTAGGGATATTCGTTTCTAGGGAGGAATTGGCTCTAGCAGGGCCTATGAAGATGCCAAGGAAAAGTGTCATGTTATAACGCTGGCACAGTGGATAGAGACACCATATTCCTTCATCAAGGCGCATATCAAGCCATTGTTTGAATTTTGCATATAACTCTACCTGTACCTCGGAAGTCTGCCAAGAAAAGTAAAGTCCAAGCAACTAGTTTCTGTCGATATCACCGAATGACGAGCCACTCCACAGAAAATTGCTATGTCTTCAAGGATAAAGTTGAAGGGTTAATACAATCAGGAGTCATTCGAATTAAGAATCATCAGGTGTCTCCCCCACAACCACATCATTGGGATCGGCCCAAGTCCTCGACCAAACAAATCTTTACTTTAGCCGCATCTGCATTGCCTAAGTTTGTGACAAAGGACGCACTCCCAAGATAGCTTCCTTTCTCCAAAAGAGACACAAGAGGGCTTGCTCATAGCCGAGAAGCAGACTTTGAAGTTTACGATTCCATCAACATAGTAGGATTGTCACCCTCCTCCAGTAAGTCAGACTATGGCAGGGAGCCCGACGACTCCACAAATGAACACCAAAAAGAAGTGGCACTTGAAGACCAGGATGAGCAGCCTCGATTGTCCATTATCAACAACCGAGAATATTATGATGTTCACGTCGTCGGATCTGACGACAATGAGAATTTCATCAATCTACAGCCAGCTCCGCAGAACTTGAAGATAGGCAAGCAACTAAGAACGAATTAGTTGAGCTTAACCTTAGGGACGTGGACGAGCCCCGGTTAATTTTCATCAGTGCCTCCTCAATCAGGAAGAAAGGCAAGCATACAAACAACTCATGTTGGAGTACAAAGATTGCTTTGCCTAGACTTACAAAGAAATGCCAGGGTTGGAACTCTCCGTGGTAGAGCATGAATTGACAATACTTCCCACGGCCAAACCCGTCAAACAAGCTCAAAAGCATATGCGCCATGAACTCGAGCTCAAAGTAAATGCCGAAGTTGACACGCTACTGGAGGTGGACTTCATTGAGCCCTGCATTTATCCAATCGGGCTCGCCAATATAATCCCCGTCAAAAAGAAAAATGGCCAAGTCCGAGTCTTCGTAGAGTACAAAGACTTAAATAAAGCCTGCCCGAGGGATGACTTTCCTGTCCAAATCACTGAAACCATGGTCGACATGACCACCAGATATAAAGCTTTATCTTTCATGGACGGGTCGTCGAGATACAACCAGATCCGTATGACCATCAAAGACAAGGAACACACGGCCTTCTGGTCTCCCAAAGGGATCTTCAATTACAAAAGGATGCTCTTCGGCTTAAAGAATGATGATGCCACATACCAAAGAACAATGACCAAAAATTTTGACAAAATACTCCACAACTTGGTCGAATGCTATGTTGATGACCTCGTCGTCAAAACTCAAAGGCGGGAAAATCACCTGGCTGACTTGTGTAGGGTTTTTTAAAAACTCCGACAATTTCAACTCAAGATGAACCCGATAAAGTGCGCTTTTGACATTTCAAGCGGCAAGTTTCTTGGCTTCATCGTTAGATATCGAGGAATAGAAATAGACCCCAATAAAATTTAGGCAATTCAGAAGTTATGACCTCCCAGGAATATAACTAAATTGAGGTCTCTCCAGGGGAGGCTAGTCTACATCAGGCACTTCAAATCCAACCTTTCATGACGATGCGCACCTTTTGGGAAATTGATGAAAAAGGGAGTGCCGTTCATATGGAATCAAGAGTGCCATAATGCATTTAAACAAATCAAATAATATCTTCTTGCTCCCCGGATGTTGGGAGCGTCGATCAAGGGAAAGCCGTTGATACTCTACATTACTGCCATGGACGCTTTGTTAAGAGCCCTACTAGCACAAATAAATTAAGAGGGCAAAGAGCAGTCACTATACTACCTTAGTCGGAAGTTGGTTGGCCCTTAACAGCACTATTCCCCAATGAAGAAAGTATGCTTGGCGCTGGTGTTCGCCGTGAAGAAATTGAGACATTATCTCTTATCCCACTCGGTGAAGCTAATCTCAAAGTATGACCCACTCAAGTTCCTCCTTAAACAACCTGTACAATCAGGGAGACTAGAAAAATGGGTGCTACTTCTTGTGGAGTTTGACATAACCTTTGTCTCGCAAAAGGCAATCAAAGGACAAAGGAAGGCGGAGTTTCTGGCGGCAGACCCAATCCCGACAGACTCTCTACTCAACATTGGACTCCCCGATGAAGAAACCCTCTTACCCCAACTAGGAGGAGAAGATCAAATTGAGGAAGCCCCACCACGAAAAGAAGAGGACGCTCTCGCAATTGACCTGCAATGTTAGGAACTCTACTTTAATGGCACCTCTCGAACAGTCAAGAAGTCTAACGATACTACAAGCCTCACATCAAGGGCAGGTATTGTCTTTGTGACTCCTCAAGGAAGAATTCTGCATAATTCATGTGCACTCATGAAGCCCCTAACAAATAATGAAGCAAAATACGAAGCATTAATTGTCAAGCTCCAATTAGCTCTTAAAATAGACATCAAATGCATCGAAGTCTATGGAGACTCGCAACTCATTATATGTCAAGTTATAGGCAACTATAATGTTCGTAAGTAGGAGTTAATTCTCTACCATGCCACTGTGATGAGACTTAAGAAGAAATTCTACCTATTTGAAATAGGTCATGCCCCCAGAAGCAAAAATTCACAGGCAGATGTCCTAGCCAAGTTGGCTTCCGCCATAAAGCTCCCACCTGAAGGAGAATTAGACATAATCGTCAGGCTCAAAAACTTATGCCAATTGTCCTAGACCACGAAGCCGACCCTACAATTTCTGAGGTCAACGCAATTGAAGAAGGCGATCCGACCGAGGAAGAGGAACAAGATTGGCGCCAGCCAAATATCAAAATAAAAATGGTTGCCTCCCTCCAGATCGAGCTCAAAGGATTTAGCTGATGTGAAGGGCAACGTCATATAAGCTGATAGGACATCAATTGTATAGGCTTGTCCATGAAAAAGACAAGTCTATTCTTTTGCGCTGTCTCTCACCAAAGGAAGCCAAAGTGATTATGCGCGAGGTCCACTCAGGGCTCTGTAGCGCCCATCGAGCTGGGGACAAAATGAAAACCAATATAAAACTTAAAGGCTTCTATTGGCCCACTATGTATGAGGATTGCAACCGGTACACCCACACATGCCATCAGTGCCAAGCTTTTGGGCCAGTGCCAAGAAGACCCCCCAACTCATTACACCCCGCGGCGCCTACGTGGCCCTTTGCAGAATGGGGGATGGACATTTTGGGACCCTTCCCACCATCCACAAAAGACTACAAGTTCATTCTAGCCGCAACGGATTACTTCTCCAAATGGGCTGAAGTCGTCCCTCTTCGGGAGGTCACGGGAGAGGCAGTCGCCCAATTTGTCAAACACTACATTATATACAGATTCGACACCCCCAGTCGAATTATGTCAAATAATGGCACTCGATTCAAAAATAGAACCATATACCAGTTGGCAACAAAGTTTCACATCAACTGGAGAACTTCAACAATCCCCAAGCCAATGGATTGGTTGACGCATTCAACGAGACCTTTTGCAAGCTCCTAGCCAAAATAGTGGGCAGCCGCAAAAGAGATTGGGGTGAGAACATACATGAAGCTCTCTAGGCATACCAGACAGCCTACAAGACTCCCACATGTTGTTTCTGTAATGCCCCGAATTTTTCGGATCATTTTCGTGGGTCCCGGAGTGTGTTTTGTGCTTTACACGTGTTTTTCCCTGATGTGCCTTCGAAACTCTGTGCAGGGTGAATCGTTGCGTTCTCCGACTCCGAAACAGTACCGACGCGTTGTGCTCTTCCAGAGGATCGCGAAGGTAATTTTTTTCATATTTTTTTGAATTTCTGAAATTTTGGGGTTTTTCTATTAATAACCCCCCACCCCCTCTCATTCTCTCTTTCTCACTCTCTCTCCTCTTTCTCTCCCCCTCTCCTCCGGGCGGCCGACGGGGGCGATGGTGGGCGAGGTAGGGACAACGTGAGGGCGAGGATCGAGGGGGTGGAGGCGCGGCGAGCTCGGACGCGCGTTCGGGTGCCCGACGAGGGTTTCGCGGTGTTTTCTTCATGGATCGGCGTCCACAACGCATGAAATCTTCGATGGAGGTAGGGGGACGGATCGTTAACCCTTGTACTTCCATTCCCGTGATTTTGGTAGGTCGTGGTGAGCCGAGCGGGTTTATTTGAGCGTTTTGGGGAAAAGAGCATGTTTTGGGGTGTGGGCCCGATCTACAGTTTTGATCGCGTTTTTTGGGTCTAAATGGGTCCTCTCGGTACTAGAGAGGTAGGGGACTAGTTTCCCCTTATTTTCCCCTTCACATGGGTGTGAACGGGGCGTGGAATGGAGTTTTCCGCGGCGTTCGCCGGTTTCGCGCTCGGGACGGCCTAGGGTGTGAAGCGGTCATGTGGAGACTGCTAAGGGTCCCGTATGTCGGCTCGAGCCTAGCGGTCGCGCGATGGACCGCCAGGGTGCCTTAGCGGTCTGGTGAAGACCGCTAGTCTCTGCCTTGCGATCAGGGCATGACCGTTTTCTGTTTCGTGGTCGTTTGAGGTCAGTGGGGTAGCGGCCTTGCAACTGACCGCTAGGCTACGTCTAGCGGTCAGGCGGAGGACCGCCACCCTGCTTGGCGGTCCGAGAGTGACCGCTTGGGGTTTGGTTTGTCTTCGGCCCATGCGGTCCTGGCTGGACCGCTAGGCCATGCCTTGAGGTCTGGAGGCGACCGCTAGGCACTGTGACGGCCTTGAGAAGACCGGCACTCGGTTTTCATGCTTGCCATGTTCCGTTCGCGTTGTGTGGGCCCCGGTCGACCCGGTTGTGACCCAGTGGTTGACCTTCGGTCTCGTGAATGTCCCGGACACCGGGGGTTTTGTGTTCGTGTTTTAAGGGCGTCCGAAGGTACCGTGTTATCTCGAATAGCGTGCCCGTGAGACTTGGGGTCAAGGTGACTCCGTGTGTGTTCCGAGTTTCCGTGTACGCTCAGATGAGTCACCGTGAGTCGGCATCAGTACGGAGGGTCTTCCCCGTACGACGTGGGCCTCTCCGGAAAATGATTTTCGAGTGGGCCATGTGTGTGGCCTCGGACCGTGAGTCCAGTCAACCAGCCTGGGGTTAGAGGTTTCCCGCTCTTCCCTTGGATAGGGAATTACCTCGGCGGCTCGTTAGCCTTGGGAAACGTGTCACCATGGTTTCAGACCTAGGGATTAGACCAGATTGACGACATTGTGATGTCGCGTACGACGATCTTGACCCGAGTCTCGTGACTCAAGGACCGTTGGTTTAGTAGGTCAAGTGGGCTGTCTAGAGTCTGGTGGCCTCGAGCCGCCTGTTACTCCGCGTTACTCGCGTGGGTGCGTGAGTGGTTTTCAGTGTTCACGTTTAGTGAGCCCCCACTAGTCGTAGCTTTCCTGCGCACGCGGGTGCGGACCCACTTGGGAGTGGTGGAGAGCGTGACCCGAGTGAGACGATTTTTAGGCTGGTTACCGTAAGGCCCCTTGCCTTTGCAGCCTGAGTCCGACTGGGGGGGAAACAAGCTAGAGGACCCGACTTAGAGCAGATGGTTTGTGTGTGCACGTGTAGTTGAGGGCAGAGGACACGCGCTGACGAACGCGACCCTAGCTAGTCCTTGTTTTGTGTTCCTGGTTACTGTACGGTGTCTTAGCCTCCGCCTGGGGCGTCGTAGCGAGACACCTGAGGCTGCGGACTAAGTCGTCAGTGGACGCATCCGGCCTTTCTTCTGGTGGGCGATACTCCCATCACGTGACGTGAGTTGTCGTGTTGCAGGTTTCCGTTTCCCATCTGCAAGACGGGGTTTCGTGCGTAGTCTCGGGTGTTTCTCCAGAGCCGAGGTCTAGGGTTTCCGGTGAGCGTCACCGAGGGCTTTCCCCTAGACGGCGTTGAGTTCACGACGGCGAGGTCGTGACAGTGTTTCTAGACCGCGTGGTTTCGGTGTGGGCCTTTGTCTGTGAGGACAGGCCTCCACGACAATGGCGTAGTGTCGTTCTCCTGGTAGCGTGGCTAGGGCGATCGTAGTCTAGTGGTTCGTGTTCTGGTGGTCCCCTGACTGTGGGATCGAGGTGTTGAATTCCGTTCTAGTAGGAGTAGCTATAGAACCGAGGTTTTGCCGGCCACCGTGTTTACTGTTCCTACTGTTGTTGTTGTACTAGCTGTAGTTGCTGCTTTCCGTACCGCCGTTGTTTTCGGTTGGGGTTCCGCGGGACCCCTACTGAGCCAGTGATAGGAGACTCACCCCTGGTTTTCAGGTGCAGAGATTCTTCCTTGAGGTTCGAGGGCGCTGCGTGGAGGTTCTTAGCTGCCAGCTCGTCGGGCCGAGTGTTCACTCGGTGTTCGGTGCGTTCTCTGCCTTAAATTGTACTTTTGTCGGACTAGACTCTGTTGTAGTTAGTTGTTTATTTCTATTATTATATCTGTTGTCCTGCTTTATTTCCTATTTCTGTGTACACCATACCTATCCTTTTAGCCCTTCCGAGCCCTCCAGCTCGTGGGCAACGATCCAAGGTTCGAATGGTATCGGGTTATCCCCGGTATCCGGATCTTGGGTCGTTGCAGTTCCCCCTTCTCTCTAGTATATGGGGCAAAAGCTGTAGTGCCGATTAAAATTAAAATGTCATCCTACTGGGTGGTCGTGCATACCGGCTTACAAATCCAGGAGCAAGACGAAATAAAAAGGAGGATTGAAGAGTTGTCTAACCTAGAAGGCAAAAGATTGGAAGTCTACAAACATCTTCAAGCATATCAAGCCCGAATGACACGAGCTTATGATAAGCTTGTAAAACAAAGGGCGTTTAAAAGAGGTGACCTTCAAGGATGGCTGTGCCGGTATCGGTTTGAAACCGAAACCAATTTCAGTTTCGGTCCGAAACCAATTTAATACTATTTTTTTTTAAAGGATGGCATTTGGTTTCAGCCGAAACCCTTGTTCTGGTGTCGTTTCGGACCGGTCCAAAATCGAAAAGTTTCGGCCGAAACGTTTCGGTTTCGGCCGAAACTGCCTTCCATGGTGACCTTGTTATGGTCAAAGAAAGAGAAGTCATGGTAGACAAGTCCAGTGGCAAATTACAACTTAATTGACGCGGACCCTACGTCGTCACGAGGATCTACAAAGGAGGCGTATATATGGTTGTCGACCACAAATGAGAACCATTTCCCTCCATTAAACGAAAAACATTTAAAGTTGTATCATGCCCCTAAGCATGAGTTCGAGCAGCGATCGTCGCTAGATACCTCCTCTCCTGGCGAGGGTTAAACAAAAAAAGAGTGAACAAAATGAGAGAGAGAAAAGAAAAAAAAGAAAAAAATGAGAAGAAAAAAATGATGAATGATGAATTAAAAAATGGGTGTGGTCGCTCACAACATTCTTTGTTCTTGTCCCACCGCATCAAATCCAAGTCCTAAATTCTGGCTCCTAAACCACTCGGTGATCAGCCCCAAATCCTAAATCCAAGTTCTAAGTTCAAGCTCCTAAACCACTCGGTGATCAACCCCAAATCCTAAATCCAAGTTCTAAGTTCCAACTCCTAAACCACTCAGTGGTCAACCCCAAATCCTAAATCCAAGTTCTAAATTCCGGCTCCTAAATCACTCAGTGGTCAACCCCAAATCCTAAATCTAAGTCGTAAATTCCAACTCCTACACCACTCAGTGGTCAACCCCAAATCCTAAATCCAAGTCCTAAATTCTGACTCCTACACCACTCAGTGGTCAGCCCCAAATCCTAAATCCAGGTCCTAAATTCCAACTCCTAAACCATGAATGGTTAGTCCCATATCCAAAATCCGAAGTCCCAAGCCTTGGCTCTCAAACCACGAAAGGTCAACCAAATTCTAAAACCCCAAATTTTAAATCCTAAATCCCAAGTCTTGACCCTCAAACCACAAAAGGTCGGTCAAGCTCCAAGATCCCAAGTCTAGGTTCTAAGTCACAAAACTAACCCTCAGCCCGCAAGCCACTGAAGGTCAGCCGAGTGATAGACCCAGAAGCCACTCAATTTCAAGATGCAACCCTCAACTTCAAGTTCACAAAGGGTTCACTTCCCGTATTCATTCACAAAAAAAAAATGGGACTTAAAATAGAGGTGCCCCGACGGACTTGAAAAGTTGGTTTACCAGTTGCTTAAAGGCAAAAAAGATCGTAACCCGACTGAGGTAAAAATCCGAAAGGACACCTAAGGTAAAAATGGGAAACCCCTCAGCATGAAAACCCGAAAGGACGCACTGGAAAAAGCTAAAAGGGGCTAGTTTTAGTGAAAACTCGAAAGGGCACTATGACTAGTAAAGTTTAAAAAAAAAAGAAAAAAATAGTTGAAGCATTACAACGAAGAGCAATGCTCAAACATGGCAAAGAGTTTCCAATTCCATCAACTTAAGAATTATTTCTATCATTAATCCACAAAATTGGAGCCCGAGACAAGCCATCGAGGTAACCGCCAAATGATCAATGCTGGAAAAAACAAAGAAAAGAGAATGATAATGTACAAGAAACAAACTCATAATGGCGAGACTTTCTCTTTCACCAAATCCTCAATTCGACTCTGCTTGGTGGCAATGGCACCCTGGACCTCCAAGCGTTGTGCAATAAGAGAACTCTCCTTAGCATGTGCCTGTTGTGCTTCCTTGGCACTCGACTTTGTCGTGGCTTGTAATTCTTCATTTTTCCGCAATATGGCTTGGACAGTTTCTTGAAGCAATGTGGCATGGTTCCTGTTCTCGACCTCTGCCACCTCAAAGGAGCCCCGACGGCCTAGAACCTCCTTAGCTTTGGAGTCTAGCTTCTTGGCCTTGCCAGACAAAGTATCAATTTCTTCCTCAAGCTACTGGATCTCCAAGGAATAGGCCTCCCATGCTGAAGTCGTGCAGACGCTGGAATTCCTCCCAAACATTCTCCATCGTTGCCATCCAAGGTTCTCATGGCAGCCCCAATGCATGGTCACCCCATGTCCTAGTCCGGAGAGCATCCTACATAGCCTCTATTGAGGGGAGAGTCTCCCGCTGGAACATAGCTCGGGCACTACTAATGAGTGTGTCAAGCATTAGTTCAGCTCCCACGAAAGGCACAGGTTGGGGATCATCCGGCCAAGCAACTCCATGTGTTGGGAAATCAATAGCCAAGGTTGATTCATGCCCTTCATTCTTCGTGCCCGAAAGGAGGCTCTCCTATGAGGCTGCAAAAAAAAAAGTGGGGAACATTATGATTATGTCCAAGAGCAGAAGAACAAAACAAGCGCAAGTATGCGCCTCCAGAAGCCAGGCTATTGTTTTCTTACCTAAGGAGGTGACCTCCTCCAAAGTCTCGTCCCTGAGGCTGGACTCAAGCACGCCCTCCTCTATGACACTAGTGCTAGTAGGCAAAGAGGGTGCCGGCTATTCTCTGGTAGGCTTTGTGGTGCCTAGGAAAGTGCAAAGTATAATGCCTGTCATATGCCTGTAAATGTACTGAGAGGCAATGATTCAAAGAAATCAATTACCTGATGGTACAAGACCCTCATCGCTTGATGAATTAAGGACAGCAACATCCGCCCTAGAAGGAAAAGGATGGGTCTCCTTCGTTAGGGTCAGCCTGATGCATTAAGGTATCCTCAGCGCCCGCTGAAGAATGAAATGCTAAAAGTTAGCCCAAGGTCTGGAATTAAACATGTCGAAGGAGCGAGAAGCAATGAAAGAAAATGTAAAATAAAAGACCTTGCAAGTCGATGTCAGCATCCTTATCAAGAGATGAAAATGAAGACCCTGTGGTAGAAGAGGAGGCCTCTGCCTGTTCCATGGCTTCCTCCTATGCTGGTGAGGGCAATTTAGTACTCCCTTCCACATGACAATCTAAAAGAGAATAAAACATCAGCATGAAGGCCAGCCAAAATTCCAGAGGAAAAAGAAATAAAGAAAAGGAGAATATTTACCCTCAATTTTCTCGCCGAGGGCTGGATTTTCTCCTAAAGAACAAGCCCCAACATCCTCGGCGCCAACTCCCAAAGTCCCACCATCCGGTTCCACCACCAAAGGATCTCCACCAACTTCTTCCGTGGCACCAAGGGACCTTGTGATGGGAGAACCTGCTGCTGCACAAGATGGAGAGCTAACAAGAAAACTAGATGAACACCTAAGCAAGGCAAAGGGCAACAATAGGTTCAGAACCAGATATACTCACGAATGGTGTGGGAGATTTGGGCCACCGCTAAGCTATGGAAGGCAATTGGGCATCCAACTTCATCCACCTGAGGCTCTGGCACTGGATCCTTCTCTGCATAAATTTCGGCAAGGCTTCTGAATAATTGATCATCATTTCCCCGTCAGCAAGAAGATTGGTTGAAAATTCTGGTAAATCCTCATTCAGCCCAGAATTCAGGAGTGCAGTGAATTCTCCTACATAAAAGGCTAGGTTCGGGTCTAGCGGAATGCCAAGGTAACCTCCCATACAAAAAGGAAAGAAAGGGGAGAAGACACCCCACAAAAGCTCACCTAAAAAGTCCTAATTGTCATCCGGACCCGTCCCCTGTTCAGGAAGTGCCATTACACCTCCAACCTCAAAAGTCTCCTCTAAAAGAAAAGAAAAATGCAACTTCAGGGATCCATCCCCACCAAAAAAAAAAATGCACATAATGTTAAGCATCGGAAATGAGCATACCAACCAAAACACTGCCAGTGGGCCCTCCACACGAGAAAGGCGGCGAGGCACCCGAAACTAGATTATAGTCATCATTCATTAAGTCCAAGTCCTGCAATTCGCCCTCTTCCTCAGTTCCCACATTTCAAGGGAAGCATTTTCATCTCTGGGAGGGAGATTTCTTGCCCTCTCAACAACTGAAGATCATAAAAACAAGACAAGGCAACAACATTATTCAACAGAAGTCGTAGTGGCAAGATGGACAAGGATATATGAAAATTACCTTGCGATTGTCCATGTCCCCGTGGTGAGAGGACGGGGAGCTCTGGTGCTAAGACCCTCATCTTCACTCGACCTCTGTCTTTTCAAAAAAGTGGGGGCTTTCTTTCCTTTGCTCGAAACACTTTTGTGACAAAGCTCACTGTGGAAAGAAAAGGAAGAGAGGTAGCAGAATTAAGCGTCATCCGAGGCAAAATAAATTCAGCAAATGAAGGAGGACAAATGGAGAAAAGAAAATTGGTTACATACCCTCTAGAGCCGACGAGAAAGTGAGATGTAGCACCACCTGCTCGAACTGAAGGCCAATGACCTTTCCTGCTTTGTAATGGCATCCCAGATGTCTTGCAAGGTCGTGTCATTCTCAATAAGTGAAATATATTCAAGCGGGCCAACGCAAACAATGGAGCTGATTAAGCGCCTCTCCCACTGCGGCCATAAATCATTGTTGAATCTCTCAAGGGCAAGCTCAATTCTCTTTACTGCATCGGGAGAATAGCCACAATATGACAAGAAATGCTCCCACCAAGAATACTCCTTCTAAACTGCTGGGGCTTTGCTCTACCCTAAGGAAGTATCAGCAAGGCGTCTTACATGCTTGATTGCCCCTGAATAAGGCCGCTAGTCTATGGTGATGGTCTCATTCTTGGCCTCCCATTGTTAACGAAAATCTATCACAGCCCTAGCAATCCGTGGGAATTGGGCATAAAGAAAAGAATTTTCAATAGCAAGTGGTGGTAAATCAGTTCTCCCCAAACGGGCTTCCTCAACCTCTCTCAACTTCTGTGGAGGTTGTATAAAAACATTGTTATGTTTGAACCACCATCGAGCATACTGCATGTCAACCTGGCCAATCCGCCTCCTCTCTGGGAGGGTACACCTCTGGGCTGGTGTTGAACCCTAAAAAAAAAAGGTTAAGAAACCCCCTCCAGCTAGGTGGCAGCAGAGGAGACCCCCCTCCGGTGGCATGGGACCGGAGGCACCCCCCTCCGGTCCCTTTGTTTTTCTGGCCCATGTGAAAAAAAAAGAGAGGAGAAAACAGACACCTCTTGAACTTCCATCGGAGGGGCAGTCTAGGAAGTTAACACCGGAGGCACACCCCCTCCGATTCCTCCTCATGCAACAAAAAAAAAAGAAAAGTGAAGCAACAGCAGAAAAAGAAGGGCCTCCGGTTGACAGGTAACCGGAGGAGCCTCTCCTCCGGTTCTGCCTCTTCATCTTCCAAAGACTCACCCCCTCCGTCCCGGAGCTCATTAAAAAAAAAGGAGGAAAGAAGGTGAAAGGACTTATCTTTTCAGATTCCACCGGAGGGGGTGGGGAAGAAGAAGGTGAAGAGGCCTTACCTTTTCAGATTCCACCGGAGGGGGTGGGGGAGGTTTCAAGGTCATGCCTCCGGTCCCCCCTTATCAACTATAAAAGGAATGGCAGGAAGCAACTCAACGGGGATCTTCGGATGAAGCACCTGGGGAGGCAGCAGCATCAATGTCCGTGCAGAACAACAGCAGGGGCTGGAGAGCTTCTTTGAGGCCCAGCCCCACGCAGGGAGCAGCCCAAGCACAGCACATGTGTGAGGCCTGCAGTAAACAAGGAGGAAAGGACTAGATCTTCAAGCATCCCTCAAGGAGCAAGACGAAGAATGCACAAGAAGGCCTGCGCAGGAGCAAAGGTGCCGAAGACTATTTTTTCTTTGAAAGACATGAAGCTTGAAGCATGAATCCCAAGAAGGAAAGGTCGCTCAAGAGTTCTTCCGCCTGTGTATGCATAAAGGAAATCAGAAAAGAAAAGATATTGCATAGGAACCCGTCATCATTAGGACTGGAATTATGTATATCCTCCCATGCTGGGTATACTTTGAAGATCAAAAAACTATGTGAATAGCTCTATAATTGCACGAGATATCTTCTGGGAAACTGCAATTATAAACCTGCCCCTGCACAAGAGTAAATGAGCATGAAACCCAAGGAGGGATTAAAGCCTTTGGTCAATAATTTTTGGGAAGAGGAAAGTCTGCGCACCCATTCTCCCCCTTGGCCTCTTAACCGTGGCTTTAAAGGGTAATAAATGCTCTTAACTAATGGGATTGGAGAAGGGGCATAATTCCCACTGCCACCTTGACCTATTTTAAGAAGAGGTTAAATGCTCTTTAACTCTGGAATTAAAGTTGAGGAAATGAATGCTCAGAGGGATCCCTCTTCCCTTCTTTCTTTCTAAAAGGCTTAGCCGATGGGCATTTGGGAGAAGGCAATAAATGCCCTTAACCAATATGTTTAAAGGGAATAAATACCCTGGCACCCTTGCATTCTGGAAGAAACAAAAAACCATGCGCATCTCACCTCCTTGGCTGATGGAATTTGCTAACCAATGGAGAAAAAAGAAACCCTGTGCATTCTGCCCTTGTGCAATTCTATCAGAAAGAAAAAAGTGTTTATTCTCAGAAAGCATGTGAAGTATGCAAAATATGATAAATCATGTGAAGTTACGCGACAGCCCATGCCGCTGCACAGTATGTTCTGAGAAATCAAAATTACAGATATACCCCTACCATGGGATATCTCCTGAAAAATCAAACATACCTCTGCCACGGGATATTTTCTGAAAACTAAAATTGCAAGCTTACCCTCATCACAGAGCAGCAGTCAAGGGCTTGGAGAGCTTCTGAAGAGGCCCAAGTAGCAGTTCTGCGAAGGGAACAAGGCTCCCAAGGCAGCAATCAAGGGAGCCACATTCTGCCAATGGAACATCAGCATAGGAGGGCCATCCCGTAGATGCCTTGGTTGGGATATGGTCAACACAAAAAAAGGCCCCCCTTGGGGTGTTCCGATCACCTCCCTTGAGAATGGTGTGCTTAAGGGACTCGTCACCTTTTGCAAATGATCAATTAAATTCAAATGGGCTTATACATTTACACATTGAAATCAAATGGGCTCAAATGGATTTGCAAATGGAAATCGATTGGGCTTACAAACAAATGGAGATCAAATGGATAGAAGTTTTGCAAGTTTAAGGTTCTGAAAATGTAGCAAAAATGTTCTGAAAATATGTAGAAAAGTACAGAAATGCAACACCACAGAAATGTAACAAGTTTCAACAGCACCAGAAATGATGTGAAACAAGTTTTCAAATCAAATCAACACATTTCAACAATAGAAAAGTGCTCAACAATAGAAATTTCAACAACAGAAATGTGCAGAAATAAACACATCACAAATGTCATGCTGTATGCTTTACAGAAATGCCAAAGAAAGCTCTGCAATGTTGAAACTTTATTCTGCATATTGTAAATAGTCAACACAGTTTCAACAACATTACAGAAATATCTCCGATGGCGGGAAAATTGCAGAAATGTCCCCGATAGCGGAAAAATTGTAGAAATGTCCCCGATGACGGAAAAATTACAGAAATACCCCCGATGACGGGAAAATTGCTGAAATACTCCCGATAGCGGGAAAATCACAGAAATCTCCCCAATGAAGGAAAACTTATAGAAACACCCATGGTTGTGGGAAAATTACAGAAATAGCTCCATCTGTGGGGTCTCAAAATTATCAAAATACCCTTGTTCTGGTTTACGCCGTTTGCACGACTCGGTGGAGCGGGACCACGTCCCTTCTCTGAAGCGGTGTGCGCTCTCCTGAGTTCGGCTTATGGCTAACCATCCAAATCCATATATCTTTTCATGGAGCCCTGAGAAGTCTAGAAATTAAGACGAGGAAATACTCAAGAAGTCGAATGACGGGGTTATTTCCGAGAAGTCCAGAAATTAAGACGAAGAATACCCAAGAAGTCGAATCACGGGGTTATTCCCGATAAGTCCAGAAATTTAGACAATGAATACCCAAAAAGTCAAATGACAAGATTATTCATGAGAAGTCAAGAAATTAAGACAAGGAATACCTAAGAAGCCCAATGACATGGCTATTCTCGAGAAGTCAAGAAACGAAGTCAAGGACGCCCAGGAAGTCAAATGACGGGGCGATCTCCAAGAAGTCAAGAAATGTCAAATATGTTCCGAAATGTCAAAAGTAATTGGAATGCCCAAGAAGTCAGGAAGTGACAGGGCTATTTCCGAAAAAGGGTGAAAATACCTAGAAAGGGTCAGAAATTCCAATAACATCCCAATGTTTGGGAAAGTTGCAAAAATACCTGATGGAGAAAAATTACAAATATACCCCATCTCAGACAGAAATGTTCTTTATGGACACCAAGGCAACTTAAGAGTACAATCACAATCAAGAGCGTGATTGTGACCATGAAGCAACTCCGAGGCATCGATAATGATCATCTTGGCGATCAAACGGTCCTCGTGATAAAATTCAAGCTTAACTCTCCGATCAGGGGACACGAGTAAATGTAATGATCCAAATGTAGAATGAAGCAAATTCAAAGGCTCTGGTTGCAACTGGATATAATCCTGAAGACCTGATTACACAATCGGGACCATATGTAAAGGTCTTGAAGGATCGATTGTAATACAAATTATGTGTTCAAGGAAATAAATCTTCAAATTTCTTTGCAAGAGTATGTACTCAGAATGGGCAATCAAACTCATTTATGTCACAACTAAAAGAGGCAAAATGCGTTCTTCGACAGTTAATCAAAGGTGTTCGGACTCGTACCGATGTAAATTAACACCGACTCCGGTTGGTGGGGAAAAGTCCAGTACACGAACCCTAAATCGTCTGATAAATCGCAAAAGGCGCGGAATTAACAAATATGTCAAAATATACGACATATCCATCCAGCGAAGTCGGATGTTCCAAAAAATTCCGCGTGTAAACAGCTGGCATATCTCTAAAGAAGTCCCACCAACTACCTGCAACGAAATGGGTGTCATGATTCCTACATACTCTCCCCTCCAAGGCAAAGTTAGCATCTGAAAGAACTGATTGATCATAACTAAAATTTCCGCGAAGCGGTGTGGATAATAAGGCTCCAAGAAAGTGGTGTTCCCCTTTCTGAAGACAAGAATACTTAGCCTGATGCAGCAAAGCCAGTCGTTATAAAAAGAAAGACCAAAGGTCAAATGATGGGCAAAACCATAAGATATCCCACTTGGATCCTCAAGAGTGAATGTCCGGAAATCATATGAGCTATGAGCGAAATTCAATCCCTCTTCCCCTTGGGTGGGGACATAAGATAATAGCATAAGTGCTCATGATAAATACTCCAGTAGGCTCTGGTTTGGGTGATTCCAGAACAAGAAAATCAATGGCATTGTTGGATTCTCAACAGTTACACTTTGACATAATGATGGCAGCAATAAGCCAGCCCAGGCACTCAGATAATGGGTGGTCATGAACACACTCATGCCCCTGGGAGAACTGTGAGCTGTCAAATTCCCCAAGCCATGATAAATATTATATAAAGTAGTCGGAGCAAGTGCTAATCTGTGTCTATCGGCAAGAAGACAAGCCGGATATATATGCTCAAGACGCACTAAACCCTCCTCTCTATATAGCACAACAAAGGTAGCCAGCCAGTAAACAAAATATGCAGCAAGATAAATTTGGTCTGGCAACTTTTGGGGATTCCACCCCTCATGTTCTGGAGCAGAAAGATAGCGCAAGTTCTCTTGTGAATGTAAAATAAGTTGATAATATTGATTTAAGGGCTTATCATCCTCAACAAATTGCTCTTGAAAACAAACCGACCCATTGTAGAAATACCGCACCCATGCATTCAACCTGACTTTCACAGCCCCAACTGAAGCAGAAGGAGCTTTCTTCTTCCCAAAGCGAGCCAGATCTCGCCAAACTTTCATCAGAAATCTAAAACTCAAAGGAAACCCATGCTCTCCGGATCCGGTGGAGTAGTTCCCATGCAGATAATCAAAAGGGACACCTCCTCATAGGGGCGCCTAGAAATCAGAAGACCTGAAATCCTGTGGAAGCTCCATAAATCAATTGTTGTCTCTCCCTCAACGGTGACAAAAGTGTTAAATCTGCGATTGAATCGCTCAGCCAAGACCTGCAATAAGCCACTATAACAAGGATAACAATACAAGGTAGCTGTCACAGCATGGCGAATGCCAACATGCTCAAGAAGCCTGCTGTAATGGTGGAGTATTCCCATGAGCCACTCTATGGCCTCCCAAGTAAAATTTGTGTGAAGAAACAACGGACCACTTGCGGTACTAAATGGGTACAGCGCCACTCATAATTTTATCGATAAGCAAGAGCTTATCATATCCTTCAGAAGCAAATTGTGTACCTGAAGGAAGTAAAAACCAGCCAGAAGATGAATCTGAGGCCGCCTTATGCTTGCCAGATAACCCCCAGAAAGCAGAAGTAAATGTTCGAGCCTTGGTGTAACAATCAGCATTAGTGCTAAAGAACCCCAACTAGGTGGCACATGGAAACTGAGGCTGGCGAGTGAAACCCAAAAGAAATCCTGGAAAAAAAGTGTCGCAGCTGCCTAGCATGCTGCCTCGCCCCACTAAGATGGCTCTCTCAAGTTGGCAACGTTCAACTATCAAGCAAGTATCGTCCTCATCCATGTCATCCGAGACGAAATTTTGAATAAAGAAAAATAAATATTCATCCAATAGAAAATGCCTAGGATAGCCCCCTGGGCGCTCATATCTATAGAATCCTCCACGCTTGACAATCAAGGACAAGTCAACTATTCCACCTCCAGTTCATCCTCAGGAAGTGAACCTAAAGCAATTATGCTCAACCCTCGGTCGGGAGAAAACAAATTCTCCATGGTGATCCTCAGGGGACCCAATGGAGGCATCAACCTTCTTGAAACAATAGGGGCAATCTCCATATCCTGCCCTCGGAACCCACGAGCACAACCGTCTCTTGCACAAGAGATGTCGAACGGCCTACAAAAAAAGGAAGACAAAGAGATTGTCAAATGAGAAATAAGCATAACAAGCAGGAAGGACAGTAAAGTTATGGGCCATGAAAGCATTAGCAGAAGCCAATAATATTTTTAAGGGGCACGGGGCCGCCCGTTGTTGCCTCCATCTCCGACAAACCCCCCGTGGGGGGTATTTGTTGAACCCCACAAAGCTCACAATCAATTTATGATATTTTGGGAAATTTTCAGAAGTAGGAAGATTAAATGCACCATGTGATGGCCATAAAACGACATGGAATCGTCGTCATCGTATGGGTGCCTTTAAGGATCCCACTAAATGGGACTATTCACAAATTTACACGTGCTTTTGCGCGCGTAAATTTTTATCAAATAGTTGATGGGCGGAGTGGAGTTGCTCACTCACGCGATAAATCGACTACAAAGAGAATTATTAAGATCATTTAACCGACTTCGGTGCACTGAGGTGTTGTTCCCCATGTGACGGCCTATGTAGTTAAAAGTGCGCCTAGGCGAGCCCTATGTAGTTAAAAGCGCGCCTAGGCGCTCGCCTAGGCGCTGAGGCGAGGCCTGCTCACCTCGCCTTGCCTCACTTTGATCACAGTTGGTCTCACTCTCTCTCTATCTCACATAGACACACACATAACTTTGTTTTTGACGGTGGTCTGTCTCACACTCTCTCAGCCTATAGGATTTTTCTTTTAATTTCTTATCTTTCATAATGTGAGAGATTATCTTTTGACTCACCAGAATTTATTTTACGTCAGTATTCTGAATTTATTAGTTTCTTCATTATTGGTATCTTCATAGTTGTAATTTGGTTTATTAAATTCTATAAGAATTTAGTAAGTCATAGTAATTTGAATCATATGATTGAATGAAGTTAGGAAATTTATTGACTTTATATAGGAAATTTTATGATATTTGGACATATAGTTTATTTTTTGGAATTATATATATATATATATATATATATAATAAAATCTCGCCTCAAACGCCTAGGCGTTTGAGGCATGAGGCGACCCCCTGGTCGCCTCATGTCTCAAACTACAGCAGTCCCTTGCAGCAAAAGTGGCCAAAAGTAAATAGAGGAAGAATTCTCCACGTGTTGCAGCCTGGAATCTAGCAATAAAAAATGGCCTGAAAGAGATGGGAGGCCCCTTTTACAGCCTAAGGGAGCAGGGCCCCCCCTCCACCTCTCTCCTCTCTTTCAAAAATCGAGAGAAGATTGGAAGAGGGGGAACCCCTCCGACCAGGCAACACTGGAGGGGAACCCCTCCGGTACCAGTGGGCCAGAGGGGGGGCCCTCCGGTCATGAGGTACCGGAGGGAATTCCCCCTCTGGTTATGCAGTACCGGAGGAGGCCCCTTCGGTCCTGCAGACTGGAGGGAACCCCCTCCAGTCATCATTGAACCGGAGGGGGTCCCCCCTCAGGTGAGTTATAACCGGAGGGGACCCCCCCTCTAGTACAATACCACCGGAGGGGGGTCCCTCCGGTTCTCTCTTGTCTGAACAAGCAAAATTAGAAAAAAAAAACGAGAAGGAAAAGAAAAGAAGAAATGTGCAAAGGAGGGAGGGGGTCTATACCTTGACTCCTCACCTTCCACCGGAGCCACCTTCTACTGGAGTATCACCCCCTCCGCTCAACTTGGTAACGTCTATAAAAGGGGAGAGGAGACTTCGAAGAGAAGGATCTCTCTCACGAGAAGAAGACTTGAAGATGGAGCAAGAATAAGAAAGCTTGAGAAGGAAAGAAGAACAAGAGAGGGAGCCAACATGTGCACCCCTCTTGCTGCCTCTTCCCTCCCAAGTTTGAAGGAAAAACAACAAATCACAAGAAGGCCCTTATATTAGGGTATGTTAGCTAAAATGCCCCCAAGCCATAGAAAAAGGCCTTGTATTGTTTGAAATATATCATGAAAATTAGTAAAAAAAATAGATGGATGTTAGAAACGCATCAAAATTTGCTACATTGATAGAAATTATGGAAAAGTTCCTACAGAATTTGAGAATTGCATTTTTGCCCTCAAATTTCATGAAATTCTGCAAATATCCATGAAATTCAAGGAAAATCCCCAAAAAAATGAAATTAAAGCGATGGTTCAAATGGATGGTGTTGTTCTCCAAATTAGAGATATACCCTTGTTCCATCTCAAAGGGTCCAAAATAACGGTTTTACCTCAAAACTCTTATAAAATTGCGCGAGGGCCCAAAAATATAGAAGGGAAGCTCAGAAAAATCAAGGGATGTTCAAGGATGCACTAATGAAAGAGAAAAATTACAAATAAACCTCTCCTAAGAAAAAATTGCAAATAAACCCCTTTTAAGGGAAAAATTGCAAATAAACTCCTCCTAAAAGAAAATTTTCAAAAAAACTCCTCTTAAGGAGAAAATTGTAAAAAAAACCCTGCTTAAAGGGGAAATTGCAAAGAAGCCCTTCCGTGAAGGGGAAATTGTAGTAATTCCCAGAGATAAGCGGATGTCTCCCTGGGGCAAACAAGAAAGGGAAAGAAAGAAGAATTCTTCATCATAGCTGGTGCCATAAGGGCAAAAGAGATCTTAAGCGCTCAATCAAAGGTGTTTGGACTCGGTCCGATGTAAATTAACACTGACTCCGGTCGGTGGGGAAAGATCTCGTACACAAACCTTAAATCGTCTGATAAATCACGCCCGCGAAAATTATATGCAAGCTAATTGGCCTAAATATATGTGCATATTTTTTTCACAATTATTTATTTTCTCCATGTGTGTAAACAATGCTATACAAGTATATTGCACTCTGTTAATTAGTAAACTGTGGCACCACCCACTTTTCTTTAAAAGGAATAAAAATACAACCCTATAATGATCCTTCAAAATTGTAAGCACATATGTAGTATGGAATAGACTAATACATTTAAAGCTCTGTTAAAGAAAGTGTACCTAGTCATTGATGATTAACATGTGTCAATCGTCATGAATCTTTATAGAAATAACCAGGTTTGTTTTTGAAAGTGAATGGGAATAACCAGGTTAAGGATGAGATAATGTTTCTTTACTTTTGTCTCCCCATTTTGAGCAATAGATATGAATCTTTTACCTGGCCCACAAATTGTCATTAAGTCCTGGAAAACTTGAGCTCTCTCACAGTACCTCGTTGAAATAAGATATTGGGATGCTGAAGGAGTTTTTTTTTAAGTAACCTGAGACTATAAATTGCTAAAAGAATAGTCAAAATTAAAAAGGAGAATCACCTTTTAAAAGTGCCTAAAGAAGATGAGATAGCGACGCTAGCTTGCATAACACTATCTCCTTGATTGAAATGAAGCCTTCATCCAATGGATAATTATCCCCTAATTTGTCAATTAGATAACAGAATGGATCAGACAGTTTGCTAACGATTTTCCAGTCTACAAACCCAAATGGATATACCCAAACCAAGTAACCAACACATCATCTACCAATTTGATGCAATCTTGAGGACGAGAATCAACCCTCCCAAAAAGCTTGGTCACAAAAATTGTTTAACTTTTCAACCTTTCAAACCATTTTATTCATGTTCAAAGTCACCAGGCAAAACAACAATCTTGCACCTTGCAAGTATTTTTATGAATGCACAACCAACTGTGAACAAGCCACCAATATGCACAAGCCCATTTGTCCTCCTGGGCGTGTCATTCATCCATTAGATGTCACAGGTATGCAAATTAAATGACCTAGATGCAAGTTCTGAAATCTGAAGCATCTTTTACATTCATAGCAGTTGTATGCCCAAAATCAAGGTGATCATGCAAAGAAACAAACAGAAAAACTAACAAAAGGAAAATAAAAAATATAGTTTTATTACGTGTACCTTCAATGCAGTTATTTGGTCATCCAGCTCCTTCGGCCTTGACATATCAAGACCCCTGTCATCAAGGAATTAGTTGAATGTTTGCCATACCTAAATAATAAAACTGATAAACAAGGATAACAGCAATTACTTCCAACGTATTCTGTTTTTCAACTTTTTCTCTATCAGTCCTACTCCTTCTAGAACATTTGTTATGTCATATATCCTTCTCTTTTGAACCTGTCAAAACAATAATAACCACAACTCAACAATAAACTTTACTGTAGACAACACAGACAAAAGGTTGCAGAAAAATTGGAAAGCACACAAAAACTTATAAGTCAGATCACAAAGCTCCAGAAGTTTGGAAAGCACATAAAAATGCATAAGTCAATAGTTTGGACAAGGCTTATACATCCAAAATATCAGCTGCTTTGTTCAAATCAAGAGTACCATCCTCTGCTTGCTGAAGCAAATTGATGAACTTCTTTGTTAGCAAGCCTGCAAATTATATTACAGCAATAAAATTCATTAATTATAAGGCAGATCACAAAAGGCAAACAGACAAATAATAGCATTGGATGCTTGGGAATGCTGGCTTGCCTAAAGAGCTATCATATCGGCAGCCACTAACAGGATGCAAAGTATCTGGAGAACCTGAAACAAGGACAACCAACTAGACCCTTGTTAGAAACATAAAACTGGTAAACTCTACACTAACATAGACAAAAGAATAAGTGGAAGATCAATAGCAGAAAAGGACATCACCATCATTTGATCCTGGAGTTAGAAGTCCACCTCTTTTGTTTTTTGAGCCCTTTTGTTTTCTACACCGCTTTCCACCTGTGTTCAATACAGTTGGAAATACATGAAGGCCAACTGCTTCCTTCTGCCCTTGATCAAATGTCCCTTGACCACCCCTAATTTCTTGTTCCTTTGTTTCATTTGTTTGATTTAGCTACAAAAAATACTACATTAAGTACAAGATAGTAACCCAAACAAATCAATCAAGGAAAATACACAATTCAGGAGAGAAAAAAGGCCAGTCAAAAGTATACATCACATTATAGTTTAACCTACCTAATAACAAATATAAACAGCAAGCAAGAAAAAAACTGGTTCTTTCTTAAGTGCATGAAGATATGATATTGTTACAAAGAAGGAAACTACTCGTGGAACCTAATGATTTAGCATAATCCCAAAAAGTGTGCCTTTTCCTTATCTAGAAAAAAAGAGTACAGAGCAGAATAACATTATATACATTGGATTTACTTAAAGCCTTACTCAACTACTAAAATGATTTGCTAGACTATTTGCACGTGTGGCGGATAGTATACCTCTTACTGTAGTGCAAATTCACAGCAAGACAGACTGGACGAAGGCATCTATTTCCCAAGACATGTACCACAAATCATGAATGGATGACATAAAATGGTCAATTGCATGTTCTTAGATATGTACAATATTGATTAACCAGACGATACAGCATTACAATAACAATGTCTATCAACAATAAATGAGAAACAAGGACATATCTTCCACCTTTGCAGCATCCAACATCTAATTGTCTACAACTACGTCGC
This sequence comes from Amorphophallus konjac, assembly GCA_022559845.1. Classification (NCBI taxonomy): domain Eukaryota; kingdom Viridiplantae; phylum Streptophyta; class Magnoliopsida; order Alismatales; family Araceae; genus Amorphophallus; species Amorphophallus konjac. The sequence continues at coordinate 175,858,479 of CM040128.1, read as the reverse complement.
TCAGATCCTCTGAGGACAGGAGTGCCCATATCAGGATCCACAATTGTTCCTTCACTAGATAAAACACAATTCCATACTTTAGTCTGAATTTCCCAAAGCAAGAAGCATGCCCATGGTCAATCCAATAACAGAGATGATTTCATACAAGTAGTGAGTAAAACGGGTCCACATTAAAATGCAGCATTTGACCCACCAGATAATAGGCCCACCTGAAATATGGTGCATAAAATAGAATGACAGCCAGGAGTGCTGTCTCAATTCGCAATATTTATTCACTTGGCAAAATCAGTATAGGTTGTAGCTTCTTGATCAATGACTATCACTACATACAGATAGTTGCTCAAACGATGTTTGGAGGAAAAAAAGAATCAGAAGGCAGATTCCGGGATAACCACATCATATAGATTTTCTACAAATCAGAATAATGTTGAGCTATTACCAGATGAGTTATGATCATGTCAAAGATTTGACCTTGCTTTTACAATTTGTTTCTCCAAAATATTAACATGGACAGTGCAGATTCAAGGAGCCTGCCAGATTTCCCCTGCATCAAAAAAAAGGAAAAGAAAAAATAGGATGTGGAGGAAACTTGGAGGCATGGTTTGTAAAATCAGCCAGATCAGATCAAGATCAAAACAAGTTCCAGACTAACTATTGGTGGTGGGGGATGAGTGGAAGGAGAATCACCAGGATCTGGGATCAGCTAGAATCAGATGTGATATACCAATTTGGCCAGGATCCAGTGGGATTGGATGGGATCAGATTCAAGTCAGTTGATTCCACCTGTTTTACCGTGATTTGGGACGATTACCACCAATCCATATCAGGATTAGCGATCAGCATCAGAATCAACACCAGCTAATTCAACCTCTCGATCCAATTGTGAATTTCATGCCTGTGGACACTGATGCGGTGCACAAATGTCAAGGTTGGAACAAATTTTTCCTAAATGACCCCTCAAACATGAGGACAATATAGTTTTTAGTTTCTTGATTGTGAATTCCAGAGTGGATGTCCATGGCAAAAGGGCAAGAACTATGACATCTGGTAAAAAGAGACGTCCAATTAAAGAGCAGAGGAAGAAAAGATCAATGGCGTGGACAAAGCCTATATATGACGAGCAGATATGAAAATGTTATAAGCAATTGACAAACACAATCAATTGACCAGAGCCATATGCCATGACTCACTCTAAATAACTTCCACATAAAGTCATAAAGAAGAGCAATGTAACCTCTAACGTCTGATACTTTTCACTTTGTGGAAAAAAATGATAACTTTCAGGTTTTATTGGGGTCCTTCCTGCTAAATGGCAGGACTAACCCAAACCCGATACAAACTGAATTAGGCCCATTCAGGATGCGCACTTCATTGGTTGAGACTCCCCCATCTAAGTTATGATTCAGGTTGACCAAATTCAGCTTTAGCTCAGCCCGATTAACCTACCCAATCCAACCCAAGTCGAGCTTTGTATAAATTAGGGATTTATTAGCCCTTTCGTTATTTATTACTATCACTTAAACTGACGGAACATCCATGTTGTTTGTCAGCATGAAATCCAAACAATTAAGGCTCTTAGGCTGTAAAGCCCTACCGAGAAAACTAACCAGAACTCTTGGGAAAGCTTGACCCAACCCAAATTCACCGGGATGAACTTGGTTGTATTTTTGTCCATTGGTGGGAGCTGATACAACCTCGCAGTTGCCCACAAAGTGCTCATCCAACTCTCCCACACCCAAGGGACAACCCAAAAAAATGATGTATACAAGTTTTAAAAATATCTTCCTCCAAAAACCTCTACATAAAAAGATGTACACCCCACAAGGACAAACGCATCCCCCAGATACCAGGTCAGTGTCATATCATCCACTCTAAAAGAAAGAAAAGGCGATGTTGTTCCTTTCATCTATGTAACAATGGAACACTCCATCCAACTATTTTCTTTCCCTGAAAAGCATGTCATTTTATCACATTATCAAAAATAAAAGAAACAAATCATTCAACAGCCTACTAGGTCTACAATAGACCCTACTATTCCACCCCCTAATACCTGGAGAGTGTTATGCACGATCAACCACCAAATCTTCTTGCCACCTCAGGCAGTAAATATTCTAGTCCCACTCTCGATTAGCTGGTTAACACTTCCTTGAGAGTGCCAGGAATGCTACTACCTCTGGAATATTTCTCTCCAGGTGGGCAGCTTGCGAAGAAACAGTGCAAAAAGGTATTTGATTCCTCCCCTTCATCGCATAAACGGCAGCTAGTCCTTATCTCCTGGATGACACACATAATAGTATACATTTAACAAATCTATAATGCAAAGATCATGTATGATTCCACAATCACAACACAATGATTTAACCGACCAAGGGAAGTTGAAGTTTAATATAGACTTATGATACCATGCTTCTCAACCAAAATCAAGGTCAATTCAGGATTTGGACCACTCCAACATTGTTCCAATCAGATTTTAACCAGACACAAGCGTCTTCCAGCAGAGTATGCCTAATTTTTTCAATTCAAGGCGAGTCCATTACATCAAAAGTGAATACACCAACCCACCATGGAGAGGAAGGCTCTCCGTAAAGAAGAAAAGGAGACACTACGAGGGATAACGAATTCGCAGCCTTTTATGAACAAACAGATCATAAGTGGCCACAGCAGAGATCGATCAGCATCACTATCAGAAAGAAAATAGAGGATTCTGTATCTGGGCTCTTTCTTACTGTATTATCACAGAACAATCGCGGCATCCCACAAAAAAGAGCATGCAGATGATGTCAAGTGATCGAGGGGGGTAAAAAATAACAAGACATCTAGAATAGAGGAGTGAAAGGAAAAGAAAGATGCCGGACGCCAATTATCTCATCGTTAACTAAACCAGATCCGCCAAACTGAAATCGCACCAAAACCGGGGGGACTCACCAGGCCGGGAGCAGCTGAGAAAGCAGGAGGGACCTTCTCCTTCTCCGTGGAGGCTGCGCGAGGGAGATCGGAGATCTTATCCTTGTTGGGAGCAACAGTAGCAGCAGCAGCAGCAGAGCTGGTGGCGGCGGGATCAGAGTTCCTAGCGTTGTTGCCCCCATCCGCGGCGGCAACAGTGAACTTCTTCCCGGCGATGGCGTCGATGCGCAGGAATCTGCCCTTGAAATCGGAAAGCGGGAAGTGTGGGGGATCAAAGGAGGAGGAGGGCCTGGTGGAGGAGGGAACAAGGGGAGACCGAGGAGGAGGGAGCGAAGGGGAAGGCCCGGGAGCGGGGGCAGCAGCGGGCGAGGGGGAGGGGAGGGGGAAGAGGCGGGTGGCGGGGCGGAGGGCCGCCTGCGGAGGGAGGTGGTGGGGAGGGAATTGCTGCGGCGGGCGGGGCGGCTGCGCCGGGGAGAGGCTGGAGCCCTCGGCCCCCGCCATTATTTTGGGGATCTTCGCTGCTGCGCCCTCTCCTGCTCAGGAGGGTCAAAGGGGAGAGGGCTGGTGGCGGGGAGGGTAGGGTTTTGAAGATGGGAGGGAAAAGGGCCACTGAGAGAGAGAGAGGGGGGGTGACAGAGGAGAGAGAGGGAAATTAGATATGTTTATTTTTTTTATTTTATGTCTCTCTTTTTTTAACATTTGCCTACATTCGTTGTTTTCTTCTGGACGAGGGTGGGAAGTGCGTTGTACTTTTTTTCTCGTTTTTTGCTTGCGTCAAGAAGCAGCGGGAAGGGTGTTTTGGGGAGAGCTGGAGGTGGAGGTGGAGGTGGCGCACGCGGTCGAGTTCGAATCCGCCTGGCCCGCCTTTTTTGCGAGAGGGAGGGTGACGGGCGTGACGGAAGAGGAGCAACGGCCATGCGGGATCGCGAAGAGCAGTGGTGATTATTATTTAGGTTCAGTTCGAAATCTAAATTGAATAAGTAGTTTTGATTCGGGTTGATATTTTAAATTGTTTATTTTAATTTAAAATTAAATTATATTAAAAATATTTTTTATTAATTTTTATTTTAAAAATTAATTTAAATTAGATAAATCAATTTTTTTAATATTTTTGTCAATTTAATTAACCCTAAAACTCATATGTCAAATGAAGACTCTCGATCTCACAAAGACGGTCGCAACGTCACAGCGGATCATCGACTCGCCACGTCTTCTCTCTCCTCCTCATCCTCATTCGACCTCTCCCCTTTGGCCCTCTCCTCCTCCTCGCCGACTAAGTCGCAGCTCTCGCGAGCCAACAGTAAGGACTGGGCAACCCGCAATGTTAAATATGTGATATAAAAACTATTAAAACATATGAACAATGCACTCTTGTAACATTTTCGATGAATGATAACGTTACAGGACTGCAACGTTGGAAAACATAAATTTGTGCAACGCATGAATGTTACGCGCGTGTCCTTAAACCTATATATAGGCCCATTGGCTAGCCCAAAAACACAGCATAATAATTTCGTACGAGTATATCTCCCTATTCTGTTTTTTTTTCTTCGTTTCCCTGTAATTCTTATTTATTTTGTACCGATTTCTTGAAAGTAAGATTAAGATTAGTTAAGACCCTCTTTAGATATCGGTTAACGAGAGAGAAGAAATCGCTCGTTATATCTCTAAGAAGACATTATCACGAGACCCAACATGGGGTGACAATAAAATTTTTAGTTTTAACAACTACGTGATTCGACCCAATTGACTATATTTCTAACTCTGTTTTATTTTTATTTCTAATTTATGTCATTTCTGAAATTATATTCCCAAAATTCAGATTCTGAGAAGTGTTTTCATTTAATTATAACTATTTCCAGATAATATAGATATATAAAAAATGGGGGAAATCGATTCTGTTTAAATTTCTGGTTTTTGAAAATAAAATTATTCATGTTTTAAATAAATTTTATTTACAAAATATGAAATTCTAAATTCTAACTATTTCTATTTTTCAAAAAATAGAGTTTCTACAATCATTTCTGTGTTAAATTACTTTTGTTTACACTAAATTAATCTCTCAAAATCTGCTCTTGTTTACGGAAAAAACATTTCTGATGTTTTAGAAAATTCATAAATTTGTTACTGTTTAAATAAACTATTTCTATTTTTAAAAAATCAAAAAATCCTGAAAATTGTTCCTGTTAAATTAATCATTTCTGTTTTCAGATAATTACAATCTGAAAATTATTTCTGTTTACAAAAAATATTTATTTCTATTTTTTGGAAATAAAATCCTACAAATTGTTGATTTTGGTTAGTTTAAATAAACTGAAAATAAAATTCTGAAAATTATTACTTGTTGGAAAAAATATCATTCTTTGTTATTATTAAATTGTGACTTATTAGTTAGTTGTGAAAATTGATTATTTGTTAATTTTATATATTCAAGTTTGTTGACAAAAACCAAAATTATTTTGTTTACATATTATATTACCTCACATTTCTATAAATGGCCAACTTAACTGAGGAAACCCTTAGTGCCAAACCTGGAAATTTTGATGGAGTAAACTTTAGGAGGGGGCAAATTTTTGGCTAACCACCCTCATATTGATCTCGGCCATTGGCGAGAGCACCACTGAAAGTCGCAGGTCGAGTTCCTCCCATCAAACCACCTCATGAGTTCAAACTCGTGTCTCTCGTGTCGAAACCGAACCCGAGTCATCCACTTTCATAACACCCGAAGAAATATACTATCATTGCCTTCACCGGATATTAGGAGTCTTATCTGACAATCTCTTTGATTTATATTATAACTCCAAAATTGCTAGTGAACTGTAGCACCCCTTATAAAAATGAAAAAAAAAATATATAGACTTCCCCCCCCCAAAAAAAAAAAATTAGATAAACAAAGGATATAGCGCCCAAATGCATGGGCGCTATTTCCATAAATAGAATCCCTTCCAAGGGCGCCATTTTTCCTGAGGGACAGGTTGTCCGACATCTTCTAGAAAAGTTGGAACACTGATAGGTTATGTTGCTGGCAATGTGTCCTTGCCCACAAATGATTGAAGCACTAGCTAGCAAGGCACTATCCTATGACAGGACAGTAAGGTTGTAGGGTCTTGCTCCCCTCTTTCCGCTGGCGAGGCACTATCCCCTGACCATGGACAGCAATGATCTAGGATCCTGTTCCCCAACCGGACCCGCAAGACAATGAACCAATGCTTCGCGTTGGCAACCAGATTTCCTATAACTATTTTCCTCCGTAGACAGACAGAGGCTACTACCGTTATTTCGTTACTGTAGAGGGAAATATCTCCCTTCTTTGCCTTGGAAGACGTGAAGGAGTATCTTCTTCCCGCAGTCTACGTTCTACTGCCATCCTCTTGAAGTTGTGAAGTGACTTTCTTTATTATTCTATACCTCGTTAGTCACGTCAAGGTAGGTGTTCTCAAGATCTAGCCTAACTAGTAGTTAAAATAGGGTAACATGCATGCTAGTTTAACCTTCCATGTCTGTAGTATAACCTGATCCGTTGAAAATGGCATAACCGGATCTGTTGAAAATGGCGCCCAAGGGGTTGCCTCCATTTCTTGAAGGGCGCCCATGACCTTGGCACCATTTCATGAAATGGCCACTTTGCATATAGTCGTCATTTTTAAATTGATCCATGTTTAAAAATTAATATCTATGAAATTAAACCTAAAAATTTATGCATGAGCATGATCTCGCAATCTTGCTATTTTTCTCTGTCTATCAATGTCTCTACTTCCTAATTCAGTGAACACTTTATAAATCACGAACAATGACGTTACTGCATGTTCAGTAATTAGTAGTCATCATGTTCAGACATTAATATCTATAGAACTCAATCATAAAACTCCTGCATGAGCATGACTTTGGAATCCCGAGATTTTTCTCTATCTAAATAACCTGATTTATTAAACCTTGGAATTATTAAGGCTTCATTTTATATTGAGTTCCTGTAGAAGAATTAAGAGGCATTTAATCAGTCACTTGACCTGCATAGTGAAAATCAATATGCATTGATGCAGAAATATGAGATTGAAGTTCAGATCATAATAGATATAATGTGCTGAAGATTCTGTAATTAAGAATATGAAATCATCATTAACTCTGATCTAGTATCAACCCTATATGCAGACCAACACAAGGTAACATAGACCTTGATATGCATGATACACTACTAACATAGACCCTATATGCAGACCAACTCAAGGTAGCACAGACTAGCATCGACCTTATATGCAGACCAACTTAAGGTAGCACAGACTAGCATCGACCTAATATACAGTCTAACTCAAAGTAGCACAGACTAGCATCGACCCTATATGCAGACCAACTCAAGGTAGCACAGACTAGCATCGACCTTATATGCAGACCAACTCAAGGTAGCACAGACTAGCATCGACTCTATATGCAGACCAACTCAAGGTAGCACAGACTAGCATCGACCCTATATGCAGACCAACTCAAGATAACACAGGCTAACACAGACCTAATGCAAAGTAACTCAGACCTTGATATACATGAAAACATTGACTAACATAGACCTTAATATACATGAAAACATTGACTAACACAGACCTAATGTAAGATAACACAGACCTAGATATACATACACAGACCTAATGCAAGGTAATATAGACTAACACAGACCTAATGCAAGGTAACACAGACCTTGATATACATGAAAATATTGATTAACACAGACCTAATACAAGGTAACACAGACTAACACATACCTAATGCAAGGTAACACAGACCTTGATATACATGAAAACATTGACTAATACAGACCTTGATATACATGAAAACATTGACTAACACAGACCTAATGCAAGGTAACACAGACCTTGACATACATACACAGACCTAATGCAAGGTGACACAGACTAACACAGACCTAATGCAAGGTAACACAGACCTTGATATACATGAAAATATTGACTAACATAGACCTAATGCAAGGTTGTTGTGCCCATGTGGTTTTGATGATAGCAAACACTACAAGTCACACTGTGTTTGCATGAAAGATTGAATGAGCATCTGGTCTTTGCATATTATGTTGCATACAACTTCATCAGAGTGCACGCCTGGCATTTCATCATACAGGGTACAGGCACACACATATTTTCCTTTGCGTATGTAGAGAGTATGTGCACTCACTGTTCAACTCGATGCATATGTTTGTTGCTTCTTAATAAACCTCGGTGCATACTTGGTTTATATGTATTGCTAAGCTCGGTGCATATTTTGTGTAAATATTCAAAGTCAGTGCACACTATGTGTCCGTCTTACTTTGCATCTCGTATTGCATCTTATGCATATGAGGGCTGTGGTGCTTGCGTCTTATGTTGCGTCTTATGCACATTTGTGTCTTAGTGCAAGTGTGCGTCTCATATTACGTCTGTGTCTCTACGTCTTATTCTGCATCTCATAGTAGCACGTACGGTCGGTGTAAGATTTGGTTTCAATCGATCAACGTCGGTACATTCCTATATTTACCTACGTTTGAGCTATACAACGTCCGTGCAAAGTCTGTTTATGCACGACTAAAGTCTGTGCACATCTCTTTTATGCAATAAAAGGTCCGTGCATCTCTCAATTCAGAGTCCGTGCATATCTCAGTCCTTGAGAGGATAGGTCCGTGCATTACATTTCATAGTCCGTGGTTCTTTTCATAATCCGTGCATACTTTTGTAGAAACACATGCATACTCGGTGCTGTTCTTGCTATAAGCATATAAAGGTCCGTGCATGGTTTGCATCATGCATACACACAAGGTTTGTGCATGCCCAACGTCCGTGCATGTCTTGTTATAAAGTCTGTGCACACTAGTCTTATGCTATTCAAAGTCTGTGCAAAATCTACTCCTTCTAGTTAATAACACTGACTGTTATGCTTATTCTTTGCCATGACAGGTAAGGCCCACGATCAAACATTTTGAGGGCAGAACTAAAGAAGCACGTGAGCTCGAACTGAGATAAGAAGGACACGTGATCCGAGGCAGAAAGCAAGCTGTTGCTCATGACACGTGGAAAATCATTATGCTCAGATGCTGCCATGTGTCCAGTGGGGATCCGATCTGGACGAAAGTTTGGGTGGGAAATGTGGTCTCCACACGCCCATCTCTCAGCTGGCTATAAGTAGAGGATGATTCGATGAGAGAAGAGAATAGAGAAGAGCTTCAGAGAAGAATCAGAGAGCGAGATAAGAGAGCAGCAGAAGAGGAGATTCTGAGGGAAAAGAGATAGAGCGAGAGCAGCAGAGCAGAGCAGAAGTAAAAATGAGAAAGCTCGTGAGATCGAGAGAAGAAGAGAGAGATAGAGAGAGAGTGTGAAGAAAGAGCTCGAGGAGAAGAAGATAAAAGACTTTTCTGAAGATTAGTTCCAATGGACCTTGGATCAAATCCAGGCCAGTCAGTTCCCTGAGAGCCACATTTGTCTACCATCGTATACAGCTTTCTGTCGCTGTGATTTCTCATTTCTTATTTTTCTTTTACACTCTTTATTTCAAGTTGTTAGTCAGCAGAGCAAGCTGTAACGCTAAGCAGTTGCAGATAAGGATTCCTCTAGTCGGCTAAGCTGTATTGCCCAGCGGAAGCAAGCTGTGAAGCTCAGCTGGTGTAGGCAAGCTGTGAGGCCCAGCGGTTTAAGCTGTGTATCAGCAGAAGCCACACTCGGGTTGAGTGTGGAGTGGACGTAGGTCTGCGGACCGAACCACCTAAAAATTCCCTTGTCTACTATGGTTTGATTATTTTATTCTTAACCGCTAGATGTATGCTTAGGCTCGATCTAAATTGTCTGTCTAGCGAGGAATTTGTTTTCATCTTGTTCATTTAATATTGGTTCTGAGAGAGTCATTTTGAATTCTTGATCATTATGACTGGAGAGTGTCAAATTCACTCAAGTCACTTGAGCGTCTAAGTTGCATTCGTTTGTTTGATTGGGTTCAGTCAATAGCGTAGGTTTGCTTAGGAGTCTGCACTCTTGCAGCTCAACTGTTTGATCAAGAGAATCTTTGTCCTCCTTATCTTGTATACCTTAACTAGTTTTAATTCCGCTTTCATGTCTAATTACAGTTTTTAATTGGGTGATTTTTAAGAGGGGTTCATTCACCTCCCCTGAATCCGAGCCTTACACCCCAATAATTGGTATCAGAGCGGGTCTCTGATTGATCAGATCCAACGATCTGTAAAGGATCCTGCTGGTTTTAGGTGCATCCTTGATTTTGTTGAGTTTACTGTTCGGTCTGTGCTTGAATCTCATCAATGGCATCTCCTACTGTTTTCAATGGTTCCAATCTTAATTCATGACTTGGTGGCCTTTGTACATACATGAACTCCATTGATCCAAAAATATGGAGACTCGTATCAAAAGGCCCACATAAATTACCTCAAAATCAGACCAAATGGTCTAAAGATGATAGGATAAAAGACAGTGAGAATAGCATAGTCTTTAACACTCTGAGAGATTCAGTGAACATTGATATGTTTTCATGTATTGCAGAATGTACATCTAAAAAAGAGATCATGGACAGAATCATATCTATTCATGAGGGGCGAAAAGAAGAGTGCTTGATGGCCAATCGAAGGGATCAGACTGAAGAAGCAGCATCCCAGGTAAGCACTGAATCAGAAGATATTTCATTTGATGAACTGGTAGAAATGTATGATGAATTGCTAGAGAAATCTAGGAAAATTCAACCTGAGAATAAAAAGTTGAAGAAAAAGATTAATCAGATTAGTTCGAATGAATCTTATGAAAATTGCCCAAAACTGAAAAAGTCTCATGATGCTTGCTTAACTGATATTCAGAATTATAAGAAATAATTGGAAGATTTTGAAAATATTGTTTCAGAAATGAATGAACTGAAGTCTGAAAATGAAATCTACAAGAGACAGATTATAGAGAATAATGGAAAGGTTAAAAGACTTCAAGAAGAAAATCAAGCTAAACTTGTCAAGCATAAAGAACAAATTTCTCTGCTAAAAAATGAAAATGATGAATTGCATTCTAGAATTCCTGAATTAAAAGAAACATTGAGATCAAACAATGATGATCATATTCTGATAAATGAACGTGTTCAGAATAAGCAATTAATAAGACAGAATGAAGAACTCAAGCAATTGAACACTACTATACACTACAAGAAAAATGAGATATATGGGCAGTTTCGTTAGTGGCATTTGTTAAAAGTGCCCCAAAAATAGTATAAGTAGAGGCATTTCATTTTATATTGCCCCTAAAATATTTATAACTCTTAAATTATATTAACAAAAGTTTTTAAAAATGCTCCTAAAAATCTCCACTTGAAACTCGCAAGCTTTGGAAGTCGTAACTGCTCCCCCCGCGCAATTTCTTTTCCCTCGTAGACTTCTTCGGTTTCCCTCTCGATCGGAGTTTCCTAATGCCAGAAGACTCCTCAATCCCCCTCCGCCTCCTCGCCTCCGCGGCTCCCTTCTTCCCCCTCGCTCTGTCTAGCTCTGCCCTCATCCTCAAAGAGCAAGCACTTTTTCTCCTCTCCCCCGCCCCTCTCTCGTTCATCTGAAGTAGAAGCTGTAGCAAGTTTCTGTTCGTCTTCTCTTCCTCTGATTGATGCCTAGTGCGATGGAAGACCTGAGATCTTCTTTAGGGGATCACGTGGATCTCGTCTCGGATATGGTCGAGAAGCTCTCCTCCGATCTCCGCAGCGGGTTTCGTCCGGCTTATGAGAACTTCATCGGATTCTTCCACGCTATCGACTGGAAGGAGCCGTGGTTGATAGGTTTAATATCCTTTCATGCAATGTTGCTGCTGATCACTATCATCTCAAGGAAGAATGTAAATTTTCAACTGTGCTTATCTATTATGGCATTTTCTGGTGTGTTTCTTGCAGAGAGGATAAATCATTTTTTAGAGGAAAATTGGAAAAGCTTTGCAGGCCAGAACTATTTCGACCCTCATGGCCTTTTCATCTCAGTACTCTGGTCTGGTCCACTCCTCCATATATCAATGTTGATTGTGGTGAATACTCTTTCTACTTTGGTCAAGCTGATCATACAATGGAAAAGAGCAGAACTTAGACACCGTGCTAGACTTGATCGCGGCAAACAGGATTGATATATTCTCTATGATTATGATTGGAAATTAGCAGCCTGAAAAATTTCGGGTTTTTTAGCTAGTAAGAGTCCCTAGGTTTATGCCATCTCTCTCCCTTGTTTATGTCCTTGTGTTTCTCTTACAGCCGTCAGCCAGGTTCTGCAGCACTTGAGAGTTTTTGCCCAATCCAAGCAATTTTGAGCTGAAGACTATACTTAGTACCAACTTGTTATTTTTCAGAGGTTTCCACTTTCCAGTTGTAACAGGGGTTAATTCAACAGATTCTGGTCCTAAAAGTGTATACTTGTGTTGGACAACCATTCACCCATTTGGAGTAGTTTTTCTTTCTTTCAACGTAAGGAAAAAAAAGCACTTTCTCACCTCTTCCTCACCTTTACCCCTGGTCTACTGTCATTCTCCCCCTTGTCGCTCGCCGTCGTCACCCTCGGCCTCCCACGAGCCCCCACCGCCACCGTGCTTCCCTTTCTTCTTCTTCCTCTTCTTCTTCTGCCGCGAATAGGCTCGGCCCGGCCCTGCCTGCCCCGCCTCACGCAGCCAGCCACCACCACTGCATACATTATGTCATCCTTTTTATCAATTCATTGGCAACATGGATAATTGTTACATAAATTTTACCTTGGAACATTGTTTTATCCTCCTTGTTTCCATTTGCTTTCCTTACATGTAGATCACGTGATAAATGTAGAAGATCCTAGTTCAGAAACAATGTAACTCCATCCCTCTCCCCCTTTGTTGCAATTTTTCTATTATTCTCTGTCCCATGGACTTCCTCTCCACCAGCAAGCATGCACTCCAATTTTCAAAGTTGGCATACCCCGTATGTCAAGTGACAAAGTTCCCCATTTCTAAACAATTTCTGCACTTGACCTTTTTGCCAGCATCTCTCTCCTCAGCCTTCCATTTTCCACATTCTTATTGCCCTTCCCCTTTTAGTGGATCATCTTTTTCTGCAGTAAAACAGTCTTCATACACTCATAATTCTTCTTTGTATCCAAAAACATATATGTATTATGACAAACAAGAATGCACAAGAAAATGACAAGACTCGCTAGAAGGGAATTACACAAAGGCAACAGTGATGTTACTGTTGGGATAGGGGGTTCAATAATTCAATTTTATTGCTTTCCAGAAAAAATTATATGATTCTAAAAAAATTGTCATCTCTAAAAGAACATCAAGATTGGGATCACTCCAGTGCATCAAAAAAACACCCCATTTGCTAGGCATCATAGGTTCAATGACATTTTGGAAGCTAGTTGCCAAGTTTACTACTAGGCAAGGACACCCATCTTTTCACCAGTAGATGGCCTTAGATTTTTGTCTTAACACAAGCACATTTATTTTATTTCCCTAATTATGCATCCAGGAATAAGGAATTAAAAATTAGATTTCAGAACTGGACATGTCCCATGGGTACAAGTTCAGTTTTGGGACAAAACCAGTTCTTGCTAGTTCCTACCACCACAACCAGACCGGCCAGTTTCCAGCAACTCTGGTCTAGAAATCAGTTCACCTGGTTTTTCATTCCATGCTAGGAATCGCCTATATCTGATACAGCTTCTTGCCTTAGCAAAATCTACTAAAACTTAACTAAACAATTAGCTGATGTCTACCATCTGTCAGTGGGCAGTACAATATCTGGATAGCTTAGAGAACATGTTCCATATGAAGTGGTGTAGCATTCTAGGTCCCATAAGTTCTGTATAGGCCAACTCTTGCCAGCTCCTACCACCAAAACCAGACCAACCAGTTTCCAACAACTCTGGTCTAGCAACCAGTTAACCTGGCTTTTCTTCCCATGCCCGGAATGGCCTATATCTGATACAATTTCTTGTCTATACAAAATCCATCAAGAACTTGACTGAACAAACATCTGACATCTACCATCTTTCAGTGGGCACTACATTATGTGGACAGCTTACAGGACCGAGGCAATAGGGGCACATTTTAAACTGCCCCTAAAGCTAATCAAAATGCCCTTAAAGGTTTTTAGGGCATTTATCTCTATTTTTTGGGGCATTTCTAAAATGTCCCTAAAAGTCTATTTTCTTGTAGTGATATCTGAAAGACGTCTTGCATTAGAAAAGGGAAAAACTGCTTGTAAAGAAGAATCTGAAAAATTGAGTAATCTGGAACAAGAACATGAGAAATATAAAACTACAAACAAAGTGCTAAGTGAATGTGTTAATTGTAGTGAACAAGAGATTGCCAGTTATTAATTACACATTTCTTCCTTAGAAAAGGAAATTTGTGAATTGAAAAACTCTCTGTCAAAAACTCTAAAAGATAAAGAGAAGTCAAAAGCATCCTTGAAAGATGAAGTGAGTGTTGATATATTTCTCCTCTCGTCCCTTTCTTCCAATGTCTTCCCAATGTCTATTCTACCATATCTGATATGAGAAACGAATGAAGACAGAAGGAAAGGGAGGAAATAAAAAACTGTGATCGGCATCAAAGCGCCGAACGTGATGAACACGTCGTGCCTTGGAAAGAGGGAGAGACACTCGCCTAGCCTGCAGCACTGGGAAGATGAACAGTTCAGGGAGAACCGCCTAAGGCATGCACGGTGTTACGATAGACCGTTCAAGGACGCTGCAGAAGATGCGGGATGAAGCGCTCCTGGAAGGTGAACGGCTCTAGCACGACCGCAGGAAGAAGAAGGATGGTTCAGTCTTCACCGCACGTCTCCTTGAACGGACTGTAGGGAACCGCTCAAGACCACCAAGCCAGAAGTCGCAAAGGGTCCAACCTCCACCCTCTCCAGTCGGCCAGAGGGGATGGGCCTCGTGCTAGGGATTGCTGACATGCAAAACGACGTAAAAACACAAAGAAAAAACCTAGATTAGAACTAAATGGTGTAGTAAATGCCAAAATTATGTGAAATGAACATGAATAAGTGGAAATGGGGATACCTAGGGGATTTTAAACCCCTAGGGTGTCAAAAACGTAGGTGGGTGTGTGCATGGCAATGAAGATGAAGAAGAACGTGGGGAGAAAGTATGAAAGGTGATGCATGCAATGAAAAGTGGACAAAACTATCAAGCACAAAAGACTCAAAAAATTGGACTACTCCCTGAACCGGAGGCTTGTATGGACGTGGAAAGCCTCCCTCCTTGGTGCTAGGTCGCTCAAAAATACGGCAGGGCTTCGCCATCGACCAAAATCTCCCCTTTTTTCAAGCCGGCCTTTCGGATATATTTATAGAGCACCCGGGGGGGTCTTAGCTCGAAATTAGGATTTAGAGGCATTTTCAGGTCGAGATAATCAAAAGAAAATCGTAGATAAACAGATTATCTTTTATCCAGTCGAAACGGCACTTAAAATGGTTGATTATCCGCGGAGAAAATGATGGGAGAAGTTGGGGATAAAACCACGGATAAAGAGATAAAAATTTGTTGAAATTCATGAATCGAACGGATGAACGGTCTTACGATAGACCGCCCAACTGGATGTGCGGCCATGTTCTGGCCATCCAACCCTGTCGGTGAAAATTCAAAATAAATCATAAATAATCCAAATTATCCATCGAGCTGACCGAAGCCTTCACCACTGGACTCTCATAGATGAACGGCTCAGATGAAACCGTTCAAACGTTGAGCGGCCAAAGATAAACCGTTCTAGCCTTGTCGATGATAAATAGATTAATTGGATATTATCTGAGAACGCAACCAAGCGCAGGACTCTGAGAGATGGGCGGTCACAACCCGTCCGTCCATCAAGTTGAACGGACAGAATAGGACCGCATAAATGCTTGTCGGCGGAAATTCAGAAAATTAACCAAAATATTCCAAAATAGATGGACGGTCCACAGTCAACCGCACATGGATTGAGCGGCGAGGGATGAACCGTACATGTACATGGGCGCTTGAAACTTATAGAAAAGCCCAATCAACCAAAACCAAGGCCCGTTAAGCCCTGAATCAACTTGGACCTAACCAAGGAGGGAGGCAACCCATAGAACTGGCCCAAAACATACCTGAAAATAGCCCCAAGGGTGATGGACAACTCGAGACATCAACAAATGGGAGTAAGAGGAACGACTCAACTTATTGGCAAAAAACGGGTGTCAACAGATGCCCCTCCTTAACGTCCTCTTTGCAGGGGGGCGAGCGGAGGTGAAGCGGAAGTGACATGGAACATGGAGATGAAGTAGAAATGCAGCGGAGCGGACTGAAAAGTGGGCATTAAGGTAAAACGACACCCATTTTTACCAACAAGCGATAAGAATCTTTCGAAAACTCTGAACCAAACGCAAGGAATGATAAAATCAAAAGTGACACCAGTCTGGAGGAACTAAACTAAATGAAATAAATCGACAGGACCAACCTCATGGGGGACACAATCCCGTGGTCCAATGAGGAGGCCAAAAGCAGGCGGCAAAAGTAAACGAAACAGGTTAAAGCTCCAGACGGGGACATCTTAATCAACCAAACCAAGCGAATCGACCAAAGAGAACCTTCCAACTCAGAGTGGAATTAGCTCCTCTTACTCAAACACTGAACGCACAGTTAACCATCACTGACGGGACATTCTTCAAGCAAACCATGGATCATGAAAGCTCAAAAGATGCGTATGATGCATGCTGGGCTAAAATAAAAGAAATCGTTAAAACAAATGCGAAGAAAGATTAAAATATAAAATACTCGAGAATAACATTGCTAAGCTGGGAAAATCAGAGTCAAGACACTATCCGCAACCACGGCGTGCAGGATAGAACCATCCTCCCCATGACATCCCGACCTAACGGCCTATCCGAAGATTAAATACGTGAACCTAGATCATCATCGTTTTTGTTAAAGGGGAACATCAGATCCTGGAATATGTATATAACCAACTGGTTCTCGAGATAATATACTATAGTACCATATAATAATGCAATAAGGGTGACAAGGATAGAAGGCCATACCTGACTCATCTGTGCAGGTGAAACGACATACTTTTTTGGATTTTCATTTTTGGATTTTTTTGGATTTTCATGAATAAGACAAACAAGATAAACATAGCGATTAACATAACGACGAACAACATGACATAACATGGTGAATGGAAAACGACACAACAAGATGAACAAGCACATAGGCAAAGGCATAAACAGACAATACGGATGCATGAACACGGTGTGACAGGACAACAATCGGCGGGACAACACATGGTTGGGATAAGAATATGACGGATCACACGGTTGGGACAACACATGGAACATGGAAGGACGACTATCAACATGCGCAAAACAACTAACAACATATGGTGAGGAACAAAACAACATGTGTGGGACAACACGGTGGGACATGGTCACGAGACAAGGACACGGCGGGACAAAAGACATGACAAAGCGCGATCTTCAATCAAAATCCAAGATCAAAATGATGCAGAACCGCCAGGTTCATAATCGTGAGGCAAAGCCCTCTCATAAAGATATGATCATTGCAGACAAAAGCTGAGAAAGACATAAGCTTCAGAACAGATCGAGAGCTAAGACTGAAGAAGGAAAGAACAGATCAAAAATGTGGACAGGAGGCAGAGCAAAAAGATATAGCAAGGAATATCTGAGTATTTGCAACTTGCACACTTACCAAACGGATTACGTATCTGTCCTCAAGATAAAATATAAAAGATAAATATTTTTAGATTTTTCAATTTTCTTAATTTTTTTTGGATTTTAAAAATATTTAATTTTTTGGATTTGAATAATATTTCATCAGTTTTTTTGGATTTTTGACAATATCTCATTCATTTTTAGATTTTTGACAATATCTCATTTTTTTGGATTTTTCACAATATCTCATTTTTTTTGGTATTTTTGAATAGTAATCCGCAGCACCCAAAGATAGGCTCGAACTACGGGCCATGGATCGTCGTCCCTCCCCTCTCATTAAAGACTTCCCTTGAGTAGGGTGTGCATGTGAGGGTGGCTTACCACAACCAACTGCCTCTAAAGAACGGTGCCCCTACTAAGGCCATACCCGGGATACAACCCAGCCTAAGAGGGAGGAGTAGAAGAATAATTAGAGACAAGCTTTATGTAGGATGGGAGATATCAGGGTTCGACTTCCTTCTAGGGCACTACCCCTCAAAGAGTAGGTCTGTTGCGCTGGGGCTTTGTGTCTTTGATTTTGAGACCCATATTTATTAGGCACGCATGCGACCGGGCTCATGACGTCCCGCGGGGAACTGTACTGCCACTCTTGCCATGCCTTTGATTCATAATTTTACATTGAATTATTTTCTCATTTTGGTAGCCCTTATTGGCCAGATATAGCATGAAAGCTCACTTTTGAGGGTCAAGACTGCCCCTATTTGAGACCTATCTCGTATTAGGGAGCGCCTAAGTTAGTCATCTTATCCATCAATCTCTTGCCCCTACACTTGGCCGAGCAGAGAAGAGAACAAGACCTTTGTGCATACCCAAAGTATGGCCAAAGCAGCAATGATGTTGCCTTAGAGAAATCAGCTATAGCTTGCCGTGAAGTGTGTGAAAACCAATACTCAAAGGTTACCCTCGGCAATCGGGGAAAGGAACTAGACTCCCAGCGCTAAGCTATCACCAGCCTAAGATGCTGCAGAAGCTACTCATTTTATTTGACTAATTAAGCAAATTCAACTAAAGCCACTCAACCATGTTGAAGAACCAACGTTATAAGCATGTGCAGGTGTAAGAGAGATAATAGCGATGATAACATTTTCTTGCACAAAATAACGATACCTTTGCAAATCCATGGCGCGAAAACCGGCATGCTGAAGCGAACATGATCATCGAGCTTTTGATCAGCATGAGCTTTATATTCCTTGCTTGCCAGGATAAAAGGGTGAAAAGGATAGCAATGTGTAGATATTCCTTGACATGGAGGAGCGGCAGACATCAAACTGGATGAAGAAGAAATAAAAGGAAGAGAGACGAGGACTAGAACTCCCTCGTTAAGGTACTGAGGCCCTGATAACAAGGAACCAAATACATAATGAACAGAGATTAACTGAGATCAAGGCAGACTAAAGCCTCGAAAACAGCAAGAAAAAGGGTAAGAACCCTGAAAGAGTGAGGAGGAAAGAACAGAAAGATGATGAAAAGATAGTTGTGAAGATAAGAAATAAAGAGAATGATCATCCGACGTGGTCGGGGAAGAAGAGTAGCGATCACCCGCCAGAGGCGGGGAAGAAAATGCATGAACACCCGACAAGGTCGGGGAAAAGAAATAGAAATCACCCGACAAAGTCAGGGAAGGATCAGAAAAACCACCCGACAAGGTCGAGGAACGAGCACAAGGAATCCCCAACAGGGTCGGAGGAAAAGGAAGAGAAGCAGAATCCGGACGTATCCGGGGAGAAAAACTATAAGAGGCCCCTGGATCAGGGGAAGAGGAGGACATAGGCCGGGACCTAGAATGGTGAGGATAGGAGAAGATAGTAGAAATATAGTCAGGTGGTGGAAGGTACACCACCCAAGGATAAGAATTCAGTAACAGAAAAGATGACTGAAAGAAAGATGAAGAGACAGAAGAATGAGGTGGAGTGAGCCCCCGAATGCACAACTGTTGGCCCTTGAACTTATGTCGCCGCCTCTTCTTGGCAGAAATCTGCTTGCAACAATTCCGCCTGGCGCGGACTCGGGCCTTCGGGCTTCTTGTCTTGCAATGTTTTCTCAAATAACTGGCCCACCTGGCAGACGGCCTAACCCGGTCATGAATATGCAACTTCATCGGGACGGTTGCCCCTAGCTGCGCGGTGCTCACCATAGAAGGACATTCCAGAACAGTCAACTCCTTGGGATGAACATCAAGAAGCAATGGAGTTTTGTCATTCGGCACTAGAACATGGAGCTTTGGCATCTTTACTCGGCAGTTGGGCATGAAGCATAACTCCCTTGCTAGAAGCGCAGGACGGAACTGAGGGAGGGTGATGCGCGGCGTTGACGTGGCCGATTCACCAATAAACCGAGGAAGATTACATAAGACGTGCAGAATGTCCTTGGAAGATGTAGAAGACACGGCCAATTGCCCCTCGAGTGCTGAACTCATTAAACCTTTGGCGGCCGTGTGGGTTAGCACCATCCGGGCGGAAAACTCTTATGGGCCAGTGCCCTGAATAGCAATTAAGCGAGAGGTGATAACAACATCAATAGTGAATTCTCCGGCGAGCAAAGAGATTGCCACTGGCCTTGCTTCTGAAGGAACTGGCACCAGTGCTAAAGAACTCTTCTCAGCAACCGTCTTCATGGCAAGTGCAGGTTCATTATCCTTAAAATAGCCAGGGACCAGGACTCGGACCGGCATGCGGCAAATGAATTCTTGAAGCTTGTAATGCATAATCAAAGCCTGGCTCGGCTCTTTATCTCCCAGGGGACTAGACCCGAGGGGCACCAAAGGTAGCGGGTACCTGCTCCGCAAAGTAGGAAGTGGTAGAGAGAGGTTAGAAGGAGATGGGGAAGCGGAGGTAAAGGGCTTGGAAAGTGTGGGTGAAGGTAATGCTATTAGTGGAGAGATAACGGCGATGATAGGCTCTGGTTGGGGTAAAGGTTTGGAGGGTAGAGGTGTAGGAGAGGGCAAAGGTGAAGATGGTGGCGTAGGTGGAGATGAAGGCAATGGCGGGGGTGTGGGCATAGGGGTAGCTTGCCCAGGCTCGGACGATGATGGTGAAGGGAGCGGCATCGGTAGCGGGGATGGTTGTGAAGGTGACGGAACAGGGATCGTTGTGAGAGGAGGTGATGAAAACGGTGGTGGTGACGGCAATGGGGATAATGGAGAAGGCGATGATGGAGACGTGGCCAATGGAGGCGGCGAAGATGGGGGTGGAGAAGATGGTGGCAAAGGGGGTAATGGGGTTGATGGAGATGGTGAAGGTGAAGAGGAAGGAGGTGAAGGTAGGGGTGGGGAAAAAGGAGGAGAGGAAGGTAGTGGCATAGTGGAGGAAGTGGCGGGTGATGGCGCTCTCCGACGTATCTTTTCAACACGTTGAGAGGCGTTGGGAATAGGTGTGGTGGCATAAACGGAGGGTGGAAAAGAGGTTGCCCGAGCGGAGGCTGAAGTAGGTAAAGGTGGTGGAAGAGATGGGATAGAGGAAGAAGTGGGTAATGGAGCAGGTACCTTATGAACTAAAGAAACACCAGGGTGCCCCTGGTCTTGACGTGGAGACAGCTGCCTAGGCGGCACGACTTGCTGCTGTTGCTGCTGAGATCTGAAATAACTTGGCGCATGATAGCCCAATCAATCATCTTCTTTTTTTCCAAACTATAAACGAGTTCCCGAAACTCGGGACAGTCCTCAATCAGATGCCCATGTTGACGATGAAACTCACAGAACTGGAGTAAATTCCCGACCGCGGGTTAGCAAGGCATAACCGGAGGGAGCTGCAACGCATGGGTGGCCATCAAAGCCCTGAAAACATCTCTAAGAGATTCCGACAACGAAGAGTGAGAAGCCTGCTTCGGGGAAGGTGGATGCCGAGGGGTATGAAAAGGTAATGGGGATGGTAGCAGAGGTTGCGTAGGTAAGGGGAATTACGTGGGTGAAGGCAGAGGGCTAAAATGATGTGGAGGCGTGGAGGGCGTAGGAATGTAATGGACGGCATCTACCCACTCTGGGTGTAGTGTTTCCTTGACCGGAGGTGGAGGGGTGTAGTGAGATGAAATAGCGGAGGGCTGACTCATGGAGGGATGTAAGGTGGAGCACATGGAGGTATACGGGTGTGGGGGAGCGGACGGTCGACTCGTGGAAGGATATGTAGTGGAGGGTGGACTCGTGGTGGATGGAGAAGAAAAGGGGTATGTGGAAGGCGAAAGTGGAGGGGACTCATGGTCAAAGGAAACTAGGAGTTGTTGGGTAATGAAGCGGGCTCGATTGTAAAGTTGTTGCCATGAAGTGATATCGTTCAGGGCTAAGATACATCTGAGCTCGGGCGTTGCGTTAGAAATAACCATCTTGATCTGCTCGCCCTCCGGAATATGCCCCGGGACTTGCGCGGCTAGGTGACACCAGCGGTCGGCAAATGTGGAGAATTCCTCACCGGGCTTCATCTTCTCTTGAGCCAGATCAACCAAAGAATGCCTGGGCCCGACCTGGTCTTGATATTGCCGAATGAATCTTGCTTGGATGGCCTAAAAATTCATCATCTGCTCTTGTGGTAACGTAAAAAACCAATCCTTGGCTGAGCCCTCTAAAGATATGCCAAATAAATAGGCAATTAAGCGTTGATCAAGTTGGAACTGGGCCGACTCATATAAGAAATCCTTCAAATGGACATAGGGGTCACCGACTCCACCATAGCGACGATAAGTCGGAATCCGTTGACGTGGTGGAAGCTGAAGACCTCGGAATGCAAATGGGATGTCCAAAGAAGTTTGGGGACTGATTTGTCGTTGCAATTCATCAAGCTGGCGTTGGGCCTGAGCGATCATTTCCTCGGTAGGAAGAGTCCGAGAAGGATATCGGCGAGCTTGAGCAAGGGATGATGAATTTAGACCAGGATAATGTTGATGGGCCAGATAAGGGGATCCGGCCTGAGAAGAAGGAAAGCCCATTCCAGGAATGAGGGAATGCATGGGCCTGGAAGAATTATGTACGTGGGAATGAGGATTGATTGGGCCAACAGCAGCACGGGCGGGATAAGAAGGCCCATTAAAAGAATAGGATCCAACGGAGGAATAAGGAGACGGGCCCGCATGGGAAGAGGAATCCACACTGGGGTAAGAAGATGGAGGGGTGCAAGAATAAAGTACAGGGGAGAAGTGCTCCATAGGGAGAATGGAGACTCTATATAGTGAATTTCAAATGAATATAAGGAGGGGAATGAACCTAAGACAAATGCAGCTAAATGGAGACACACGAATATGAACTATACCTAATGAGCCTAATCTGACAAAAAGATGCAAATGATGACACTATGCAACATACAATGGAGGAGAGAGATGAGAAAAGAATCAACCAATTACCCAAACAAATTCCAAGTGATGCGCGAAGATTTTTATAAGTTCTCTTTTAGTACCTTAGTGGATTAATTAAAATGAGAATTCACTCGACCACAAGGTACCTAAATAGGGTGAGAATGGAGAACTGGCAGACTCTAAAGGACTCTCTCTCGCACGAATGCAGACCCTAGGCTAGGAGGTGGTATGGTACAACCTGCCCGGCGTCCGAGTGAGAATCCACGGCTCACGGGGGCTTACGGAGGTCCTCGGCAAGGCCCCCTAGTCGGCTCCAAGGAATATGGAGATGAGAGGAAACCCTACCTCGGTAGGAATGCGACTAACTATGAATGAAATGCATGAATCCTATGTGCACCGGAGTGCATGCAAGATCTAGCCTAGAAACTAACAAGCAATGACCAAAATAAACATGCGAGGATGAAAGCAAGTAGGCAGCAACAACATGTAACCAGGGGAAGATCAATAAATGGCACCAAGGAGAACAAAGACAATATAGATATACCTCGGGTGCACTGTGGCATCAGAAGGACGGTCTGTAGGGGACCGCACAACAAGATAGACGGTGTGGGGTGGACCGCATACGCCAGGGAGTAACGACAAAGTAACGACAGAATAACTGCAAAAATCAAAAAATGCTGGAAATGAAGGACGGTAGAGATGAGAAACATACCAGGAAGAGCGGTCTGTGAACAGCCGCGTAAGCCCTAGAGCGGATCTCCAGAAACAGTATACCTGCAACCAGGCCAACCAGAAGCGTACCTGTGCTAGAAAGATGGACGGCCAAGGATAGGCCGTTCGGAAGGGTGGACGGTCGATAGGAAGCCGTTTATGGCAGGACGCTTGCAGGAGAATTGGCACTGTTCGCAGAGAGGGACGGTGGACGTGTAGCCGCACGGGGGATGAACGGCTCTTGCAGAACCGTTCACGTTCCAGAAGGCAGAAAACGCAACCCAACCTGCAATCACCTCAAGAAGAAGACTAACACAACGAAAGAAGGGGTCAACAAATCACTAACATGATGGGCACTAGGTGTCCCACCGTGATCGCCAAAAAACGGGCTGTTGATATATTTCTTCTCCCGTCCGTTTCTTCCAATGTCTTCCCAATGTCTCTTCTACTATATCTGATATGAGAAACGAATGAAGACAGAAGGAAAGGGAGGAAATAAAAACCTGTGATCGGCATCAAAGCGCCGAACGTGATGAACACGTCGTGCCTTGGAAAGAGGGAGAGACACTCACCTGGCCTGCAGCGCTGGGAAGATGAACGGTTCAGGGAGAACCGCCTAAGGCATGCACGGTGTTACGATAGACCGTTCAAGGACGCTGCAGAAGATGCGGGATGAAGCGCTCCTGGAAGGTGAACGACTCTGGCACGACCGCAGGAAGAAGAAGGACGGTCCAGTCTTCACCGCACGTCTCCTTGAACGGACTGTAGGGAACCGCTCAAGACCACCAAGCCAGAAGTCGCAAAGGGTCCAACCTCCACCCTCTCCAGCCGGCCAGAGGGGATGGGCCTCGTGCTAGGGATTGCTGACATGCAAAACGACGTAAAAACACAAAGGAAAAACCTAGATTAGAACTAAATGGTGCAGTAAATGCTAAAATAATGTGAAATGAACATGAATAAGTGGAAAGGGGGATACCTGGGGGATTTTAAACCCCTAGGGTGTCAAAAACGTAGGTGGGTGTGTGCATGGCAATGAAGATGAAGAAGAACGTGGGGAGGAAGTATGAAAGGTGATGCATGCAATGAAAAGTGGACAAAACTATCAAGCGCAAAAGACTCAAAAAACTGGACTACTCCCTGAACCGGAGGCTTGTATGGACGTGGAAAGCCTCCCTCCTTGGTGCTAGGTCGCTCAAAAATGCGACAGGGCTTCGCCATCGACCAAAATCTCCCCTTTTTTCAAGCCGGCCTTCGGGGTCTATTTATAGAGCACCCGGGGTCTTAGCTCGAAATTAGGGTTTAAAGGCATTTTCAGGTCGAGATAATCAAAAGAAAATCATAGATAAACAGATTATCTTTTATCCAGTTGAAACGGCACTTAAAATGGTTGATTATCCGCGGAGAAAATGATGGGAGAAGTTGGATAAAACCACGGATAAAGAGATAAAAATCTGTTGAAATTCATGAATCGAACGGATGAACGGTCTTACGATAGACCGCCCAACTGGATGTGTGGCCATGTTCTGGCCGTCCAACCCTGTCGGTGAAAATTCAAAATAAATCATAAATAATCCAAATTATCCATCGAGCTGACCGAAGCCTTCACCACTGGACTCTCATAGATGAATGGCTCAGATGAAACCGTTCAAACGTTGAGCAGCCAAAGACAAACCGTTCTAGCCTTGTCGGTGATAAATAGATTAATTGGATAATTATCTGAGAACGTAACCAAGCGTAGGACTCTGAGAGATGGGCGGTCACAACCCGTTCGTCCATCAAGTTGAACGGCCAGAATAAGACAGCATAAATGCTTGTCGGCGGAAATTCAGAAAATTAACCAAAATATTCCAAAATAGATGGATTGTAAGACCCCAAATTCTTTAGAAATTTATTTAGAAAGTTATTTGTAATTATTTGGAATTTATTTGAAGTTATTCGAAATTAATGAGAATTATCCAAATTAATTAGATTAATTAATTAATTAATAGAATAAGTCATTTTTCTACTATTTTCTAAAAATCCCCAAAAAGCACATCTTGTAGAATTAATTTTGTTTATGAACTTTGTCTTATACAATTAAGCCTAATACAATCGTTTATTAAGCCGAATTAGCGAACTAATTCTTCCGAACTTAATATTTAATTAATTACGGAATAGTAGAAATGGAATTTTATCTAACATATAAAAATTCATAAAAATAGTAATTAAATAATAGATGTTTCGACTAACACTTTTATCTTCTTGGAGTAAGCCTAATTAAATCATTATCTAGCCCTAATCAGTGGTTTAAGCCTGACTTATAACCCACCTAACCCAAATTCGAATTTACTATTCACCCAAACTTTGAACATCAAATTCGAGCTTGATTCTCAACCAAATGGGGTGATTCCAGAGGCAAATGAAATGTATTACATAAAGGAACATTTACCCTCAATCAATTTGAGGTAAACTTAGCCCCAAAACGTGCTGCCGACATAGTTAGGTCAAGTCAAGGATTTCGGCGCCGTTTCTAAACTCGTAGCTTGCAGCAGCAAATACTCCCAATTCAGAAGGCTCTAGAAGCTCTATGAGCTATCAAAATGAAGCCCTACGAGTCTTCTTTCATTTGGCTGCTGTGGGGTTCGCTGAAATTTCGGATCTGGAGAGATCTAGTTCGATTTGTGGAGGTCGGTCAGTAGGCCGTTGGCCTCCCTTCATCCTTCTTTGATCAATCTATTGAGGTAGGAATTCTCAACCAAATCTTGATCATGAGTATAGCAGATTGTACCTCTCATCGAGCTCTTTCCATTGGTGGCAAAAGCCCCAATTTTCATTAGGTATCCGAGGAGATATCGAAGTTTTAGTGAGGTGCTGTCAAGTTGTTCTTTATTCTAGGTTTCGAGTTCCTTCTTCAATTTGAGGTAGGTGATAACAGCCCAATTTCTAATTAACATACATGAATGTAATCAATAGCATGTTAGCTTTCTTTTGACATCAAAATCCCCAATTTTTATAGATCATGTCTAGAGTATTTTGTGTGTTATTAGAAGCATGCTAGCAAGCTAGACTTCACTTGTGTTCTTCATAGAATAGGATTTATTTCATTGGATTCTATCGAAATTCGTGATTTAAAATTGTGTTTCATGACCCTAAGATGCATATTAATGACCCTAGAGTCTATGGTTATGATCCCAATACATTTAGACCCCAAATTCTTGGAGTTTTTCATAGCTTTTTGGGTCTGGAAACCCAGGGGTCGACCCACGGGTCGACCCATTTCAGCCCTGCAAGCAGCAGCTTGCTGCCTTGCAGGGGTCGACCCAATGGGTCGACCCACAACCTGCAGGGGTCGACCCATGGGTCGACCCATGCAGCCAGGTAGCCAGGGGTCGACCCAGGGGTCGACCCATCCCTGGAATTTTTCCAGGGGTCGACCCAAAGGGTCGACCCATGCATTGTAAACCCGTTTTTTTTGATGATTTGACCCGGGGATCAATCCGGATCATCGGGGAATCAAACCATTCAACCTAAACACTTTGAAAACTACATTTTTGAGGAACTAATGACCTATTCATGTACCATTTTAGTTTCAATTAACATTGGTCCATACATACAAACTTAGTATAAAAACACACCGTTTATCATCTTCATTTCAATGCATACACGATTAAATAGAAACCCACATAATTAGTGGTTAATGGTGTAACTAAATCTCTGTTAATGCATTCTATTTCACTCCTGTGAGAGTTGTTCTTTGCCTTATCATCTTGAATCAGCTTCTTGGCAATTGTCTTAATGCAAATGATAATGGTTAAATCATGATATCTTAACTTGATGATTAGGATTAATATGTTGATTAGCTTGTTTGATTGCTGCTGTTGTACAGTAGCGCAGTACGATTAACTCTTGTTGTGACTTGATTTCAATCTCCTTGATGATTATACTTACCTTGAAATTCTGGAAATGAATCTCCTTCCTACTTGAAGTTGTTATTGCTACTTAGTTTAAACCTTGGAATTCTGGCCATAAACTGTGGAAGTCTAGATTCGTTGGATCTTTGATCCAAAGAAATCAATGCCTGGCAAACAATTAAGGGCTCGGTCTGGTCCTGGGAAGAGCGCCCGAACACTACGTGTACCCCTGGGAGGTGAATGACTAGGTGTGGCATTTGGCACCAGTACTTGACATGTGTTAAATCTAGGACTGTCCACTACTCTCTCCACTACTCTCTACATTACTTTCTACTACTTTTCACTTTCCACTCGTCACTGTTCTATACTCTACTTGTGGTTACTGTACTTGCTCATTACTTGGACGTGGAAATGAAATTACATACGTGCTTGACATGACTTGAATTGACTTGATATGGCCAACTTTTATTGTTATCTCCTGTAGTAAATTCTTGTCTTACTATTCATTCATTATATTTCTTGACCTTGCAAGATCTTTGAATTTCGTTTCATCATCGTTATCTTTTTATTGTTTTTATCATTTGTAGCATGACATTTTGAAATATAATTAAACTGTTAATCACTTATACATGTCTGTTATTTCCTACTGAGCGTTAGCTCACACCCCGTTGTTTCCCCCTTTCCAGGCTTTTCAGGTGACGCGCTTACCGATGGGGAAGGGCAGGAGTGATGTCTTGAGTGTATCAGTTCTAGTGTGTTAGTAGTGTGTTATCCTTCTTTAGTTGTGTTTTGGAGAGCTTTCAGTCTCAGTCATGTTATTGAGTTTTAGTGGTTGATTATTCCAGTTGTATTAAGTTGAACTTGAGGATTATTGTATTAGTCGTGGTTTATTAATGATCATTTAGCATTTCCATCTTGTAGCACTTGTGTATCATTTTAGATTTAGTTCCCTCTCTTGCCAGCGTGTCCCTAACTGTACGTCCCGATATTTCCGCCTTGTTCGGGGCGTGACAGTTTAGTTGGTATCAGAGCCCTAGGTTTCACATTCCTAGGTTTCCTAAGTTTAAGTTTTCTTGCATTGCATCCCAATAACCGGTATATAAAAAGGTGTTGCCCGAACGTTAGGCTATGCCTATCGGAAAGGTCGCACACTTGCGCGAGTGGTCTTCAGACCGATTACCTCCGCCAGGTACCGAGTTTTTGGTCGTGTCTAGGTGCACTAGATCCCTAACCTTGTAAAAGTTTAAGACCTGACCTGTGAGATTGGGTAGAACTTGGGTTAAGTTCGTTTCTTAATCGTGTAATTATCTATCTTATTTGAACCTAAGTAATCTATTTCTCGTGTAGATGGCAGCTGATCGTGCTGAATGGAGGAACCTGCAGCGTACGATTCAAGGCCTTACTCAGGCCCTTCAGCAAGTAGCTCAGGCAGGAGCGGCACCACATGGCACCGGTGATCTATACCGGAACTTCCGCGGAATGAATCCGCCTAGATTCGCTGGTTCGACTGACCCTGACCAAGCCGAGCACTGGCTAGACGAGATGGGGAGAATCTTTGAAGTTATGCAATGCACCAACCAGGAGCGTGTCCTTTTGTCCACATTTCAACTGGAACATGATGCACGTACTTGGTGGGATTCTATCAGGGCAACTCTCGGAGATCGGCAAGTTATGTGGGAAGAGTTCGAGGAATTCTTCAACAGCAAGTATTTTTCCGATAGAGTGCAAGAGAAGAAAGCGGCAGAGTTCGCGGCCTTGAAACAGCGAGGTTTGTCCATGGCAGAGTATGAGGCTCAATTCGCACGGCTTTCTCGATATGCTACACATCTCATTTCCACCGAGAAGATGAAGGCGAAGCGCTTTCTCAATGGTTTGAAGCTTCATTATATCAACCAATTGGCACCGATGGAGATTTCTACTTATTCCGAGATGGTAAGGAAAGCACAAGTTCTAGAGGATACTCTTGAGATGACGGAGAGAATCCGTGGGAAAGGCACCAAGAAAGAATTACCTACGGGTTCCGGGAGTGTCAAACCCGGGTATGCCAAGAAGAGGCCTGTTAGTGGACCTGGTTCGTGGAGCGGGTCCGGATCGTGGAAGGGCAAGATGCCGAGGCATGAAGACAAGAAGCCTGGCCCCATTATTCCATTCAAGGGCGTGTGCAACTATTGTGATCGTCCGGGTCACAAGATAGAGGAGTGCTGGCGCAAGCTAGGCGCCTGTTTGCGATGTGGAAGCAAGGAGCACCGTATCCCCAATTGTCCTCTCATATCGGAGCAAGCTATACCGGTAAAACCCCTAGTCTTCAAGAAACCACAAGGCAAGCTTCAAGCTTTACATGAAGATGAAACTGGGATTTCTGATGATGGCGGACTCGTCGAAGGTACCCTTACTATAATCGATAAGCCCGCATTTGCTCTCTTTGATACTGGTGCAACACATTCTTTTATTTCACGGAGATTTGCTAAGTCATTAGCTGTGGAACCTGTTTTGATGAATACTCCGTTAGAGATTTCAACCCCTATTGGCACTAGATCAACAATCCAGTATTTCTATCCTTCTAGTAAGGTTATGATTAGTGAACAGAACTTTCCAGTAGATTTGGTCTGCATGGATATGAAGGATTATGATGTAATCCTAGGAGCAGATTGGTTGGCCAAGTATGAGGCCAATGTTCACTATAGTTCTAGCTCAGTGACTTTTACTGGACATTCTGGTTTATCTTTTACGGGAGTCAAGCACCATAACTCCGTACCGCTCATCTCGGCTCTTCGAGCTGATAAGCTTTTGAGGCATGGGTGTGAGGCATTTCTAGCCTTTGTTTGTGCAACCCCTGAGCAACAGATTGAGATCAAGGACATTCCTGTTGTCCGAGATTTTCCTGATGTCTTTCCAGAGGAACTACCAGGACTTCCGCCTGAGCGGGAAGTTATCTTTTCTATTGATCTTATTCCTGGCACAGCTCCTATTTCTAAGGCTCCTTATCGTATGTCTCCTGCGGAACTGAGGGAACTGAAGCAGCAACTGATGGAATTACTCGAGAAGGGTTTTATTCATCCTAGTACTTCTCCGTGGGGAGCCCCTGTGTTGTTCGTCTGGAAGAAAGATGGTTCGATGAGGTTGTGCATTGATTATCGGCAAATAAACCAGCAGACTGTCAAGAACAAATATCCCTTGCCGAGGATTGACGAGTTATTTGACCAGATAGCGGGAGCTCAATATTTCTCTAAGATCGATCTTCGATCTGGATATCACCAGTTACGGATTAAGGAAGAGGATATTTATAAAACGGCTTTCCGCAGCAGGTATGGTCATTTTGAATTTGTCGTTATGCCTTTTGGTCTAACGAATGCTCCAGCAGCTTTCATGCAGTTGATGAACGATGTATTTCGGCCCTATCTTGATCAATGGGTCGTAGTCTTTATTGATGACATCCTGATTTATTCTAAGAATGAGGAGGAGCATGCTGAGCATCTAAGAATGGCATTGCAACTATTGAAAGATCATCAGCTATATGCTAAGTTCAGTAAGTGTGAGTTCTGGCTACAAGAAGTGTCCTTTCTCGGACATATTATCACCAAGGAAGGTATTTCTGTTGATCCTTCGAAGATTGAGGCAGTGAAGAATTGGGAGCAGCCTACTAGTGCAACTGAAGTTAGAAGTTTTCTAGGCCTGGCAGGCTATTACCGAAGATTTATTCAAGATTTCTCCAAGATTGCAGTACCTATGACAAGATTAACCCGCAAGGAGAACAAGTTTGATTGGTCAGATGATTGTCAGCGAAGCTTTCAGACTCTGAAGGAGTGTTTGACTACTGCACCTGTTTTGGCTTTACCTTCCGGTGAAGGAGGATTTGTTGTTTATACTGATGCTTCAGGTATTGGCTTAGGCTGTGTACTCATGCAGCATGGGAAGGTGATTGCCTATTCCTCTAGGCAGTTGAGGAAGCACGAAGATAATTATCCTGTTCATGATTTGGAACTTGCTGCAGTCGTGTTTGCTTTAAAGATATGGAGGCATTACTTATATGGAGAAACCTTTACAGTGTTTTCAGATCATAAAAGTTTGAAGTACTTATTTTCTCAAAAGGAACTCAACATGAGACAGCGGAGATGGTTGGAGTACTTGAAAGACTTCGACTTCTCAATTGAGTATCATCCTGGCAAAGGTAATGTTGTGGCAGATGCATTAAGCCGGAAGCCGGTAGCTAGATTGTCAAGTCTCATGTTACAAGAATGGAGGTTGTTGGAACAATTATCTAGTCTGGATCTCAATATTGACAATGATCGGATCTTGATTGCTCAGATTCAACTTAAACCTGAATTATTGTTAGAGATCAAGTCCTTGCAAGATAATGATCCCGAGTTGGTAGAGATCAAGGGAAGCTTGAGTAGCAGACCTGATTTCATGTTGGCCGATGATGGTAGATTATTATTTAAAGGCAGAACTTGTGTTCCGGATGAGGCTACAATAAAGAACAACATTCTTGAGGAAGCTCATAGATCCAGATATACCATTCATCCTGGAGGCACTAAGATGTACCGAGATTTGAAAAGGTCCTTTTGGTGGCCGAATATGAAAAGAGAAGTTGCAAATTTTGTGAGCAGATGTTTGGTATGTCAGCAAGTTAAGGCCGAACATTTCAGACCAGCAGGGAAATTGAAACCACTCGACATACCCCAATGGAAGTGGGAAAGTATTGGCATGGATTTCATTATGGGTCTACCTAGGACTCGTGGTGGATTTGATGTGATATGGGTGATTGTCGATCGATTGACGAAGTCGGCTCATTTCTCACCAATTAAGTCGAAGTGGACGATTGATGTATTGGCTGCTTTGTATATAAAGGAAGTGGTGAGATTGCATGGTATTCCAGTGAATATAATATCTGATCGAGACCCCAGATTTACTTCACATTTCTGGAAGGGACTGCAAGAGTCTTTGGGTACTCGTCTGAATTTCAGTACTGCTTTTCATCCACAGACAGATGGACAGACTGAAAGAACCAATCAGATAGTGGAAGATATGTTGCGAGCTTGCATGATTGATTTCGGTGGTAATTGGAGTGAGCATTTGGCATTAATTGAATTCGCCTACAATAACAGCTATCAGTCTAGCATTCAGATGACTCCTTTTGAAGCACTATATGGTAGAAGTTGTCGTTCCCCGTTGTGTTGGGACGAGGTAGGTGTGAAACAGTGGCTTGGACCAGATCTTGTTTCGGAATCATCACAGAACATCCGTGTTATCCGAGACCGGTTACAAGTAGCCCAGTCAAGACAGAAGAGTTATGCCGACAACAGGAGAAGGGCATTGGAATTTCAGGTTGGCGAGCATGTGTTCTTAAAGGTCTCTCCGACGAGAGGGATCCGAAGATTTGGCATTCATGGCAAGCTGAGTCCGAGGTACATTGGTCCATTCGAGATTCTAGATAGAGTGGGAGAGGTGGCATACAGACTGGCTTTACCACCGCATTTGTCTGGCGTACATAATGTTTTCCATGCGTCTATGTTACGGAAATATGTGTACGATCCCACTCATATCATTCAACAAGTGGATTTTGAACTGAAGGAAGATTTGACCTATGAGGAAAGACCTGTCAAGATTTTGGACCGGAAGCATCAGCAACTCCGGAATCGTTCGATACCGATGGTCAAGATTCAGTGGAGTCGGCGTGGGACCGAAGAAGCTACATGGGAGTCTGAAGAGACTATGCGAAAGCGGTATCCCGATCTATTCTAGGTGAGTGATCTTTTTCTACTCTCAGTTTTAGTGCAGTGAATTTGGAGGACCAAATTCCTTTAAGTAGGGGAGGGTGTAAGACCCCAAATTCTTTAGAAATTTATTTAGAAAGTTATTTATAATTATTTGGAATTTATTTGAAGTTATTCGAAATTAATGAGAATTATCCAAATTAATTAGATTAATTAATTAATTAATAGAATAAGTCATTTTTCTACTATTTTCTAAAAATCCCCAAAAATCACATCTTGTAGAATTAATTTTGTTTATGAACTTTGTCTTATACAATTAAGCCTAATACAATCGTTTATTAAGCCGAATTAGCGAACTAATTCTTCCGAACTTAATATTTAATTAATTACGGAATAGTAGAAATGGAATTTTATCTAACATATAAAAATTCATAAAAATAGTAATTAAATAATAGATGTTTCGACTAACACTTTTATCTTCTTGGAGTAAGCCTAATTAAATCATTATCTAGCCCTAATCAGTGGTTTAAGCCTGACTTATAACCCACCTAACCCAAATTCGAATTTACTATTCACCCAAACTTTGAACATCAAATTCGAGCATGATTCTCAACCAAATGGGGTGATTCCAGAGGCAAATGAAAGGTATTACATAAAGGAACATTTACCCTCAATCAATTTGAGGTAAACTTAGCCCCAAAACGTGCTGCCGACATAGTTAGGTCAAGTCAAGGATTTCGGCGCCGTTTCTAAACTCGTAGCTTGCAGCAGCAAATACTCCCAATTCAGAAGGCTCCAGAAGCTCTATGAGCTATCAAAATGAAGCCCTACGAGTCTTCTTTCATTTGGCTGCTGTGGGGTTCGCTGAAATTTCGGATCTGGAGAGATCTAGTTCGATTTGTGGAGGTCGGTCAGTAGGCCGTTGGCTTCCCTTCATCATTCTTTGATCAATCTATTGAGGTAGGAATTCTCAACCAAATCTTGATCATGAGTATAGCAGATTGTACCTCTCATCGAGCTCTTTCCATTGGTGGCAAAACCCCTAATTTTCATTAGGTATCCGAGGAGATATCGAAGTTTTAGTGAGGTGCTGTCAAGTTGTTCTTTATTCTAGGTTTCGAGTTCCTTCTTCAATTTGAGGTAGGTGATAACAGCCCAATTTCTAATTAACATACATGAATGTAATCAATAGCATGTTAGCTTTCTTTTGACATCAAAATCCCCAATTTTTATAGATCATGTCTAGAGTATTTTGTGTGTTATTAGAAGCATGCTAGCAAGCTAGACTTCACTTGTGTTCTTCATAGAATAG
Source organism: Amorphophallus konjac (assembly GCA_022559845.1). Classification (NCBI taxonomy): domain Eukaryota; kingdom Viridiplantae; phylum Streptophyta; class Magnoliopsida; order Alismatales; family Araceae; genus Amorphophallus; species Amorphophallus konjac. Next base: position 175,823,965 of record CM040128.1, on the reverse strand, counting down.
GATTTATTTCATTGGATTCCTATCGAAATTCGTGATTTAAAATTGTGTTTCATGACCCTAAGATGCATATTAATGACCCTAGAGTCTATGGTTATGATCCCAATACATTTAGACCCCAAATTCTTGGAGTTTTTCATAGCTTTTTGGGTCTGGAAACCCAGGGGTCGACCCATGGGTCGACCCATTTCAGCCCTGCAAGCAGCAGCTTGCTGCCTTGCAGGGGTCGACCCAATGGGTCGACCCACAACCTGCAGGGGTCGACCCATGGGTCGACCCATGCAGCCAGGTAGCCAGGGGTCGACCCAGGGGTCGACCCATCCCTGGAATTTTTCCAGGGGTCGACCCAAAGGGTCGACCCATGCATTGTAAACCCGTTTTTTTGATGATTTGACCCGGTGATCAATCCGGATCATCGGGGAATCAAACCATTCAACCTAAACACTTTGAAAACTACATTTTTGAGGAACTAATGACCTATTCATGTACCCTTTTAGTTTCAATTAACATTGGTCCATACATGCAAACTTAGTATAAAAACACACCGTTTATCATCTTCATTTCAATGCATACAAGATTAAATAGAAACCCACATAATTAGTGGTTAATGGTGTAACTAAATCTCTGTTAATGCATTCTATTTCACTCCTGTGGGAGTTGTTCTTTGCCTTATCATCTTGAATCAGCTTCTTGGCAATTGTCTTAATGCAAATGATAATGGTTAAATCATGATATCTTAACTTGATGATTAGGATTAATATGTTGATTAGCTTGTTTGATTGCTGCTGTTGTACAGTAGCGCAGCACGATTAACTCTTGTTGTGACTTGATTTCAATCTCCTTGATGATTATACTTACCTTGAAATTCTGGAAATGAATCTCCTTCCTACTTGAAGTTGTTATTGCTACTTAGTTTAAACCTTGGAATTCTGGCCATAAACTGTGGAAGTCTAGATTCGTGGGATCTTTGATCCTAAGAAATCAATGCCTGGCAAACAATTAAGGGCTCGGTCTGGTCCTGGGAAGAGCGCCCGAACACTACGTGTACCCCTGGGAGGTGAATGACTAGGTGTGGCATTTGGCACCAGTACTTGACATGTGTTAAATCTAGGACTGTCCACTACTCTCTCCACTACTCTCTACATTACTTTCTACTACTTTTCACTTTCCACTCGTCACTGTTCTATACTCTACTTGTGGTTACTGTACTTGCTCATTACTTGGACGTGGAAATGAAATTACATACGTGCTTGACATGACTTGAATTGACTTGATATGGCCAACTTTTATTGTTATCTCCTGTAGTAAATTCTTGTCTTACTATTCCATTCATTATATTTCTTGACCTTGCAAGATCTTTGAATTTCGTTTCATCATCGTTATCTTTTTATTGTTTTTATCATTTGTAGCATGACATTTTGAAAATATAATTAAACTGTTAATCACTTATACATGTCTGTTATTTCCTACTGAGCGTTAGCTCACACCCCGTTGTTTCCCCCTTTCCAGGCTTTTCAGGTGACGCGCTTACCGATGGGGAAGGGCAGGAGTGATGTCTTGAGTGTATCAGTTCTAGTGTGTTAGTAGTGTGTTATCCTTCTTTAGTTGTGTTTTGGAGAGCTTTTAGTCTCAGTCATGTTATTGAGTTTTAGTGGTTGATTATTCCAGTTGTATTAAGTTGAACTTGAGGATTATTGTATTAGTCGTGGTTTATTAATGATCATTTAGCATTTCCATCTTGTAGCACTTGTGTATCATTTTAGATTTAGTTCCCTCTCTTGCCAGCGTGTCCCTAACTGTACGTCCCGATATTTCCGCCTTGTTCGGGGCGTGACATGGATGGTCCACAGTCAACCGCACATGGATTGAGCGGTGAGGGATGAACCGTAAATGTACATGGGCGCTTGAAACTTATAGAAAAGCCCAATCAACCAAAACTAAGGCCCGTTAAGCCCTGAATCAACTTGGACCTAACCAAGGAGGGAGGTAACCCATAGAACTGGCCCAAAATATACCTTAAAATAGTCCCAACAAGTGATGGACAACTCGAGGCATCAACAAATGGGAGTAAGAGGAACGACTCAACTTATCGGCAAAAAACGGGTGTCAACAGATGCCCCTCCTTAACGTCCTCTTTGCAGGGGAGCGAGCGGAGGTGAAGCGGAAGTGACATGGAACATGGAGATGAAGCGAAAATGCAGCGGAGCGGACTGAAAAGCGGGCGTTAAGGTAAAACGACACCCGTTTTTACCAACAAGCGATAAGAATCTTCCGAAAACTCTGAACCAAACGCAAGGAATGATAAAATCAAAAGTGACACCAGTCTGGAGGAACTAAACTAAATGAAATAAATCGACAGGACCAACCTCATGGGGGACACAATCCCGCGGTCCAATGAGGAGGCCAAAAGCAGGCAGCAATAGTAAACGAAACAGGCTAAAGCTCCAGACGGGGACCTCTTAATCAACCAAACCAAGCGAATCGACCAAAGAGAACCTTCCAACTCAGAGTGAAATCAGCTCCTCTTACTCAAACCCTGAATGCACAGTTAACCATCACTGACGGGACATTCTTCAAGCAAACCATGGGTCATGAAAGCTCAAAAGATGCGTATGATGCATGCTGGGCTAAAATAAAAGAAATTGTTAAAATAAATGTGAATAAAGATTAAAATATAAAATACTCGAGAATAACATTGCTAAGCTTGGAAAATCGGAGTCAAGACACTATACGCAACCACGGCGTGCAGGATAGAACCATCCTCCCCATGACATCCCGACCTAACGGCCTATCCGAAGATTAAACACGTGAATCTGGATCATCATCGTTTTTGTTAAAGGGGAACATCAGATCCTGGAATACGTATATAACCAACTGGTTCTCGAGATAATATACTATAGTACCATATAATAATGCAATAAGGGTGACAAGGATAGAAGGCCATACCTGACTCACCTGTGCAGGTGAAACGGCATACTTTTTTGGATTTTCATTTTTAGATTTTTTTGGATTTTCATGAATAAGACAAATAAGATAAACATAGCGATTAACATAACGACGAACAACATGACATAACATGGTGAATGGAAAACGACACAACAAGACGAACAAGCACATAGGCAAAGGCATAAACAGACAATACGGATGCATGAACACGGTGTGACAGGACAACAATCGGCGGGACAACACATGGTTGGGATAAGAATATGACGGATCACATGGTTGGGACAACACACAGAACATGGAAGGACGACTGTCAACATGCACAAAACAACTAACAACATGGAGTGAGGAACAAAACAACATGTGTGGGATAACACGGTGAGACATGGTCACGAGACAAGGACACGGCGGGACAAAAGACATGACAAAGCGCGATCTTCAATCAAAATCTAAGATCAAAATGATGCAGAACCGCCAGGTTCATAATCGTGAGGCAAAGCCCTCTCATAAAGATATGATCATTGCAGACAAAAGCTGAGAAAGACATAAGCTTCAGAACAGATCGAGAGCTAAGACTGAAGAAGGAAAGAACAGATCAAAAATGTGGACATGAGGCAGAGGAAAAAGATATAACAAGGAATATTTGAATATTTGCAACTTGCACACTTAGCAAACGGATTACGTATCTGTCCTCAAGATAAAATATAAAAGATAAATATTTTTAGATTTTTCAATTCTCTTGGTTTTTTTTTGGATTTTGAAAATATTTAATTTTTTGGATTTGAATAATATTTCATCATTTTTTTAAAATTTGACAATATCTCAGCCATTTTTAGATTTTTGACAATATCTCATTTTTTTGGATTTTTGACAATATCTCAATTTTTTTGGTATTTTTGAATAGTAATCCGCAGCACCCAAAGACAGGCTCGAACTACGGGCCAGGGATCGTCGTCCCTCCCCTCTCATTAAAGACTTCCCTTGAGTAGAGTGTGCATGTGAGGGTGGCTTATCACAACCAACTGCCTCTAAAGAACGGTGCCCCTACTAAGGCCATACTCGGGATACAACCCAGCCTAAGAGGGAGGAGTAGAAGAATAATTAGAGACAAGCCTTATGTAGGATGGGAGATATCAGGGTTCGACTTCCTTCTAGGGCACTACCCCTCAAAGAGTAGGTCTGTTGCGCCGGGACTTTGTGTCTTTGATTTTGAGACCCATATTTATTAGGTACGCATGCGACCGGGTTCATGACGTCCCGCGGGGAACTGTACTGCCACTCTTGCCATGCCTTTGATTCATAATTTTACATTGAATTATTTTCTCATTTTGGTAGCCCTTATTGGCCAGATATAGCATGAAAGCTCACTTTTGAGGGTCAAGACTGCCCCTATTTGAGACCTCTCTCGTATTAGGGAGCGGCTAGGTTAGTCATCTTGTCCATCAATCTCTTGCCCCTACACTTGGCCGAGCAGAGAAGAGAACAAGACCTTTGTGCATACCCAAAGTATGGCCAAAGCAGCAACGATGTTGCCTTAGAGAAATCAACTATGGCTTGCCGTGAAGTCTGTGAAAACCCAAACTCAAAGGTTACCCTCAGCAATCGGGGAAAGGAACTAGACTCCCAGCGCTAAGCTATCACCAGCCTAAGATGCTGCAGAAGCTACTCATTTTATTTGACTAATTAAGCAAATTCAACTAAAGCCACTCAACCATGTTGAAGAACCAACGTTATAAGCATGTGCAGGTGTAAGAGAGATAATATCGATGATAACATTTTCTTGCACAAAATAACGATACCTTTGCAAATCCATGGCGCGGAAACCGGCATCCTGAAGCGAACATGATCATCGAGCTTTTGATCAGCACGAGCTTTATATTCCTTGCTTGCCAGGATTAAAGGGTGAAAAGGATAGCAATGTGTAGATATTCCTTGACATGGAGGAGCGGCAGACATCAAACTGGACGAAGAAGAAATAAAAGGAAGAGAGACGAGGGCTAGAACTCCCTCGTTAAGGCACTGAGGCCCTGATAACAAGGAACCAAATACAGAATGAACAGAGATTAACTGAGATCAAGGCGGACTAAAGCCTCAAAAATAGCAAGAAAAAGGGTAAGAACCCTAAAAGGGTGAGGAGGAAAGAACAGAAAGATGATGAAAAGATAGCTGTGAAGATAAGAAATAAGGAGAATGATCATTCGACGTGGTCGGGGAAGAAGAGTAGCGATCACCCGCCAGAGGCGGGGAAGAAAATGTATGAACACCCTACAAGGTCGGGGAAAAGAAATAGAAACCACCCGGCAAAGTCAGGAAAGGATCAGAAAAATCACCCGACAAGGTCGGGGAACGAGCACAAGGAATCCCCAACAGGGTCGGAGAAAAAGGATGAGAAGCGGAATCCGGACGTATCCGAGGAGAAAAACTATAAGAGGCCCCTAGATCAGGGGAAGAGGAGGACATAGGCCGGGACCTAGAATGGTGAGGACAGGAGAAGATGGTAGAAATATAGTAAGGTGGTGGAAGGTACACCACCCAAGGATAAGAATTCAGCAACAGAAAAGACGACTGAAAAAAGATGAAGAGACAGAAGAAGGAGGTGGAGTGAGCCCCCGAATGCACAACTGTTGGCCCTTGAACTTATGTCGCCGCCTCTTCTTGGCAGAAATCTACTTGCAACAATTCCGCCTGGCACGGACTCGGGCCTTCGGGCTTCTTGTCTTGCAATGTTTTCTCAAATAACTGGCCCACCTGGCAGACGGCCTAACCCGGTCATGAATATGCAACTTCATCGGGACGGTTGCCCCTAGCTGCGCGGTGCTCACCATAGAAGGACATTCCAGAACAGTCAACTCCTTGGGATGAACATCAGGAAGCAATGGAGTTTTGTCATTCGGCACTAGAACATGGAGCTTTGGCATCTTCACTCGGCAGTTGGGCATGAAGCATAACTCCCTTGCAAGAAGCGCAGGATGGAACTGAGGGAGGGTGATGCGCGGCGTTGACGTAGCCGATTCACCAATAAACCGAGGAAGATTACATAAGACGTGCAGAATGTCCTTGGAAGATGTAGAAGACACGGCCAATTGCCCCTCGAGTGCTGAACTCATTAAACCTTTGGCGGCCGTGTGGGTTAGCACCATCCGGGCGGAAAACTCTTATGGGCCAGTGCACTGAATAGCAATTAAGCGAGAGGTGATAACAACATCAATAGTGAATTCTCCGGCGAGCAAAGAGACTGCCACTGGCCTTGCTTCTGAAGGAACTGGCACCAATGCTAAAGAACTCTTCTCAGCAACCCTCTTCATGGAAAGTGCAGGTTCATTATCCTTAAAATAGCCAGGGACCAGGACTCGGACCGACATGCGGCAAATGAAATCTTGAAGCTTGTAATACATAATCAAAGCCTGGCTCGGCTCTTTATCTCCCTGGGGACTAGACCCGAGAGGCACCAAAGGTAGCGGGTACCTGCTCAGCAAAGTGGGAAGTGGTAGAGGGAGGTTAGAAGGAGATGGGGAAGCGGAGGTAAAGGGCTTGGAAAGTGTGGGTGAAGGTAATGCTATTAGTGGAGAGATAACGGCGATGATAGGCTCTGGTGGGGGTAAAGGTTTGGAGGGTAGAGGTTTAGGAGAGGGCAAAGGTGAAGATGGTGGCATAGGTGGAGATGAAGGCAATGGTGGGGGTGTGGGCATAGGGGTAGCTTGCCCAGGCTCGGACGATGATGGTGAAGGGAGCGGCATCGGTAGCGGGGATGGTTGTGAAGGTGACGGAACAGGGATCGTTGTGAGAGGAGGTGATGAAAACGGTGGTGGTGATGGCAATGGGTATAATGGAGAAGGCGATGATGGAGACGTGGCCAATGGAGGCGGCGAAGATGGGGGTGGAGAAGATGGTGGCAAAGGGGGTAATGGGGTTGATGGAGATGGTGAAGGTAGTGGCGTAGTGGAGGAAGTGGCGGGTGATGGCGCTCTCCGGCGTATCTTTTCAACATGTCGAGAGGCGTTGGGAATAGGTGTGGTGGCGGAAACAGAGGGCGGAAAAGAGGTTGCCCGAGCAGAGGCTGAAGTAGGTAAAGGTGGTGGAGGAGATGGGATAGAGGAAGAAGTGGGTAACGGAGCAGGTACCTTATCAACTGAAGAAACACCAGGGTGCCCCTGGTCTTGACGTGGAGACGGCTGCCTAGGCGGCATGGCTTGCTGCTGTTACTGCTTGCTGCTGAGATCTGAAATAACTTGGCGCATGATAGCCCAATCAATCATCTTCTTTATTTCCAAACTGTAAACGAGTTCCCGGAACTCGGGGCAGTCCTCAATCAGATGCCCCTGTTGACGATGAAACTCACAGAACTAGAGCAAATTCCCGACCGCGGGTCGACAAGGCATAACCGGAGGGAGTTGCAACGCATGGGTGGCCATCAAAACCCTGAAAACATCTGTAAGAGATTCCGACAATGAAGAGTGAGAAGCATGCTTCGGGCAAGGTGGATGCCGAGGAGTATGAAAAGGTAATGGGGATGGTAGCAGAGGTTGCGTAGGTAAGGGGAATTGCGTAGGTGAAGGCGGAGGGCTAAAATGATGTGCAGGCTTGGAGGGCGTAGGAATGTAATGGACGGCATCTACCCGCTCTGAGTGTAGTGTTTCCTTGACCGGAGGTGGAGGGGTGTAGTGAGATGAAATAGCGGAGGGTAGACTCATGGAGGGATGTAAGGTGGAGCACATGGAGGTATAGGGGTGTGGGGGAGCGGACAGTCGACTCGTGGAAGGATATGTAGTGGAGGGTGCACTCGTGGTGGATGGGGAAGAAAAGGGGTATGTGGAAGGTGAAGGTGGAGGGGACTCATGGTCAAAGGAAACTAGGAGTTGTTGGGTAATGAAGCGGGCTCGACTATAAAGTTGTTGCCATGAAGTGTTATCGTTCAGGGCTAAGATACATCTGAGCTCGGGCGTTGCATTAGAAATAACCATCTTGATCTGCTCGCCCTCCGGAATATGCCCCGGAACTTGCGCGGCTAGGTGACGCCAGCGGTCGGCAAACATGGAGAATTCCTCACCGGGCTTCATCTTCTCTTGGGCCAGATCAACCAAAGAATGTCTGGGCCCGACCTGGTCTTGATATTGCCGAATGAATCTTGCTTGGACGGCCTGAAAATTCATCATCTGCTCTTGTGGTAACGTAAAAAACCAATCCTTGGCCAAGCCCTCTAAAGATAGGCCAAATAAATAGGCCATTAAGCGTTGATCAAGCTGGAACTGGGCCGACTCATATAAGAAATCCTTCAAATGGACATAGGGGTCACTGACTCCACCATAGCGACGATAAGCCGAAATCCGTTGACGTGGTGGAAGCTGAAGACCTCGGAATGCAAATGGGATGTCCAAAGAAGTTTGGGGACTGATTTGTCGTTGCAATTCATCAAGCTGGCGTTGGGCCTGAGTGATCATTTCCTCGGTAGGAAGAGTCCGAGAAGGATATGGGCCAGCTTGAGCAAGGGATGATGAATTTAGACCAAGATAATGTTGATGGGCCGGATAAGGGGATCCGACCTGAGAAGAAGGAAAGCCCATTCCAGGAATGAGGGAATGCATGGGCCTGGAAGAATTATGTACGTGGGAATGAGGATTGATTGGGCCAACAGCAGCACGGGCGGGATAAGAAGGCCCGTTAAAAGAATATGATCCAACGGAGGAATAAGGAGACGGGCCCGCATGGGAAGAGGAATCCACACGGGGCTAAGAAGATGGAGGGGTGCAAGAATAAAGTACATGGGAGAAGTGCTCCATGGGGAGAATGGAGACTCTATACAGTGAATTTCAAATGAATATAAGGAGGGGAATGAACCTAAGACAAATGCAGCTAAATGGAGACACACGAAGATGAACTATACCTAATGAGCCTAATCTGACAAAAAGATGCAAATGATGACACTATGCAACATACAATGGAGAGAGAGATGAGAAAAGAATCAACCAATTACCCAAACAAATTCCAAGTGATGCGTGAAGATTTTTATAAGTTCTCTTTTAGTACCTTAGTGGATTAATTAAAATGGGAATTCACTCGACCACAAGGTACCTAAATAGGGTGAGAATGGAGAACTGGCAGACTCTAAAGGACTCTCTCTCGCACGAATGCAGACCCTAGGCTAGGAGGTGGTATGGTACAACCTGCCCGACGTTCGTGTGGGAATCCACGGCTCACGGTGGCTTACAGAGGTCCTCGGCAAGGCCCCCTAGTCGGCTCCAAGTAATATGGAGACGAGAGGAAACCGTACCTCGGTAGGAATGTGACTAACTATGAATGAAATGCATGAATCCTATGTGCACCGGAGTGCATGCAAGATCTAGCCTAGAAACTAACAAGCAATGACCAAAATAAACATGCGAGGATGAAAGCAAGTAGGCAGCAACAACATGTAACCATGGGAAGATCAATAAATGGCACCAAGGAGAACAAAGACAATATAGATATACCTCGGGTGCACTGTGGCATCAGAAGGACGATCTGTAGGGGACCGCACAACAAGATAGACGGACTGGGGTGGACCGCATACGCCAGGGAGTAACGACAAAGTAACGACAGAATAACTGTAAAAATCAGAAAATGCTGGAAATGAAGGACAACAGAGATGAGAAACGTACCAGGAAGAGCGGTCTGTGAACAGCCGCGTAAGCCCTAGAGCGTATCTCCAGAAACTGTATACTTGCAACCAAACCAACTAGAAGCGTACCTGTGCCAGAAAGATGGACGGCCAAGGATAGGTCATTTGGAAGGGTGGACGGTCGATAGGAAGCCGTTTATGGCAGGACGCTTGCAGGAGAATTGGCACTGTTCGCAGAGAGGGACGGTGGACGTGTAGCCACACGGGGGATGAACGGCTCTTGGAGAACCGTTCACGTTCCAGAAGATAGAAAACGCAACCCAACCTGCAATCACCTCAAGAAGAAGACTAACACAACGAAAGAAGGGGTCAGCAAATCACTAACACGATGGGCACTAGGTGTCCCACCGTGATCGCCAAAAAATGGGCTATTGATATATTTCTCCTCCTGTCCGTTTCTTCCAATGTCTTCCCAATGTCTATTCTACCATATCCGATATGAGAAACGAATGAAGACAGAAGGAAAGGGAGGAAATAAAAACCTGTGATCACCACCAAAGCGCCGAACGTGATGAACACGTCGTGCCTTGGAAAGAGGGAGAGACACTCGCCTGGCCTGCAGCGCTGGGAAGATGAACGGTTCAGGGAGAACCGCCTAAGGCATGCACGGTGTTACGATAGACCGTTCAAGGACGCTGCAGAAGATGCGGGATGAAGCGCTCCTAGAAGGTGAACGGGTCTGGCACGACCGCAGGAAGAAGAAGGACGGTCCAGTCTTCACCGCACGTCTCCTTGAACGGATTGTAGGGAACCGCTCAAGACCACTAAGCCAGAAGTCGCAAAGGGTCCAACCTTCACCCTCTCCAGCCGGCCAGAGGGGATGGGCCTCGTGCTAGGGATTGCTGACATGCAAAACGACGTAAAAACACAAAGAAAAAACCTAGATTAGAACTAAATGGTGCAGTAAATGCCAAAATAATGTGAAATGAACATGAATAAGTGGAAAGGGGGATACCTGGGGGATTTTAAACCCCTAGGGTGTCAAAAACGTAGGTGGGTATGTGCATGGCAATGAAGATGAAGAAGAACGTGGGGAGGAAGTATGAAAGGTGATGCATGCAATGAAAAGTGGACAAAACTATCAAGCGCAAAAGACTCAAAAAACTGGACTACTCCCTGAACCGGAGGCTTGTATGGACGTGGAAAGCCTCCCTCCTTGGTGCTAGGTCGCTCAAAAATGCGACAGGGCTTCGCCATCGACCAAAATCTCCCCCCTTTTCAAGCCGACCTTTGGGGTCTATTTATAGAGCTCCCGGGGTCTTAGCTCGAAATTAGGATTTAGAGGCATTTTCAGGTCAAGATAATCAAAAGAAAATCATAAATAAACAGATTATCTTTTATCCAGTCGAAACGGCACTTAAAATGGTTGATTATCCGCGGAGAAAATGATGGGAGAAGTTGGGGATAAAACCACGGATAAAGAGATAAAAATCTGTTGAAATTCATGAATCAAACGGATGAACGGTCTTACGATAGACCGCCCAACTGGATGTGCGGCCATGTTCTGGCCGTCCAACCCTGTCGGTGGAAATTCAAAATAAATCATAAATAATCCAAATTATCCATCGAGCTGACCGAAGCCTTCACCACTGGACTCTCATAGATGAACGGCTCAGATGAAACCGTTCAAACGTTGAGCGGCCAAAGATAAACCGTTCTAGCCTTGTCGGTGATAAATAGATTAATTGGATAATTATCTGAGAACGTAACCAAGCGCAGGACTCTGAGAGATGGGCGGTCACAACCCGTCCGTCCATCAAGTTGAACGGCCAGAATAGGACCCCATAAATGCTTGTGGGCGGAAATTCAAAAAATTAACCAAAATATTCCAAAATAGATGGACGGTCCACAGTCAACCGCACATGGATTGAGCGGCGAGGGATGAACCGTACATGTACATGGCTCTTGAAACTTATAGAAAAGCCCAATCAACCAAAACCAAGGCCCGTTAAGCCCTGAATCAACTTGGACCTAACCAAGGAGGGAGGCAACCCATAGAACTTGCCCAAAACATGCCTGAAAACAGCCCCAACGGGTGATGGACAACTCGAGGCATCAACAAATGGGAGTAAGAGGAACGACTCAACTTATCGGCAAAAAACGGGTGTCAACAGTGAGGAGACCGATAATTTTTCTGAAATAAAAAGGGTCATGAGGAACCAGCTTTATACCACATTTGTTCGAAGTACTGATGTAGCTGGAACCTCTAGGACATCTCCAAAGAAATCTGTTACAGTTAAAACTAAAAAACAAAATAAAAATGTGAAAAAGAAAGAATTGAAAAAGAAAAGAAACAAATTGCATGCTGAAAAATCTCAGGCCAAGATGTTTTCTGTCCCTAGGAAGAACGTCAAATGCTTTTACTGTGAAAAACTTGGTCATGAGATGATTGATTGTTTTGTTATGGATAAGGATGATCTGAAGATTGATAGAACTCATACTAGGAATTCCAATGATGAGAAACCTTCTTCTAAGCAAAACAAAAAGGTTAAATGTTTTTACTGTCATAGAGTAGGTCATCTCATGCATGAATACAAACTAATGAAACATGATGACCTCAATGCTAGAAAATTGCATGATGGGAATGTTCATGCTAAAAATCATGCAAATCATAAGAGGAACATTCAATGTTTTTATTGCGGCAAATTGGGCCACATTGCTGCTCAATGTTGGCATAATCAGGGAAAGAAATTTCATTCTGAATTTGTTAATTTCCCTTTTGACAAAAATATTTTTGAAAGAAATAATTTTGGTTCTAAGGGAAAGCACATTAGGTGTTTTGTATGTGGAAAGCATGGCCATATAGTCAAGAACTGCTGGCATGCTCAGGGAAATAGATTGAATTCTAAATCTATAAAATTTCCTACTTTCTATGCTGCTGCTAGAAATAATTTGATTGATAAAAGAAAAAATCTTTCATGATTTGAATATGGGAAATTAGGCCACAGGGCTACTGACGGTTGGCTAGTTAATCAAAAAAGATCAAACTTGCATGTGAAAAATAGAAACAATCATGTTCATGCACATAAATTCAATTCTCATGTGAACATGAAAAATAGTAAGAATTCTTGTAATCACTGTGGTCAGTTTGGACATTCTATGTCTAACTGTTTCATGATGAAATTCGATGACTCTTATGCTCAAAAACTGTGGAGAGCACCATTCAGAGGTGCTACTGACCATGGAGGACCCAAGAATTCTTAGATATCTCAACTTGCAAAATGAGGTTCTGTGTTTGCAGAAGTGCCTTGGAGCTGAAAAATAAAGAGGGGTAAATAAACCCAGGCACCCTAGTATGAAAACCCCATTTCTGAAATTGTCAAGTAACATTCTTGCATTCTTCAGGATTGTTCATTTGAATCATGCAGAAATCTCATTTGATACATTGCATGCTTAAGTTGTTAAATAAAATTCTCATGCATACATACTTTTATTTGCTTTAACAAGTGCATTGAGCAACATGAGTCTATACATTCATATTTTGAGCTGTATGTGTGCATATTCATTGAAGATATGTTGAATTCATTTCTCATCTGCATGCATTAATGTTTTGACATCTGTTTGTGCGCAAAGAGAAGGTTAGAAACTCATGAACTCAGTTTGCATATTTATGCATATATGTGAATTGCATATACATGTATTTGACATACAGTCATTGAAAATTTGATGCACTTAGGACTGTTGGTATTGCATTGTCATGCATGACCACTATGGTATATCAAATGGTAAGCTACTAAAAGGTAGGTGAAATCTATCTAGAAGTTCTTACTATGTGTGAGATAGTCCTTTAGACCAAGTTCTTCGCCTAGTACCATGGGTCATATTGCATAATAGGGCAGTCTGAATGAGCATGAGTCATAAAATCATATGTTCAGCCTTCATTGCAAATATTGCATAAAGTCAGGGGGAGTCAATGCATTGCATACATATTGTCAAATGCATACACTTATGTCAGAATTCATTGCACATCACTCATATTGAAAATAACAAGATTACATTCATTAAGGGGGAGTATATAACAAGATTGTGTTCTGCTGGCTATTCATCTAGTTTCTTATTATTTCAGTCAGTCAACTAAAGCTCCCATCCTTATCTTGAGATCATCCATTTCACGTATCTCAACTTGACTCTGATTTGATTTTGAATCTACTGAGCTGGTCTTTCTTGAATAAATCTGTCTGATGGACCTCTAGATATCTCTGATTCCCTTTGATACATTCTTTGCTGCACCTATTAATTGTCCTGATTGGTAGTGTCGACACAGTGAGTCTACATCATCTTGGAAATGCTTTGTCAAATGTCGACACCTTCATTATTGTGCTCATCTTTGTTATATGCTTGAAACTCTTGTGCAGTTCACAACTTGAATGTTGCCGAATCTCATTGAAATTTCAGAAAATTGAGAAGATTTCAATTCGTATACCCTGATCATAAATCTGAAGATCAATTCATTAAAGAATCTTCTATTATACAGATTTATGAATGTTTAAAAGATCAGATTGATATAAGTCTAATGTATTCATTGAGCTTGGCTATGAATATCTTGAAAATATCCGAGTCAACTTTAATAAACTTTAACCAACTATTTCATGTTGAATCTTGTAAAATCTTCTGAAATCTGAAAATGTTAAAATCATGACTTTATTTGGTTGAATTATATGAAATCGGTATTATTTTTAAACATCTGATGAATCTGAAATGTTCCCAAGGGTAAATTCTGTCAGAGCAATGATTTTGGTCACTGAGAAACCATATCCATTGACCATGAAGTCTAGAGGACTGTGTCATGAAGTGCCATAATTAACTCTGCTAAATAAAATTCATTGAAAATCCAGGAAGAGCAATGGCTTGAATACTGAGAAATATACCTCACTTATCAATGAAATAAGGTGAAGTATGTCATGTGGTGTCAATACTATCTCTGAAGCATGACAGTTAGTCATACTAAGTGCTTAGGAATACTGGAGTCCAAACAACGTGTATCCTCTAGTTACAAGGTGTGTACTGAACTTAATTGCACATGTTAAACTTGTTATGAAAACTTGTACTGTGCAAAAAGAAAAATCTGAAATTATTTGAAGAAGTATGGCTGATCCTCAGGAACCAAATCTGAATTCCTTCATGTTGTTTAACCTCAATACTAATGATTGTAATTTCTAAAGAAGTCATTGAAATTGACTGAGTAAGATGAAGGGAGGTTAATCAAGATATAAATATGAGGGCTTGGTTCACTTTTATGAAACATTGATGTTCAGATATGAGTACAAAACTTTATTGACAAACTGTGTATACATCATATTTAAACCATGATGTTCAAATAAAAATTCATAAGCCCCTATAATGGAAGAGTCTGAACCATCCGTTTATTCAGATTTATGAAATAAGTATCTTATTGAAAATCTTCTATTCTTTGAGAATCCAGCCTAAATTTCTATGCTTAATGCTCTTTGGTCATGACATGAACTGATTCTTGATTGCACATGTGACCTATTTCACCTGACTTTCTTAATCTGAATTGTCTAAACGTCTACTTCACTTTGAATGTCCCTATGGTACGCTGCTCATTTTTATTCCACTCCTTCTGCTTACTCAAAGGGGGAGGTTAGCTTGATTGGTTCATGTCCCGTCTGCATCATGTAAGCATCAGTTTCTCCATGCACTGCATTCATTCTTCATAAGGGGAGAATACATCTGCGACATAGACTTGATTGGTGCTTAATTTTTTAACTGCCCCTGTGTTTACTGATTTCATTCCTTTCTCCTAGGGGAGAATAGCTTTTCTATGCCTTAATGATTTAGTCAAAGGGGGAGATTTTAATTCAATCATATCATGTATGTTTGTATTTCTCGTCTCAAACTAGTTCCTTTTTGATGAAGTCAAAGGGGGAGAATAGTTTGACTTGAGCCAGTGTGACTCATAGTGGTGTTGTCATCATCAAAAAGGGGGAGATTGTTGTGCCCCTGTGATTTTGATGATAGCAAACACTATAAGTCACACTGTGTTTGCATGAAAGATTGAATGAGCATCTGGTCTTTGCATGTTATGTTGCATACAACTTTATCAGAGTGCACGCCTGGCATTTCATCATACAGGGTACACGCACACACATATTTTCCTTTGCGTATGTAGAGAGTCTGTGCACTCACTGTTCAACTCGATGCATATGTTTGTTGCTTGTTAATAAACCTCGGTGCATACTTGGTTTATATGTATTGCTAAGCTCGATGCATATTTTGTGTAAATATTCAAAGTCAGTGCACACTATGTGTCCGTCTTACTTTGCGTCTCATATTGCGTCTTATACATATGAGGGCTGTGGTGCTTGCGTCTTATGTTGCTTATGCACATCTGTGTCTTAGTGCAAGTGTGCGTCTCATATTACGTCTGTGTCTCTGCGTCTTATTCTGTGTCTCATAGTAGCACGGTCGGTGCAAGATTTAGTTTCAAAGGATCAACGTCGGTGCATTCCTATCTTTACCTACGTTTGAGCTATACAACGTCCGTGCAAAGTCTGTTTATGCACGACTAAAGTCTGTGCACATCTCTTTTATGCAATAAAAGGTCCGTGCGTCTCTCAATTCAAAGTCCGTGCATATCTCAGTCCTTGAGAGGATAGGTCCGTGCATTGCATTTCATAGTCCGTGGTTCTTTTCATAGTCCGTGCATACTTTTGTAGAAACACATGCATACTCGGTGCTGTTCTTGCTATAAGCATATAAAGGTCCGTGCATGGTTTGCATCATGCATACACACAAGGTTTGTGCATACCCAACGTCCGTGCATGGTTTGCATCACGCATACACACAAGGTTTGTGCATACCCAACGTCCGTGCATGTCTTGTTATAGAGTCTGTGCACACTAGTCTTATGCTATTCAAAGTCTGTGCAAAATCTACTCCTCCTAGTTAATAACACTGAATGTTATGCTTGTTCTTTGCCATGCCAAGTAAGGCCCACGATCAAACACTTTGAGGGCAGAACTAAAGAAGCACGTGAGCTCGAACTGAGATAAGAAGGGCACGTGATCCGAGGTAGAAAACAAGCTGTTGCTCGTGACACGTGGAAAGTCATTATGCTCAGATGCTGCCACGTGTCCAGTGGGGATCAGATCTGGATGAAAGTTTGGGTGGGAAATGTGGTCTCCACACGCCCATCTCTCAGCTGGCTATAAGTAGAGGATGATTCGATGAGAGAAGAGAATAGAGAAGAGCTTCAGAGAAGAATCAGAGAGCGAGATAAGAGAGCAGCAGAAGAGGAGATTCTGAGGGAAAAGAGATAGAGCGAGAGCAGCAGAGCATAGCAGAAGTAAAAGTGAGAAAGCTCGTGAGATCGAGAGAAGAAGAGAGAGATAGAGAGAGAGTGAAGAAAGAGCTCGAGGAGAAGAAGATAGAAGACTTTCCCGAAGATTAGTTCCACTAGACCTTGGATCAAATCCAGTCTAGTCAGCTCCCTGAGAGCCACATTTGTGCTACCATCGTATACAGCTTTCTGTCGCTGTGATTTCTCATTTCTTATTTTTCTTTTACACTCTTTATTTCAAGCTGTTAGTCAGCAGAGCAAGCTGTAACACTCAGCAGTTGCAGAGGAGGATTCCTCTGGTCGGCTAAGCTGTATTGCCTAGCCGAAGCAAGTTGTGAAGCTCAGCTGGTGTAGGCAAGCTGTGAGGCCCAGCGGTTTAAGCTGTGTATCGGCGGAAGCCACACTCGGGTTGAGTGTGGGGTGGACGTAGGTCTGCGGACCGAACCACCTAAAAATTCCCTTGTCTACTGTGGTTTGATTACTTTATTCTGATCCGCTAGATGTATGCTTAGGCTCGATCTGAATCGTCTGTCTAGCGAGGAATTTGTTTTCATCTTGTTCATTTGATATTGGTTCTGAGAGAGTCATTTTGAATTCTTGATCATTGTGACTGGAGAGTGTCAAATTCACTCAGGTCACTTGAGCGTCTAAGTTGCATTCATTTGTTTGATTGGGTTCGGTCAATAGCGTAGGTTTGCTTAGGAGTCTGCACTCTTGCAGCTCAACTGTTTGATCAAGAGAATCTTTGTCCTCTTTATCTTGTATACCTTAACTAGTTTTAATTCCGCTTTCATGTCTAGTTACAGTTTTTAATTGGGTGATTTTAAAGAGGGATTCATTCACCCCCTTGAATCCGGGCCTTGCACCCCAACAAAGGTAACACAGACTAACACAGACCTAATGCAAGGTAACACAGACCTTGATATACATGAAAACATTGACTAACACAGACCTAATGCAAGGTAACACAGACTAACACAGACCTAATGCAAGGTAACACAGACCTTGATATACATGCAAATATTGACTAACACAGACCTAATGCAAGGTAACACAGACTAACACAGACCTAATGCAAGGTAACACAGACCTTGATATACATGATACTTGAAGAGCTGCGATCTCGCACTACTCCTGAGCGGGGAGGGAGATGACCACGTATCCTAGAAGGATGAACTACAAGATGGGAAACATGTCAGAGGTGGCCAGGGATGGATCCCTGGGGAATACCCTCCGATGCTTAAGTCGGCAACTGTAGTAGAGCACTGTGGCAAAGGGAGGAGTTAGGAGGAAGATGGGAGCGCGAGATCCCTCTCCACCAAAAGGTGAAGTGGTTCTTGCTCAGGGTTTTTGGCTTACCTTCGCACAGTAGGGTTCTTCTAGCTTTAAATAGTGGCTCGTTGAGTGGATGATCCCCATAAGCTGAGGAGTTTCAGGGGGGGTTACGTCCTCCTTGCGGGCTCTTTATAGCCCGCGGACTCTTGATCTCCCCTATCCCTTTGAGCCCCCTGCTATTAAGGAACTCATAACGGCCGTACAGATAAGCTTCCATCAGTCGGCCTAAGCCTGAGGCACTGGCCCAGAAGAGGCTTCCCGAGCGATGAGTGCGTGGTCTGGGCGAAGAATACGGGGCTCCGACGGAGCTCTCCCGATCGAACTGATGCTCGGACTTCCCAACCCGAAGGTTGCCTAGGAAGTGCTTGTTCCGAGTGAGTTATTAGGCTTATATTTAGTGGGCCTAGGGGCTACCACTTTAAGGAGTTGGGCCTCGTTGGGTCAGGTCAGACCTTGTTTGGCCTCTCCATCCGGGCGGTTAGATTTCCCCTCTCCACTTGTCCCCCTCCTACTCCCGAGCCAAAATTAGGCTCGGATGAGTAGCATTTGGGCTGGACTTTTTGTGGCTCTGATTGGGTAGAGATCTCTCTCTGGTAGGGGCCACGTGATGTGGCTTGCCCTGAAAACACGCCCGTTATGATGATAATTTGGAAAAAAATTTACGAGAAGGCCCCTCCTCCGGAGATCGGAACGCCGCGCCGCCTCCAGCTAGGGTTATAAGCATTGCGCGTTATGTGCGTCCCTTTATCTCCAGGGTTTAGGGTTTTGCCTTCTTTTGCATTTATATTTGAGGGGGGCTCATGCGCTGCGAGAGCAGTTCGGAGGAGCAAAGAATCGCAGCGGCTTTCGTGGAGCTAGGAGAGATTACTACGGCGGTGATCCGTCAACTTTCTTCTCCTCCGGAGTCTCTGATCCAGAGCTTTCCCCTTCCTCTTCCAGTTCTTCTGTTTGTTCCATGGCAGACCAAAATCCTGAGGCCGAGGGGCGAGGGGAAGGATAGGCCCCAAGGCCTTTCTTGGTACCGTCGGAGCCTCTCCGCAGCGAGCTAAGGGAGGCTGATGTGAAACGACTGGAGAACCAGTATGGGATGCCTTGGCGATTCCAGTTCCTCGCGCCTGAGCCTCATGAGTCTAGTCTGGCCACTCGTTCCGGACTCTTTTGTTCCTTCCTCTTGGCCTGGAAGTGCGGCTTTCGCCTGCCCCTTCATTCCTTTGTTGTCGATTTGCTTCGGTTCTACCGGCTGGCTCCTGTCCAGCTGGTCTCCAATTCTTATACCCTCATCTTCTCCTTCATTTTTCTTTACGGCCAGTGTGGGGTGAGCCCTTCGCTGGACCTCTTCCATTATTTTTTCGAGCTGAAGGGGAACCTTTATGCTGGGAAGGGCTTCTTCTTTATCCAGGCGAAGCGGAAGAGGAGTTACGTGTCCCTTTCCGTGAAGGACTCTTCTCATAAGGGGTGGAAGACCCAATATTTCTGGGTGGGTGCGTCCGCAGTCGGTGTAGTCTGGAATTTCCCGACGGTGCCCATCTTTCACCCAAATATCCCTCCGAAGCAAACAGAGGTCTCCCCGGAGGTGGAGAGGGATGCTGCTATCCTTCAGCGGAATCGCCGGGCGACTGCTGAGTTGGTGACCCTATCCAACATCGAGGAGTACCTTTCTTGAGCGCTGTTACCGACTGGTAAGGGTCTCAAGGGCTTGTTCTCCTCTTATCAGGTGAGTGCTTTCTTTCTCACAATTTTCTCTCCTTCGCTCAGACCTGAGGCGAGCGGCTGAGGATGAGGCACCGCCAGCCGAGCTGGAGGTTATTGACGTTGATGATACGCCAGCTCCGAGTGATCTCCAAGCTTCGGAGGGATCATCTCGTGCCTGGGATAAGGGCAAGCGGGTTGCCCGAGATGATGATTCCGAATGCCGGGGGGTCAAGCATAAGGATCCCATGGTGAAGCTACTGAGGTCTTCAATGCAGGCTCTGTCTGCCGAGAAGAAGCGGGTGAGGAGGGCGGAGGTCACCCGCCCGGCCGATGAGGCACCTCTGTTGCCTTCTCTCTCCACGGAGCAAGAGGGAGCGGATGACGAAGGGGCCGCGGCCAACGTTGAAGCGCCGAGCGAAACAGAGGGGGCGCCAGATGGAGGGATCCGGTTCGAGCCGGTCGAGGCTAAAGAGTCGCAGGATGAAGCGACTCGATCGCAGCCGACCGAGGCCGGGGAGGTACGCGGTAAGGCAACATAGCCCGAGCTAACCGGTGGGCCCCCCAAGGTGGAATCGCTCGGGGGAGGTGCCCTGATCCCTGCCGCTCTGGAGAGGATTTCCCCTCCCTCGACCAGTGGCTTCAGCGTCCGGGTCTCTCTGTACCGGATGTGCCATTCTATAGCTTCAGGAGCCTTGCGAGAAAAACTCTGGAAGGGTCCCCCCTCCATGCTTTTCGAGCAACTTATGGAAGGCTGCCTGGTCTTGGCCCAGCTAGGAGCTGAGACAGTGGACGCGTACGCTCGGGCGGAGTCGGAGCGGGAGACTCTTTCATGGGCCCGTGGTGCGCTTGATCGGAAGGTCGAGCATTTGACCCTCGATCTTGGGGACCTTTGTCGGGAGGTGGCCCCGCTCCGGGCACAGGTGCAGTCGAGCCAGGCAGAGGCTTGGTCGTTGGCAGAGCAGTTGGTCCAGGCCCGTCGTATGGTCGATCTGAAGAACGAGCTCCTGGAGGCGGAGCGCAAAATTCAGGTCGAGCGCGGTGAGAAATGGAAGGCCGAGCGAGAGGGGCTCGTGGACTGAGTCCGGGGGGCCGAGGATGCACGGGCCGAGGCCGAGAGGAGGCTGTCCGAGTCAGAACAGAGGATAGCCGAGCTTGAGAGGAAGGCGGAGCTGGCCGGGGTGGAAGCACTCGAGCGACATAAGTGATTGTTGGGTTATGTGCGCCCCCTCTTTATCTTTGACAATGGTTTTGATGATTCCAATATATTATGTGTTTTATGTTTGCTCTAAACTAAAAATATTGTGTGCTTGTTTAGTGGAAAATGTCTTCATGATAAACAAGCTAACATGATGATATCTTGCTCTGCAGGTTGAAATTTTATGGTCCTTTACGAATACAATTCTGATGTTGCCTCATGCGTGCTGTGCATGAGACTTTGGAACTAACTTGTGTAAACATTGTGTTTTGGTAGCTCTGTATTATTGGTGCTTTCATGCATATCCTATATGGGGTGTTTAATGAACTGACATAAATGCTTGACATTTTGCTGTCCATGGTTGTGAAGGTTCAGTTTGCACTGGACTGAATTAGTAATTCATGTGGATCTTGATGATATGATTCTTCATGTCATTTTAAATGGTCTTGAATGATTTGTGTTTACTGGCTAGGACTGCATCTTTAATTCATGTGTGTATTGGCATGACATTCAGGACTGGTGGTCTAATTGTGGTCCTTCAACTGGGTATCCATATCTAAGTAAGGAATAGATGTTCAACATGTTTTTGGACTGAACTTTGTGTTTATGAACTGAACTTGATTTACATGAAGGTTTGATTGAATTTTATTTGAAAGGCTTGTTCAATGGCTTTCAATGAGCTTTATGTGTGATGTATCTTGCGTTGATGTTTACCATTGCACGGATGTTGTTTAACATTGTACAGACCTCGTTCATTGCACGGACCTGGTTTACCTTTGCACCGACCTTGTTCGTCATTGCACGGACTTGGTTAACCTTTGCACCAACCTTAACTATGGGTGTTTTACAAACTTGCACCGACCTGTTCAATTGTGCACCGACCCAATCTTTGGTGTTTCACATACTTGCACCGACCCAACCTTCTCTTGTGCATTGACCATGAGTTCATATGCACAGACATCATAGAATGCATTAAGTGATTCTAATGTGTTTTAACATGAGATTGATTTTCTTAACTTGCAGGCTCAATTGTATCACATTCACTTGGTTCAAGGTAAGACATTGTTTTGTTGTTATCAATTGCATTGACTTGAATATGTGTGTTTTTATTAAGTGCAGATTCAATCATGCCCAAAAATTCTCAATGGCAATGGTAAGAATGAGCATCTTGAACTTTGGCTGCGGGTGGATCTTTGGTATGCATTGAATAGAAGTCTTGGTTATATACTGACTGCATGCTTGGAAATTGGGTTTTCTTATGAATTCATGCATGCTCTTCTTGACTACCTTGAGGTTATCTTTTGATCTTTTAGCTTCCCATATACATGCCATTTAATGTTTTATTTGATGTTTTTAAGACCCCTCATGCATGTCATTTTATAGTATTTGAATGGGGTTGAATGATGTTTAATAGGTGTTAATGTTTTTGGGCTTCATTCATTGCATAACTTTTTTTTAATCATCAAACACATCTAGTGGGAACAAAGGGAGAGTGCACCCTCTTCCAAAGGAAGAGAATGTTCTCACTCCACCTTCAAACCACTAGTGTTATTTTATTACTGAAGAGGTGAGAATGGAATGTACAATATCAGTGAGAGAGGCCAGCTCTCTGTATTTACAAGAAAAGATAAAAGAATCTATACAAGCCGTCGACGAAAATTTGGAATACATAGGGCATCGGCAGTGGCATATCCTTTAGCTAGAGTAGGCAACTCTTTGAAAGAGGAGAATTCCATGTTGTGCCCAATGGAGACGGCATGGTTGGCAAGCATGTCGGCAAGCTGATTTGCCTCTCTATATGTGTGTTTGAAAGAGGAGAATTCATTGCATAACTTGATTTTCTCTGCTGTCAGAGAAAGTGTCGACTCTTGGAGTCGACACTTTCTAGCCAGCTTGCTGGCTGGACACTGCTGGCTGCAAGTGTCGACTCCTAGAATCGACACTTACAGGCCAGAGGTCTGTTTTCTATGAAAACAGAACCTCTGGTGAAAAGTGTCGACCCTATGAGTCGACACTTTCACCTGGCTCCTATTTTTATATAACGGGATAGAATGTGTTGAGAAAAGTGTCGACTCTAAGAGTCGACACTTTCTCTTGGCAACTCGAATCGGGTTTGCCGTTTTGGTTGCGAACTCCATGGGGTGAAATCCGAATGGCTTGGTTGTTTACACCCTTGCCTTTAAGGTTTCACCACTTGTCTTAGGGTTGCTTTGAGAGGGTTTTAACATGGGCTTTGTGGTCTTTTTGTTGGAGCTTTCCCTCTCATATATGATGGCCGCGATTTCCATCGGAAGATATCCCTAACGCTAACATTCTTAATCTGGTTGCAGGAAACGAAGAAAGAGGGAGAGGAAGAACGTGAAGGAGGGCGTTGCTCACTCAAGGAGAAGGAAGAAGAAGCTGTAGAGGGCGCCGTCCATGAGCCCGAGTCTCATTCTGGGAGCTGCAGTTGCTGCTCTCCACCGTTCGAGATTTTGGGTGTCTGAAACTTCAAGTCCGACTGCTTCCACTCCAAGGATCGACTTCCAGTGCACCCTACCTACTGATTGAAGGGAGTTGCATGATTGGAACTGGGATTTGAAGGAACATACGCTGGATCCTTAAGGAGGACGACCGACTGCTCCAACCAGCTGCGGATAAGACTTTCTCCAACCTAAGCTTCAAAGAAGATACCCTCATGACGATTGGAGAATCAAGGAGATATTTCTACATCCTCATTATGTTTATTTCCATGAGTGCTTCATAGTCTATCTGCATTTACATACTGCTGTGGGCGTTATTGTACATCTTCTTGTTGTCTTAAACTCGATATATCATCGTGTGTGGGTAGAGCTACATCTCCGTGTGGTTTTAAGTGTCCGGGGTGTGTTCCCCGACGTTGTGTGTGTGTGTGCTGCAGTGGCAGCGTTTTGGGGCTTGTCCCCGTGTGGATATTACTATAGAAGCAGTGTGTGTGGTGTTGGGGTTCGTCCTCGTGTTGCTACGTTTCGTAGCGTGGAGTGAAGCCTCACCGGGTTCGGTGAGGGGTGGACGTAGGGAGCCCGTCGTGGTCCCGAACCACCTAAAAATCTGTGTGTCTCGTGTGAATGCCTGTGTGATCATCCATTTCATCTACCTCCCTTCATAGGTCAACTTGTAGATTTTTATTCACAACACCTCCACACATTGCTACCTCCGTTATCTGTGTTTGGCTTTAATTTAATTGTTATTTACATTATCAAACTGTGTGGGATCGGAAAGATCGAGAGAACTCTTTTAATATCACATCTGTTTAAGGTAATTAACGCTGTTAGTTTTATTTCCGTTGTAATTAGTTGGAGTTATTTTTAAAATCCGCCATCTCGGCAAGGGGACAATTCAACCCCCCTTCTTGTCTGCCATCTCTCTAGGCCAACAAGTGCTCAGAGGCTTACCACGCAGCTCTTCAGCAGACTGCCTTCCCTTATTATGAGTCGGGCTATCATCGGGGCCTTCAGAAGGGCTTCTCCCAAGGCTTCAATCGGGCCATCATAGAGGCTGAGGCCCAAGCAACTGGGCTCGTTTTTCCTTCCGGGCAACGCTATGACTCAGACTGGGGTTCCACCGACTCTTCCCATTATACATCGAGCGAAGAAGGGAGTCGGGAGTCCTTGGTCTCATCCGAGCGATTGCCAACTCCAGCAGCCTCGGGAGGGCGCACGACCGAGATAGTTCCCACGCAGGTGGGGTCAGTGCCTGGGTCGGCCGTCGCCGAGAATACTGGGGGTAGATCGTCTGGTGCTGAGGGGGCCTTGTCTACCGAGCCTGGAGATGGGCCCGAGGCCTAATGTACAGGCTCTTTTCTTTCTTTCTTTCTTATGTAGCTGTGTAAGGCCTTTTTGTTTTTTGGAAAGTATAGTAGCGGCAATATTAAGTGTTGAATTGACTGTTCCTTACCGCTTTTGGTGTGATTTGACTACCGTATCCGTAGTTGTTGGGGAAGGCGCCAATTTTCTCTGCAGATATCACGCGTGCCGATCTGTCAAATAACTGACATGGCGCTGGCACCTTTCCGCTTTTCCATGCCACCGTAAATGACTTACCGCTTCATGCGTCCCACTGGGGGGGATGTTGGGAAATGAGGTAACCGCCTCAGGGAAGGCTCCTTTAGCGTGTTTTTAAGGGGAGAGTCATTTAAGGCAATCAGCTCCCCCTCGGCCTATAAAAGGTCCGATGGCCTCTCCTCTTTCTTTCATCGCTTAAGGCCATCCCTGACGGTTTCTCCTTTTTCCCTTTCCGCGAAACGTTGTATTGTCGATCTCAGCGGAGCATGGAAAGCGCTTCAGAAGACGATGATGCAAGCGGCAGTAGGAGGGAAACTCCTGCTACTCTAGTTTGGAAGAGGGTTCGACAGTCGGAGGTCAGTTTGGGAGAGGGTTCGACATGCCGGAGCATGTCGCCTTCCTATCCCTGACCCACCGACGCCATCCTTGTGGGGAGGGGAAGCTTTTTAAGCTTCCTCCTTTCTGGTCACCCAGCCCCTCCTTTCTTTCCATCGTCGACCCCATTGCTAAGAAGGGGAGCTCTTCAAGCCTCCTCTTCATTTGTCTTGGGTCGACTTCTCTTTTTTTATTTTTGTTGTTTCCCCTCTTTTCCTCTTTCCTTGCTCGCACCACTAGGGGGTGCTTGCTTTCTGTTCGACTTTCGTCCTCCTTCCAGAGAGTTAGCAGGGGAGGCCTTCTCTTGTTGTCCTTCCAATCCCTCTGGCACCTTTCTTCCGAGCTTCTCGAACCAACGGGGTCGGCTATCATTTATCCGAGCAAGTTTCTGCACTAGGCAGAGTTAGTGGCTGGACGCAGGAGTGCTTACCGAGTTAGCCGAGCGTTCTGCTCGCATCATAGTACCACTGGATGTAATTTTTTTTATTTGTTGAACTGTATATTGTATTGGCTGCGGCCTATTTGATGTACATCATAGTTTAATGAAAAGAGAAGAATGGCGTTTATTCTACTTTGCTTACATGTGTATACTTGCCAGATGATCAAAAGTAGAACTTGTGAAGTGTTGTCACGTTCCATGTCCGAGGGATGGGTGTTCCTTCCATGGTGGACAATCGGTACGCCCCTTTCCCGAGCGTCTCGACCACTTGGTAGGGGCCTTCCCAGTTAGGGGCTAGCTTCCTCACCGCCTCCAGTGGTCAAGAGGCTTCAACCTTTCTCAGGATGAAGTCCCCTGGTTGGAAATATCTATCTCGGACTCTGGAGTTGTAGTATCGAGTGATGCGCCATTGGTATTCCATTGCTCGGATATTTGCAATCTCTCGGATCTCGTCCGCTAAGTCGAGGTTTTCCAATAGCTTCTGCTCGTTCACCTCAGATTTGAAGTGGGCGACTCGGGAGAGGGATTGTTGACCTCCAATGGAATAACAGCTTCCGTGCCATACACCAGCTGGAAAGGTGTTTCACCGGTGGACATTCTCGGAGTAGTTCGGTGCGACCATAGTACGCTCGATAATTCCTCGAGCCAGCTTCCCTTGGCCTTGCCGAGCCTGGTTTTGATGCCTTTTAAGATAGTTTTATTGGCATTCTCAACCAGTCTGTTGGCCTGAGGGTGGGATACCGAAGTGAAGTGGTTGTGAATGTTTAGGTCGGCACATCTATCTCTGAAGTAATGAGAATCAAATTGCCAACCGTTATCGCACACGATCACTCGGGGGACACCGTAATGACAAATGATCGACTTCCAAATAAAACTCTATATGATTGATTCGGTGATCCTGGTGGTGGCCTCTGCCTCGATCCATTTGGTGAAGTAGTCGATGGCGACGATGACGTACTTCTTCTGAGCCTGGGCCATGGGAAATGGCCCCAAGATATCGATTCCCCAACGAGCGAAGGGGTATGGCTCGGTAAGGATGACGAGCTCCGCTGCGGGCTGGTGGATCTGATGATCGAAGCGCTGACATCGGTCGCACTTCTGTACATAGGTCATTCAGTCACGCTAGAGAGTGGGCCACCAGTAACCCTGCCGAAGCAAGATCCTGGCAAGCGATCTTCCTCCTTGGTGCGCGCCGCAGATGCCTTTGTGTACTTCCTGAATCGCTCGGCTGGCTTCATCGGCGCTGATGCACTTGAGGAGAGGACCGAGAACGATCTGCGATACAAGGCATCATCCAGCATGACGAAACACCGAGCTTGGTACCTAAGTTTTCGAGCCTCTCGAGGGTCGGGGGGCTCTTGAGAATCCCGAAGCCAGGATATAAAGGGGGTCCGCCAGTCGCTCGGGGGTGCGGGTCAACGGTCATAAGCTCGGATTCGATGCTCAGTCGCTCAAGCTCCTCGAGGAAGACCAACCTAGTACCTTCGGAGTCAAGTGAGGAGGCCAGGCGAGAGAGGGCGTCCGCTCGGGAGTTTTCCTCTTGGGCTATCTGGACTACCTCAAAGCTCTCGAAGAGTCGGGCCATCCTCTTGACCACCTAGAGGTACTTGATCATTTGTCCTTCCTGAGCTTTGTAATCACCATTAACCTGGATAGCGACCAGTTGGGAGTCGGTGTGGATCCTGACTCACTCGGCCCCCAGTAGTCGGGCCATCCTGGCTCTTGAGATAACGGCTTCATACTCGGAGGCGTTGTTGGATGCCTGGAAGTTGAATTTTAAGGCGTACTGCAACTCTGCTCCTTCGGGGGACTTGAGAAGGACACCGGCGTCGCTTCCGTCCGAGTTGGAGGACCCGTCGACGAAAAGGTCCCAAGTGGGCCCGGGCGCGGGTGGAAGTGCTTCTTCAATTGGGACCGTGCTTTCGGCGATGAAGTTCGCGAGGGCCTGTCCCTTGATGGCCGAGCGGGGGCGATACGAGATGTCGTAGGCCCCGAGCATGATGGCCCATTTGATGAGGCGTCCCGAGGCTTCAGGGTGAAAGAGAATCTTCTTCAGGGGTTCGCCGGTCAATACGACGATGGAGTGCCCTTGAAAATAGGGTCGGAGGCGCTTGGCTGAGGTAACCAACGCTAGCATGAGTTTCTCGATTGCGGGGTACCTTCTTTCAGCCTCATTAAGCATCTTACTAGTATAGTAAACTGGTCTCTCGACCCCCGCGTCATCCCTGACTAGGACCGAGCTTACTGTGGAAGGGGTCATCGAGAGGTACAGGTGTAGAGCTTCGCCCGAGACTGGCTTGGACAGCACTGGGGGCGAGGCCAAGAATTCCTTGAGCTCGACAAATGCCTTCTAACATTCCTCATCCCAGGTGAACGTAGCAGATGCCATTTTGGGTCCCCTCAATAATTTGAAGAAGGGTATGCATCGTTCGGCCGCCCGGGATAGGAAGCGGTTGAGCGCAGCAATGCGCCCCGTAAGGCCTTGAACGTCCTTGATGCAGGTGGGTGGCCGCATGTTCAGGATGGCCTGAACCTTATCGGGGTTCGCCTCGATCCCACGCTGAGTTACCAGGAAGCCTAGGAACTTCCCGGATCTGACTCCGAAGGCGCATTTAGCAGGGTTGAGCTTCATGTTGCACCTCAGGAGGGTTTCGAAGGTTTCAACTAAGTGGGCAAGATGGTCTTCGGCCTTTGGTGTTTTGACGAGCATGTCATCAATGTAGGTCGCAACGTTTCGACTGTGCTGTCCCTCGAAGATGTGGTTGATTAGTCTCTGATATGTTGCTCCAACGTTCTTCAATCCGAACGGCATTCGGGTGTAGCAGTGTATGCCGAAGTCGGTGATGAAGGCGGTCTTCTCAATGTCCTCCGGGTACATCCTGATCTGATGGTAACTGGAGTAGGCGTTCAGGAAGCTGAGTAACTCGTTGCCAGAGGTTGAATCGACCAGTTGATCGATGCTTGGCAGCGGGTAGCAATCTTTAGGAGTAGCCTTGTTAAGGTCGGTGAAGTCTACACACATTCACCATTTCCCCGTAGCCTTGGGCAGCGAGACGACGTTGGCGAGCCACGCAGGGTACAAGACCAGTCGAAAGATGCCAATCTTCTGTCCCTTGATGACTTGCTCTTTGATGACAGCTTGCTTCTCCGGGGCGTGCTTTCTCCTGCGTTGCTGGACAGGTTTCACCGTTGGGTCGAGGTTGAGCTTGTGCATTACCACGTCTCCCAGGATCCCGGGAAGGTGCTCGGCAGACCATGCAAAGACTTGGATGTACTGGGAAAGGAAATCCTTATATTTTTCCTGTTCCTTAAGTGGTAAATCGGCTCCGATCTTGACTCCTAGAGTCGGGTCACCGTTGAGGAAGACCGCTAGCAACTCGCCACCAGGCTCAGATATTGCTGGTCCCTCCTCAGCTCCCTTTACTCCTTTATTTTTCCCTTCCGCCCTCGTGGCTTCAACCGAGATTATATAGTACCGTCTAGCTAGTGCCTGGTTACCCCGGACTTCCCCCACGCCATACTTGGTAGGGAACTTCATTTTTTGGTGAAAGGTAGATGGCACCGCTTTCATTCGGTTGAGGATACCTCGACCGAAGATGGCATTATATGCCGTCATCCCCTTAATCACGATGAAGTCTACCATAACCGTAATAGTTTTGGGCAGGGTGCCGATAGTAACTGGCAGGCTCAGGGCTCCCTCGGGATAAGTTGCCTGGCCGTTGAACCCGCAAAGGGGGGTTCGGATCGGGCGGAGTTTAGATGGATTCTCTCCCATCTTGAGGAAACATTCGTAGGATAATACATCAGGGGCACCACCATTGTCAACTAAGATCCTATCTATGTTACAATGGTTTATTGTAGCCGATACAACAAGAGCGTCGTCATGCGGGGTGGTTAGCCCTTCCAGGTGTCACGTCCCGAGCGCGGAAGATACCGGATGCGTGACGCGTCTTGACACCCAAGAGGGGAGTGAATTGGGTGTTGACCAATTTTAAGAAAACTTTTGGTCTTTTTGAAATATGTGATAGAATGCTAGTTAAGAGATTCAAAACTATTTGTACACAAATTGGATTTATCAAACTTTAAATGATGAGATATAGATTATGCAAGATAAGCGCAGATAAATCCATAACAACAATTTACACTAACACTCATGTAGAATGGAGGTAGAGGAAATGGATCAAATCACACAATTCAAACCATACTGCACATCGATTTTTAAGGTTGTTCGGATGCAACGACGGCAATCCTACGTCCACCCCTCACCAAGCCCGGTGAGGCTTCACTCGGGGATAAATCCCCTAACGGAGACGACGCTCCAACCACACACGCAGGACGACACCTACCCACACACACGGGGACGCACCCCAACACACACACACACACACACACACACACACACACACACACACACACGGAGACGAGGTCTCCAACACGATCCAACAAGCGGATCACCAACACAAACACCGGCTGCCACAAGTGCAGCAATTCACACACACGAGACAAAACGGATCTAAAAGACCCCCACACACACAAACGCAGATCTAGGAAGATCCACGCATACACACGAATCAAATACGACACACACACATGTTGACATGTTTTGTTTTACTCCTCATTTGGCTTAAAAGATGTCTTCTCTCCTCTTCTACTAAATCGATATATAAAATAAATGGGAACAGTAGAAGGAGAACAGAAGAATGTAAATAACCGTGATCGCCACCAAGGTGCCTAATGTGATGAACACACCGTACCTTGGAAAGAGAGAGAGACACTCGCCTTTAACCAGCACTGCAGGGGGTGAGCGGCCCGTGAAGAATCGCCTGTGATGTTGGACGGCCGCACGACAGACCGCTCTTCAGTGCTGCAGAGGACGCCGGATGTAGAACTACTAGCTGATGGACGGTTTAGAAACGACCGCATGACGATGAAGAGTGGTCGAAGATCTACCGCACGTACCCTTGAACGGTCCTGACAGAGCCGCACAAGAACACCACGCCAGAAGTTGCAAAAGGGTCCAACCTCTACCCTTTCCGGCCGGCCAGAAAGGATGGGCCTCGTGTTAGTGTGTTGCTGACCTGCAAAATAATGTGGAAACACAAAGAGAAAACCCAAATCAGAACTGAAAAGTGTAGTAGATGCTAAAACGGAAATAAATGATCATAACTAAGTGAAGTGGGGGATACCTGGGGAGTTTTAAACCCCTGGGGCATCAAAAACGTGGGAGTGTATGTGCGAATGATAGTGCAAGCAACGAAAATGTGGGAGAATGGATGTGTAGAAACAAACATGCAATGAGAAGAAAATCAGACTATCCAGAATGCAAAAGGACTCAAAACAGAAGTTACTCCCTGGACCGGAGGCCTATATGGACGTAGAAGGCCTCCCTCCCTGGTCGTAGGTCGCTCAAGGATTCGGCAGGGCTTCGCCGTCGACCAAAATCTCCCCCCTTTCAAAGGTAGCCTTTAGGGTCTATTTATAGAGCACCTAAAGTTCTAGCTCGAAATTAGGGTTTAGAGGTATTTTCAGGTCGAGATTATCAAATAACAATCGTAGATAATCGAATTATCTCTTATCCAGTCGAAATGGTACTCAAAATGGTTCAGCATCCACGGAGAAAATGACGGGAGAAGTTAGGGATAAAACCACGGATAGAGAGAGAAAATATGTTGAAATTCAGGAATCGAACGAATGAACGGTCTTACGATAGACCATTCAACGGGATGTATGGCCATGTCCTGGCCATCCAACCCTGTCGGTGAAAATTCAACAATTCACACAATAATCCAAATTATCCATTAAACCAGCCGAATAGTTCGCCGTTGGACTCTCATAGATGAACGGCTCAGATGAGACCGTTCAAAGGTAGAGCGGCCAAAGACCCACCGTTCTAGCCTTGTCGGTGATAAATAGATTAATTGGATAATTATCTGAGAAAACCATCAAACGCAGGACTCTGAGAGATGAGCGGCTCAGATGCTACCGCACAATGGTCTTATGTGGCTATGTCTAGGCCGTATATATGCCTGTCAGTGATAATTTAGAAAATCAGCTAAATGTCCCATAAATATATGAACGGCCCAGTATCAACCGCACAAATCGTTATACGGCTGGAGGTTGACCGCACATGTACATGGGCGCTTGGAATCCATAGAAAAGCTCGATTAACCGAAACCAAGGCCCATTAAGCCCTGAATAAACTCGGACCTAACCAGGGAGGGAGGCTACCCATAAAATAAGCCCAAAACGTGCCTGAAAATAGCCCCAACGAGCGATGGACAACTCGAGGCATCAACAAATAGGAGTAAGAGGAACGACTCAACTCATCGGTAAAAAACGGGTGTCAATAGATGCCCCTCCTTAACATCCTCTTTGCAGGGGAGTGAGCGGAGGTGAAGCGAAAGTGACATGGAACATGAAAATGAAGCGGAAATGCAGCGGAGTGGACCGAAAAGCGGGCGTTAAGGTAAAACGACACCCGTTTTTACCAACAAGCGACATGAATCTTCCGGAAAACTCTAAACCAAATGCAAGGAATGATTAAACCAAAAGTGACACCAGTCTGGAGGAACTAAACTAAACGAAATGAAACAAATTGACAAGACCAACCTCATGGGAGACATAATCCCACGGTCCAATGAGGAGGCCAAAAGTAGGCAGCAAAAGTAAAGGAAACATGCTAAAGCTCTAGATGGGGACCTCTTAATTAACCAAATCAAGCGAATTGACCAAAGAGAACCTTTCAACTCAGAGTGGAATTAGTTCTTCTTACCCAAACACTGAACGCACGGCTAACCATCGCTGGTGGGACATTCTTCAAGCAAACCATGGGACATGAAAGCTCAAAAGATGCGTATGATACATGCTGGGCTAAAATAAAAGAAATCGTTAAAACAAATGTAAAGAAAGATTAAAATATAAAATACTCGTGAATAATATTGCTAAGCTGGGAAAATCAGAGTCAAGATACCATCTGCAACCACAGCGTGCAGAATAGAACCATCCTCCCCAGGCTTTTCCAACCTAACGGCCTATCCGAAGATTAAACACGTGAACCTGGATCATCATCATTTTTGTTAAAGGGGAACATCAGATCCTGGAACACGTAGATAACCAACTGGTTCTTGAGATAATATAGCATAGTACCATATAGTAATGCAATAAGGGTGATAGGGTAGAAAGCCATACCTGACTTACCTGAGCAGGTGAAACGGCAAGTTTTTGGATTTTCATTTTCAGATTTTTATGGATTTTTGTGAATAAGACAAACAAGATAAACATAGCGATTAACATAACGATTAACTAAACGACAAACAACATGACATAACATGACGATCAACATAACATAACAAAGGCAAACGAGCACATATGCAAGGCATAAACAAACAACATGCATGCACGAACATGGTGTAACAAGACAACAATCGGCGGGACAACACATGGTTGGGATAAGAACATGATAGATCACACGGTTGGGACAGGAACATGGGACATGGAAGGATGACTATCAACATGTGCAAAACAACTAACAACATATGGTGAGGAACAAAACAACAAGCGTGGGACGATACGGTGGGACATAAACACGAGACAAGGACACGGCGGGACAAAAGACATGAACAAATACACACTTCAATCCAAAACCCCAGATCAGAATGAAGCAGAATCACCAGGTTCATAATCGTGAAGCAAAGCCCTCTCATAAAGATATGATCATTGCAAACAAAAGTTGAGAAGGACATGAGCTTCAGAACAGATCGAGAGAGTGGACCGAAGAAGGAAAGAACAGATCAAAGATGTGGACATGAGGCAGAACAAAAAGTTATAGCAAGGAATGCCTGAGTACTTGCAACCTGCACACTTAGCGAACGGATTACGTATATGTCCTTAAAACAAATGCAAATGCATGAAAAATACACAATTTTTTTTGGATTTTTTTTGTGATCTTTGTTTGATTTTTTTTAGATTTTCAATAGTATTTCATTTTTCTGGATTTTTTTTGAAGTATTTGATTTTTTAGATTTTTGAAATATTTATTTTTTTGTTTTAAATTTTGAAGTATTTGATTTTTTTGAAATTTTGACAATATTTGATTTAGATTTTTTTTAATTTTGACATAGCAATCCGCAGCACCTAAAGACGGGCTCAAACTACTGGCCAGGGATCGTCGTTCCTACCCCTTTCATTAAAGGCTTCACTTAAGCAGGGCGTGCATGTGAGGGTGGCTTACCACAACCAACCGCTTCTAAAGAACGGTGCCCCTACTAAGGCCATACCCGGGATACAACCCAGCCTAAGAGGGAGAAGCAGAAGAAAAATTGGAGATAAGCTTCGTGCAGGATGGGAGATATCAAGGCTCGAATTCCTTCCAGGGCACTACCCCTCAAAGAGATAGCCTGTTGCGCTGGGACTTTGTGTCTTTGATTTTTAGACCCATATTTATCAGGCACGCATGCGACCGGGCTCATGACGTCCCGCGGGGAACTGTACTGCCACTCTTGCCATGCCTTTGATTCATAATTTTGCATTGATTCATTTTCTCATTTTGGTAGCCCTTATTGGCCAGATATAGCATGAAAGCTCACTTTTGAGGGTCAAGACTGCCCCTATTTGAGACCTCTCCCGTATTAGAGAGCGCCTAGGTTGGTCATCTCATCCATCAATCTCTTGCCCCTGCACTTGGCCGAGTAGAGAAGAGAACAGGCCTTTGTGCATACCCATGGTATGGCCAAAGCAGCAACGGTGCGCCTCACAGAGATCGGCTATGGCTTGCTGTGTAGTGTGTGAAAAATCCATACTCATAGGTCACCCTCAGCAATCGAGGAAAGAAACTAGACTCCCAGCGTGGAGCTATCACCAGCCTAAGGATACTGCAGAAGCTAACTTTTTTTTTGACACAAAGTTAAGATCTAATTAAACAAAAACTCCTAAAGCCACTCAATCATGTTAAGGAATCATGTGCAGAAACAATAGAAATAATGGAAATGAAAGCACGTTCTTCCAAAAAATAAAGATACCTTTGCAGATCCATGGCGTGGAAACCAGCATCCTGAAGCGATCTCAATCATCAAGCTTTGAAGAGCGCGAGTAGCTTTGCATTCCTTGCTTGTCAGGATAAAGGATGAAAGGAGAGGATAACAAAGGATTGGATTCCTCGACACAGAGGAGTGGCAGACATCATACTGGACAAAGAAGGGATAAAAAGGAAGAGAGACGAGGGCTAGAACTCCCTCATTAAGGCACTGAGGCCCTAATAACAAGGAACCAGATACAGAATAAACAAGGATTAACTGAGATCAAGGCGGGCTAAAGCCTCGAAAATAGCACGAAAAAGGGTAATGACCCTGAAAGGGTGAGACAGAAAGAACAAAAAGATGACGAAAAGATTCCTGCGAGGGTAAGGGAGAAAGAGAAAGATCATCCGACGTAGTTGGAGGAAAGGAATAGCGATGACCCACCAGAGGCGGGGAAGAAAATGTATGAACACCCAACGAGGTTGGAGAAAAGAAATGGAAACCACCCGATAAAGTCGGGGACGGATCAGAAAAACCACCCGACAAGGTCGGGGAACTAGTACAAAGAATCCCCAACAGGGTCGGGGGAAAGAGATGAGAAGTGAAATCCGGACGTACCCGGGGAGAAAAATTACAAGAGGATGCCCTTGGACTAGGGGAAGAGGAGGACATAGGCCGAGGCCTAGAATGGTAAGGATAGGAGAAGATGATAGAAACATGTCCAGGTGGTGGAAGGTACACCACCCAAGGATAAGAACCGAGCAGAAGAAAAGATGAATGGACGGAAGAAGGAGAGGAGGAAGTGGACCCCCAAGTGCGCAACTGACGGCCCTTGAACTTATGCCGTCGCCTCTTCTTAGCAGCAATCTTCTTGAAACAACTCCGCCCGACACGGACTCAGGCCTTCGGGCTTCTTGTCTTGCAATACTTTCTCAGATAACAGGCCCACCTGGCAGACGACCTGGCCCGATCATGAATATGCAGCTTCATCGAGATGGTTGCCCCTAGCTGTGCGGTGCTAACCATAGAAGGACATTCCAGAACAGTCAACTCCTTGTGTTGTTTATTAGAAAAACAGGAACTATGTCGCTTGGCGTCAACAGCATAAGATTCGGCATCTCCTCTTGGTAATCAGACACGAAGTACATCTCCCTTGCTAGAAGTGCTGGACAGAACTGAGGGAGGGCGATGCACAGCGTTGACGTGGCCACCTCACCAATAAACCGAGGAAGATTGCATAGGATGTGTAGAATGCCCCGGGTCAACTCGAGGACATGGCCAATTGCCCCTTGAATGCTGAATTGATTAGACTTCTGGCGGCCGCATGGTTTAGCACCATCCGGACGGAAAACTCTTCTGGGCCAGTGCACTGAATAGCAATCAGGTGAGAGGTAATAACAACATCAACAGTGAATTCTCCGGTGCGCAAAGAAATTGCCACCGACCTTGCTTTTGAAAAAACTAGCACCAGTGCTAAAGAACTCTTCTGAGCAACCGTCTTCATAGCAAGTGCGGGCTCATTGTCCCTGGAATAGCCAGAGACCAGGACTCGGACCTGCATGCGGCAAATGAAATCTTGAAGCTTGTAATGCACAGTCAAAACCTGGTTTGGCTCTTTATCTCCCTGGGGACTAGACCCGAGGGGAACCAAAGGTAGCGTGTACCTACTCCGCGAAGTGGGAAGTGGTAGAGGGAGGTTAGAAGGGCGCGGGTGGCGATGGTGCAAGTGATGGGGAAATAATGATGATGATGGGCATGGGTGGAGGTAAAGGCAAAAATGGAGGTGTGGGTTTAGGCTCGGCCTGCTCGGCTCAGAGGATGATGGTGAAAGAAGTGGCATTGGTCGCGGGGATGGTTGTGAAGGTGACAGAACATGGATTATTACGAGGGGAGGTGATGAAGACAGTAGTGGTGACGGTAATGGGGATAATGGAGAAGGTGATGATGGAGATGTGGCCAATGGAGGTGGCGAAGATGGGGGTGGAGAAGGTGGTGGCAAAGGGGGTGATGTGGTTGATGGAGATGGTGAAGGTGAAGAGGAAGGAGATGAAGGTAGGGGTGGGGAAGAAGGAGGAGAGGAAGGTAGTGGCGTAGTGGGGGAAGTGGCAGGTAGTGGCACTCTCCAACGTATCTTTACAACACGTCGAGAGGCGTTGGGGACATGAGTGGTGGTGGAAACGGAGGGTGAAAGAGAAGTTGCCCGAGCGGAGGCTAGGGTAGGTAAAGGTGGTGGAGGAGATGGGACAGAGGAAGAAGTGGGTAACGGCACATGTATCTTATCAACTGAAGAAACACCAGGGTGCCCCTGGTCTTGAAGTGGAGACGATTGCCTAGGCGGCACGGCTTGTGCTGTTGCAGCTTACTGCTGAGATCTGAAATAACTCGGCGCAGGACAACCCAATCAATCATTTTCTTATCTTCCAAACTGTAAACAAGTTCCCGGAACTCAGAACAATTCTCGACCACATGCCCCTGTTGACGATGAAACTCACAGAACTGGAGCAAATTCCCGACCGCGGGTCGGCAAGGCATAACCGGAGGGAGTTGCAACGCATGGGTGGCCATCAAAGCCCTGAAAATATCTGTAAGAGATTCCGGCAACAAAGAGTGAGAAGCCCGCTTCGGGCAAGGTGGATGCCGAGGGGTATGAAAAGGTAATGGAGATGGTAGCGGGAATTGCGTAGGCAAGGGGAATTGCGTAGGTGAAAGCGGAGGGCTAGAATGATGTGGCCGCGTGGAGGGAGTGGGAATGTAATGGAGGGCATCTACCCGCTCTGGGTGTAGTGTTTCCTTGACCGGAAGTGGAGGGGTGTGGGGAGATAAAATAGCGGAGGGTTGACTCATGAAGGGAGACGTAGTGGAGGGACATGTGGAGGCGTATGTGGAGGTACGGGGGTGTGTGGGAGTGGACGGTCGACTCGTGGAGGGATATGAGGTGGAGGGCTGACTTGCGGTGGAGGGCGGAGGGAAAGTGTATGTAGAAGGTGACGGTGGAGGAGACTCATGGTCAAAGGAAACTAGGAGTTGTTGGCTAACGAAGCGGGCTCAATTGTAAAGCTGTTGCCAGGAAGTGATATCGTTCAGGGCTCAGATACATCTGAGCTCAGGCGTTGCGTTAGAAATAACCATCTTGATATGCTCGCCCTCCGAAATATATCCCCGGGACTTGCGCGGCTAGGCGACGCCAGTGGTCGGCAAACATGGAGAATTCCTCGTCGGGCGTCATCTTCTCTTGGGCCAGATCAACCAAAGAATGTCTGGGCCCAACCTGATCCTGGTACTGCTGAATAAATCTTGCTTGAACGGCTCAAAAATTCATCATCTGCTCTTGCGGCAATGTGAAGAACCAATCCTTGGCCGAGCCCTCTAAAGATAGGCCAATCAAATAGGCCATCAAGCGTTGATCATGTTGGAACTGGGCCGACTCATATAAAAACTCCTTCAAATACACGTAGGGGTCACCGACTCCACCATAGCGACGATAAGCCAGAATCTGTTGACGTGGTGGAAGCTGAAGACCTCGGAATGTAAATGGGATTTCCAAAGAAGTTTGAGGATTGATTCGGCATTGCAATTCATCAAGCTGACGTTGGGCCTGAGCGATCATCTCCTCGGTAGGAAGAGTCCGAGAAGGATATGGGCCAGCTTGAGCAAGAGATGATGAATTTAGACCAGGATAATGTCGATGGGCCGGATAAGGGGATCCGGCCTGAGAAGAAGGAAAGCCCATTCCAGGAATGGAAGAATGCATGGGCCTGGATGGATTATGTACGTGGGAATGAGGATTGATTGGGCCAACAATAGCATGGGCGGGATAAGAAGGCCCGTTAAAAGAATAGGGTCCGATAGAGGAATAAGGGGATGGGCCCGCACGGGAAGAGGAATCCACACGGGGGTAAGAAGATGGAGAGGTGCAGGAATAAGGTACAGGGGAGAAGTGCTCCATGGGGAGAATGGAGACTTTGCACAGTGGATCTCAAAGGAATACAAAAAGGGAAATGAACCTAAGACAAATGCAACTAAATGGGGACACACAAAGATGAACTAGACCTAATGAGCCTAATCTGACAAAAGGATGCAAATGATGACACTGCAACATGTAATGGAGGGGAGAGATGAGAAAAGAACCCACCAATTAACCACCCAAGTTGTAAATGATGCACGAAGATTTTATAAGTTCCTCTTTAGGACCTTAGTGGATTAATTCAAATGTGAATTCACTCAACCACAAGGTACCTAAATTGGGTGGGGGACGGGAAACTGGCTGACTCTAAGGGACTCTCTCTCTCTCTCATGAATGCAGACCCTAGACTGGGGGGTGGTACGGTACAACCTGCCCGGTGTCCGTGTGGGAATCCACGGCTCACGGGGACTTACGGAGGCCCTCGGCAAGGTCCCCTAGTCGGCTCCAAGGAGTATGGAGACGAGAGGAAACTCTACCTCGTTAGGAACACAACTAAATATGAATGAAATGCATGAATCCTATGCGCACCGGAGTGCTTGCAAAATTCTAACATAGAAACTAGCAAGCAATGAACAAATCAAATATGTAAGAGGTGAAAGCAAGTATACAACAATGATATGGGAGCAGGGGGAGATCAGTAATCGGCACCAAGTATCATGAAAAGCATATAAGGTGGTAATGAAAGAGAAGCACGGGTGCACCGTAGCATGACAAGGACGGTCTCTGCAAGACTGCTCAGGGAGATAAACGGTTTGTAGACAACCGTATAATACAAGGAGTAACGTCAAAAGAACAGGCAAACCAGAGAATGTTGGAAATGAACAGTGACAGAAACGAGCTGCGTACCCAGATGAGCGGTCTATGGACAGCCGCTTAATGACTGGAACGGACCTGCATAAACCGTGTAACAGCAACCAAGACAACAATCAGAAGACAGAGGAGTACCTGTGCCAGCAAGATGGACGGCCAATAAGCAACCGTGTTATACTTGAATAGATGACATTGGACCACTTATCGCAGCAGGCTTTGCAGAAGATATGGCGCTGTTCACAGAGAAGAGTGGTGGACTTCCAGCCGTCGAAGAGATGGACGGCTCCTGGAGATCCGCACATGCTCTGGAGGACAGAGACCGTGCCCAGACCAACCTGAAATCACTTCGACAAGAGGACTTACACAGTAAAAGAAGAGGTCAACAAATCACTAAC
Source organism: Amorphophallus konjac (assembly GCA_022559845.1). Taxonomy (NCBI): domain Eukaryota; kingdom Viridiplantae; phylum Streptophyta; class Magnoliopsida; order Alismatales; family Araceae; genus Amorphophallus; species Amorphophallus konjac. Next base: position 175,783,829 of record CM040128.1, on the reverse strand, counting down.
ACGATGGGCACTAGGTGTCCCACCGTGATCGCCAAAAAATGGGCTGTTGACATGTTTTGTTTTACTCCTCATTTGGCTTAAAAGATGTCTTCTCTCCCCTTCTACTAAATCGGTATATAAAATAAATGGGAATAGTAGAAGGAGAACAGAAGAATGTAAATAACCGTGATCGCCACCAAGGTGCCTAATGTGATGAACACACCGTACCTTGGAAAGGGAGGGAGACACTCGCCTTTAACCAGCACTGCAGGGGGTGAGCGGCCTGTGAAGAACCGCCTGTGATGTTGGACGGCCGCACGACAGGCCACTCTTCAGTGCTGCAGAGGACGCGGGATGTAGAACTACTGGCTGATGGACGGTTTAGAAATGACCGCAAGACGATGAAGAGTGGCCAAAGATCCACCGCACGTACCCTTGAACGGTCCTGACAGAGCCGCACAAGACCACCACGCCAGAAGTTGCAAAAGGGTCCAACCTCCACCCTTTCCGATCGGCCAGAAAGGATGGGCCTCGTGTTAGTGTATTGCTGACCTGCAAAACAACGTGGAAACACAAAGAGAAAACCCAAATTAGAACTGAAAAGTGTAGTAGATGCTAAAACGGAAACAAATGATCATAACTAAGTGAAGTGGGGGATACCTGGGAAGTTTTAAACCCCTGGGGCGTTAAAGACGTGGGAGTGTGTGTGCGAATGATAGTGCAAGCAACGAAAACGTGGGAGAATGGATGTGTAGAAGCAAACATGCAATGAGAAGAAAACGAGACAATCCAGAATGCAAAAGGACTCAAAACAGAAGTTACTCCCTGGACCGGAGGCCTATATGGACGTAGAAGGCCTCCCTCCCTGGTCGTAGGTCGCTCAAGGATTCGGAAGGGCTTCGCCGTCGACCAAAATCTCCCCCCTTTCAAAGGTAGCCTTTAGGGTCTATTTATAGAGCACCTAAAGTTCTAGCTCGAAATTAGGGTTTAGAAGCATTTTCAGGTCGAGATTATCAAATAAAAATCATAGATAATCGAATTATCTCTTATCCAGTCGAAACGGTACTCAAAATGGTTCAGCATCCGTGGAGAAAATGACGGGAGAAGTTAGGGATAAAACCATGGATAAAGAGAGAAAATCTGTTGAAATTCAGGAATCGAACGGATGAACGGTCTATCATAAGACCGTTCAACGGGATGTGCGGCCATGTCCTGGCCGTCCAACCCTGTCGGTGGAAATTCAACAATTCACACAATAATCCAAATTATCCATTAAACCGGCCAAATAGTTCGCCATTGGACTTGTTGTGGCAGGTGACACACTGAATTAGATCCAAAGGGTGGTGAATGGATCTTTTATGCAACTTGCCCCAAAAATAATTTTCAAAAGAGCTACCACTGAATGATTAAAGAATCACTGCATGTAAACCCAATTGATCGAATCATCTATTGGACTAATACTCAAACACTTAAACCGCACCTAAGCATGCATCTACTGAAGATAGAGAAATCTGACAAATCACAGCACACAAGACTTTTAGGTGGTTCGATCTCTATCCAGAGATCTACGTCCACCTCACACTCAACCTGAGTGTGGATTCCTGCTGATACACAGCTTAACTGCTGGGCTTCACAGCTTGCCTACAAACTGCTGAGCGTTACAGCTTGCTACCGCTGGGCATTACAACTTTGCCAACCGCTGGGGACTATAGCGTAACCCGTCCATAGAAATCCTCCTCTGCAAATAGCTGAGCTTCACAGCTTGCTCTATTGTCAGAACAGATTGAAAACAAGAATCAAAAGTAAAACGAAAGATGGAAGAGATATAGCAACTGAAAGCTGAGCACTACAAAAACCAATGTTGATCTCAACATCTGACTGGTCTGGATTTGATTCAAGAACCAGCAGATACAAGTCTTTGGATGCCTATCTTCACTTTCTTCTCAACTCTCTATCTCTCTTTTTCTACAGTCTGGATCGTGCAGGCTCTTTTCATTTTTCAATTAACTTTCTCCAGATGGGGAAGTCCTCTTTTTATATCATCAGAGATGTGAGCGTGTGTCCTCCACAATTCTCGCCCAGAGGTCTTAGTCCACGTGGCGGTGTCCTAGCACAATGGTTCCACGTGTCACGATCCTGGCTTCTTGGATCACGTGCCCTTCTTAAGTTCCTCGACCAGCAGATATCCTGCAAAGGTTAAAGCACATAGTTGGTTCGAGATTTGATCTAAGCATGTACATATGTGATGCACATAATGCATTGTGCATATTAGAAAGTGTGTACAACGAGAATGAATGCATGGACATGTCATCCACGGGTGTACAGACTTTGAATGCATTTTGCATATGGAGAAGTATGCACATCGAAGATGAATGCACAAACATGCCACCAAAGAGTGTACATACTTTGTGTGCGAAGTGCAAACAATGTGCAGACTTTATGTGCATGCGACAGGACGATGTATAGACTTGCCACCAGATAGTGTGCATACTTTATGTGCGATGTACAAACGATGTGCAGACTTTATGCGACAGGACGATGTATAGACTTTGGAACTACATGAGGCACACGATGCAACAAGACTCTGTTCAGACTTAACCTGTGCATGGGCAAAAGATACATCGACTATGTGTATGTATGAATAACACAGGCTGTACAATCTTCGCTGCGAATACTTCTTAAGAATGTATAGACTTTGCATGCATGCAACAACCAATGTGCAGACTTGCTATGCCTAGAGTTTAAATATGAATGCATAATGCACAAGCTGTGTGTGTGCATGTGTGGACTTTGAATGCATGACACTGCCTTACGTATGTATGCAGCAGAATGTATAGACATGCTGAGTTATCAAGGCAACCGTGTGCAGACTTGGTGTACGCATGAAGCATCTGATGCATGAACTTAACCACGCATTCTAGCTACGGTTGTACAAACTTGAGAAGCACTGGACTAACTATACATACATATACGAAGGATGAAGCAATGCATTGATCCATGGATGTAAGATTAAATGTAAACACTTTTATTTATATTAATCTCACATGACTCAGATTGTCATTATCAAAACCAGGGTTCCAACAATCTCCCCCTTTTTGATAATGACAACTATAAGTCATGTAAGATTAATTGAGTTCATCGTCAGAATGAATCAAGCATTCAATAAACTCATACTTCAATGCAACCATGCAACATATCATAGACATTTCTGTGTACTTCAGAAAGATACAAGGTAGTGTTTGAATGAAAAGCTCTTTCAACAAAAATCTCACAGCAGAGACAATCCATCCAGCAAAACAAATATTGCACATTGTCTGTCCAGAAGGAAAACTGTCTGACTGTCAAAACAAACTGTACTATCTGTCTAAAAAGTCAAAAAAGTTCACTGACTCTCCCCCTTTGTCATTATCAAAAAATGGGGGTGTGATCAGTAACCTCTGTAATTCCCCCTGTCTCGTGGAATAGATGATGAGCTAGAACCTGAAAAGGGGAGTCAGTTCAGTATTGAAGTGTAGAGATCTCGAATGGATTCTGACAGCTTGTCGAGCTTGTTATGCACAGTACTTCCCAGTCTGTCCACCAGGGAAGTAGTTGACTCTTGTTTTGAAATGGATACTTTAACAGTTTCTGAAAGGGCTTGTAAATTTGACTGGACCACTTAAAACCGATTTATGATATCAGGTTGATTGGCAGCAATCTTGTTCAATGCTCCCTTAAACAGTTCAAACTCAATTTTGAGATCAAAGGTGTGGCTAAGAATTTGAGCCATCTTACTGATAGAAGAGATTTGGGTGTCTTGGATTTTGCTTACCATTTCACCAATTCTAGTGCTAATAACCATAAGGGATTCCAAAATCTGTTGTACTGCTATATCAATTTTTCGTTTGGCAGTAAGAAACTCTATCCCTTGAGCTTTGACTATCTTTTCTAGATGCTACAATCGGCTTTCGACTTTATCCATGTGAACAGTGTGAAACAGAAACTGTTGATTCATCAGGTCATTTTGATCGAGTACAATTTTTGTCAAATTTGACAACATCTGCACAATGTTAGGTTCAGTACTCGCTTCATGTGAGCTGGCAGTGGAAGCACTTGAATCAGGGAGCTCAACTTGATATGAATGAGGCTACTCAGTAGGTGGAGGAGGGAGGACGCCAAGACTAATTATCCCTCCATGATGTGGACCATATTCTGGAGCAGGTCCTATACCATAGTCTTGTACTTCTTCTTCAGCTGTCTGTGGAGTTTCTTCAGCAGATATTTGGACTCTTTGTGGTACGTCCTCCTCTTCATTTGCCACTGACTCTGCAAGTTCTTCATAGATTTCTTCAGCACTATCTTTCATAATATGAGTGATTATTTCAACAAAAGACTCTGTTTCACTTCCCTTGTCTTGAGGGGATTCAGCTCTTTCACTTTCTTTGGGAATTTCACTGCCTTCCTCTTCTTTGTCTGCTTCTTGCCCTTGCTGAGCATTGTGATCTTGTTCTTGCTCAGATTGCACCCCAAATTGATCAAATAACTGACTTATATTTTGATCCAGTTGTTGGGAAGGTTGAGTATCTGTTAAGTCAGGCTCATTGTCATCTTGTTGCAGGGGAATATTTTCAAGATTCACTTGAGCAGCATCAGCAGTTGTTTCCTCTTGATGTGCAGTCTCTGATTTTCTTCTTTTGTGTGTTTTCTTCCTCTTCTTCAAGGGAGCCAAGTCTTGTTCATCTGACTCTGTGAGATCCCTTTCATGACGGACCTGAAACTTTTTACTTTCTTCAATGGCATCTTTCATATCACTGCCTTTGGATGACTTTGGCCTCAAATACTTGTTCATGAAGTCCAAATTATAGATGTTCACTTTGGGGATGTTTTTTGATGTTTCCCCTTCCAATGGAATTTTCATCTTTTTGAAGATTGCTGTCAAATGAGCAGCATATGGTAAATTTCTGTTGGACTTCTTGAAAGTACTCATGATCTGAAGAATTGTGGCAGGTAGGCATATCTTGATGCCTTTGAGCAGGCAATAGAGAATGAATCTCTGTGAGTCTGTTACTCTCCCTCTACCTCCGACTTGAGGAGTTATCATAGTGGTGAGAATATGATGAATTAATCTCTTCGAAGGGGAAAACTTACATGCATTGAACTGGGAGAGATATGCCTACTTCCTTGGGTCTTTGGGATCTCTGACCTTTTCAGAAATGAGGGAGTACGCCTCATGTAGGTCGAAATTGAATTCACCTTCCACCTGACCTTCTTCCGGAATATGAAAAACTTTGTGAAAAAAATGCCTAGTTAGGTCAATCTTTACTCCTTTAACCATGGACTGAACCCTTGTTTTTTCAGAGATGCATTTCAAGTTATGGTAAAACTCAGCAACCAACTTAGGATAATAAACTCTATGCTTACTTAAGAACTTCTTCCATTTCTGAAATTTAAACATCTCTTTCACTTCAGGAAATTCTAAGATCATGGGTTCGTCATTAAAATCTACATACTGAGGAAGCATGACCCTTCCTATTTCCAGAACCACTTCAACTTGTGGAAGAGATACATCACCTTCTGAATGTTGAGATGAAGCTCCTTCTTCATCAGAATCAACTTTATCTGCCTTCTCTTTCCCTTTTTGTTGCTTTTGGTGAGATACTTCTCTGGGTGAATCAGGCGGCGGCTGCTCTACTGAGGTATCCTTCGGCTGTTTCTCCATTTCTTTTCTCTTTTTACTGAGTGATTCCTCTTGAACAGACGCAGAAGTTGCTTCCTTTGAATGTGCTTTCTTCGGCCTCCGCTCGAACCACCGAGTGACCTCAATCATCTGGGCCTGTGGAGCGGATGGTTGACGCTCTTCTGAGCTACTCTTATTCCCTTCATTTGTGGCTGACGGGGAAGTCATGGTAGAGAAGATGAGAGGAGAAGAAGAACACGAGAAGAGGGAACGTGCAGAATGAGGAGACGGAGGGTTGGAGAGGCAAACTTGCAGGCCGAGCTAGAAGGAAGGAGACTTGAGGGCGGGACAACGCCTCGTCTTCAAAAATAAGAGTATGAATGAAAGACAAGTAGGGTTTCGCATAAAAGATATCGCCACCTTTACTAATATTCAATAGTTAATACCCAAATTGCCCTTTGTCTTTAAAACCGTAAAGGCCTTCCTATGCAGAAACGGGATATTAGGAATATGAGACTATATTTTAAAATAGTTTTCTTCACAATTTATTTTTATGCGTCAACAGGAGATAAATAGTTTTATTAAGGAAATATCTTAATCAAAAACATCCTTAATCTTATCAGCGTCTTTCATAACCCAATGACTGATTGAGTAACCCAATTTTCATATGGAATTTAAATCAATCTAATTTTTAATGAAGGAACCTTAGGGTCAACCATATTAGTCAAGAACTTTTGCACAATTTTTGATTGAACATTCCAGTATAACAACACCTTTTTACTCAAGGAAACATGTTGATTAGACACCAGAATCCCTGGTTACTCAGTGCGATATACCTTTATGTCTCCAAAGAAATTTGAACAAAGATAGCATTAATTCTCATGACATGACCTCTGAATTTCTTTGAGTCAGATGGCCAGTTTCTCAAATATTATGCCATTGCTCTGCCAGGATTAAGTTTTATTAATGGCGTATTCCCTGGTCCTTTATCAGAATTTTCCATAGACATGACTTAAAGACAATATGAGCCTTAGATTTCCTATCAGTTTGGGTTCTTACTAAACACGTTCAGATTTTAGAAGCATTGTTAAGAGATTTCCAATTGAACTATTTCATACCCATATTGAGGAGTCATTCAAATTAATTGTGAAGACTTTTCAGTTAAGATATAATGTTCATATACTGAGTCTCACATCTCTGCATAGGTTAGCAATTTAGTTCTCAGATCAGGGTGATTTTAGTAGTTAATTATTGAAGATAAGTAGAGGTGACACCAATCTGATGTTACTCCCCCTGACTTGTACACTCTCTGATGTTACTAGAGAATAGACGTGGATAAGAGAAGAAGAAGCTGAACATGGGGATGTTAGAGGTAAAGCCACTCATGAACAGAGAAAAGACTTAGGCGAGAGGAGATAGTTCCAACAGCACCACCTTAAGCACCAAAGACTAATGCTCACTCATCTCTTATGACCCAGAGATCCTCAGAATAGACCATTCATCTCATGTCACATTTCAGAAGCTGTATCACCGCAGCAATATCAGCTAGACAGACATCATCGGAGTACTAACTGTCTGAGCACCAGGACATCACAACTCCCATGAACAAATGACCTTTGATGAGTTCAGCTCCCCCTCAGACTGAGCAGATATATCAAACAATCACTACTTGATCTTCTTAAGGTACACAGATATGTATGAGTTTTTCACAGACATGCATATGAGTACACCTACTTATGCTCATGAGATCTAAATGAGATGCATCAACCACCATCATGAAAACAAGGTTGATCTATATTAATCACAGCTATCTAACAATTCAGTCATGCATATATGCTAATAAAGGGAACAACAATATTGACAAGAAAAGAGATTGGGGTTGACTAACCTTTATGTGCCTTGATATGATTACCCCATTCATTTCCTTCTTCAAGGCACACCTGCAAACTGAAGTTACTATGCAGATTTGGGGACCCAAGTGCTCTTGGGTCCTGTCAGTTCAGCAATACTTCTCGCATGTTTACTCAAGGATTTCCATACCTTTCTGTTGTTAGAATCAATTACATTGCAGTTAATATGTCTTATTCTCCCATGATGATTGTAATGTCCCGGATCTTTGTTGGATCTTTATTGGGTCTTTCGGATCCTTTCGGAGAGTTTCGGTTCGCTTTTGTAGCTCCCGAGTTGAGTTTTACGATCCGTGTGAGTTTTTCTCTCGTACTAGTTACGGAACCCTACGGTGAGTTTATTTCTCAGTTCATCGACTCGTGGATGCTACAGCAACGATGTACTCGTCGAGCCGGTCGTTTCGACTATTTTTGTGTATTTTTCTGAGACCGGGCCAAAAATCAGATTTTTTGAAAATTAGGAAAATTTCCTAATTTCTTTCTATAAATTCAACTCCACTATCTCTCCTGCTCATTTTCAACTTCACGCTATCTCACTCCGTTCTCTCCCGTCTCTGGTCCGTTCGGCGCGGGGCACACATCGTTGCAGAGCTGGCTGAGGCGTGGACGTGCTCGGGTGATCGGTTCGCGGGAAGGAGCAGCGGATGGAGCGTGGCTGGCGCGATCCCTCGGTGGATTCCGAGAGGGCGTCGTTCGTGATTCGGTGATTTTCGGCGTGGTTTAGTCCCTTTGGGGCACGGTTTCTTCTGTGGAGGTAGGGAGACGGACCGCCACTTCCATCTGCACGTTTTCCCTATTTCCGTGCGTAGTTTGGTGCTCGATCGGGGGAGATCGGGCCGGTTTAGTGAAAACCGTGGTTTTTGGGGTTTTCAGGGTTCGCCGGAAAACGGCAACCATTTGTGATGTGGTGAGTGTTAAACTGACCATTGGGATGTCTGGATCTCATTCACGTAAGTTTCGTGTCGATCGGTTGTCATTCGAGGCCGGTAGGAGTCCGGGAACCTCGGTGACCCACTTTGAGTCGATTTGATGAAATCGCCCCGATCTCTCATTTTAGGGCTTGCATGTGGGCTTTTTAGCCTCCTAGAGTTGTTTTTCATCGTCTAGATTTGTTTCCCCTGCGCTTCGGCGTGAATGGGGCGTGGAACGGGCCGATTCTGCCATTCCACTATTTTTCCCACCGTGCCGGTGTAGCGGTCGTCTCAGAGACCGTCAGGGGTCTCTGACGGCCCTACAATAGACCGCCACCGTGTTCGTGTATTTTTAGCTTTTGGTGGCTGAGTGAGCGTGACGGTCCAGCCTTGGACCGTTACACTCCTCTGACGCGCCTGGGTTGGTGCGTCACAGCCATTTTGTCGTCTTGTGTTTTGGGTAAGTCGGTTCGTGTAACGGTAGTGTCCCCGTGCATCACAGCGTTGTAACGTGCCTGCCCCAGGCCGTTACGTGCTGTCTGTCTGAGTTTTTGTTTTGAGTCGGTTGGCGTAACGCGCCTGCCCTCACGCGTTAGGTGGGCGTAACGCGTCTGTGCTTGCGCGTTAGGCTGCTGTAACGCGTCCGCCCTAGACCGTTACGTGGCTCGCATTTTGGGTTTGAGCCTGTTGGCCCTGACGCCCCTGTCCTGGCGCGTCAGAGCGGTGTAAGCACCTGTGCTAGGCCGTTACAGTCCTTGTGGCCGTGATGGCCGTTGGTTTGTTTTGTTTTGTGTTGGGCCGTCTAGGTGATGTTAGGGGCTGTTAGCGGTAGGTTTGTGGCGTGTCTGTGTGTGTGTCCGTCTAGGTTAGGGTTGTCTGTTGTTCCCGTGGTCTGGCCACTTTCTTCGTGGACGTCGGTCGATGTTTCTGTGAAGGCTAAGACTACGTTTCTGAGTCTAGCTGAAGGACACTCCACATCCAAGCCCCCGTACTTCGATGGAACCAACTACGCATACTGGAAGCACCGTATGCAGGTATTCTTGAGAGCTAAAGAGTATGAAATCTGGAAGGTGGTTAGCAAGGGACCTTTCGAGCTGTCCCCTAATGAAGATGTATGGACCAAGGAGGAAATTAGAAGGTCCACGCTCAACTGGAGTGCAATCAATGCAATCCAGTGTTCTCTGCATCCCACCGAGTCCTCACGAATATCTGCCTACTCCTCAGCGAAGGAAATGTGGGATGCACTTGAAGTCATCTACGAGGGGACTTCACAAGTCAGAGAGACCAAGACTAATCTACTGGTTTCAGAATACGAGGCTTTCAAGATGAAGCCTAATGAGACAATCAAAGAAATGTATGCTCGGTTGACTATTATCACAAATGGTCTCAGAGGTTTCGGGAAGAAGTATTCTGAGTATGATATAGTCAGGAAGATCTTGCGATCCTTGACTCCAATTTGGCACACAAAGGCCACCGTTATGGAAGAGTCAAGAGATCTGCACAATACAAGGGCAGATGAGCTTATCGGATCTCTAATGGCATATGAGATGAATCTGCCGAAGATAGAGGAGGCTGATAGAAAGAGGAAGCCAATAGCTCTGAAGGCTGGTGCTAGCAAATCCAGTCGATCCAGCCCCAACGGATCATCAACTGAAGAGAGCGTGTCTGAAGAAGAAATGGCAAATGATGATATGGCTATGATTACTAGGGAATTCCGGCGTTTTCTCAAGAAAGAAGGAAGAAGATTCAGCCGAAGAAATCCCAGTGGTGGCCGCCGAGACACAAGGTACAAATCAAACCCTGTAAAGAAAGCTGAAACTAATGTTTGCTATCAATGCAAGAAGGCTGGTCACTTTAAAGCTGAATGTCTGACAAATCAGAACCTCAAGGACAAGCCCAAGAAAAAGAACACAAGAGGGAAAGCTATGGTGAGTACCTGGAGTGATGAGGACGAGGGATCCTTGAGCAACACTTCGGACAGTGAAGTTGAAGCTGAGAAGCCAATCTGTCTCATGGCAACCAGCTCAGAAGATAGAGAGGAAGAATCTGATGAGGTATCCTCTCGTTTTGAAAACTTTACTATTGCTGATTGGATGGATGCTTATAATGAACTTGCTGATAGAGTAGATGATGTCAGAAAAGAAAATAGGCATCTACGAAGAAAAATTAACATCATGCAAAATGATACTTCATTGTCTGATAAAATTGCATGCTTAGAGAATGAGAATAGTAAGCTGAAACTCACATGTTCTGAATTTGAAGAAATCAAGAAAGAACTGAAAATCTCTAAGGAAGAAAATGTGAGATTAGACAATGAAATTGATGCATGGAAATTGAAAATTCAGAATTATGAAAGTGAGATAAAAAGTACCTCTGAAAAATATGAAGCTGTCCTCAATGTAAATAATGAATTGAAAAAGTCTATTGATGAAATTCAGAAAGACAATGAGGATAAGCTGAAAACCATTGAGAAAATGACCCAAGGATCTGAAAATTTAAATGCTCTATTGGGGTCAAAGGTTAATTTTAGGAGAGAGGGCCTAGGATTTAACTCTAGTGCAACTAAGAGCTTTGGAATGAAAACTATTTCCTTCGTTGCACAAAAGGAGAGAGGACCTCTGATTAACATGAATTCTAATAATGCTGTAAACACTAATGTGAATATGAAAAAGCCCAATGCAGAGGAGAAGGGCAAACAGAAAGTTGGTGAGCCTAGTAGAATTGGCACTTCCAAACCTAGCTCTAGTGCTCAACCCAAGGCTAGGGGTCAGCCTGCTCAGGTAAATAAACCCCATGTCAATGCCAAAAAGTCTTCACCACCACCATCACAGAAAAAGACCCAACAAAAACCTATGAACAGGTCAGCAGGGTCAAGAGTGCAGGGAAGACAAAATGCTTTCAGGAGTCAGCCCAACAAATTCAATCCACCTAGAGTCTAGTCCTACTACCCCACACAGTCAATCTATCCTAATGGGTTTGGGTGGACTAGAACTCAAGGGATGCATACAGGGTATGTTCAACAACCTACACAATTTTATAGACCCTATGTTAGAAATTGGGGTAATGGGTATGGTAGTCGAACAACCAGGAACTTCCAATCTTACAGCCAACCCAAATATTACCCTGATCAAAACTTTATGAATGCTATTTGGCTGAAGCATTGGCACAATAACAACAATTCTGTGAATAACTCTGTTGGTGCGAATAAAAGGAAGAACAACAAAAATAAGAGAAGAAATGACAGAAGGAAATCTGCAAAATCCACTAAACAAAGTTCTTTTAAACAAATGTGGATTCCCAAAGCCATGCTTTCTTTCTTTACTTGCACTTCATCTGCATTGGAGCCCAATCAGTCTTGGGTTCCAAACTCTTTGCCCTAATTATGTGTGCAGGTATGCCTGGCAGCCAAGAGCAACTTGTGGTACTTGGACAGTGGCTGTTCCAGGCATATGACAGGAGATAAGGCCAAGTTCTGCATGCTGACTGAAAAGCTAGGAGGCCTTGTCACCTTTGGAAGCAACACAAAGGGTAGGATCATTGGATCAGGTAAGGTAGGTAAGTGTTCTACCTGCTGCATTGATGACGTTATGCTGGTTGAAGGGTTAGCTTATAATTTACTCAGTATTAGCCAGTTGTGTGATAAGGAACATAAAGTTTTATTTGATTCTCAATGCTGTAAGGTTTTTGAACCTGATTCTGATATTGTCAAATTTTTTGGAAAAAGAATAAATAACACATACATGATAGATTTAGATGATATTCAGCATTCTAACCTATGTCTTACTGCCAGTAGAGAAGATTTAGCATTTTTATGGCATCGTAGGTTAGGCCATGCGAGTTATACTGTTTTGCATAAACTAAACAAGCATAGCATGGTTAGAGGACTCCCTGAAGTCTCTTTTAAAAAGGAAAATAAATTTTGTAATGCATGCATTCAGTCCAAGTTGACTAGAAAATCATTCAAATCTAGGACAGAAAACCTATCCACTAAATCTTATGAACTGATACACATGGACCTATTTGGGCCAACCAGGTCTGTCAGTTTATCAGGGAAGAGGTATGGGTTTATCTTAGTAGATGATTTTTCTAGGTATACTTGGGTATTTTTTCTGTCACATAAGAATGATGCATTCTCAGAATTTCAGGAGTTCTGTATAAGAATAAATCAGAAAATTGAAAATATTTTGACTGATCATGGAGGTGAGTTTGAAAACTCACACTTTGAAGAATTTTGCAGGTCAAGTGGGATTCATCATAAGTTCTCCTCACCCAGGACACCTGAGCAGAATGGTGTTGTTGAGAGGAGGAACAGAACTCTAGTGGAGATGGGCCGAACTCTCTTAGTTGAAGGTCAACTGCCATGAAAATTCTGGGCTGAAGCAGTCAACATAGCCTGTTATGTAATTAACAGGGCAATGGTAAGACCTTCCACCCAGAAAACCCCTTATGAGATTTTGAGAGGTAAGAAACCTTCAATCGCCCACTTCAAGGTCTTTGGTTGTAAATGTTTTATACATATAAATGACAAGAGGGACCTTGATAAATTTGAGCCAAAAGGTGAACTAGGAATCTTCCTCGGTTATTCTGAAAACACCCGGGCTTATAGAGTGTTCAATTTAAACTCAAAAATTGTTGAAGAATCTCCACACATTATCTTTGATGAAACCTTGATGAAAACTAACCATGGTCATTGCAGGAATGAAGATGGGAACATTTTAAAAGATGATAACTCTGCAGACCAGTCTGATGGTGAGGAAGAAAAAGAAGAGCAGAATGAAGAAGAATCTGAAGTTCAGGGGGAGGTAAGTGAAATTCCTGAAACTTAGATTGTTAATATCAGATATCTTAAAGATCACCCTGTGAATAATGTCATTGGCAATCTGAATGATCCCCCTAGGACTAGAGGTCACTTTAGAATTCAGGATGAATTAAATACATATGCTCTTGTCTCTCAAATTGAACCCAAGTCCATTGACTGTGCCCTCAAGGATGTGCATTGGACTAATGCCATGCATGAGGAGCTTAATCAGTTCGACAGGAACAAGGTGTGGCACTTGGTCCCACCTCCTGATCATGGAACAGTCATAGGGACTAAGTGGGTATTCAGGAGCCTTTGTGCAGGTTACCTTTGTACAGCATGTTTTTTTAGTCTTTTCCTTGATGTAATCAGTCTTCGGACCCCATGTTTTGTAAATATCCCATCATATATGAATAAAAGATAGCATCTTGTGGGGGAGGTGGAGTGGGAACATTCCCTACCTTTGGTATGGGGGTGCACTCTCCCTTCTATCACTTGATGACTTTGGTTTATGAAAAAAAAAGTGGGTATTCAGGAATAAATCTGATGAATTAGGGAATATTGTTAAAAATAAAGCCATACTTGTTGCTCAGGGGTTTAACCAGGAGTTTGGTATTGACTTTGAAGAGTCATTTGCCCCTGTAGCCAGATTAGAAGCTGTTAGGATTTTATTGGCTTATGCATGCTCCCTAGGAATAATCCTCCAGCAGATGGATGTAAAATCTGCATTCTTGAATGGGGAAATTAGTGAGGAGGTCTATGTAAGACAGCCCCCTGGGTTTGAATGTCTAGATTTCCCTAATCATGTTTACAAATTAAATAAAGCTCTCTATGGTCTTAAGCAAGCTCCCAGAGCTTGGTATGACAGGTTGAGCAAGTTCCTTACTGATCAAAATTTCACTAGAGGAGTAGTTGATCAGACCTTGTTTACAAAGGTGAGTCATTCTGACATTCTTATTGTACAAATTTATGTGGATGACATTATTTTTGGGTCAACTAACCCCAAATTATGTGAGGAATTTTCTAAAACAATGACTAATGAGTTTGAAATGAGCTAAATGGGTGAGCTCAAATTGTTTCTTGGACTGCAGGTTACACAAACAAAGGATGGAATGTTTATCACTCAGTCCAAGTACACAAGGGATCTACTCAAGAAATACAAGATGGACAACCTCAATGAGATAGCTGCTCCAATGGGTACCTCTACAAGCTTGGATGAAGACACTAAAGGTAAACCTGTTGATCAAAAGCTATACAGAGGTATGATCGGATCCCTTCTCTACTTAACAGCATCTAGGCTTGATATTCAATTTGCTGTAGGATTATGTGCTAGGTTTCAGGCCAGTCCTAAAGAAACTCATCTTAAAGCAGTAAAAATGATTTTTAGATATCTGCTAGGCACCCAAGAGCTAGGATTATGGTATCCTGCTAGGTGTGAGTTAGAGCTTCTAGCTTACACTGATGCTGATTATGCTGGGTGTCGAGTAGATAGAAAAAGCACTAGTGGCTATTGTCAATTCCTTGGTGGCTGTCTAGTATCTTGGGCATCTAAGAAGCAACACACGGTAGCCTTGTCTACAGCTGAGGCTGAATATGTTGCAGCTGGTAATTGTGCTGCCCAAGTACTATGGATCAAGCACCAACTAGATGATTATCAGATAAAACTGGAATGTATTCCAATTTTATGTGATAATACTAGTGCCATATGCCTTGCTAAAAATCCTGTTCATCATTCTAGGACTAAACACATAGAGATAAAACACCATTTTCTTAGAGATGCTGTGAATAAAAAGGAAATCGAACTGAATTTCATTGAAACAGACAAACAAATTGTTGATATCTTTACTAAGTCACTTGGAAATGAAAAGTTTAAATTTCTTAGAAGAGAATTTGGCTTGTGTAAGTTTCAGCACGATGAATAAAATTTTCAGCTGTTTTGAATAAAATTTCTGATTTGGACTTGCATCTAATAGCTTGTATAAAACTCTGTGAAGGTTGAATGGTGCAACAAACTCATGATCATGCATGGCACTCATATTGTTTTCTCATGATCATCACTGCATATCATTTAGTCATGAATATGTCTAAAATCACATGCATATAGAACTGTTTTGCACTACATCTCTCTGCATAACCCTGGTGGTCATATTGCATGATAATGCAGTCTGAATAAGCATGAACTTCAAAATCATTTGTTCAGTAATCATTATTTGCAAAACTGCATGCATATAGACAGGGGGAGTCTTGTCAGAAATTCAGGGTGAACTGCTGCATCGACGCTGCTATACTGTGGCGCTGACGTAGTGAACTAAATCTGTTAATGTCTCTGCTTCTTATTCTGATGAGTTGACGCTGCAATAGCGTGGAGTCGACGCACTGACATTATCTCAATGTTTTATATTGTCTCCTCTTCAACTGATGCGTGGACGCCTTGAACTCCCAGCGTCGACTCTGTCTATTCATCCTTTGACTCTGAATGATTGAGTCTGACAGTATGGCAATCTTTTAGTCAGTTCTAATATTAAGCAATAGAAAACAGATTTCTTCGCTCATAAGAACTTTAATTGCTTAAAGACTGACTTAATGGTTTAAATTTTATAATCTTTAGAGTTGAAAGACTATAATCAGTAAATAAGGATGCTGAAAATTGATAAAGCTCTCAACCCTTATCTTATTTCATGTCAGACAAAGTCAATTATATCTGAAATCTGAAAACTCATCTAAAATCATGTTAGAGAAGCTAAGTATGTGTATTGTCCTTAAACAAGTCATTCTGAAACAAATAAAGGGCAGTTAAGAAAGATATTGAAAAACATTAAAAATTAATTGAAAAATAGTATTGGCAGAGCAATGACTGGTAAATCACTGAGAAACTGAGTGATCTATCAAAGAAGTGGACAACACTCATGTCATGAGGTGTATCAGCTATCTCTGTATAAAATGATCAAAATAGTAGGTTGGTTTCACTGAGTACCTGGGGGTAACTGGCGTCTGATAAACGTGTACCCTCACACAAAAAGGTGTAAATCAGTTCTATTGAGTTTGATCATAGGCAAGATGGTCCATCATGTTGAGTATCTAGGGGTATTGGCGTCTGATAAACGTATACCCTTATGCAAAAAGACTTATCGTACCTGAATGCCCTACATGAAATAATATTGACAATGCTGTTCCTTCAAAGAATTTTCATGGATGTCAATTGTTTAATTTCAATACATGACCTGGTTTCTCTTAACACATTTTACTGAGTCTATGAAAGTAAGATATTCTGAAACTGAATCTCTCATGTAAATATAACTCTGGTTTATTGTTTTATCATGCACACCTACCTTATCCAATGAATGTAGTGCATGAACTCTCATTTTTATAACCTTTAAACCAGAACCTCACTTTCTAAGCAATTTAATTTCATATGACTGAAGGTTCTGTGCTTTAGCTGCTTAATTTCTGAACTACTTGATAAGAATGCCAGTCAGCTGACTCTTCTTGTTCCTTCCCTTGTATTTTTTTCCCTCTTTGTTGATGGCAAAGGGGGAGAATATATTGTCTATTTGATGAATTCATTCCAGGGAAGTATATGCATCATGTCTATGGCAAATGGGGAGAATTTGTGAGCAGAGAGTTGTGTTCATGTCTCAGCATGTCATTCATAGCATTTCATAGCATCTGCATGACAATCTGAATAACAATTCATATCTTTCATCAAAAATGCATCTGCATAACAGGATGTTGCTACTCTATATAATAGGGTGTTGCCATCATCAAAAAGTGGGAGATTGTTGTACTCATCTGTGTTGATGATGTTGACAATGTGTTTTACTTCATTGGCAACAACTTGTTTTGATTGATTGGCAACTGTTCTTATTTTGATGAAATTATTTTTATCAGGTTGTCTGTGTATATAATGCAGTCAGAGTCTATACTATCGTGCACACACCCACAGGTCTACATTGCATTGTAGCATGAACATAGAGTCCATACATTTCATTGTGTAGTCTGGACAGTTGTGGGTCGACCCCCTTGTTCACATGGGTCGACTCCTCAGATTAGCATAGCCTATACACTGCATAGCATAGTCTATACACTGCACGTTCAAGTTCATAGTATATACATTGCTGCATTGCCTGCACGAGAAAGTCTGTACATTGGCTGTTGGCTTGCACGCTCACTCAAGTCCACACATCGTGAAGTATGCACATTGTGGCTTGCTCATTCACTCATTCAGCCCTGTCAAGTCCATACATTGGGCTACTGTGCAAGTCCATACATTGGCCTTCAGGCTTGCAAGTCTATACATTGCCTGTCGATTGTAATGTCTGTACAGAGTTCAGAGAGTTCAAAGTGTTCATAGTCTACACATTCATTCACTGTTCATGTTGCATCAAGTTCAAAGTCCGTACATTGGACTGTAACATGCACGAAGCTAAGTCTATACATTGCTCAAGTGTGTATAGCATTCAGTGTCTAGCGTTTCATGAAGTCTATACATTCATTCTCTATAGCTTGCACGAGGTGAAGTCTGTACATTGACCTCAGCTTTCGAAGTCTGTACATTGGCCTTAGCTTTCCAAGTCTGTACATTGGCCTCCATGCCTCAAGTCTATACATCGGAATGTTTGGCCAAGTCTGTACATCCTTCTGTTGATAGTTCAAGTCTATACATTGGACTGTTTGGCCAAGTCTGTACATCGTTGCTTGCCAAAGTCTGTACATTGGCATATGTTCCTACGTTGCAATTCCAAGTCTACACATTGGGTTCTTTACCTACGTTCAGCTTTGAAAGTCTATACATTGGTTTTCATTTCAAGTCTGTACAGACTTTGGTTTGTGCAAGTCTATACAACCGACTGTTCAGCTTGTGACCAAGTCTGTACAGCCAGGGCGACTGTTAAGTCTATACATTAGCAGTCTTGATTTGTTCAAGTCTATACAACCTTTCCTTTGGTAAAGTCTATACATTGATTAGGCTCGTCCATGCATCATGGGTCGACCCCCTTCTTTGATGGGTCGACCCCCCAGACTTCCAAGTCTGTACAACGAGGTGAAGTCTATACATACTTCACTGATTCTTCTAAGTCTACACATTGGAAGTCTGTACATCATTCGTGAAGACTGAACAATGAGGCAAGTGTATACATTGGACGAGTCTGTACATCGTACATCTGTTAGTTGAAGTCTGTACACCCTCTCGCTTCGCCATAGTCTGTACATTGGTCTGCTTTGCATTGCATGCATCATGATTGAAGTATATAAACTGGTTTTGAGTTGAAGTCCATACATTGCTTCAGGCTAAGCAAGTCCATACATTGGCTGCTGTTCTTCAAAGTCTGTACAGCCGTTGGCTTCTTATATGAAGTCTACACAGTGGGGCAAAGTCTATACATTGCATTCGCCTTCACAAGTCTATATAGACTGAAGTCTATACAGACTGAAGTCTATATAATGCACTTCATCTTACAGTCTGTACAGAGTTCTTCACTTAACCTGATAATCCGATACTCTGTCTGACAGGGATTTGCTACTGAGATTGCTAACATGGCTCGTGATCCCAGGAGGATGAGGTGACCAGATGCCACCACGTGGATGAAAGCACCTCGGATCTGGCAAATTCCTTGGGCGGGAAAATGTGGAAGCCACGCGCCCTTATCCAATCTGCTGCTGTATATATAGAAGCCTTCATCTTCTGTTGAAGGCTGATCGAAGAGTGGCAAGTCTATACAGTGAGACAAACCTGAGACAGCAGAGAGCCATCGAGATCCAAAGTGAAGAAAAGGAGAGAAGAAGAAAGTGAGAAGAAATGAGTTGAGAGAGTGATATGAGAGCTTGTGAATCAGCGTCTTGGTCCAGATACCAGAGCTGATATTGCTCACTTTGAGCTACAGTCGTTTTGATTTTCTTCCATTCGATTGTGTTTTTCTTACTTTTCAGTCTTGTTATTTTTCCTTTGAAAACTCTTGTTCGATCAAGCTGTTAGTCAGCGGTGTCAAGCTGGGTCGGATAAGCTGTAGTGCCCAGCAGAGCAAGCTGTGAAGCTCAGCTGTTGCAGAGGGTGTTCCTCTGGTCGGGATAAGCTGTAAGCCCCAGCCGTTGTTGGCAAGCTATAGTGCCCAGCAGATTGAAGCTGTGTATCAACTTAATCCACATTCGAGTTGAATGTGGGGTGGACGTAGGTCGGATTGACCAAACCACCTAAAAGTTTTTGTGCCTCTCTTGTGTTTGCTTGTCTGTTTAGCAGATCTTGTTTCCATCATTCAGTGCTTTGACTGTGGTTGTCCAGTGTTCTTTTAATTTCACATTTGAATCTAGGCATAATTTTTAATTAGCCTGTTGATCTATTCACCCCCGTCTAGATCCACATTCTGTGGTGAAAGAGCCTTCCATCTAACTCCAACATCCGGAATCCGGATCGCCACAATGATGATTAGCATTATTCAAATTTCTATTGAAAGTGTAAACATGGACATTCTTTGGTTGACCACTTGTGAATGTGTTTCTGCCATGAAAGTTAGTATTTCTTCTTACATGCCAGCACTCAAATGCACGATGGCCAACTTTTCCGCATTCAAAACATGCATGAGCATTTCTATTAATGACAACTTTATTCACAGAGGATTTTCTAAAGTATGAGCTATCTTTTCTTCTCATGCCATCCCAGCAATGGGCAGCAACATGGCCTAACTTTCCACAATGAGCACAATAAGTTTTCTTCTTTTGAAATGCATGAGGTTTTTCTTGAGATTTTCTAACATGAGGTTTGTTAGCATACAATTCATCAAGCTCCATTATCCTGCACTCATGCATCTTGTGACCACGTTTCCCACAATAATGACATGAAGTGATATTTGCAGGCGCATGTGAATATGTGGGGAAAATCTTTGTGGCATGTATGTGTTTTTGATATCTTTCAAGACCATACGAACTCTTAACACCATCAGACTGAGATTTAGCTTTCCTTTTATTTTCAATCTTTTTCTATTTTTCTTCATTTTTTAGATTTTCACCTTGGTTTTCAGTCCTTTTTGCAGTAAATCAAAAAGTGGGTGTAACAGAACAGGAAGCCACAGAGTTTTGATTTCTATCAACATAGTTCTTCTTTCCTGCAGGAAGATATCCTAACCCTTCCTTCTGAAAGTTTGTTCTAATGCCAAAGATCTTGTTTAGATTATTTTTTCCTTGAACAAACCTAGACAATGAATTTTTTAGATCCTGAATTTCAAGATTCAATGAGGTAATACTCAACTCATAACTTCCAATTTCAGATTCATAAGAAATGACCTGTTGATGCAGTGCATCATTCAAACTCTTCAGAGATTCAATTTCCTGCTCTAGTTTCTGTTCCTTATTAGCATCAGCTTCCTTTACAGCACATTTCTCTTTTTCAATTGACATCCATTTCTCTGACAGGACAGTATTCAGAACCATGACCCTCTTATTTTGATCTTTCAGTTTGCAATTTTCTTCACTCAAGCTATCTTGATTCATAGCTTTTAGATTTTCAATCAATTGTTGTTTATTCAACTCAAGTTCTGAATTCTTGTTCCTCAGATCTTCTATTTCTCCTTTGAGAGATACAATATGTTGCTCTTACAACCCAAGTTCTGACTGAAGATCATCATTTAACCTTCCAATAAAATCACATTTATTGCATGAATTTTCGCTTATCTTCAAGCTACTTTTAAGATTTGCGTTTTCACATTTTAACTCCCTGATTTCATGCAACATAGCCTTTTTCATTTCTTTCATTTCACGTTTATAAGTTCTATAACTATCAAGCAGATTATCATGCATTTCAATCAATTCATCCAGAGAGTTTTGTTCAGATTCAGAAATTACCTTTGATAAAGAATTGCCAGACGGATCACTTATTTGATCCTTGGTCGTAGGACACTTATGGCTCTCCTTGCCAAACTTGAGGATCAACTCATCCATCAGCTCCTTACCATTCCTGCATTTTGTCAAACATGAGAGCACATTAGTTTCAATAGCTCCCTTCAACATTTCCATGGCTTTTACGTTTTCAGCATTCATCAGCTCATGACCAGTATTCCAGTCTGACATATCTACAGGTATGTCATAAGGCCCATGCTCTATCAAGATCAGTAGATTTGGATCTACAAGGCTTATGTAGTCCCTAAACTCTCCATGCCATTCGGAGAAGCACAGTCCAATAAACATCAGAATTTCAGGCACAGAATCCATAGCCCTTAAATGAAATACATACTATCTAAACAAACAAATAAGTCACCGGAAGCAGCAGGATCCACTGCAGATCGTTGGATCTGACGAATCAGTGACCCGCTCTGATACCAATTTTTGTGGCAGGTGACACACTGAATTAGATCCAAAGGGGGGTGAATGGATCTTTTACGCAACTTGCCCCAAAAATAATTTTCAAAAGAGCTACCACTGAATGATTAAAGAATCACTGCCTGTAAACCCAATCGATCGAATCATCTATTGGACTAATACTCAAACACTTAAACCGCACCTAAGCATGCATCTACTGAAGATAGAGAAATCTGACAAATCACAGCACACAAGACTTTTAGGTGGTTCGATCTCTATCCAGAGATCTACGTCCACCCCACACTCAACCTGAGTGTGGATTCCTGCTGATACACAGCTTAACTGCTGGGCTTCACAGCTTGCCTACAAACTGCTGAGCGTTACAGCTTGCTACCGTTGGGCATTACAGCTTTGCCAACCGCTGGGGACTACAGCTTAACCTGTCCAGAGAAATCCTCCTCTGCAAACAGCTGAGCTTCACAGCTTGCTCTATTGTCAGAACAGATTGAAAACAAGAATCAAAAGTAAAACGAAAGATGGAAGAGATACAGCAACTGAAAGCTGAGCACTACAAAAACCAATGTTGATCTCAACATCTGACTGGTCTGGATTTGATTCAAGAACCAGTAGATACAAGTCTTCGGATGCCTATCTTCACTTTTTTCTCAACTCTCTATCTCTCTTTTTCTACAGTCTGGATCATGCAGGCTCTTTTCAATTTTCAATTAAGCTTCTCCAGATGGAGAAGTCCTCTTTTTATATCATCAGAGATGTGAGCGTGTGTCCTCCACAATTCTCGCCCAGAGGTCTTAGTCCACGTGGCGGTGTCCTAGCACAATGGTTCCACGTGTCACGATCCTGGCTTCTTGGATCACGTGCCCTTCTTAAGTTCCTCGACCAACAGATATCCTGCAAAGGTTAAAGCACTTAGTTGGTTCAAGATTTGATCTAAGCCTGTACAAATGTGATGCACATAATCCATTGTGCATATTAGAAAGTGTGTACAACGAGAATGAATGCATGGACATGTCATCCACGGGTGTACATACTTTGAATGCATTTTGCATATGGAGAAGTATGCACATCGAAGATGAATGCACAAACATGCCACCAAAGAGTGTACATACTTTATGTGCGAAGTGCAAACGATGTGCAGACTTTATGTGCATGCGACAGGACGATGTATAGACTTGCCACCAGATAGTGTGCATACTTTATGTGCGATGTACAAACGATGTGCAGACTTTATGTGACAGGACAATGTATAGACTTTGGAACTACATGAGGCACACGATGCAACAAGACTCTATTCAGACTTAACCTGTGCATGGGCAAAAGATACATCGACTATGTGTATGTATGAAGAACACAGGCTGTACAGTCTTCGCTGCGAATACTTCTTAAGAATGTATAGGCTTTGCATGCATGCGACAACCAATGTGCAGACTTGCTATGCCTAGAGTTTAAACATGAATGCATAATGCACAAGCTGTGTGTGTGCATGTGTGGACTTTGAATGCATGACACTGCCTTACGTATGTATGTAGCAGAATGTATAGACATGCTGAGTTATCAAGGCAACCGTGTGCAGACTTGGTGTACGCATGAAGCATCTGATGCATGAACTTTACCACGCATTCTAGCTACGGTTGTACAAACTTGAGAAGCACTGCACTAACTATACATACATATACGAAGGATGAAGCAATGCATTGATCCATGGATGTAAGATTAAATGCAAACACTTTTATTTATATTAATCTCACATGACTAAGATTGTCATTATCAAAACCAGGGTTCCAACAGGACTCTCATAGATGAATGACTCAGATGAGACCGTTCAAAGGTAGAGCGGCCAAAGACCCACCACCGTTCTCGCCTTGTCGGTGATAAATAGATTAATTGGATAATTATCTGAGAAAACCATCAAACGCAGGACTCTGAGAGATGAGCGGCTTAGATGCTACCGCACAATGGTCTTATGCGGCTATGTCTAGGCCGTATATATGCCTGTCGGTGATAATTCAGAAAATTAGCTAAATGTCCCATAAATATATGAACGGCCCAGTATCAACTGCACAAATCGTTATACGGCTGGAGGTTGACCGCACATGTACATGGGCGCTTGGAATCCATAGAAAAGCTCGATTAACTGAAACCAAGGCCCATTAAGCCCTGAATCAACTCGGACCTAACCAGCGAGGGAGGCTACCCATAAAATAAGCCCAAAACGTGCCTGAAAATAGCCCCAACGAGCGATGGACAACTCGAGGCATCAACAAATGGGAGTAAGAGGAACGACTCAACTCATCGGTAAAAAATGGGTGTCAACAACACACACGACCACAGATCAAACCACGACCCACATACACACACAAGTTCTTGCAGTTTATGATGAACACAATTACAACATCCAAAACATAAAGATGATGAGGCTTAGTTTAGAAAACTCCTGATTTGGGTTCCCTTTGAATGCATGCTGCGGGGTTGAGAATGGATGAAGAACACTTGCTGCACGGAGTACTGTTCGTGGCTACAGTACCCTTCTTCTTCACTTGGACAATCTTCCTTTGATCTCTTCTTGAAAACCTTGCTTACTTCTTGATAGCCTCCCCCTTGATTTCTCTTTGTTGGTTGCTTGCTTCTTCACTTCATAGATGCTTGTTGGCTTCAGAAGTACCTTGAATGTGTTGAAGATAGATGAAGAACGTGCTGCACGAGGTACTGTTCACGGTGCTACAGTACCATCTTCTTCCTCCTTGGACAGCCTCCCCTTTGGATCTCTTGGATAATTGGGGTTATGACTCTAATAGGATGTTTTATAACCTTTGGAAGGTCTATGGACAAGCCCTGGACCAGATCCACAAATTCTGGAGGGTTTGGTGGCTTTGGGATTAAACAATAGCAAGAGGAGATGCTTCTTTCGAGATGGACAAAAGTCAATATTTTTGGCTTATCGGGGCTGGTGGTCGACCTGCAGAGGTTGGCGGTCGATCGCTACTGAGAGAACTGCTGTCCGTTGGTTTCTGGGAATTTCGGTCGACCGCTACTGGGCTGGCGGTTGACCGCCACTATGAATCCCTGTAGGCGGTGAGCTGCTGGCAGACCCCGGGTTTTTCCGGGTCGGTCCGTTAACCTCTTCAGCTCCGTCGCTTAAGTCCTTTAGCAGCCTGTTCATGTCTGTGGCATCACCCTTGACAGTTTAGAAGGTGTCAACTGAGTCTTTGACCTTGTGGATTTTTACTGAGTGTTTTGACCTGCAAAAGCATACATAATTGATTAGAACTATAGCTCAACCATCCATATGATAAATGCATGAAGTTCATGCAAACCATTTGAGCATTAATCAAAATTTTGTTCCGGGGGCTCCGCCCCCGGAAACCCCCGTAAGGGGCGCTGCTAAGACCGTGGGCGAGGGCGCATGATGGCCAGAAGGGTTTCATGTTTAATGTGCATGAATGAGGTGTATTAAGGAGAGGTATATGAGATACACATGGTGAGATCGATGCTAAGACAAGGTAAGAGTCTCACCAATGGTTCTTTGACAGTACATGACATATACCACCTGTTTTGGATTGTAGAGGAGCAGGGTAAGTATCCACATGTTTGGTTCACCAGGTGACTGTCATGAGTTTAATCCTGCAAGCAAGATAGTCAGGGTTAATACCATGCTTGTTCACATTAAAGAGGTTATGAAACCTCTTGCCTTTGGTAAAATCAACATATGCAAACCAAGGATCAAGACCGTGTAACCGTTCCCATTTGCCATCTCAACCATACATAGATAACAAGAGCATGAGCAATCAACCACACGTTTAGTTATCGTCACTTAATCACACATTAAGTTTAGTTATCATCAAAGCCTAACTTAACAATCACAACAATCATCAAAACCATAACTCAACA
This sequence comes from Amorphophallus konjac, assembly GCA_022559845.1. Taxonomy (NCBI): domain Eukaryota; kingdom Viridiplantae; phylum Streptophyta; class Magnoliopsida; order Alismatales; family Araceae; genus Amorphophallus; species Amorphophallus konjac. The sequence goes on along the minus strand of CM040128.1, from coordinate 175,758,386 downwards.
CGGAAGATACCCGGATGCGTGACGCGTCTATATAGATCGTGTCATTAGAGCGATAAAATTTTTGCCATACAATTTACGGAGTGCGCAAAAGACTAGTAAAATCTAATAATCCCAATAGTCCAAGTGATGTTTATTTGATTAACTAAAGGAATTAAAGATAGTCCATGACAAATTCTAAATTCAACAAGACAACACTAGGCTAAGTGCCTTAACATGGTTCGGATAAGTAAACTGACATACTGGAATACAAAGTAAGACTCAAATAAAATTCAAGGACGCGACTAGCTAATGATAGGTGACTGGCGTTCTAGCACTCTTCACTCGGTTTCAACCCCATTCTTGTCCCTATCCGAATCACCTAAAAATGTTAGAAAACAACTGGATGAGTGAATCGCTCAGTAGGAATTACATCTCAAATACGAGCAATCTTTACGTGATTTACAAGTTGCATGTATTATCAGTATGGCTATGCATGATGTACGTATGAGAAAAAAAATCAGGTATACAGGTAAATTTAGGCATGATAAATAATAAGTGATCAAGAGCTGTATAAAGAGAGTATATCAAGATTTCAAGTATTTGACAAGAAGTATTTCAAGAGTTTACAGATGTAAATGCCACTTCGGGCAAGCATAGATACGTGTATAAGTATAAACTCAAGTGCAAGAAGGAACTCATGTACAAGTATATCTCAGGTACGAGCAAGTAAAAATTCAATTCAAGTAAGTAATGTCAAGTACGTACCAATAGAATTGGCTATTATCAAGCAAGTATTTTGCCCTTTCTCGGGCCACAAGTCAAGTATTGCCCGTTCCGGGCCACGCAAGTCAAGTAAGTAAGGAGAGAGAGAGTAGGGGTGGAGTGTCTCAAGTCAAGCAAGTACTCCGGTGCAATGCTAAACACCGTGGTCAATAAACTCCCATGGGCACAAGTACCTTCGGGTGCTCCTCCCAGGACCAGACCGGGCCCTATATGCACAGCATTTCATGTATTACCTTTGACATCCACTCTCATTTATAGCCAATGTGGAATTTCAAGAATTGAGAAACGTAGTATTACAGGTGAGATTAACTAGTCATTTGGTTATGGAGGACTCTAGAGGTGGCCCCTATAGGCTCAAGAGGTGGCTCCCGTCGTGTAGCACTTTGCGCCGTACGGCCTCAAGAGGTGGCTCCCACGACGTAGCACTTTGCCTTGCATGGCACTTAGTTCCAACACTTCCAAATGATAGTTTAAGAGGTTCAAGGTTTGACCATGTAGGATATACACAAAGTAGATTTTTCATGGAATGGAAATTTAAGAACTCAATACGCAGGAGTATGGATTAGGGTTGTGGAGAGGGGTATTTCTATAGCCCATCTAAGAGCAACCGAACTAGGTCCATCAGGACCAAACGAGGCCCAGCTCATCTAAGTGACAGCCCCACAGGGCCCACTTAGATTAAAAAGCCCAATAAGATCACTCGGGATCAAACCCTTCCTCGGCGGCCCTTAGGATCGGAAGGCCCGAGCGTCGGTCAGGTAGGAGGAAGACCCATGCCCGACCTATCCCCTCGCCGGAATAAAGGCTAGCACTCAGCGCCCACTTCGACCGATCCTCATCCGAGCTATGCCCATCGCCCGGACAGGGTTGTCATTCTTCATGCTTGGGTTGACCGACGATTGCTTATCCATGCTGCCGTTGAGAGCCCTTTATGAGCAGGAGTTTACGGGGATAAGGGACCCACGACCCCTCAAGGTTATAAAGATCCCACGATGAGGACGTAAAGAGCCCACATTGAGGACGTAACTCCCGCTTGAAACTCCTCAGCTTATGGGACTCATGAGGCCGGTGCACTATTTAAACTTGGGACTCCCTCCAACAAAAGGTAAGACCAACACATGCCTAAAACTCCCTGAGCAGGATCCACTTCACCACCTTGGTGTAGAGGGATCTCGTGCCTTTCTTTCCTCCTCCCTTCATAGCTTCCACCATTACTCTACCGACTTAGGCATCGGAGGGTTTGCCCCAGGGAACTGTCCCTGGCCCCCCTGATCCGTTTCCCTTCCTTGCAGTTCACCGTACGGTGGTCATCACTCCAGCTCAGGACCAACGAGAGATCACGCCTCTTCATCTGGCGCTGTGTGTGGGAAACGACCAAAGAGCCAGTATGGTGCGAAGAAGTTCAGGGAGGAGGTTCGCCGGCGACAGGGGAATGGCCATGGTGGCAGCGGGAGAAGGCCCCTCTCAGGCTTCACAAAACCCTCCCTCCAACGCCAACACCCCAATCCACGGACCACCCCCTCCTCCCATGGCGGTGGGGCTACCACCCAACGGGGGTGCTGACGCTTTCCAAGCCCTCAACGCAAAACTGGACATCCTCGTGGAACTCATGAGGACCAAGGCGACCAAGGAAAGAAGGTCACGCGCCCCTCCGGAGAGCCCTCCCCGCGAGAACGTGTCCCAGCACACTGCCGGAGGCCGCTTCACCCTCCGAGGTCGACAGATCATCCGTAACAGGTCAGGAGGACCTTCACAAGCCCCTCCCCCGGAGCAAGAGGCCTCCACCACGCCGAAAAGGGGAAGACCTGGGGGACGCCTATTGACACCCGTTTTTTGCCGATAAGTTGAGTCATTCCTCTTACTCCCATTTATTGATGTCTCGAGTTATCCGTTCCTCGTTGGGCTATTTTCTGGCAAGTTCTGGGCCAATTTTTTGGGTAGCCTCCCTCTCTGGCTAAGTCTACTTCAATTCAGGGCTTAATGGGCCTTGATTTTGGTTAGTCAAGCATTTTCATGGATTTCAAGTGTCCAGCGACATGTACGGTTCATACCTGGCCGCTCAACCGATGTGCGGTTGTCTATAAACCGTCCATACATTTATGGAATATTTTGGTTAATTTTCTAAATTTCTACCGACATGCTTTTGTTCAGTCTCATATTAGCCGTTCAAAATGATGGACGGGCTAATTGTAGCCGTTCTTCCCCCAGAGTCCTACGCTTCGTTGTTTTCTCAGAAAATTACCCAATTAATCTATTTATCACCGATAGGGCTAGAACAGTCGGCCTTTGGCCGCTCTTATTCTTAAACGATCCAATCCTAGCCGTTCATTTGTGAGAGTCCAGCGGCGAGGTTCTCGGTTGGTTTAATGGATAAATGGTTGGATAATTCCTCTATATTTGAGTTTCCACCGACAGGTATGGACGGTTTAGTGGTAGCCACTCAACACGATGAGCGGTCTATCTTAAGACCGTTTAACTGCTCGCATCCTGAAAGATTAACAGATTTTCTCTCTCTATCGGTGGTTTTATCCCCCAACTTCATCCAGCCATTTCTCTGCGAATATTGAGTCATTTTTGGTGCCGTTTCTTCTGGTTGAAAGATAATTCAATTATCTTTAACTTCCCTGTTATTATCTCAACCTAAAAATGCATAGAAACCCTAATTTCGGGGCTGGCTTCTTAGGCTCTATAAATAGACCCTGAGGCCCAGCTTTGAAAGCGGGGGGGGGGGGGGGTGAGATTTTTGGTCGACGACGAAGCCCTGCCGAATCTTTGAGCGACCTACGACCAGGGTGTTAGGGTACTAGGCCCGGATACAGAGGGGGGTGAATGTATCCTTCAATGAATAATGGCCAATTAAAAACTCAGATGCTAGACGCAAACACAGAATGAAACGAATTCAATTAAACTTATGAGCAAACACAAGAAGCGCGCCTATCCAAGCATCTAGCGGAAGCAAGCACACAAAGCAAACCACTGCTCAATAGACTTTTTAGGTGGTTCGGTCCTCCAGACCTACATCCACCCCTCACTCCCAACCGGAGTGAGGCTTCACTAGCCAATGCTAGACAAGCAGACTCAGTCTGCAAACAGTTGCTGCCACACAGCTTGACCAGGGGAACAGCCTCCCCTCTTCCTCCCAACCGGAGGGACCCCTGGACTTGCAACCCGCAAGCCCAGAACCGGAGACAAGTCTCCCTTCCTCTGACCAGAGGGAACCCACAAGTAGCTCCCAGCTACTTGCAACCGGAGATCAGATCTCCTTTCTCCTGATCCACAGGAGGAACCCGACCTCACTACTGAGAATCGAAAGAACAAGGAAAACCAAATAAGAAGAAAAATAGAAACACGAAATGAAAGATAACTTCAGCAAACAGACGCTGAAAAGTGAAATGCACAATGTGGCTCTCAACGGAGCTGACTGGCCTGGATCTGATCCACAGTCCAGTTGACAGATCTTCAGGTAGGCTTCTCTTCCTCTTCTCTTCTCTCTCACTTTCTTTTTCTCTTCACCCTTACAAGCTCTCTAACTCTCTAACTCTCTCTTTCTCTTCTTTTCCTTCTGCTCTTCTTCTCTTTCTTTTCTTCTGGATCGAATTCTCTTCACTTCTCCTTTTTTGCTTTTTCCTTTCGATCAACCTTCATCTGTGGACGAAGGCTTCCTTATATAGCCGCAGCAGCAGGTGGGTAAGGTGTAGAATGCGTGTGCCTCCCACGCTTCATCCAGAACCTTCTTGCCACGTGTCCTTATAGCATTGGTTCCTTTAGTATCGGATCACGTGCAGCCCAGACATAGGTGAATGTTCTTCCTCGGACCTGCAAGGAGATAAAAAACCATTAACACTGAGGGCCACAAGAACTAAAACTGCATGAGGTATGTGATAACAATACGAGATGCACTTTACTGAGAACGACATGAGATACACAAGATTATTACAGTACGAGACAAGGAGAGAATGATACGAGGTCAGATGCAAACAGCACGAAGTAAAAAGAGAACGACACGAAATACATAAAAATAAAGTTAACACCACAAAGAGAACGACACGAAGTAGAAAGAGAACAGCACGAGGTAAAAAGGAAGACACGCGGTCAGAGGAAACCTGGACGAAGGTAGAAGCAAAACAACACGCGGACATAAACACAAGAGAAACACGAAAACAGAAACCGACACGAAGTGTGGTTTCAAAACAAGAAAGACACGAGGTCTAGGAAAAGTAACACGAAGACATGAATACAAAAACAACACGACATAACAAACTCGCTCGAACTTACAAACGACTCGAAGACGAGGACGACACGAAAACAACATGGAACAATTCAAAGACACAAGGTCTAGGAGAAGCAACACGAAGACAGACATAACAAAGAAACGACTCGAACTAAGAACGACATGGAGACAACACAGTTAGACTCGACTTGAGATGAGGTGAAGTCTGTACAGACATGAATGTTCACATTGTATAGAGTTTGAAGCAAGTGACCGAGGCGATGTGTAGACTTTACCCAATGTACAGACTTGGTGGTCTTGAACGTAGGTAAGGCAACGCAATGTATAGACTTGCTCAAACGAGTGAACAGGTCGATGTACAACTTGACCAATGCATGAAGCACAGTCCACTGTATAGACTTGATGCCTTGAAGGCAATGTACAGACTTGATAATGCAACAAATGGACTTTGAAACGCAGAGGCTGTACAGACTTTCATAAGACGCTGGGTAAGACGGTGGATGTATAGACTTTGAATGAGACACACAGAAGAACGATCCAACGTATAAACTTTGAAGAATTAGGGGTGACAAGGATGGAGCGACACGAGGTGGTACAGAAAATAGCACGAGGTCCTGCAGTGTTCAGCACACGCTGGAACAAAACACGACACGAAGACAACCAACAAGCATTGTTGGAAGAACACGATGTTGAAAAAAGACATCACGAAGTGAAGTGAACACAACCAACACGAAGAATGAAAGGAACAGTACGGACATGCAGGGTATTTAACTCATAGCAGTTTTTCTTATTAATCATGGAAAGTTTGAATGCATGACATTACTCATGATATCTGATTAAAAATAATAATATTTAACATGGTGATGCACATCATCAAAACACTAGGGAGGTCACAAAAGTCCAACAATCTCCCCCTTTTTGATGATGGAAACACTATATTAAATAACAGAGATGAAGTGCATGAAGATAAGCTGTGAAAATAAGCAATGCAGACACACAACACACTCGCCTCCTCTGACGACTCCCAAGAGCTCTCCCTGAACACAACATCCACTTTCCTCTGACTAGAAAACTCAGGACACTTATCTTTCGCTCCCCCTCAGCAAAGCACAAAAGCACAAGCAAGACACTCTCCCCCTTTGACATCATCAAAAACTAGGGGCAGGTCTGAAGATATCACGAAAAGACAATTACTGACAGTGGAGAGAAAACAATAGAGAGTATGGCTGATAAAGGCGAGTTATTGAGATGTTTAAGCAATTAAGAACGCCATTAATTTTATGTGAGGATTTTGAGGATCAGTTAGTCAGACTGTGCAAAATGGTGAATGAAGATTTGCTCCATACACAGAACCAGATTCTAAGCAAGTAAGGTACAAGATACCAGTATGGTCAGAGTAAGTCTGTACTCAGAGAGTATAAAGCAAGGAAGTCAGGAAAAACAAAGACCTGTGGTATTGAAAACAAACAAACCAAGACCTAAATGCCAAGTGAACAGAATCTGGATACCAAGAGAAAGAAAATTTTTTCAAAGATGGTCAAGATCAAAGACAAATCTGTCAAGTACACCTTTGACATTAAGGAGACACCTTGTTTAGAGGCAGGAATCCCCAGTTACTTGGTGGCAAGACCACATTACCCCTTCTGACAAGAGGACAGAGATAGTATTCTAACTGGTGTTGACATTAAGGTGACACCTTTACCAGAGGCCAGACACCCCAGTTACTAACCAGATATATACCATAGCTCTGTATGATCAAGACAGCTAATTAAGCCTGATTTACTGCCATCTCATGACATGGAATTCTTTCACTTCATTGATGAAAGTTCCAGTTACTCAATGAACAGATAACAAGATTTGTAAAACTTCTTTCATGAATTTTTTTTTTATTAAACTGCACTTTAAGCTTTGAAAATTAGTCTTGACTCAGTTTGAGAACAATACACCAGTTCCAAAGTTTTTTAGACAAAAACACTATATACCTCATTTCGGACTCAACTTAGACTAAGTAGGTATGCTGTACTGGCTAGATCAGAAGTCAGTTACAGTGTAGGAAGATAGTCTTGAATTCAGATTTTGATCTCAGTGGGACTAACAGCCGAAATTCCAACAAGAAATTAGATGAACAATCTTAACGGATAAAACATTCAAAAAATTCTTTTATCCACCTACTCAAACTGATTCTCTTATAAGGTCAGCAAAAGTCCGTTCATAGTATGTTCAGATTTGGCCAAAAGAGCATGACACCAATTATTAATCTAGCTCCCCCTGAGACCTTGACACCAACTCAGACTTAACCAAGACAACCCTCAAAACACCTCAAGGAAAACAAGGTGGTATCAATCAGTACGAGTGAATCATCAAATACCCATAATGAGGTTATTTTCAGCAACTGATAATGAGAAAAGATGAACATAAGAGCACATGACAGATTATTTAGAGATCAATTATTCAATCATGAAATTATGTAAATACCTAGTTCTCTGCGCAATGTGCTAAATTTTTCAGTATCCAGTGGCTTAGTGAAAATATCTGCAATTTGTGAGTTAGTGCCAACATGGATCAATTCAAAGGTCTTCCTAGCTACTTCATCACGAATAAAATGATGCCTGATTTCGATGTGTTTAGTTCGAGAATGAAGTACATGATTCTTTGCAATGTTTATTGCACTAGTATTGTCATAAAAAATAGAAGTGCAACCTAGCTCAACTGAGTAATCCAGAAGCTGGTGTTTTATCCATATAACCTGTGTGCCACAGCTCCTTGCTACCACATACTCAGCTTCAGCAGTAGAAAGAGCCACAAAGTGTTGCTTCTTGGATCCCCAAGAGACTAGTCATCCTCCTAAAAATTCGCAGTGACCACTAGTACTTTTCCTGTCCAGTTTACATCCTGCATAATCTGCATCTGTATATGCAATGAGATCTAAACTACATGATGCAGGATACCAAAGACCTAGATCATGGGTAGCAGATAAGTATCTAAAGATTCTTTTTACAGCTGCCAAATGTAATTCAGTAGGCCTAGACTGGTATCTGGCACACATCCCTACACTAAATTGAATGTCAGGCCTGGATGCTGTTAAGTAGAGGAGTGAACCGATCATACCTCTATATAATTTAGCATCCACTTCTTTACCTTTTTCGTCTGAATCCAGTGAGGAGTTGGTGCCCATGGGTGTTGAGATAGTCTTGAGGTTGGTCATTCCAAACCTTTTCAGCATCTCCAGAGTGTACTTGGTTTGATTTATGAAACAACCATCCTCCATCTGTTTGACCTGCAGCCCAAGAAAATACTTTAGTTCGCCAACTAAACTCATTTCAAATTCATGAGACATAGATTCAGAAAATTCTTTACACAATGTTGAATTGTTAGATCCGAAGATGATATCATCAACATATACCTGGACCACTATTAAATCCTTTCCGAGATTTTTGGTGAAGAGGGTTTGGTCAACCTTACCTCGAGTGTAGCCCTTGCTCAAGAGAAATTCAGAAAGTCTCTCATACCAGGCTCGGGGAGCCTGCTTCAATCCATAGAGGGCTTTATTCAACCTAAAAACCATGTTAGGCTGAACAGAGAAATTAAAACCTGGAGGTTGTTCAACATATACCTCTTCCTTCAATATCCCATTTAAGAATGCACTTTTGACATCCATCTGCTGCAGTCGAAGGTTCCTAGAGCATGCAAATGCAAGCAGAATTCGTATAGCTTCCATCCTAGCCACTGGGGCATAGGATTCATCAAAATCCACACCAAATTCCTGACTGTAGCCTTGAGCTACAAGTCTTGCTTTGTTTCTAGAGATAGCTCCGTTCTCATCAACTTTATTCTTGAAAATACATTTAGTGCCAATGACATGAGTGTTATCAGGTCTGGGAACTAGTTCCCATACAATATTTTTCTCAAATTGATTTAATTCCTCACTCATGGCGGATACCCAAGAATCATGTTTTAAGGCTTCTTCCACAGATTTGGGTTCCACCTGAGATACCAATGCAGCTAAGTCCTGTTCTTGGACAATTCTAAAATGAGACCTAGTCCTAGGAGGATCATGCAAATTTCCTATGACATTTTTACTAGGGTGGTCTTTGTGAAATATTATCTCACCTGAGGGTTCACCTACTTCAACTGCTCCTTCTTGCTGTGAGTTTTCTGGTTGAGCAGCTGGCTGCATTTCTTCTTCTTCAATTCTCTCCAAGAAATCTCCCTCATTAGATGGCTCCCTGTCATCATCCATCACTTTGTTAGAGAAACCATTTTCATCAAACACTACATGCGGTGTTTCTTCAACAGTTTGGTCAACTTTATTGAAAACTCTGTAAGCCCTTGAAGTTTCTGAATATCCGAGAAAAATTCCAGGAGAGCTCCTTGCTTCAAATTTGTCCAACCCATTCTTACCATTATTGTGAATAAAACATTTCGAGCCAAAAACTTTAAAGTAAGAAATGTTTGGCTGCTTACCCTTGAGAAGTTCATAAGGAGTTTTCCTATGAGTAGGTCTTACCAAGGCTCGGTTCAGAATGTAACATGCAGTGTTCGCAGCTTCAGCCCAAAATCTCCTTGGAAGTCCACTCTCAATCAGCATAGTCCTGGCCATTTCAATTATTGACCTATTTCTTCTCTCAACAATTCCGTTCTGCTCCGGTGTCCTGGGAGAAGAGAATCTGTGAGTCACTCCCTCTTTTGAGCAAAATTCAGAAAATGACGAGTTTTCAAACTCTCCTCCGTGGTCAGACTGAATAGTAATGATATTATGTTCACCTTGCAGTTTGATTTTATTGAAAAGTTCTTCAAAGTGAATAAAAGCATCATTTTTATTTGCTAAACAAAACAACCAAGAGAATCTAGTGTAGTCATCCACTATAACTAATCCATATCTCTTACCTGACAAACTTTGTATGCGAGTAGGACCAAAGAGATCCATGTGCAAGTGCTGCAGCGGTTTAGATGAAAGATTCTCAGTTCTCAACTTAAAAACTGCACGAGTCTGTTTACCTAGTGCACAAGCATCACATAGCTTGGATCCTAACTGAAATCTTATTCGGGGCAAACCTCTAACTAGGTTATGCTTAGACAGTTTATTCAATGTAGACAAACTAGCATGGCCTAGACGCCTATGCCAGTCAAACGCAACCTATTCAGAATTAGCAGACATACACAAGTGAGTTTCAGGATTATCATCCAGGTCTACGATGTATACATTGTTTACTCTATGACCTTTGAACATGACGTTATCAGAATTCAGCTCAAAAATAGTACAGGAATTGTTGTCAAAGAGTACCTTGTGTCCTTTGTCGCAGAGTTGACTAATACTTATCAAGTTGTGCTGAAGTCCTTCTACAAGATACACATCTTCAATGGAGTTAGTAGAGGACTTACCAATTGTACCAATTCCAATTATTCTTCCTCTGTTATTTCCACCGAATTTGACCAGGCCCCCAAACTTCATTTTCAGTTTGCTAAATTTGGACCGGTCTCCTGTCATGTGCCTGCTACAGCCGCTGTCAAGATACCACTTGTTATGCTCGGCTGCCAGGCTAACCTGCGAAAGTTCAGACAAAGTAATGTGGGACCCAATTCAAATTAGGTCCAAAGACATTTTTCAATTTATCCAAATCACACTTAGGAACCCACATTTGTTTTACTGTTCTTTTCAGAGGTTTCATGTAAATTGATTCTTCCTTCTTGGCATTTCTCAGTGGGTGTTGAATGAGCCTATTCCTATTAAAATTATGCTGTTTCCGAGCAGAGAAATTGTTGTTTGGCCTTTTAGAGGAAACACGTGTGTGCTGAGCATAATTCATGTAGCCATTTTTATTCAAATGAGAATTGTGCTGAAGGTGATGCATGTTCGCATGCTTTCCTTGATAACTATCATGCTGAATTTTCTTAGCGAAACTGTTCACCTTTCTAGTGACATCAATAGGAATGGTCGTGTGAGAACCCTTGTTCCACACCTGTTGCACAGGAACAGTTCTAGTCTCAGGATTTCCTGACTTAGTCTGCTGACCAGTGGGTTGAGTAGATTTGCTAGTCGAAACCTTCAATGTGGAGACAGATTTGGAGCTGGATGGGGTTTCCAGTTGTTCTTTGCCCTTGGCGGGGCAGAACGTGACAGTTCTGAATTCAAAGGGTTTTTTACTTGTGGGACTGTATCCTAATCCTTCCCTATTGAAGTTTACTCTCGACCCCAGAAGGGCATCCATATTGTTTCTCCCCTCTGTAAATTTTTCTAGCATTTTTCTTTTGTCCTCAATCTCCTTCTGAAGCTCATTACATTGGTCCAGGAGTTCCTGATTGACTTTTCTAACCACCTCATATTTTTCTGTAATCAGTCTAAACTCCTTTTCACTCTCTTCAGTTTTACTCTTCAGCTCATTCATCCTAGCTAGATTTTCCTCTCTTTCCATTCTAAACTTCTCGATCTCACTTCTAGCCTGATCTAGCTCAATGGCCATCTCCTTGATTTTCATGTTGTCCGTAACAGCAATAGAGTGTTCCTCAGAAACAGAGTGAAACTTTCATTTAAGCATTCTGTGCTCCTTGGTTAGAAAATTATATTTAGCTAACAGGTCGCCATAAGCGTCCTCCCAATCATCCAAAGTAAAATTCTCAAATAAGTTCGTTACCTCTTCCTCATGGTTGGCCATGAGGCAAGTCTTCTCTTCATCTTCACTGGACGAGGTGGCTTCTGGATCCTCCTCCTCGTCACTCCATGTGCACAGCATGACTTTCTTCTTCTTGTGCACCATCTTCTTCTGGTATCCGGGAGCCTTAGCTTGCAGCTCTGGACATTCACTTTTCATGTGACCAGGTTTCTGACAATGGTAGCATGTAACCTTCTTAACAAACCGGTTCTTCTCAAGTTCTCGTTCAAGAGACTTCCTTGCAGCATTGAATCTCTTTCTCCTGTAGAATTTCCCTTTAGTCCTCAGGAATTTTTTGAATTGCCTGGTGAGCATGGCCTGCTCGCTCTTGTCCAGTTCTGAGAATCCGTCAGAGTCTTCGCTGCTACCACCACTGTTGCTGCTGCTGCTGCTCTTTTTAGTATGTCGTGAGACCTTCAGAGCAACATTCTTTCCCTTTCTGTCATGTCCATCATTCCCTTATCTGAAGTTCATTTCGTGGGTCATGAGAGACCCAATCAGCTGGGTTACTGACATGGCAGATAAATCTCTTGATTCCTCTATGACGGTCACCTTAGTATCCCAGATGGGAGTTAGGGACCTAAGGATCTTCCTGACAATGTCTTCTTGCTGAATCTCCTTTCCAAATCCTCTCAGACTATTGATGATCACAAACAATCTAGCATAGATTTCTGTGATCGACTCCTCTGGCTTCATTTTAAACAACTCATACTGAGTTGTAAGCATATTGATCTTGGTAGCTTTTACTTGAGATGTGCCCTCATATATTAACTGCAATTCATCCCACATTTTCTTTGCAGTCTTGCACGCTGAAATCCTCAAGTACTCTTCAGGGTGGACGGCGCACTGTATGATGCTAAGAGCTGTCCAATTCAGTGCAGAGAGTTTTACCTGTTCCTCTGTCCATATGTCTTCATTCGGTGGAAGTTGGTACGGACCATCTGTAATTACTCTCCAGAGCTTGTGGCTTTGGGCCCTGATAAAGACTTCCATCCTGTTCTTCCAGAAAAAATAGTTATTACCATCGAAGAAAGGGGGACGGGTGATTGACTGCCCTTCAGCAATGTAGCTGCGAGGACCAGCGGATCCATTTCCCTGGCCGTTGGACCACATATTGGGAAATACCCGCTCTGATACCAAGTGTTAGGGTACTAGGCCCGGATACAGAGGGGGGTGAATGTATCCTTCAATGAATAATGGCCAATTAAAAACTCAGATGCTAGACGCAAACACAGAATGAAACGAATTCAATTAAACTTATGAGCAAACACAAGAAGCGCGCCTATCCAAGCATCTTGCGGAAGCAAGCACACAAAGCAAACCACTGCTCAATAGACTTTTTAGGTGGTTCGGTCCTCCAGACCTACATCCACCCCTCACTCCCAACCGGGGTGAGGCTTCACTAGCCAATGCTAGACAAGCAGACTCAGTCTGCAAATAGTTGCTGCCACACAGCTTGACCAGGGGAACAGCCTCCCCTCTTCCTCCCAACCGAAGGGACCCCTGGACTTGCAACCCGCAAGCCCAGAACCGGAGACAAGTCTCCCTTCCTCTGACCAGAGGGAACCCACAAGTAGCTCCCAGCTACTTGCAATCGGAGATCAGATCTCCCTTCTCCTGATCCACAGGAGGAACCCGACCTCACTACTGAGAATCGAAAGAACAAGGAAAACCAAATAAGAAGAAAAACAGAAACACGAAATGAAAGATAACTTCAGCAAACAGACGCTGAAAAGCGAAATGCACAATATGGCTCTCAACGGAGCTGACTGGCCTGGATCTGATCCACGGTCCAGTTGACAGATCTTCAGGTAGGCTTCTCTTCCTCTTCTCTTCTCTCTCACTTTCTTTTTCTCTTCTCCCTTACGAGCTCTCTAACTCTCTAACTCTCTCTTTCTCTTCTTTTCCTTCTGCTCTTCTTCTCTTTCTTTTCTTCTGGATCGAACTCTCTTCACTTCTCCTTTTTTGCTTTTTCCTTTCGATCAACCTTCATCTGTGGACGAAGGCTTCCTTATATAGCCGCAGCAGCAGGTGGGTAAGGTGTAGAATGCGTGTGCCTCCCACGCTTCATCCAGAACCTTCTTGCCACGTGTCCTTATAGCATTGGTTCCTTTAGTATCGGATCACGTGCAGCCCAGACACAGGTGAATGTTCTTCCTCGGACCGGCAAGGAGATAAAAAATCATTAACACTGAGGGCCACAAGAACTAAAACTGCATGAGGTATGTGATAACAATACGAGATGCACTTTACTGAGAACGACACGAGATACACAAGATTATTACAGTACGAGACAAGGAGAGAATGACACGAGGTCAGATGCAAATAGCACGAAGTAAAAAGAGAACGACACGAAATACATAAAAATAAAGCTAACACCACAAAGAGAACGACACGAAGTAGAAAGAGAACATCACGAGGTAAAAAGGAAGACGCGGTCAGAGGAAACCTGGACGAAGGTAGAAGCAAAATAACACGCGGACATAAACACAAGAGAAACACGAAAACAGAAACCGACACGAAGTGTGGTTTCAAAACAAGAAAGACACGAGGTCTAGGAAAAGCAACACGAAGACATGAATACAAAAACAACACGACATAACAAACTCGCTCGAACTTACAAACGACTCGAAGACGAGGATGACACGAAAACAACATGGAATAATTCAAAGACACGAGGTCTAGGAGAAGCAACACGAAGACAGACATAACAAAGAAATGACTCGAACTAAGAACGACATGGAGACAACACAGTTAGACTCAACTTGAGATGAGGTGAAGTCTGTACAGACATGAATGTTCACATTGTATAGAGTTTGAAGCAAGTGACCGAGGCGATGTGTAGACTTTACCCAATGTACAGACTTGGTGGTCTTGAAGGTAGGTAAGGCAACGCAATGTATAGACTTGCTCAAACGAGTGAACAGGTCGATGTACAGACTTGACCAATGCATGAAGCACAGTCCACTGTATAGACTTGATGCCTTGAAGGCAATGTACAGACTTGATAGTGCAACAAATGGACTTTGAAATGCAGAGGCTGTACAGACTTGCATAAGACGCTGGGTAAGACGGTGGATGTATAGACTTTGAATGAGACACACAGAAGGACGATCCATCGTATAGACTTTGAAGAATTAGGGGTGACAAGGATGGAGCGACACGAGGTGGTACAGAAAACAGCACGAGGTCCTGCAGTGTTCAGCACGCGCTGGAACAAAACACGACACGAAGACAACCAACAAGCATTGTTGGAACAACACGATGTTGAAAAAAGACATCACGAAGTGAAGTGAACACAACCAACACGAAGAATGAAAGGAACAGTACGGACATGCAGGGTATTTAACTCATAGTAGTTTTTCTTATTAATCATGGAAAGTTCGAATGCATGACATTACTCATGATATCTGATTAAAAATAACAATATTTAACATAGTGATGCACATCATCAAAACACTAGGGAGGTCCCCCTACCGTTGCGCTAAAAGCTCGAGCTGGTAGCGAAGGTTAGACTGTATTTCCTTATGGCAGCGTAGAGCCCCACGTCTATGACGTGCTGTGGGCGGGCATGAGGGGCTTCGCACATGGACCCCATAATCCATGCGGCGGGTTGGGCTGCCAAGCACCGATGGTCCCACGTGGGTCCCATACCCCACGTGGTACACACCAAATCAAAGGAGACGCTGGCATAAACCAACAATCTCCCCCCCAGCGGCACCTGGGATTTGAACCCGTGACCTCGCTCTGATACCAGTTTACAGGATCAAGCCCCTACCGTTGCGCTAAAAGCTCGAGCTGGTAGCGAAGGTTAGATCGTATTTCCTTATGGCAGCGCAGAGCCCCACTTCTATGACGTGCTGTGGGCGGGCATGAGGGGCTTTGCACATGGACCCCATAATCCATGCGGCGGGTTGGGCTGCCAAGCACCGATGGTCCCACGTGGGTCCCATACCCCACGTGGTACACACCAAATCAAAGGAGACGCTGGCAAAAACCAACACAGGGAGGGAGGCATTCTACGTCCGAACAGGCCTCCGGTTTAAGGGAGTATCTCATTGTTTATGTCTTTAGTTCATTAATCCGTCGTTCTCTCTTGTTTGCATGCATCATCTCCTTCACGTTTCTTCCATGATTTTCCCCATTTTCATACATCATTCACACACCCTCCTATGCTTTTTGACGCCCCCACGGGTTTAAAAATCCCCAGATATCCCCCATTCCATTTAGTCATGTTCATTTCCGTCTGTTTGAGCATTTACTCCACTTTCTAGTTCTAACTTGGGTTTTATTTTGTGTTTTACACGTGGTTTTGCAGGTCAGCAACACACTAACGCGAGGCCCATCCTTTCTGGCCGGCTGGAAAGGGTGGAGGTTGGACTCTTACAACTTCTGGCATGGTGGCCTTGCGCGGTTCCCAGCTGTCCGTTCAAGGAGACGTGCGGTGGTATCTGGACCGTTCTTCTTCTCACTGCGGTTGGGTCGGAGCCATTCATCTGCCAGAAGTTCTTTATCCCGCGTCCTCTACAGCGCCTTTAGACGACTTGTTGTGCGGCCGCTCATCCTTACAGGTGGTTCCTCCAGAGCCGTACATCCTCTCGGCGCTGCTCTTAAGGCGAGTACCTCTTCTCCTTTCCAAGATACGGCGTGTTCATCACGTTCGGCATCTTGGTGGCGATCACACACACTCCACACCCTTCCCCTTGTTATCTACTTATTGCTTAGTTCTTCACATTACACCAGTAAAGAAGGGGTTGGAAGGGTAATCAAAAGGGGAAGGGAAGGAAAAACACGTCAACACCCCATTTTTTTGGCGATCATGGTGGGACACCTAGTGCTCGTTGTGTTAATGGTTTGCTGACCCTCTCTCTGGTGTTTTGGAAGTTCTTCCTCTTTGAGTCTTCTTAGGTTGCATTCTGGTACTCCTGGGGGTTGTGCGGTTCATGCAAAGCCGTCGGTGGTATCGTACGGTCGCGGATCAGCCGTGCTTCTCTATGATATTGTTAATCCCTTTGCGAGCCTGCTGCGTCCTGCGGTCTACCACCGCCCGTTCTTATCTCGAGCGGTTTGATTTCAACCGTGCATCTTCCAGGTACAGGTATGCTTTCACTCTCGCGCTGGTTGGGTTTGTTGACGTTCTGCGGTTGATACAGGTCTGTTCCGGAGGTCATACGGTCTGTTTGAGACCGTTCATCCAGGTACACCTGCTTCACACTCATCCCCCAGTTCAGTGCTCTGTCAGTCAGCGTACATTATTTTGTCATTTCTTCAACATCTCGTGGTTTAGGCAGTTCTTCAACGTTTTGTGATTTAGTTAGTTGATACATTCCCTACTGTTGAACGGTTCATACAGAGCTGTTCTACTCCCTATACGGCCTCCTAGAGACCGTCCATGTCTGCTTTAGTTCACCCGACCCTCCATTTTTGATTATCATGCTATATCATCTTCATGATCCCTTGGTGCTACTGTTGATCTCCCCTGTTTGCTAGTTGATTTTGCATGATTATTATTATTATTTATCATGACTCGTTTGCCCATTGTTTGCTAGTTTCTAGGCTAGATCTTGCATGCACTCCGGTGCACATAGGATTCATGCATTTCATTCACATCTAGTTGCATTCCTACCGAGGTTAGGTTTCCTCTCATCTCCATACTCCTTGGAGCAGACTAAGGGACCTTGCCGAGGACCTCCGTAAGTCCCCGTGAGCCGTGGATTCCCACACGGACGCCGAGCAGGTTGTACCACACCATCCCTCAGTCTAGGGTTCTGCATCCGCGTGAGGGAGAGTCCCCTAGAGTCACCCAGTTTTCCATTCTTACCCTGGTTAGGTACCTTATGGTTGAGTGAATTCACATTTTAATTAATCCACTAAGGTCCTAAAGAGGAACTTAAAAAATCTTCGTGCATCATTTATAACTTGGGTGGTCAATTGGTTGATTCTTTTCTTATCTCTCCCCTCCATTGTGTGTTGCGGTATCATCATTCACCTCGTTTTGTCAGATTAGGCTCATTTGGTTTAGTTCATCTTTGTGTGTCTCCATTTAGTTGCATTTGTCCTAGGCTCGTTTCTATCCTTGTATTCCTTTGAAATTCTTGACTGCATAAAGTCTCCACTCTCTCCATGGAGCATTTTTCCCCTGTATCATATTCCTATTCTTCTCTACCTTCTTATCCCCGCGTGGATTCCTCTTCCCATGCCGGCCCATCTCCTTATTCCTCAATCGGACCCTATTCTTTTAACGGGCCTTCTTGTCCTGCCCGTGTAGCTGTTGGCCCGATCGGTCCCCATTCCCACATTCACGATTCTTCCAGGCCCATGTATCCCTCCATTCCCAGAATGGGCTTGTCTTCACCTCAGGCTGGATCCCCTTATTTGGCCCATCATCATTATCCTGGTTTAAATTCATCCTCTCTTGCTCAGGCTGGCCCATATCCTTCTCAGACTCTTCCCACCGAGGAGATGATCGCTCAGGCCCAACGTCAGCTTGATGAATTACAACGCCGAATCAATCCCCAAACTTCTTTGGATATCCCATTTGCATTCCAGGGTCTTCAACTCCCACCACGTTCACAGATTCCCGCATATCGTCGCTATGGTGGAATTGGTGACCCCTAGGTGCATTTGAAGGAGTTCCTTTATGAGTCGGCCCAATTCCGACATGACCAATGCTTGATGGTTTATTTGTTTGGCCTATCTTTAGAGGGCTCGGCCAAGGACTGGTTCTTCATGTTACTGCAAGAGCAGATGATGAATTTTCAGGTTGTACAAGAAAAATTCGTTCAGCAGTACCGAGACCAGGTTGGGCCTAGGTATTCCATGGTGGATTTGGCCCAAGAGAAGATGAAGCCCGACGAGAAATTCTCCACGTTCGCCGACCGCTGGCGTCGCCTGGCCACGCAAGTTCTAGGGCATATTCCGGAGGGCGAACAAATCAAGATGGTTATTTCTAATGCAACGCCCGAGCTCAGGTGCATCTTAGCCCCAAATGATATTACATCATGGCAACAACTTTACAGTCGAGCCCGCTTCGTTAGCCAACAACTCCTAGTTTCCTTTGACCACGAGTCTCCTCCACCGTCACCTTCTACATACACTTTCCCTCCGCCCTCCACCGTGAGTCAGCACTCCACCACATATCCCTCCACGAGTCGGCCTTCCGCACCCACTTACCCATATACCTCCCCATGTCACTCCACTACATCTTCCTTCACAAGTCAACCCTCCGCGGTTTTATCTCCCTACACCTCTCCACCTCTGGTCAAGGAAACACCACATCCAGAACGGGTAAATGCTGTCCACTACATTCCCGCTCCCACCACGCCTCAATCTCATTCACTTATTAACCCTCCTCCTTTAACTACGCCGTCACCACTTCCCATGTAACATCCACTACCGTCCCCATTACCATCCCACAACCCTTGGCATCCACCTTCCCCAAAGCAGGTTCTTCACCCTCCGTTGCCAGAATCCTTTACGGATATTTCAGGGCTTTGATGGCTACTCACGCGTTGCCGCTCCCTCCGGTTGTTCATTGTCGACCCGTGGTCGGGAATTTGCTTCAGTTTTGTGATTATCACCGCCAACAGGGGCATTTGGTTGAGGATTGCCCCGAATTCTGAGAATTTGTCTATGGCCTGGAAGAGGACAAGAGGATTGACTGGGCAGTTATGCACAAAGTTATTTCAGATTTTAGCAGTAAGCAACAGCAGCAGTAGCAGCAGCAAGCGCCGCCCAGGCAGCCGTCTCCGTCTCAAGACCAGGGGCATCCCTGTGATTCTTCAATTGATGAAGCACCCGCTCCGTTATTTATCCCTTCACCTACCCCCTCACCTTCACCGTCTCCTACTCAAACTCCACGGCTTCCACAAACCCAAGCCTCTGCTCAGGCCAGTACAAACTCTTCTCATTCCCCCTCCATTTCCACCACCGCTTCTACTCCCGACGCCGCCCGACGCGTTGTGTCGATACGCCGACGGTGGGCGCTGCGACCATCCTCTTCACCCTCTTCATCATCATCTCCACTACCTCCATTGACCACATCACCATCTCCACCACCGTCACCATTGCCTAGCTCATCACCACCGCCTCCCCTCTCAAAGACCCCTATCCCATCACCTCCACCATCTCCACCGCCTTTGCCATCCCCTTCGCCATCATCATCCGAACCTGAGCAAGCTACCCCTACGCCCACGATTCTACCTTTGCCTTCACCTCCTCCCACACCACCGCTCTCCAAACCTTTACCCCTACCAAAGCCTATCATCGCCGTTATCTCTCCGCCGCTCGCATTGCCTTCGCCCACACCTGCCAAGCCTTCTCCACCCCTCTCTCCACCTATTTCAACCCCACGGAGTGGGTGCTTGCTACCTTTAGTGCCCCTCGAGTCTAGTCCCTAGGGAGATAAAGAGCCGAGCCAGGCTTTGATTATGCATTACAAGCTTCAAGATTTCATTTGTTGCATGCCGTTCCGAGTCCTGGTCCCTGGCTATTCTAGGGATAACGAGCCTGCACTTTCTATGAAGATGGTTGCTAAGAAGAGTTCCTGTGCACTGGTGCCAGTTTCTTCAAAAGCGAGGCCGGTGACAATCTCTATGCTCGCCGGAGAATTCACTATTGATGTTGTAATCACCTCTCGCTTGATTGCTATTCAGTTCACTGGCCCAGAAGAGTTTTCCACCCGGATGGTGCTAACCCACATGGCCGCCAGAAGTTTAATGAATTCAGCATTCAAGGGGCAATTGGCCGTGTCCTCGAGATTGACCAGGGGCATTCTACATTTTTTGTCTCATCTCCCTCGGCTTATTGGTGAGGCGGCCACGTCAACGCCGCGCATCGTCGCTCTCCCTCAATTCCGTCCTACACTTCTAGCAAGGGAGTTATGCTTCATGCCCAACTGTCGAGCGAAGATGCCAAAGCTCCATGTTCTAGTATCGAACGACAAAACTCCACTGCTTCCTGCTGTTCATCCCAAGGAGTTGACTATTCTGGAATGTCTTTCTATGGTTGGCACCGCACAGCTAGGGGCAACCGTCCCGATGAAGCTGCATATCCATGATCGGGCCAGGCCGTCTGCCAGGTGGGCCCATTATTTGAGAAAATATTGCAAGATAAGAAGCCCAAAGGCCCGAGTCCGTGCCAGGCGGAGTTATTGCAAGCAGACTTCTGCCAAGAAGAGGCGGCGGCATGAGTTCGAGGGCCGTCAGTTGTGCACTCGGGGGTCCACTTCCTCCCCTCCATATTCCTTTCATTCGTCTTTTCTTTTGCTCAGTTTTTATCCGTGGGTGGTGTACCTTCCTGTTGAGTTATGGTTTTGATGATTGTTGTGATTGTTAAGTTATGGTTTTGATGATAACTAAACTTAATGTGTAATTAAGTGATGATAACTAAACTTGTGGTTGATTGCTCATGCTCTTGTTATCTATGTATGGTTGAGATGGCAAATGGGAACAGTTACATGGTCTTGATCCTTGGTTTGCATATGTTGGTTTTACTAGAGGCAAGAGGTTTCATAACCTCTTTAATGTGAACAAGCATGGTATTAACCCTGACTATCTTGCTTGCAGGATTAAACTCATGGCAGTCACGTGGTGAACCAAACGTGTGGATAAGCACCCTACTCCTTTACAATCCAAAACAGGTGGTATATGTCATTTATTATCAAGAACCATTTGTGAGACTCTTACCTTGTCTTAACATCGATCTCGCCATGTGTATCTCATATACCTCTCCTTAATACACCTCATTCATGCATATCAAACATGAAACCCTTCTGGCCATCGTGCGCCCTCGCCCGTGGATCGACCTGCGCGGTCAGGTGGCGGGGGTCAACGGGGCAGCGCCCCTTGTGGGGGTTTCTGGGGGCGGAGCCCCCGGAACAAAATTTAGAAATGCTCAAATGGTTTAGACGTTTCAAATGCATAAACCAAGTGAATCCAATCCCAAAATGCATGGATTTGATATGGACATGAAGCCCTTGAATTATGGACATGTTTCTTTGAGCTAACACTTCATTTTTGCATGTATAGGTGTTTCCGGTCGACCAACACATCTTGGTCGGTCGACCAGATATGCCAGAGCCTAAAAATTCCAATCTTTGCAGGTAGCGGTCGACCGCCCCTAGGCGTCCAGTCGACCGGTTCTCCCAGAACCGAAAAGATGGAGATTTTGCAGGTTTCAGTCGACCGCCACTATAGGGCCGGTCGACCTGTTTTGCCAGAGCCTAAAAGTTCTGGCTACAGTAGGTTCCGGTCGACCGCCCCATACCTTCCGGTCGACCACCCGCCCCGAGCCCCCTTTTGTTGACTTCGATTTCAAGCTCGTGGAGAGGAATCTTTCACCCATTTCTTTAATCCCACTGCCCCCAATCTATGAGGGATTTGTGGATCTGGTCTGGAGGTTGTCCATGGACCATTCAAAGGTTATAAGACATCTCATTGGAGCCAATAACCCTAACCATCCAAGAGGGCTTCAAGTGAGATCAAGAGGAGGCTATCCAAGGAGGAAGGAGAGGGTACTGTAGCTCCGTGAACAGTACCTCGTGCAGCAAGATCTTCATCCATCTCCAAGGTGTTTGAAGCCAAATCTGAAGCTAGCAACCTACAAGGGAGTGAAGAAGCAAGCAAGCATTCAAGGAAGATCAAGGGGAGACCGTCCAAGGAGGAAGAAGGGAAGAAGCAAGTAAGCAAGCAAGAGATCAAGGGAAGACTGCCGAAGAGAGAAAAACAATATTTTCACAACCCATCCAAAGCCATTCAAGCAAAGAAGGAATCAACGCAAGATCTGCATCATACATTCAAAAGGAACCCAAATCAAAAGTTTTCTAAAGTAAGCCTCATCGTCTTTATGTTTTGGATGTTGTAATTGTGTTCATCATAAACTGCAAGAACTTGTGTGTGTGTGGATCGTTGTTGGATCCGTGATCGTGTGTGTGTGTGTGTCGTATTTGATTCGTGTGTGCGTGGATCTTCCTAGATCTGCGTTTGTGTGTGTGGGGGTCTTTTAGATCCGTTCTGTCTCGTGTGTGTGGATTGCTGCACTTGTGGCAGCGGGTGTTTGTGTTGGTGATCCGCTTGTTGGATCGTGTTGGAGACCTCGTCTCCTTGTGTGTGTGTGTGTGTGTGTTGGGGTGCGTCCCCGTGTGTGTGGGCAGGTGTCGTCCTGCGTGTGTGTTTAGAGCGTTGTCTCCGTTTGGGGATTTATCCCCAAGTGAAGCCTCACCGAGTTTGGTGAGGGGTGGACGTAGGATTGCCGTCGTTGCATCCGAACCACCTTTAAAAACCGCTGTGCATTGTGTTTTGTATTATGTGGTTTGGTCCTTTTCTTCTACCTCCATTCTACGTGAGTGTTAGTATAATTGCGATTCTGGATTTATCCTTGTATATCTTGCATAATCTATATCATCATCCAATTCAGTTTGATAAATCCAATTTGTGAACAAACAGTTTTGAACCTCTTGATTAACATTGTATCACATATTTTGAAAAGGCCAAAAGTTTTCGTAAAATTAGTAAACACCCAATTCACCCCCCTCTTGGATGTCATTGATCGCGGGACTTCAATTGGTATCAGAGCCAATGCTCTAATTTCATAGATCTAACGATCTAGAGTGATCCAGATCAATGACTACCATGATGTACACCTTAAACTCTCCACCCGTGTTTGATGGTTGCAATTTCGATTTGTGGTTAGGAAGGATGTATAGTCTAGTCAATTCATATGACCATAAGCTATGGAAACTTATTTCACATGGTCCTTATGAATTGCCTAAAGATAAAAATGTCTGGACTGCAAATCAAAAACTTAAACATGATCAAAATTGTTTGACTCTAAAATTGCTTATTGCTGTAGTTGATTCTAATCATTTCCCTTTTGTTTCTCGTTGCAGCTCCGCAAAGGAAATATTGGATGGATTAACAGACTTCAAGGAAGAGCATGAAGACAGCTGTCTTGTGGCAGGCATGAGTGAACAAGGGAGTGAACAGCTAAGTGGATCAAGCTCAAATTGTAAATTCTGATTCTGATAATGAAGATGAATTTAGCTATGAAGATTTATTGAATGCATATGATGAGCTTGCTGAAAAATACAAGAAGTTAAGATCAGAAAATAGAAAATTGAAAAAGGATGTTGAACAAAATAACTGTAATTCCTCATGCAAAGAATGCTCACACTTAAAGGAATTAATTGATGGTCATGTGTTTGACATTGAAATTCATAAAGATCAAATTTGTTCCTTGAGAAATAAAAATAAAGAGTTGAGAGAGAGAATAAGTTCAATGGACAGTGGTCAGACTGAATTTGTCAATGATAAGAAACTTAAAAAATAAAATGAGAAACTGAAGGAATTGAATAAAGTCATTTCTGAAAGATTGCTTATTTTTGAAAAAGGAAAATATGTGAATATTGATGAATCTGAAAAAGTGCATGCTTTGTTGCAAGAAATAGAAAGTCATAAAATCATCAATGCTACTCTACATGAACAAGTCAATTCGTGTGAAAAGAAGATGGTTTCCTGTGAATTACATGTTGCATCTCTTGAATCTGAAATCCTTGATTTGAATGCTTCACTGTCAAGATTTGTGAATGGTCAAGAAAATTTAGACAAATTGTTGGGGGTGAAAGTGAACTTTCAAGGAGAAGGGCTGGGGTTTAATCCTGTGAACAAAAAGAAGTTTGAAAACAAAGTTTATACATCTTTTGTGCATAATTCAAGCATTGCCAGCACATTAAATGGGTCCCCAAATCAATCTTCTTCACAGACAATAAAAAGATAAAATAAAAATCTGAAAAAGAAAAATCATGTTGCACACACACATGCATCCACAAAGAAAATCAACTTGCATCAAAAACCCCAAAATGCTGCTAGCACACCCATGCATGTTAAATATATTTCTGCCACACACATACAACCACCTAGAAAGAAACTCTCATGTTTTTACTGTGGTAAATCTGGACATGCCATGCATGATTGTTTCATTATGAAGAATGATGATTTGAGAGCATGTAGAAACCAAGCTGTTTTGAAAAATGTAAAGATAGTTTTCACCATAAAATCTTCCATGCATTGCAACCACTGTGGTAAAAGGGGTCATACAACTTCACATTGTTTGTTATTGTTGAAGAGAAAGAACTCACACTCAACACATCATGCTCACACACACAAATCAGTAGAACCAATGAGAAGGAAAAATGTGATGCCACGTGCTTCCCCCCATCACTTTGGCAAATCTGGGAATATTAAGCATGATTATTTTCTCATGAAAAATAATGACTGGAATATTGTTAAAAATTGAAAATTGCATGCTAAAGTTGCTGCTAACCCACAAGGACCCAAAAGGATTTGGGTACCTAAGTATGTCAAATGAGAAATCTATTTTGCAGGTGTGCCATGGAAGTGTAAAGTATGAAATCTGTTCTCATCAAGAAGGTAAGGCACACGAGTCAAGTGACTCAAGCAAAGTTAAAAGAAAAACTAAAAATGAAATCTGAACACTCAGGTGATATCCCTCTCACCTTCTTCAGTAATTGTGTCATGGTTTGATTCATATTGTGCTGAATAGTCTTGTGATAATGCACATATCTGTACATGCATTCCATCCATAGTTGTTTGCATATCTGTGTGTATATCACTTGTCATATAGCATCTTGTTGTGGGAGAGCTTAAAGATTCTTCAGATCATGTTTTCACTACATATATTAAGTTTGCATACACTTTCATACTCTGTCATGCATAAGTTGAATGTTGTGAATTCATGTGATAATGCATAGCAATCCTCCTACCTTCACCACCCTTGACTATAGTATATCAAATGGTGACATGTGGAAGGGCAGGTTTCACCTGTCTGCAAACTATCACTACGCGTGAGGTGATCTTCGGATCTAAGTTCTCCGCCCGATACTATGAGTCAATTAGTTACAGGCTGCACATAGCATTAGGATGTTAATGAACATCTTGCTTTCATGCACACACTAAGGGGGAGCAACCACATTCGTCATATGAACTTAATGCTTAGATTCACACATGAGTCATGCATTGCATCTAGAGTTATCTAGGAAATGTCAATTGTTAAATGAATTTGTCATGTCATTGTTAATAAATTTAAAATCAAAATTGACAAATCAATTCTGTTTGCTCCTAGATGTAGATTATACTCCCAAAATCTAAATGATGATGGGCCAGTCATGATCAAGCTTGAATCAACTAGAAGAATACTTTGCAAGGATGAAAATGATGAGAACCCTCTCAAGTTGCTACAAGAAGATGGGCTACTTTGTGTAGAACAACCTCCAAGATCGACCACAAGGTGGTGAAAGTTCTGTACGAACTAAAGCGAGTACCCAAGGCATGGTATGAAAGGCTCACATTTTCTTGATTGAGAATGGGTTCAATAGGTGGAAGACCTGGAAGATGACGGATGCTCAAGGCACAAGTATTGGAAATTAACTTCTGAGCTCTGTTTGAAAAACTCATATTTGTCTTAACCATATTTCCATGAATGAAGATAAAAAAAAATTTAATTTTGTTACTAGAATGCATATCCATTTTCATGCATAAACATTGTTGATGAATCTTGACATTTGCATGTGGGAGATTATGGAATGCACCTCTCAACAGGTCTGCTGAACTCATGTATATATTCTGAAAACTTGACATGTTGTTGCCCCAGTATGATGTGATGAATTGGTTGAATCAAATTAAAGATCTTGAAAAATGTGTGTGAAGTGTTTGGCTATTGAATATCTCTCAACTTGAATTGCATGATCACACATTAATTGAACTGCATATCCGATATATTAAATTACATCTGTGGAAGAGTGGATTATATCCACTTGGAAGCATTCCCTATGTGTTGAGTTGGGTCTTCGGATTAAAATCTCCGCCTTGCACCAGATCCTGAAAATTGTGATTGGTGGGGTTATGAATGAATCCTTGAGCTGAGTTCTTTAAATTGAAAATATGTTTCTGATCAAATGATTCAAATATTTAGCTTTTAGATGAATTCTCATTTCAACACTTGTGAATGACCTTTGAAAATCTATTGTTGAACAATTCTGCAAATTGGGTTGCATTGCTTAATTTTGATCATTTAAGCACCCTTCTTCATAAAGGCCATGTCATGAAAAATGTTGTCAAACTGGCATGAAAATCAGAATGTGGATGATTTCAATGAGAATTTGTCAAACTGGCATGAAAATCAAAGCTCTCATCTTACTTTTGCATCCTATCTTCCATTCTCATACAGTTATAAGTTACATACATCAGAATCCAATACATTAGGTGCATTTAGTTCACTCAAAAAAAAAAAAAACTAAAAACTCACACTTCGCACCCATGTTAAATTTTGCATTGCATTAGAACTCATGCATTAGTCGCACTTAGTTCATTCAGTTGGCATCCATTCAATTGGTATCAAATTGTCCATTCCATTGGTATCAAATTGGCATCACATTGCTCGCATGCATATCATAGTGCATTTGTATAAACTCCCAATGTGTGTTTGCTTGCTATTATATATTATTCACCCTCATCCTTGAAACTTCTATGACCTTATGTCTTCTTGATAAATAATGCTGCATTTGAGTCATTATTAGAGTGTTTCATGTTGTACACTCTGGGGGAGTTCTTATTTCATAAGTGCATCTATTTAGGGGGAGTTGCACTGTTATGTATTCATGATATTTTCAGTATACATGCTAAATCAAATTCGCACACTTCATCCACAAAATGTGAAAATTAGTGTTACAGATAAGGATATATGAATTTCTTTTCAACACTCTCGAGATGTTAAACTTGCTGCATGTATGTTGAAGAGACAGTTGAGGAAAAAGTTGCCTACCTATCTTTGTTGAAAAATCTGAAATCAAAATGAAAGGCAGAGCAATGCTAAGTCTCATTGAGTAAATTGGGCACATGTCACCTGAGACGTGATGTGGTTTATTTCTGAAAAGTGTTGATTAAAGTACCTCTGCTCAAGTGAGGTGAAATGGTTCAGTATTCTGAGTAACCGGGGATTCTGACATGAGCTCCATGCGTCTACTCCCGTAAAAATGAATTATTTGAAGCTGATCACTCTTGAAAAATTCTGACTATCATGTGATACTGGTTGAGTTGAAAAATGTTGGTGAAAACTCACTGTGGTAGAGCAAAGCCTCCAATACGCTGTTCTCAAAATGAAGTGTAGTCTGTAAAATGTCTCCTTGTGTTAATCTGAAAATCTGAATATCCATATTACAACTATCATTTTTCATATTACTCACTTACACATCTGGAAATTTGATTTAATATGTATTCAGAAAGTTGATTGACTGCATTAGCAATTGCATGATTCTCCTATATGATTGCATAACCTTCCATGTGCTACACATGTGCATTCCGATTGTCATGACCCTCATGCACCCTTCCTATACTTATACCCTCTTATATGCATACGGGGGAGATGTGTTGCATGTACATATACATATTTGTTTGCTTGTACATCTCATATGGCATCACTTGCATGTGTTGCATTTCATGCATTTCAAATCAAAATATAAAAATCAAAAAATTTGAAAATCAAAAAAATCCTTTTGATATGTCCTCCTGCTCTTGCTTGTTGTGAAAATCTGACATGGGATCTAGATTTCGAATGCTATCATGCTGAAGACCTCATCTTATGAACATCTTCCTCTTTTGGTTCATATCCTTGAGGCCCATCATTACATTCAATTAGTATCAATACATGCTTGATTGAATTTGCTTTGGATGGTATCATATTGACTTGTGAGACTAATCACCAATTGATCTCATCTGATTGGAATCATGTTGCTTTGTTCGTCCATGATTTGCCCTTGCTTCTTCTGATTTGATAAGATGGGCTATTACTTTTTCAATGGGAGATAAGCTTGTTTTTCCTAATTTGGCTTCTTCCACCTTGTTGGTATTGTTGATCATGTCAAGGGGAGAAAGATCTGCATTCTCCCGCTTTTTGATTATGTCAAAGGGGGAGAAAAATTGATGATTATGTGTGACAAGGGGAGAAGAATATCTGTGCCATTCTGTTGTATCATCATTAAGTTTGTCATCATCAAAAAGGGGGAGATTGTTGAGTTATGGTTTTGATGATTATTGTGATTGTTAAGTTATGGTTTTGATGATAACTAAACTTAATGTGTGATTACGTGATGATAACTAAACTTGTGGTTGATTGCTCATGCTCTTGTTATCTATGTATGGTTGAGATGGCAAATGAGAACGGTTACATGGTCTTGATCATTGGTTTGCATATGTTGGTTTTACAAGAGGCAAGAGGTTTCATAACCTCTTTAATGTGAACAAGCATGGTATTAACCATGACTATCTTGCTTGCAGGATTAAACTCATGGTAGTCACCTGGTGAACCAAACGTGTGGATAAGCACCCTGCTCCTTTACAATCCAAAACATGTGGTATATGTCATTTACTGTCAAGAACCATTGGTGAGAGTCTTACCTTGTCTTAGCATCGATCTCGCCATGTGTATCTCATATACCTCTCCTTAATACACCTCATTCATGCATATCAAACATGAAACCCTTCTGGCCATCGTGCGCCCTCGCCCGCGGATCGACCTGCGCGGTCAGGTCGCGGGGGTCAAGGGGGCAGCGCCCCTTGCGGGGGTTTCTGGGGGCGGAGCCCCCGAAACAAAATTTAGAAATGCTCAAATGGTTTAGACATTTCAAATGCATAAACCAAGTGAATCCAATCCCAAAATGCATGGATTTGATATGGACATGAAGCCCTTGAATTATGGACATGTTTCTTTGAGCTAACACTTCATTTTTGCATGTATATGTGTTTCCGGTCGACCAACACATCTTGGCCGGTCGACCAGATTTGCCAGAGCCTAAAAATTCCAATCTTTGCAGGTAGCGGTTGACCGCCCCTAGGCGTCCGGTCGACCGGTTCTCCCAGAACCGAAAAGATGGAGATTTTACAGGTTTCGGTCGACCGCCACTATAGGGCCGGTCGACCAGTTTTGCCAGAGCCTAAAAGTTCTGGCTACAGCAGGTTCCGGTCGACTGCCCCATACCTTCCGGTCGACCCCTAGCCCCGAGCCCCCTTTTGTTGACTTCGATTTCAAGCTCGTGGAGAGGAATCTTTCACCCATTTCTTTAATCCCACTGCCCCCAATCTATGAGGGATTTGTGGATCTGGTCTGGAGGTTGTCCATGGACCATTCAAAGGTTATAAGACATCTCATTGGAGCCAATAACCCTAACCATCCAAGAGGGCTTCAAGTGAGATCAAGAGGAGGCTATCCAAGGAGGAAGGAGAGGGTACTGTAGCTCCGTGAACAGTACCTCGTGCAGCAAGATATTCATCCATCTCCAAGGTGTTTGAAGCCAAATTTGAAGCTAGCAACCTCCAAGGGAGTGAAGAAGCAAGCAAGCATTCAAGGAAGATCAAGGGGAGACCGTCCAAGGAGGAAGAAGGGAAGAAGCAAGTAAGCAAGCAAGAGATCAAGGGAAGACTGCCAAAGGGAGAAAGAACAAGATTTTCACAACCCATCCAAAGCCATTCAAGCAAAGAAGGAATCAACGCAAGATCTGCATCATACATTCAAAAGGAACCCAAATCAGGAGTTTTCTAAAGTAAGCCTCATCGTCTTTATGTTTTGGATGTTGTAATTGTGTTCATCATAAACTGCAAGAACTTGTGTGTGTGTGGATCGTTGTTGGATCCATGATCGTGTGTGTGCGTGGATCTTCCTAGATCTGCGTTTGTGTGTGTGGGGGTCTTTTAGATCCGTTCTGTCTCGTGTGTGTGGATTGCTGCACTTGTGGCAGCGGGTGTTTATGTTGGTGATCCGCTTGTTGGATCGTGTTGGAGACCTCATCTCCGTGTGTGTGTGTGTGTGTGTGTGTGTGTGTGTGTGTGTGTGTGTGTGTGTGTGTGTGTGTGTGTTGGGGCGCGTCCCCGTGTGTATGGGCAGGTGTCGTCCTGCGTGTGTGTTTGGAGCGTCATCTCCGTTTGGGGATTTATCCCCGAGTGAAGCCTCACCGAGTTTGGTGAGGGGTGGACGTAGGATTGCCGTCGTTGCATCCGAACCACCTTAAAAACCGCTGTGCATTATGTTTTGTATTATGTGGTTTGGTCCTTTTCTTCTATCTCCATTCTACGTGAGTGTTAGTATAATTGCGATTATGGATTTATCCTCGTATATCTTGCATAATCTATATCATCATCCAATTCAGTTTGATAAATCCAATTTGTGAACAAACAGTTTTGAACCTCTTGATTAACATTGTATTACATATTTTGAAAAGGCCAAAAGTTTTCGTAAAATTGGTAAACACCCAATTCACCCCCCTCTTGGGTGTCATTGATCGTGGGACTTCACTTCCGCCACCTGACTATATTTCTACCATCTTCTCCTGTCCTCACCATTCTAGGCCTCGGCCTATGTCCTCCTCTTCCCCTGATCTAGGGGCATCTTCTAGTTTTTCTCCCCAGGTACGTCTGGATTCTGCTTTTCTTCCTTTTTCCCCGACCTTGTTGGGGATTCCTTGTGCTCGTTCCCCGACCTTGTCGGGTGGTTTTTCTGATCCTTCCTCGACTTTGTCGAATGGTTTCCATTTCTTTTCCCCGACCTTGTCGAGTGTTCATGCATCTTCTTCCCCGCCTCTGGCGGGTGATCGCTATTCCTTTTCTCCGACCATGTCGGATGATCGTTCTCCTTCTTCCTTATCTTCGCAGTTATGCTCTCATCGGCTTTCTGTTCTTTCCTCCTCACCCTTTCAGGGTCATCACCTTTTTTCTTGCTATTTTCGAGGCTTTAGTCCGCATTGATCTCAGTTAATCTCTGTTCATTCTGTATTTGGTTCCTTGTTATCAGGGCTTCTGTGCCTTAACGAGGGAGTTTTAACCCTCGTCTCTATTCCTTTTTATCCTTTTTCATCTAGTTTGATGTCTGCCGCTCCTCCATCTAAAGGAATCTTCAAATCCTTGTTATCCTTTTCCTTTTGCCCTGGCAAGCAAGGAATACAAAGCTCGTGCTGATCAAAGCTCGTTGATCATGTTCGCTTCAGGATGCTGTTGTCACACTGTGGATATGCAAGGTATCGTTATTTTGTGCAAGAAATATGCTGTCATTGCTAATATTTCTATTTATTCCTTCACATGCTTATAAGGATGATTCCTCAACATGATTGGGTGGCTTTAGAAGCTTTTGTTTAAATTCATTTTTAACTTTGTGTCAAATAAAACGAGTTCGCTTCTGTAGCATCCTTAGGCTGGTGATAGCTCCGCGCTGGGAGTCTAGTTTCGTTCCTAATTATTGAGGGTGACCTTTGAGTATGGATTTTCACACACTTCACGGCAAGCCATAGCCGATCTCTCTAGTGCAACATCGTTGCTGCTTCGGCCATACCATGGGTATGCACAAAGGCCTTTTCTCTTCTCTACTCGGCGAAGTGTAGTGGCAAGAGATTGATCGACGAAATAACCAACCTAGGCATTCCCCGATACGAGAGAGGTTTCAAATAGGGGAAGTCTTGAAAGAAAAGAAAAAAAAAGAAAAGAAATGAGTGAAAAAACATCATGAAAAATACCCTTGATCCTAGTAACCAGGCCTGCTTCTCCTGACAAGAGTTGAGGTTTACGCAAAACGGTGAAGGGTAGTGCAGCATCATGCGTGTATCAAAATCAAAAGTGAGCGTTATTTCAATATCTGGTCGATAAGGGCTATGCCAAGATTATATAGGAAAATCAATGCAAAATTATGGTTGAAGACACAAAGCCCCAGCGCAATAGACCTACTCTTTGAGGGGTAGTACCTTGGAAGGAATTCAAGTCTTGATATCTCTCATCCTGCACGAAGCTTATCTCCCAATTTTTCTTTTGCTTCTCCCTCTTAGGCTGGATTGTATCCCGGGTATGGCCTTAGTAGGGGCACCGTTCTTTAGAAGCGGTTGATTGTGGTAAGCCACCCTCACATGCACGCCCTGCTCAAGGGAAGCCTTTGATGAAAGGGGTAAGGACGACAATCCCTGGCCAGTAGTTCGAGCCTGTCTTTGGGTGCTGCAGATTGATATTGTCAAAATTCTAAAAAATAATAATATATATATATTAAATATTATCAAAATTCAAAAAAATCAGATATTGTCAAAATTCTAAAAAAAATCAAATATTATCAAAATTTCAAAAAAAAAAATCAGATATGTCAAAAAATATAAAATTCAAATGCTTCAAAAATCTAGAAAAAATAATAAAAAAAATTACAAAAAGCAAAAAAATGTGTCTCTTTATTTTTTTTCATGCATTTGCATTTGTTTTAAGAACAGATACGTAATCCGTTTACTAAGTGTGCAGGTTGCAAGTACTCAGGCGTTCCTTGCTATATCTTTGTGTTCTACCTCCTGTCCACATTTTTGATCTGTTCTTTCCTTCTTTGATCCTATCTCTCGATTTATTCTGAAACTCATGTCCTTCTCAGCTTTTAATGGTCATATCTTTATGAGAAGGCTTTGCCTCACGATTATGAACCTGGCGGTTCTGCTTCATTCTGAACTTGGATTTCGATTGAAGGGCATATTTGTCTTGTCTTTTATCCCGCCGTGTCCTTGTCTCATGTCTATGTCCCACCGTGTCATCCCACACATGTTGTTTTGTCCCTCACTGCATGTTGTTAGTCATCTAGTCGTCCCTCTATGTTCCGTGTGTTCTTGTCCCAACCGTGTGGTTATCCGTCATGTTCTTGTCACAACCGTGTGTTGTCCCACCGCGTTGTTGTCTTGCCGCACCGTATTCATGCATGCATGTTGTCTGTTCATGCCCTTGCATATGTGCTCATTCACCGTGGTTATGTTATGTTGCGTTGTCTCCCATCTCATTTTCGCTATGTTTATACTTGCTTGTTTATCATGTTTGTCTTATACATGAAAAGCCATAAAAATCTGAAAATGAAAAAAAAAGCATGTCGTTTCACCTGCACAGGTAAGTCAGGTATGGCCTTCTATCCTTACATCCCTTATTGCATTACTATATGGTACTATGGTATATTATCTCGAGAACCAGTTGGTTATCTACGTGTTCCAAGATCTGATGTTCCCCTTTAACAAAAATGATGATGATCCAGGTTCACGTGTTTAATCTCTAGACAGGCCATTGGGTTGAGAAAGCCTGGGGAGGAGGGTTCTATCCTGCACGCCGTGGTTGCGGATAGTGTATTGACTTTGATTCTCCCAGCTTAGCAATACTGTTCTCGAGTATTTTATATTATCCTTTCTTTGCATTTGTTTTAATGGTTTCTTTTATTTTAGCCCAGCATGCATCATGCGCATCTCTTGAGCATTCATGACCCATGGTTTGCCTACAAAATGTCCCATCAGTGATGGTT
The DNA here is from genome assembly GCA_022559845.1 of Amorphophallus konjac. Lineage (NCBI taxonomy): Eukaryota > Viridiplantae > Streptophyta > Magnoliopsida > Alismatales > Araceae > Amorphophallus > Amorphophallus konjac. The sequence continues at coordinate 175,724,387 of CM040128.1, read as the reverse complement.
GGCTATGCGTTCAGTATTTGAGTAAGAGGAACAATTCCACTCTGAGTTGGAAGGTTCTCTCTGGTCAATTCGCTTGGTTTGGTTGATTAAGAGGTCCCAGTCGGGAGTTTTAGTCCGTTTCTTTACCTTTTTCACTGCTTATTCCGGTCTCCTCATTGGTCCGAGGGATTGTGTCCCCCATGAGGTTGATAGTGTGTTTCCTTTTATTTTAGTTAGTTCCTCCAGATTGGTGTCACTTTTAGTCTAATCGTTCCTTGTGAATGGTTTAGAGTTTTTCGGAAGATTCTCATCGCTTGTTGGTAAAAATGGGTGTCGATTTACCTTGACGCCCGCTTTTCAGTCCGCTCTGCTTCATTTCCACTTCATCTCCATGTTCCATTTCACTTTCGCTTCACCTCCGTTCGCTCCCCTGCAAAGAGGACGTTAAGAAGGGGTATCTGTTGACACCCATTTTTTGTCGATAAGTTGAGTCATTCCTCTTACTCCCATTTATTGATGCCTCGAGTTATCCGTTACTCGTTGGGCTATTTTCTGGCACGTTCTGGGCTAATTTTATGGGTAGCCTCCCTCCCTGGCTAAGTCTGCTTCAATTCAGGGCTTAATGGGCCTTGATTTTGGTTAGTCAAGCATTTTCATGGATTTCAAGTGTCCAGCGACATGTACGGTTCATACCTGGCCGCTCAACCGATGTGCGGTTGTCTATAAACCGTCCATACATTTATGGAATATTTTGGTTAATTTTCTGAATTTCCTCCGACATGCTTTTGTGCGGTCTCATATTAGCCGTTCAAAATGATGGACAGGCTAATTGTAGCCGTTCTTCCCCCAGAGTCCTACGCTTCGTTGTTTTCTTAGATAATTACTCAATTAATCGATTTATCACCGACATGGCTAGAACTGTCGGCCTTTGGCCGCTCTTATTCTTAAACGGTCCAATCCTAGCCGTTCATCTGTGAGAGTCCAACGGCGAGGTTCTCGGTTGGTTTAATGGATAAATGGTTGGATGATTCCTCTATATTTGAGTTTCCACTGATAGGTATGGATGGTTTAGTGGGAGCCACTCAACACGATGAGCGGTCTATCGTAAGATCGTTTAACTGCTCGCATCCTGAAAGATTAACAGATTTTCTCTCTCTATCGGTGGTTTTATCCCCCAACTTCATCCAGCCATTTCTCCGCGAATATTGAGTCATTTTTGGTGCCGTTTCTTCTGATTGAAAGATAATTTAATTATCTTTAACTTCCCTGTTATTATCTTGACCTAAAAATGCATAGAAACCCTAATTTCGGGGCTGGCTTCTTAGGCTCTATAAATAGACCTTGAGGTCCACATTTGAAAGGGGGGGTGAGATTTTTTGTCGACGGCGAAGCCCTGCCGAATCTTTGAGCGACCTATGACCAGGGAGGGAGGCCTTCTACGTCCGAACAGGCCTCCGGTTTAAGGGAGTATCTCATTATTTGTGTCTTTAGTTCATTAATCCATCGTTCTCTCTTGTTTGCATGCATCATCTCCTTCACGTTTCTTCCATGATTTTCCCCATTTTCATACATCATTCACACACCCTCCTATGCTTTTTGACGCCCTCAGGGGTTTAAAAATCCTCAGGTATCCCCCATTCCATTTAGTCATGTTCATTTCCATCTGTTTGAGCATTTACTCCACTTTCTAGTTCTAACTTAGGTTTTATTTTGTGTTTTACATGTGGTTTTGCAGGTCAGCAACACACTAACGCGAGGCCCATCCTTCTGGCCGGCCGGAAAGGGTGGACGTTGGACTCTTACAACTTCTGGCGTGGTGGCCTTGCGCGGTTCCCAACTGTCCGTTCAAGGAGACGTGCGGTGGTATATGGACCATTCTTCTTCTCACTGCGATTGGGTCGGAGCCATTCATCTGCTAGAAGTTCTTTATCCCGCGTCCTCTGCAGCGCCTTTAGACGGCCTGTCGTGCGGTCGTTCATCCTTACAAGCGGTTCCTCCTGAGCCGTACATCCTCTCGGCGCTGCTCTTAAGTCGAGTACCTCTTCCCCTTTCCAAGATACAACGTGTTCACCACGTTCAGCATCTTGGTGGCGATCACACTCACTCCACACCCTTCCCCTTGTTATCTACTTATTGCTTAGTTCTTCACATTACACCAGTAAAGAAGGGGTTGGAAAGGTCATCAAAAGGGGAAGGGAAGGAAAAACACGTCAACAACGTCATCCGAACCCAGAGACTGAAGCCCCCGGGGAGCGCCAAGGAAGCCCCCCCAGCCCCACGGCGCAGCGACTGCCGGAGTTATCCCTCCAATTGCGAGAGTTCGAGAGGCGTTTCACAGAGCAGGAGCGCGCCCTACGCGCCTTGCAGAAGGTCTCTCCGGTGCAGGACGAGGAGAAATCCCCGTTCTCCGATTACATCTTGAAGGCAGAGGTATCTCCCAGAACCTCCATTCCGACCTTCAAGTCCTACGACGGCCAAGGCGACCCGGCTGACCAGTTCGACAGCTTCGACGCCCTGATGACCCTTCACGGAGCGTCCGACGCCATCAAGTGCCGAGCCTTTGTGACCACCTTGGTCCAAGGTGCCCAAGCATGGTTCCGGGCCCTTGCCCCTGGATCCATTCGGGATTTCAAGTAATTCGGGTGAATTTTTAAGGAGAGTTTCGCCGGTAGCGGCCCCCCAAGGTCGGTAGCGGGGCTATTGGCTCTCCAACAGGCGCAAAGGGAGAAACTCCGGGCTTACATCAACCGATTCAAGTCGGAAGCCCTGAGAATCCCCCGCCTAGATGTAGCCTCGGCCATAATCGTGCTGACCGGGGGCACCCGTGTTGCGCCCCCTAGGCACAAGCATGTGCTATGATGATAGCAATGCTGTTGTGTTTTGATGATAGCAACACATGAGTGTTTTGATGACATTGTGTTTTGATGATAGCAACATGACTGTGACTGGTATATCAGATGGAGAATGCACGTGTATGACTGATATATTGTTTGTGTTAGACTTCTGTTATATGCATAGTCTATACATTGTGCATCATAGTGTTATGCAGTGTCTTGGTGAAGTCTATACAGACTTCAGCGTCTCATTCTGCATCTTATAGCATGTCTATACATTGCATCGTGGCGTTTATGCTCTAAGTCTTTACACTGCATAGCAAGCTCAAGGTCGATACATTGAGCGTCTCATGCATCATTCTTCTAAGTCCATACAGTGGACTGTAGCATGCATTTGGCGAAGGCACAGCAAGTCTAGACATTGCACTGTAGCATGTGTTTCTTTAAAGTCTATACATCGGACTGGTCTGCATAGGCTAAGTGTATACATCGTCCAGTACAATCATGCACTGTTCATGAAGTCTGTACAACCTTTTGCATTGGACTTAAAGTCTATACATTGCACTGTTCCTTTCATCTTCGTGCTGTTCATGTTCACAACACTTCGTGTTGATTTCCATGCTTGACAGGAAAACTTGTATGAGGTATACTTCGTGTTGTTCTATCCGTGTCATCTTCTGTCTTCGTGTTGTTTTCACTTCGTGCAGTCTTCTCCTAGTGTTGTCCTAACTTCGAGTCGTTTCTTTGTATTCTGTCTTCGTGTTGGTTTTTCGCTTTAGACTTCGTGTCTTTCTCGCTTTGACCACACTCCGTGTCGATTTCAGTTTTCGTCTTCGTGTTGTTTTCAACCCGTGTCAATTTTGATTTTCGTCTTCGTGTTGTTTTCAACCCGTGTCAATTTCTGTTTCTGTCTTCGTGTCGTGGTCAGCCCGTGTCGTTTTCACCTCGTGCTGTTCTCATGACTTCGTGTCATTTTTCCTCTCATGACTTCGTGTCGTTTTCCCTCTCATGTCTTCGTGTCGTGTTTCCTAGACTTCGTGTCTTTCGTATGTTGAAACCACACTTCGTGTTGGTTTCTGTTTTGTCTTCGTGTTGTTCTCTGTAGTGTGTGCTTCCACTTCTGCACTTCGTGTCATTCTCATTTCACTTCGTGCTGTCTCTGCGTCTGAGTCTTCTTTGTTATTTCTATCTTCGTGTTGTTTTTCCTAAGACCTCGTGTCCTTCTTGTTTTGTAAATACACTTCGTGTCAGTTTTGTCCTTCATCTTCGAGTTGGTGTCAGTCCAGTGTCTTCGTTAGTGTCTCAGGTTTTTGGTCAAGTCTATACAACGAAGTTCTTTTGATAAGTCTATACAGAGTTGTTCTTCAACCTGATCATCCGATACTCTGTTTTGACAGGGACTCTCTACTGAGATTGCTGACATGGCTCGTGATCCCAGGAGGACAAGGTGACCAGATGCTGCCACGTGGATGGAAGCATCTCGAATCTGGAGAATTCCTTGGGCGGGAAAACGTGGAAGCCACGCGCCCTTATCCAGCTGCTGCTGTTATAAATATCAGTCTTCATCTTCTGAAGAAGTTGATCGTAGTTGGCGAAGCATATACGTCCAGTCTGAAACAGTAGCCACCGAGATCCACTGTGAGAGAAGAAAAGTAGAGAAGAAGAAAAGCAGAGAAGAAGAAAAGGAGAGAAGAAGATACAGAGAGAAAGAAAGAGAGAAAGAAAGAGAGACAGTGAGATTGAGAGAAGAAGAGTGAAGTCTGAAGATTTGTTCACTGGACCGTGGATCAAATCCAGGCCAGTCTGCTCTGTTGAGAGCTATATTGTGTTCTTCATTTACAGCTTTCCGATTGCTGTTTCATTCTATTTTCATTTTCCTTTATACATTTCTTCAAGCTGTTTATCAGCGGTTTGCAGAGGTGCTGCCTCTGGACAGCAAGCTGTGTAGCTCAACGGATGCAGTGGAGGTTTCCACTGGACAGGTAAAGCTGTAATCCTCAGCTTGCGAGACTTGGTCTTGGACGGGTTAAGCTGTACTTCCCCAGCGGTTTGTAGAGGTGTATCCTCTGGACAGCAAGCTGTGTTGCTCAGCGGGCAGTGGAGGATTCCACTGGACAGCAAGCTGTGTTGCTCAGCGGTTTGTAGGCCAAGCTGTATTGCCCAGCGGACGCAAGCTATGTTGCGCAGCAGTAAGCCATACTCGGTTGAGTGTGGGGTGGATGTAGGTCATTGACCGAACCACCTAAAATCTTGTGTGCATTGTGTTTGTGAGTTTGTTCTTACTGAATCTCTTGATTATCTTCATAGATCACGTGTGTTGTTGCTAAGATTAGACACTCGACTTAGTGTTTTAGTAGATCTGCCTTTATTCCGCATTTGAACCTACAACTGGTTTTAAATTAGGCTGTAGATCTATTCACCCCCCTCTAGATCCATACTTCTTGGAGATAGACTGCGTCCATCTAACTTCAACACTTGGTATCAGAGCCTAACTCTTCTACAGGGACTCATCGCCCGAAGAGGAAAGGCAAGATGGATGTTCGAGGGATGATTGCTGAAGGTCACTCAACTACAAAGCCCCCGTACTTCGATGGATCCAACTACGCATACTGGAAGAACCGTATGCAGGTCTTTTTGAGGGCTAAGGATTACGAGCTTTGGAAGGTAGTTAGCAAGGGACCTTATGAGCTGTCCCCGAATGAGGAAGTCTGGACCAAGGAGGAAATCAGAAGGTCCACGCTCAACTGGAGTGCAATCAACGCAGTCCAATGTTCTCTGCATCCCACTGAATTTTTTCGAGTATCAGCCTACAATTCAGCTAAGGAGATGTGGGATGCACTGGAAGCAATTCATGAAGGGACTTCTCAGGTTAGAGAGACGAAGGCCAATTTACTTGTGTCTGAATATGAAGCCTTCAAGATGAAACCCAACGAGACCATCAAGGAGATGTATGCTAGATTGACAACTATTACTAATGGCCTCAGAGGATTCGGGAAGAAGTATTCTGAGTATGATATAGTCAGGAAGATCTTGCAATCCTTGACTTCAATTTGGCACACCAAGGCCACCGTCATGGAAGAGTCAAGAGATCTGCACAATACAAGGGCAGATGAGCTAATTGGATCTCTAATGGCATATGAGATGAATCTGCCGAAGGTAGATGAAGCTGAAGAGAAGAGGAAACCGATCGCACTGAAGGTTGGTGCTAGCAAATCCAACAAATCAAACCGATCCAACTCTAGCAGATCATCATCCGAGGAGAGCTTGAATGAACAAGACATAACTCATACTGAGATGGCTATGATGACTAAAGAGTTCAGGCGGTTCCTCAGGAGAGAAGGAGGACAATTCAACCGAAGGAACCATAGTGGCGGCCGGCAGGACACAAGGTATAAATCTAAACCTGCAAATCAATATGGAACTTACTTGTGTTACCAATGCAGGAATTCTGGCCATCTGAAAGCTGACTGTCCGGAGAACCAGAAGCACAAGGACAAATCAAATAGAAAGAACACGAAAGGAAGAGCCATGATCAGCACATGGAGCGATGAGGATGAAGGTTGTCTCAGCAATACTTCGGACAGTGAAGTTGAAGCTGAAAAACCCATCTGTCTCATGGCAACTAGCTCTGAAGACAGAGAGGAAGATTTAGATGAGGTAACTTCTCCATTTAATAATCTTACTATCGTTGAATGGATAGATGCCTATCATAAACTAGCTGATCAAGCAGATGATATTAGAAGGGAAAATAGGCATTTAAAAAGAAAAATCAATTCCATGCAAAATGATACCTCATTGTCTGATAAAATTGCATGTATTGAAGCTGAAAATAATAAACTCAAACTTACATGTTCTGAATCAGAAGAAATCAAGAATGAGTTAAAAATTTCTAGGGAAGAGAATGTGAGGTTAGAAAAGGAAATTGATGAATGGAAAATGAAAATTCAAAAATATGAGAGTGAGATGAAGCTGGTGAATGAGAAATATGAAGCTGTCCAAATTGTAAATACTGAACTTAAGAAATCTGTTGAAGATATTCAAAAGGACAATGAGGACAAGCTTAAGACCATTGAGAAAATGACCCAAGGTACAGAGAATCTAAATGCTTTGTTAGGGTCAAAGGTTAATTTCAGAAAAGAGGGCCTAGGATTTAATTCTAGTGCAACAAAAATATTTGGGATGAAAACGATTTCATTTGTTGCTCAAAAAGAAAAGGGACCTCTAATTAGCATGAACTCAACCATTTCAATGAACAAAACTGCTAATCTGAAAAGGCCCAGTGCTGAGGAGAAGGGCAAACAAAAGGTTAATGAGCCAAGTAGAGCCAGCACATCCAAGCAAAATCCCAAGGATCAATCACAGGTTAGGGGTCAACTTAAACAGTCATATAAACCCCATGTCAAGGTCACAAAGTCTCTACCATCACCATCACATCTGAAGAAGACCCAATACACACCCATGAATAGGTCAGCAGGGTCCAAAGTACAGGGGAGACAGAATGCTGCCAGGAGTCAACCTAATTATTTCTATCAACCCAGAGCTCAGACTTACTACAATGCACAGCCAACCTATTTCAATAGGTCAGGTTGGACTAGAACTCCGGGAAGGTTTGCAGGTCTTGCATATCAGGCTACACAATATCATAGACCTTACACTAGAAATTGGGTTAGTGGTTATGGAAACTGGTCACCTAGAAATATGCATTATTTCAGTCAGCCCAGGAACTACTATGGCAAAAACTTCGTGAACACACCCTGGCCAAGGCACTGGCAAAGAAACAACACTGTCAATAATCATGCTGGTGTAAATAAGAAGAAAAATAACAAAAAGAAAAGGAACAACAATAGAAAGAAATATGTAGGATCCACTGAACAGAATCCTTTCAAACAAATGTGGATACCAAAAAGTCTGCTGTCTTGCTTTACTTCCATTCCATATTCTCTGGAGCCCCATCAGACTTGGGTTCCAAACTCATCTACTTGATTGTGTGTGCAAGTATGTCTGGCAGCCAAGGACAAATCTGTGGTACTTGGATAGTGGCTGCTTCAGGCATATGACAGGAGATAAGGCCATAAATTCAAAAGTTAAAAGAGACTGGAGGCCTTGTCAACAATCTGATGGAACAGTAAGGGTAAAAATAAATCAGTCAGGTAAAGCAGGTAAGTGACTTTTCTTCAGAATTGAATTGAGAAAGTAATGTCAATCTGATTAGTTAACTCCTGACTTTCTCTTCTTGTCTAGCTGATCAGTCTTCATTCCAGACTCTGCTACTGAATTTAAATTCTGCACAAAAGCTGATAATTCTTTTCTCTTTGCATGTTATTGCACTGTGTACACTGAATGCTAGAAACTGAATTATCTTGAAAACTTGATTGCTCCCGAATGATGCTCTCTAATGAATAAACTCTCTGCTGGTTTTGTGAATGCTCGATGTTGCAACAGACTCATGATCATGCATGACACTCATACCTTTCATGATCATCATTACATATCATTTAGTCATAAATGTGTCTAAAATCACATGCATATTAAAACTGCTTTGAACTGCTTTTCTCTGCATAACCATGGTATATTAATGGTAAGCTACTAAAGGGCAGGGAAATTTGTCTGGAGGCTCTTGCTATGTGTGAGATGGTCATTGAGATCATGTTCTCCGCCTAGTACCATGGGTTATATTGATTGATAGGGCAATCTGAATGAGCATGAATTTCAAAATCCCTTGTTCAATTTTCAGAGAAGACATTGCATATATTCAGGGGGAGCTTGTTGAGTCTTTGCATGCCTTTACATATCATTCATTCATGATCTATGCATAAGCTCTCTCTCATTTAATTCTTGTCATTCATTAGCAAAATTACACGCATATAGACAGGGGGAGTACTGTTAGAAATTCAGAGTGGTCATCAATTCTATTGAATCATTTCATCCTTGACTCTAAATGATTGAGTCTGACTTATGGCAATCTGTTAGTAAGTTCTGATTTCTAAGCAATAGAAAACAGACTTCTTCTCTTATAAGAATTTTAAATTGCTTAAAGACTGACTTAATGGTTTAAATTTTATAATCATTGAAGTTTAAAGATTGCAATCTGTAAATAAGAAAGCTGAAAATTGATAAAACTCTCAACCCCTTTCTTATTTCATGTCAGACAAAACTAATCATATCTGAAATCTGAAAACTCATCTGAAATCATGTTAGAGAAGCTAAGTATGTGTATTGTCCTTAAACAAGTCATTCTGAAACATATAAAGGACAGCTAAGAAAGATATTGAAAAATATTGAAAATCATTAAAAATTAACATTGGCAGAGGAATGACTGGTAAATCACTGAGAAACTGAGTGATCCATCAAAGAAGTGGACAACACTCATGTCACGAAATGTATCAGCTATCTCTGTATAAAATGATCAAAACAGTAGGTTGTTGTCACTGAGTACCTGGGGGTAACTGGCGTCCAATAAACGTGTACCCTCACACAAAAAGGTGTCAATCAATTCTATTGAGGTTGATCATAGGCCAGATGGTCCATCATGTTGAGTATCTAGGGGTATTGGCGTCTGATAAACGTATACCCTTATGCAAAAAGACTGTTGGTACCTGAATGCCCTAAATGAAACATTACTGAAAAATGCTGTTCCTTCAAAAGAAAATTCATGGATGTCAATTTGTTTATTTTCAATACATGACCTAGCATCTCTTAACAACTTTTAAATGAGTATACGAAAGTAGGATATTTTGAAACTGAATCTTTCATGCAAATGTGATTCTGGTTTATTGTTTTATCATGCACAACCAACTTATCCATTGATTGTAGTGCATGAACTCAAAATTTATAACCTTTAAACCAGACTTCTATCTGAAAGTAGTTTCTAAATTCATATGAATGAAGACTCTGCGCTTTAGAATGCTTATTCCTGAACTACTTGTTCAGAATGCCAGTCAGATGAGTTCTTGATCTTTCCATTTGTATATCTGATTTCTTGACCACAATATCCCACTTAAAAGGGGGAGAATTCATTCAAGGGGAGTCCTATCTTCAGGGGGAGTTTCTTGCTCTAAGGGCATTTACCTTCATATTGCCATGTTGCACTCATGTTTTTACTGTTTTTGTCTTTTTGATCATGTCAAAGGGGGAGAAAATTTTGTGTGTGACTCACTGTCACAGTGTGTTACCATCATCAAAAAGGGGGAGAATGTTGTGCCCCCTAGGCACAAGCATGTGCTATGATGATCTGATGATAGCAATGCTGTTGTGTTTTGATGATAGCAATACATGAGTGTTTTGATGACATTATGTTTTGATGATAGCAACATGACTGTGACTGGTATATCAGATGGAGAATGCACGTGTATGACTGATATATTGTTTGTGTTAGACTTCTGTTATATGCATAGTCTATACATTGTGCATCATAGTGTTATGCAGTGTCTTGGTGAAGTCTATACAGACTTCAGCGTCTCATTCTGCATCTTATAGCATGTCTATACATTGCATCGTGGCGTTTATGCTCTAAGTCTTTACACTGCATAGCAAGCTCAAGGTCGATACATTGAGCGTCTCATGCATCATTCTTCTAAGTCCATACAGTGGACTGTAGCATGCATTTGGCGAAGGCACAGCAAGTCTAGACATTGCACTGTAGCATGTGTTTCTTTAAAGTCTATACATCGGACTGGTCTGCATAGGCTAAGTGTATACATCGTTCAGTACAATCATGCACTGTTCATGAAGTCTGTACAGCCTTTTGCATTGGACTTAAAGTCTATACAATGCACTGTTCCTTTCATCTTCGTGCTGTTCATGTTCACAACACTTCGTGTTGATTTCCATGCTTGACAGGAAAACTTGTATGAGGTATACTTCGTGTTGTTCTATCCGTGTCATCTTCTGTCTTCGTGTTGTTTTCACTTCGTGCAGTCTTCTCCTAGTGTTGTCCTAACTTCGAGTCGTTTCTTTGTATTCTATCTTCGTGTTGGTTTTTCGCTTTAGACTTCGTGTCTTTCTCGCTTTGACCACACTCCGTGTCGATTTCAGTTTTCATCTTCGTGTTGTTTTCAACCCGTGTCAATTTTGATTTTCGTCTTCGTGTTGTTTTCAACCCGTGTCAATTTCTGTTTCTGTCTTCGTGTCGTGGTCAGCCCGTGTCGTTTTCACCTCGTGCTGTTCTCATGACTTCGTGTCATTTTTCCTCTCATGACTTCGTGTCGTTTTCCCTCTCATGTCTTCGTGTCGTGTTTCCTAGACTTCGTGTCTTTCGTATGTTGAAACCACACTTCGTGTTGGTTTCTGTTTTGTCTTCGTGTTGTTCTCTGTAGTGTGTGCTTCTATCACTTCTGCACTTCGTGTCGTTCTCATTTCACTTCGTGCTGTCTCTGCGTCTGAGTCTTCTTTGTTATTTCTATCTTCGTGTTGTTTTTCCTAAGACCTCGTGTCCTTCTTGTTTTGTAAATACACTTCGTGTCAGTTTTGTCCTTCGTCTTCGAGTTGGTGTCAGTCCAGTGTCTTCGTTAGTGTCTCAGGTTTTTGGTCAAGTCTATACAACGAAGTTCATTTGATAAGTCTATACAGAGTTGTTCTTCAACCTGATCATCCGATACTCTGTTTTGACAGGGACTCTCTACTGAGATTGCTGACATGGCTCGTGATCCCAGGAGGACATGGTGACCAGATGCTGCCACGTGGATGGAAGCATCTCGAATATGGAGAATTCCTTGGGCGGGAAAACGTGGAAGCCACGCGCCCTTATCCAGCTGTTGCTGTTATAAATATCAGTCTTCATCTTCTGAAGAAGTTGATCGTAGTTGGCGAAGCATATACGTCCAGTCTGAAACAGTAGCCACCGAGATCCACTGTGAGAGAAGAAAAGTAGAGAAGAAGAAAAGCAGAGAAGAAGAAAAGGAGAGAAGAAGATACAGAGAGAAAGAAAGAGAGACAGTGAGATTGAGAGAAGAAGAGTGAAGTCTGAAGATTTGTTCACTGGACCGTGGATCAAATCCAGGCCAGTCTGCTCTGTTGAGAGCTATATTGTGTTCTTCATTTACAGCTTTCCAATTGCTGTTTCATTCTATTTTCATTTTCCTTTATACATTTCTTCAAGCTGTTTGTCAGCGGTTTGCAGAGGTGCTGCCTCTGGACAGCAAGCTGTGTAGCTCAGTGGATGCAGTGGAGGTTTCCACTGGACAGGTAAAGCTGTAATCCTCAGCTGGCGAGACTTGTCTCGGACGGGTTAAGCTCTACTTCCCTAGCGGTTTGCAGAGGTGTATCCTCTGGACAGCAAGCTGTGTTGCTCAGCGGGCAGTGGAGGATTCCACTGGACAGCAAGCTGTGTTGCTCAGCGGTTTGTAGGCCAAGCTGTATTGCCCAGCGGACGCAAGCTGTGTTGCGCAGCAGTAAGCCATACTCGGTTGAGTGTGGGGTGGATGTAGGTCATTGACCGAACCACCTAAAATCTTGTGTGCATTGTGTTTGTGAGTTTGTTCTTACTGAATCTCTTGATTATCTTCACAGATCACGTGTGTTGTTGCTAAGTTTAGACACTCGACTTAGTGTTTTAGTAGATCTGCCTTTATTCCGCATTTGAACCTACAACTGGTTTTAAATTAGGCTGTAGATCTATTCACCCCCCTCTAGATCCATACTTCTTGGAGATAGACTGCGTCCATCTAACTTCAACAACCCGGGACGAGAACCTCCGCCGCGAACTTGTCCTCCACCCTCCCTCGACCCTTGCCAAGCTAGTGACTCTAGCTTTGCGCCACGCCGAGTGCGAAGAAGTACTCAGTGCATGCCGAGGCGCAACCGACTCGGGTCGGGAGGGGGACAAGAAGCAGGCACTCGAGTCAAGCTCGGGCCAAGGAAAAAGGTGGAACCGAGACGGAGAGCACAAGGAACTATCCCAGAAGTACGAGCGGTACACTCCCTTAATCGCTCCGGTCTACGAGATATATGAAGACATCAAAGGCTCGGGCCTCCTCCGCCAACCCGAGCCAATGAGGTCGAAAAACCGCAATCGCTGCAAGCATTGCATGTTCTACAGCGACCACGGGCATCACACCGGTGATTGACACCAGCTCCAGGATGAGATCGAGCGCCTCGTTCGCCAGGGGCACCTATTCTGATTCGTGGCTGGGCGTGAGGAAGACCGAGGCACCCTGGAAGAAATCGACAAGGCCCCTCGCGGGGTCCACATCAACGTCATCGCTGGAGGAGCTGCATCAGGAGGGGACAGTAGCCAAGGAAGGAAGGGTCATGCTGAGCGGGCGAGCCGAGCCGTCGAGCCTCCCAAGGCCCCGCCAAGTGAGCCCCAGGTCATAGTCTTCTCCGACCAAGACTTGGAAGGGCTGACCACCCTGCATGACGATGCCCTAGTCATATCGGCCACATTAAACCATTGTAACATAGGCAATATTCTAGTTGACAATGGAAGTGCCCCTGATGTATTATCTTACGAATGTTTCCTTAAGATGGGGGAGAATCCGTCTAAACTCCGCCCGATCTGAACCCCCCTTTGCGGGTTCAATGGCCAGGCCACTTATCCAGAGGGAGCCCTAAGCCTGCCGGTCACTCTCGACACCCCACCCAAAACCGTTACGGTCATGGTGGACTTCATAGTGATCAAGGGTATGATAGCATACAACGCAATCTTCGGTCGAGGAATCCTTAGCCGAACGAAAGCAGTGCCCTCTACCTATCACCAAAAGATGAAGTTCCCCACAAAAAATAGGATGGGGGAAGTCTGAGGTAACCAGGTGATGGCCAGAAGGTGCTATAATATCTCAGTTGAAGCCACAAGGCCGCACGGGAAGAACAAGGGCCCGGAAGTCGAGGAAAAACCCGCAACCTTCGATCCTAGAGGTGAGTTGCTAACGGTTTTCCTAAACGACGACCCGACCCTAGGAGTAAAGATTGGAGCCAACCTACCGTCTGAGGTTCAGCAGCAATACAAAGAGTTTCTTTCCATGTACATCCGAGTCTTTGCATGGTCTGATGATCAACTCCCCGGAATACCGGAGGAGACAGTTATGCATAAGCTCAACCTCGACCTGACTGTGAAGCCCATACAACAACGCAGAAGGAAGCACGTGCCAGAGAAGCAGGCGATCATCAAGAAGCAAGTCACCAAGGGGCAAAAGACTGGTCTTTTTAGACCAGTCCTGTACCCGACGTGGCTGGCTAACGTCATCATGGTGCCAAAAGCTTTGAGAAACTGGCGAATGTGCGTGGACTTCACCGACTTGAACAAGGCTACACCAAAGGACTGCTATCCATTACCGAGCATCGACCAATTTGTTGATTCAACCTCGGGCAACGAGATACTCAGTTTCTTGGATGCCTATTCAGGTTACCACCAAATCAGAATGGATCAGAAGATATCGAGAAGACCTTCTTTATCACCGACTTCGGCGTATACTGCTACACCCGGATGCCTTTCGGGTTGAAGAACGCTGGAGCCACGTACCAGAGGCCGGTCAATCATATGTTCGAAGGAGAGCTCGGCCAGAACATCGAGGCCTATATTGACGACATGCTCTTCAAGACCCCCAAGGCCGAGGACCACTTCACCGACCCAGCTGAGACCTTCAACACCCTCCTGAGGTACAATATGAAGCTCAATCCCACCAAGTGCGCCATCGGAGTAAGATCCGGGAAATTCCTGGGTTTCTTAGTCACCCAACGTGGGATCGAGGCCAACCCCGATAAGGTCCAGGCCATCCTGGACATGCGCCCACCCACCTGCATCAAAGACGTTCAACGCCTTACAAGGTACATTGCCGTGCTCAGCAGATTCCTATCCCGTGCCGCCGAACGATACCTACCCTTCTTCAAGCTGTTGAGGGGGCCCAAAATGGCATCTGCTATGTTCGTATGGGACGAGGAATGCAAAAGGGTGTTCACCGAGCTTAAGGAGTTCCTGGCTTCGCCCCCGGTGCTTTCCAAGCCTGTCCCAGGTGAAGCCTTGCATCTCTATCTCTCGGCAACTCCATATACAGTTAGCTTGGTCCTGGTCAGAAATGACTTGGGATTCGAGAGACCGGTCTACTACACCAGCAAGGTGCTCAACGAGGCTGAAAGAAGGTACCCCGCAATCGAGAAACTCGTGCTAGCGTTGGTTACCATGGCCAAGCGCCTCCGACCCTATTTCCAAGGGCACTCCATCACCGTGCTGACCGGCGAACCTTTGAAGAGGATCCTCGCTCACCCTGAAGCCTCGAGACGCCTCGTCAAGTGGGCGATCATGCTCGGGGCCTACGATATATCATACCGGCCTCGCTCGGCTGTCAAAGGATAGGCACCCGCTGACTTCATCGTCGAGAGCACTATCCCGACCGAAGAAAAATCTCTGTCCGCTCCCGGGCCAACCTAGGAACTGTTCATTGACGGATCCTCCAACTCGGCCAGAAGCGGCGCTGGAATCCTTCTGAAGTCCCCTGAAGGAGCAGAGCTACAATACGCCTTGAAGTTCAACTTCCAGGCATCCAACAATGCCTCCGAGTAGGAAGCCCTTATCTCGGGAGCCCGCATGGCCCGACGGTTGGGGGCTGAGTGAGTCAGAATTCACACTGACTCCCAACTAGTCGCTAGCCAGGTCAACGGTGATTACAAAGCTCGAGAAGCACCAATGGTCAAATACCTCCAGTTGGTCAGAGCCGTGGCACAACATTTCGAGAGTTTTGAGGTAGTCCGAATAGCTCGGGAAGAAAACTCCCGAGCGGACGCCCTCTCTCGGCTGGCCTCCTCATTTGACCCCGAGGGTACTCGATCGGTCCTTCTCGAAGAGCTAGAGCGACCGAGCATCGATTTGGAGCTCCTGGCTGTTGACCTGGCCTCCCCAAGCAACTGGCGCACCCCTACCTGTCGTGGCTCCAAGACTCTCAGGAGCCTCCCGACCCCCGGGAAGTCCGAAGATTGAAGTACCAAGCTCGGTGATTCGTCATTCTGGACATCACTCTCTACCGAAGATCCCTCTCCGGTCCTCTGCTGAAGTGCCTCGGTACTGACAAAGCCAACCGAGCGATTCAAGAAGTTCACGAAGGCCTGTGCGGAGAGCATTCTGGAGGAAGGTCGCTCGCCAGGATCTTGCTACGGCAAGGTTATTGGTGGCCCACTCTGCAGCGCGACTGCTCACCCTATGTACAGCACTGTGACCGATGCCAGCGATTTGACCACTTGGTCATCAGCCAACAACGGAGCTCGTCACCCTAGCCGAGCCATACCCTTTCGCTCGCTGGGGAATCGACATCCTCGGGCCGTTCCCTACAGCTCAGGCCCAGAAGAAGTTCGTCATCGTTGCCATCGACTACTTCACTAAATGGATCGAGGCCGAAGCCACAGCAAGAATCACTGAGACAGTCGTCTGGAGTTTCGTCTGGAAGTTGATCATCTGTCGCTACGGCATCCCCCGGGTGATAGTGAGCAATAATGGTCGGTAATTTGATTCTCGTTATTTCCGAGACTGGTGCACCGACCTAAACATTCACAATCACTTCACCTTGGTCGCCAACCCTCAGGCTAACGGGCTGGTCGAAAATGCCAATAAGGCTATCTTAAAAGGCATCAAGACCAGGCTCGGTAAAGCCAAGGGTAGCTGGCTTGAGGAATTACCGAACGTACTTTGGTCACACAGAACGACTCCCAGAACGGTAACCGGTGAAAGTCCCTTTCAGTTGGTGTACGGCGCCGAGGCCGTTATCCCATTGGAGATTGCCAATCCCTCCCTTCGAGTCATCTGTTTCTCGCCCGAGGCAAACGACTAGAAATTGCTCGAAAACCTCAACCTAGCGGATGAACTCCGAGAGATTGCCGGCATTCGAGCCACGGAATATCAACGCTGCCTCACTCAATACTGCAACGCCAAAGTCCGAGATAGACACTTTCACACGAGAGATTTAATCCTCGGGAAAGCCGAAGCCTCTCGACCACTTGAGGCGGCGGGCAAGCTATCCCCTAATTGGGAAGGCCCCTACCGAGTGGTTGAGACGCTCGGGAAAGGAGCATACCGACTATCTACGATGGAAGGAGAGCCCATCCCTCAGACCTGGAATGCGAATACACTATGCAAGTTCTACTTCTGAACACTGAGCATTGTGTAAGCGACATGAAATAAAACAAAAGCTTCCTTTCCTTTATTCAAACAACTCGCTTGTACATCATAAAGGCCGAAGCCAAGAAAATACATGTCAAAAAAGCAAAAAATCCATCTGACACCGCCACATGAGCCCATCGCTCAGCTGACTCAGTTAACCTTCCTATGTCCAACCACTGACTTTGCCTCGTGCAGAAACTGGCTCGGATAAAGGGTAGTCGACCCCGTTGGCTCGGGTAGCTCGGAACAAAGGTGATAGAGGGATTTAGGAAGGAGAAGGCTACCTTCCAAGTTGATAGAGATGGAGGAAGAGGAAGAGGGAATACGAATGAAGCCCTCCTCTCTGCCAATCTGCCAACTCTTTGGAAGGAAGAGAGTGCAGGCCCCCTCCGAAGAGTGAAAGAAATGATAGGAAGAGCAGAAGAGGGAGAAAGAGGCTGCGAAAGAAGAGAGGAGAAGCAGGAAGTGGAGAGGAATCTTGAGAGAGATCCCCCCCATGGAGCGAGCGGGAAGGGAAGGTCGGCAGGGATGCCTGATGCCCCCATCCGTCCACCATCTCGCCCCCCCGCAAGTGCCGGCCAGAGTTGATAGAAGAAGACAACGTGCCTCCGTACGTCAAACCCTCTTTAACCTAGCCCGCCGGCCGTCGAACCCCCTTTAAACCCGAAGTAGCAAGGACTCTCCGCCCTCCGTCGTCGGCAACCTCATCTTCCAGAGCGTCTTCCATGCTTCAAATATAACAGCACAACGCTACGTGAAGAAAGAATGAGGAAAGACTGTCGGGGAAAACCCTAAGCGGTGGAGAGGAAGGGACGCCCTTCAGACCTTTTATAGGCGAAGGGAGGCTATTTTGCCTTAAATGATTCTCCCCTCGAAAACATGCCAAAGGGACCTCTCCCTACAAACGGTCACCTCAAACTCCTCGTTTCCGCCCCAGCGGGACACACGAAGCGGCCAAACATTCAAAGCATGAGAGAACGGAAAGACACCCTGTCAGACGCTCACCCAACCATCATGCAAGATCCACGCAGAAAGTATCGGCACTTTCCAACTACTACAGATACGCTGAACAAAATACGGCAATGGCGATACGAAACAGTTGAGTCTTCATCATAATGCTACTGCCTCACTTTTTTCTTACACAACAAAAAAAGTTTTCTTTCAAAAAAGGAAAGACATACAAAAAGAGAAAGCAAAGCAGATACATTAGGCCTCTGGCCCACCCTGAAGCTCGGAAGTGGAAGGCTCAGACGGTCTGCCCCCGGCACCCTCGGTGACGGCCGACCATGGCACTGACCCCACCGTCGTGGGAACTGCCTCGGTTGCGCGCCCTCCCGAGGCATCCGGAGTTGGTGACCCCTCGGACGAAGAGTCCCCCTGATCTTCTTCCTCCGACGCCGAGCCAGAGGAACTGGAGGATGACAAGTCCGAGTCATAGCATTGCCCAGATGGGAAATCAATTGTCTCGGACGCCTGCTCCTCCGCATAAGAGATGACCCATCCGTAGCCTTGTTTGAACCCTTTGCGGATGCCTCGACGAAGTGCTAGCTCATAGTAGGGGAGGGCAGTCTCCTTAAGGTCGACCCGATAGGCCTCCGAGCATTTGTACTGCTCGAGCGCCTCCGCCCCGGCCGATTCCACCCTACCAACGAGCTCGGTCTTCTCCCGCTCCGCCTCGGCTAACCTTTGCTCGGCCTCAGCCGTATGCTTCTCGGCCTCCGCCGCCTGCTTCTCCGCCTCGACCCGATCAGCCTCGGCCTCCCTCCGAAGGCGCTCGTCTTCCTCCACTCGGTCCACCAGCTCAGTGCACTCGGCCTCCCACCGGCCATCTAGCTCGACGCGAGCGATGCGCTCCTCTTCAAGAAGCCAGCTATTCCTCTCGAGCGATTCACGGGCCTTAGCAAGCTGCTCGGTTAGTGCCCGGGCCTCCACCTGGCTCACCCGCGCCAGCTCCCTAACTAAGAAAAGCTCCCGCCGAAGCCCATCACGCCTCTTCATCTGGCGCCATCGGCGTGCTGAGCCATTTTCCTGTCAGACCCGCCAAGGGTCCAGGCCAGGTTCGCCCGCTCTGACTCCGACAGGGCATAAGCTTCTGCCAGAGTGGCCCCCATCTGGGCCAGGACCAAGCCGCCCTCCATAACCATCTCGAGGGCCGCAGACGGGGAGTACTGCCTGTCTCCCCCCTTCACCTTCGTGGCTATACCGTGACATACCTGATACAGAGGGCCCTGGATGCCGAGCCTCTCTAAGGCCGCCGGAATAGAGACCCCCGCTTCGGTCGGCATCCCACCGGACGGCCCAGATCGAGCCACGGCTTCGTTTGCCCCTCGTGCCTCCATCAGTTGGGGCTACGTCACCTTTTCTTACGCCCCCCAGCCTGGACCGGTTCAGCACCAGCACCGCCACCTGGAGCATCGCCTGCCTCAATCAACGCCCTAATCTCGACCGTGGTCCCATCGTCACCTGCCTCGTCTATGGCCCCCTCGGCTCCTGCCGAGGGGAAAGCCGGGCCAGCACCGCTGCCAATCGCAGAAGCAGCCTCGGCCCCCTTGGCTCCGGCGGAGGAGAGAGCCGAGCCAGCATCATCGTCGACCGCAGGAGCAGCCCCAACCTCCTCGGCCCCCTCTTGCTTGGCGGGTGGGAGAGCTCACCCAGTAGGGTCGGCCCCATCATGCTCGGCGGAGGGGTGAGCCGCGGCAAGGTCGCCTTCGACTGCGGGGGCGGCCCCAGCCTTCTTGGCCCGTTTCTTGGCCTTCAAGGCGTCCCGGATCATGCCCTCCACGGGATCCTTGCGCTTGGACCCCCGTGGTCTGGAAGACCCCTCTCGGGCCATTCTCTTGCCCCTATCTCGGGGTCGGGAGCGACCCGTGGGAGCAGCCGACTCATCGGCAGCCGAGTCATCGCTGAGATCGTTCACCTCCGCGGTCTCCTCCAAAGCTGGCCGCCTGGTGTCTGCACAGAAGAAAGATATGGTCAGGAAAAGAAAATGGTCTCATCGTCCGAAGAAGAAACTGATTCGTGACGTCCGAACCTGTTGGCTGCAGCCGCGCGAGAAGGCATCACTCGATGTTCTCCGGAGTCACCAACTCCTCTGTAGACTGACGATGCTTCAACAAAGTGATCACGTACTCCTCCACGTCTGGAGGAAACTTGTCCTACCTCGGAGGAATGTTCGGATGGAAATTGGAGATTACGGGACACCTCCAAGTCTCCTCCACCGAGAAAATCCCCACCCAGAAGAACTGAGTTTTCCACCCCTTGTGCGAAGAATCCTTTGCGGCCAAGGAGACACAGCTCCTATTCTGCCTCGCCTGGATGAAATAGAAACCCTTCACAGCCGAGGGATGCGCCTTCAACTCGAAAAAATAATGAAAGAGGTCCAAGGAAGGAGGAACTCCGCATTCACGGCAGAGGATGCGAAAGGCGGAAAGAAGAAGATAAGAGTTGGCTACCAACTGTACGGGCGCCAACTGAAAGAAATCGAGAAGCTTAAGAATAAAGGGCTCGAAGGGAAGGTGGAACCCACCCTTCCACGATAGAAGAAAGGTGCAGATGTGGCCCGTACGAGAATCCAAGCTCGTCTCGTGCGGGGCAGCCGTGGCAAAGTAAAATTTATGGGGCAGACGAAACTGGTGCTCCAGCCGTTTTACCTCCGCCTCCCCTAGTTCACTGTAGTTTGGAACCGTCACCTTCGCCGCAGGCTCGCCCTCCCACTCTTTGACATCCGGACGCTGATCCGCCATGGAATCCAGAGAGGAACTTGAAAAAAGATGCTCCAGGGACCCCGAAGACTTCGGAGGAAGAGGAAGCTGTCGGACTGCCTCCCCAGTTATCTCCGCCAACTCCGCGAATGCCGCTGCAAGCCTTTGCTCTTCCGTCGTATCCTCACGACGCATCAAAGAGCCCCAAAAGCAAGCACGAAGGAGAGCCCAACCCTAAAAACGGAGGGAGTCTGGAGCGACGACAAGCGCACAATGCATTTATTCCCACGTGGAAGGTGGCGCGTCGTTCCGACCTCCGAGAAAGGGGGGGTCCCTTCAGTTCAAATCCGCTAGGATCATCATTATTACGGGCCCAGATGACCACGACACGTGGCTTCTTAACACCGCCAGATCTCCACCCACCCGAGCCACACTGGTCCAAAACCCTAACGGCTACTCTTCCGAGCTTACCAAAGCTCGGGAGTAGGAGGGGGACAAGTGGAGAGGGGGATTTCTGTAGCCCATCTAAGAGCAGCCGAACTAGGTCCATCAGGACCAAACGAGGCCCAGCTCATCTAAGTGACAGCCCCACAGGGTCCACTTAGATTAAAAAGCCCAATAAGATCACTCGGGATCAAACCCTTCCTCGGCGGCCCTTAGGCTCGGAAGGCCCGAGCGTCGGTCAGGTCGGAGGAAGACCCATGCCCGACCTATCCCCTCGCCGAAATAAAGGCTAGCGCTCAGCGCCCACTCCGATCGATCCTCATCCGAGCTATGCCCATCGTCCGGACAGGGTTGGCACTCTTCATGCTTGGGTTGACCGACGATTGCTTATCCACGCTGCCGTTTAGAGCCCTTTATGAGCAGGAGTTTACGGGGATAAGGGACCCACGACCCCTCAAGGCTATAAAGATCCCACGATGAGGATGTAAAGAGCCCACATTGAGGACGTAACTCCCGCCTGAAACTCCTCAGCTTACGGGACTCATGAGACCGGCGCACTATTTAAACCTGGGACTCCCTCCAGCAAAAGGTAAGGCCAACACACGCCTAAAACTCCCTGAGCATGAACCACTTCACCACCTTGGTGTAGAGGGATCTCGTGCCTTTCTTTCCTCCTCCCTTCATAGCTTCCACCATTGCTCTACTGACTTAGGCATCGGAGGGTTTTCCCCAGGGAACTGTCCCTGGGCCCCCTGATCCGTTTCCCTTCCTTATAGTTCACCGTACGGTGTTCATCTCCCCAGCTCAGAACTAGTGCGAGATCACGTCTCTTCAGGTTGTGTTTGCACAAATCACGAGACAGATCAAGATCAGAAGCTGTAATCAATGAGTTGGCATTTGGGGGTTTACCAAACTTTCAAATTTTCAATTTTTAGAATTATATATATATATATATCAAATTGGCACCCCCCAGGAAGTCTTCATTTAAATGAAGATGACCTGGCTGCCGTCAATTTTGTAATTGCTGTTTTGTTTTTTTTGAATATATATATATAAAGAATTGGTAACCCTTTAAGCAGTCTTCAATTAATTGAAGACTTGCTGGCTGCCGCTATTTAACAAATTGAAGACTCTGTGGGCAATCTTCATTTAATTGAAGACTCTCCGGAGTGTCTTCAATTTAAGTACAGGTTCAACTCGAATTGATGACACTGTGTAGGGTCACTAATTGAGTTGTTTTACAAGTGAGTTGTGCTTCGTATCAGAATGTTACATTCTATGATACAAGTAACTATTCATTTCTTCAAAGTTTCTCCGAATCAGAATCCGAAGACATGGTCAGGTGGAGAAAAATCTCAGGGTCACAGAAGTATATTCTGGCAAAATTTTCATGGTTCAGTTTATTAGTTATAGATTTTTGAATGCGTTAATTTACTTTCTAAAAATTCCAAAAAATAGAATTGACGTCATTGCTCAAGTCTTCATTTAATTGACGACTCCTCGCGGAGTCTTCCATTCTGTAATTGGCGCCCTGGTCAGGGGCGCCATTTACAGATGAGTGTGCACTATTCATCAGTGTGAAGTTACTCCGAATCAGAAAGTAAGAGTACGTGCAGGTAGGGAAAAATATCAGGATTCCAAAAACATGTTCATGTATAAATTTCATGCTTTTGTTTGATAGTTATGGATTTTTGAATGTGTTGAATTATCAATTACTTAAAATTTCAGAAAATTGAATTGACAACATTGTACATGTCTTCAATTAATTGACGACTCCTCGCGGAGTCTTCAATTTGACAATTGGCGCCCTGGTCAGGGGCGCCATTTACAAGAGGGCTGGGACCCCCCGAGTTTTAAAACATTAACGTATTCTATGTAACAGAGGCTATATATTAAGGTTTAAAACATGATTATTAAGACTGAAAAGCTAGTGTGATAAAATATGTTCAAAACTCATGAAATCATGTTAACAAACTAAGTTTAAACTCATAAAGATTATGGTAATAGTATGTATAGAATCATATGCGACATGTGTAACAAGCTATTAAAATATGTATAACATGGTATTATTTCTTGATCATGGAAAGCCAGGTAATATATATATATATAACATGGAGGATGAGTTAATCTAACTCTAAGCATGCATATGTTAACCTATTTTGCTACTAGTTAGGCAAGGATTTGAGAACACCTACCTTTTGACGTGTGATACGAGGTTCAGAAGCTGCAGCAGGATCGCAGCAGGACGTAGATTCGGGAAGAAGACGCTCCTTCAGCACTGACGCGGCAGTAGCCTATGTCAGTGCTACAGAGGGGATTAGATATAGGGATGGTAAGACATTGGTTTAATGTCTTGTGGGTCTTGCTGAGTGGGCATTGTTTTTGCCAGCTA
Organism: Amorphophallus konjac; assembly: GCA_022559845.1. Taxonomy (NCBI): domain Eukaryota; kingdom Viridiplantae; phylum Streptophyta; class Magnoliopsida; order Alismatales; family Araceae; genus Amorphophallus; species Amorphophallus konjac. Next base: position 175,700,954 of record CM040128.1, on the reverse strand, counting down.
AAATGGGTTGCTTGTGTCTCAACCTTCTAGAAACATAGGTTTAAATGACGCCCTTGTAAGGGGTCGTTCATTAATCTAAGTGGTACTATTCACATAAATGACGCCTTGCATGAGGACGTCATTAGTTTAGGTGGCATTATTTCATGGGAATGACGCCCTTGCAAGAGGGCATTAATTTTTAGACAATTCTGCCACATTCACGTGTTAGCATTCAAGATGTACACACATATATTAATATTATAATGGGATGGGGTCCTATTGAAAATGACGCCTCTATGTATGTCTTCAATATTATAAATGGCACCCAAGTGTATAGTCTTCAATTTGGAAGTTGGAAAAGGTGGAAAGCACTTACGTACAACCCATGGCCCATGTGTTAAAGTTTGTCTTGCACTTTTATATAATAACCCTCTCATGTTTTGGTTCTTTGTACAAGACCTCTCATGTAAGATTCGTTTAGGAAAAGTCACTACGTACTATACAAAAAGTGATGGTTGTACATTTATATGCTAGCCCCCAAGAGGTTTGGCTCTTTACATAAAGCCTTCATGTTTCTTTATGGCATAAAGGGACATTGGCTTGTATATTTATATAGTAGTCCTTGTGAGGTTGGATTCTTTATGTAAGGCTTTCATGTATGATTTCTTTTAGGAAGAAGTTTTAAATTTACTCCAAGGTATTTATCAGGGGTGCTACACCCTCCCCCACTTAAAAGAATTTAGTCCCCAAATTTAACTGTAGCATGCGAGAATAGGAAGAGTGCAGAGTACTCACAATTAGAATAACTCCGGAAATATCCTTTTCATAGATTCTTTAGTTTCCCATGTAGCTTCTTGTTCTAAGCATCGATTCCATTGAATTTTCACCATAAGGATCGTCTTGTTCCTTAGAACTCGAACTTCTCGGTCGAGGATCTTCATTGGCCTCTGCTCGTAGGTAAGGTCCTTCTGTACCACTAAATCAATGTGGTCAATGACATGAAAAGGATCGTGCACGTATTTCTTCAGCATAGAAACATGAAACACGTTGTGCACTTCTGACAGTTACGGAGGTAGGGCGATGCGATAAGCCACCTCGCCTACTCTTTCCAGCACTTCGAATGGACCAATAAACATTGGTGTTAGTTTGCCCTTAACACCGAATCTTCTAATGCCTCGGTCGGGAGATACCTTGAGGAAAACATGATCTCCAGCTTGAAATTCCAGGTCTCACCTTTTGTTATCAACATAAGATTTCTGCCTGGACTGTGCTATCTTGAACCTTTCTCTAATGAGATGTATCTTATCGGTACAATCTCGTACCATGTCTGGGTCTAGAATTTATTTTTCACCGACTTCATCCCAGCATATAGGAGATCGGCAACTCCTACCATATAATGCCTCAAAAGGTGCCATTTGTATACTGGCTTGATAGCTGTTATTATATGCAAATTCGGCTAGTGGTAAGTGGTCATGCCAGCTTCCTCTGAAATCTATAATGCATGCCCTCAACATATGTTCCACAACTTGATTTGTCCTCTCAGTCTGTCCATCTGTTTGGGATGGAAAGTAGTACTGTAGTTGAGTTTCATCCCTAAAGAGTGTTGTAGACTCTTCCAGAAATGAGAGGTGAAGCGTGGGTCTCGGTCAGATACGATCGAGACGGGAACTCCATGCAATCTTACCATCTCCTTAATATATAGGGCAGCAAGTACGTCGACTGACCATCGGCTTTTGATGGGTAAGAAATGGGCCGATTTAGTTAGCCGGTCGATAATTACCCAAATTCCATCATATCCTCCCCTAGACTTGGGCAAACCCATGATAAAGTCCATGCCAATATCTTCCCACTTCCACTTGAGAATATCCAGCGGATGTAGCTTTCCAGCGGGTTTTTGATGTTCCGCCTTCACTTGTTGACATGTGAGGCAACGAGATACAAAGTCTGCTACCTCCCATTTCATGTTAGGCCACCAGAAAGTTCTTTTCAAATCTTGGTACATCTTAGTGGCTCCAGGGTGGATCGTGTACCTCGATCGACGAGTTTCTTTAAGAATCTTCTTCTTCAACTCGGGACAGTCGGGCACACATGTTCGTTCATGAAATAACAGTCTGCCATAAGGTGCCAGCTTGAAATCAAGTCTCTCGTTCAGCTTGCTCTTTATCTCCACTAGTGAGGAATCTTCTTCCTGTAGCTTCTTGATTTCAGGTAGCAAATATGGATGTAGGCTCATATAAGATAGAATAATACACATGTTCTTCTCATCTGTGCTGATATCAAGCTTAGAGAATTTCTCCAGCAACTTCCATTCTTGTATCATACAGTTGGCCAATATTGTTCTCGGCTTTCGACTAAGGGCATCAGCTACGAATTACCCTTACCAGGATGGTAGTGTATAGTGAAGTCAAAATCCTTGAGATACTCGAGTCAACGCCTTTGCCGCATGTTCAGCTCCTTTTGGGAGAATAAGTACTTGAGGCTTTTATGATCAGAGTATACAGTGAATTGTTCTCCGTAGAGATAATGTCTCCAGATCTTCAAGGCAAATACTACCACGACCAGTTCTAAGTCATGAACCGGGTAGTTCTCTTCATATTTCTTCAATTGTCGGGAAGAGTACGAAATAACTCTTCCATTTTGCATCAATACACATTCGAGGCCAATACCCGAAGCATCGATATATACCTCGTATTTTTCTCCTTCAATTGATAATGATAAGACTGGAGTAGTGGTCAAGAGATCCTTTAAAGCTTGGAAACTCTTTTCACAGTCTTCATTCCACTCATAAGGTACTTCCTTGTGGGTTAACCTGGTCAGAGGAACAACAATCTTGGAGAAGTCCTTGATAAAATGCCGGTAGTAACCAGCCAGACCCAAGAAGCTTCAAATTTTCGTTGCATTTGTGGGTCATTCCCAGTTCTTCATGGCTTCGACCTTTGACGGGTCAACAACAATCCCGTTCTTCGAAATAATATGGCCTAAGAAGGATACTTCCTCGAGCCAGAACTCGCATTTGCTGAATTTGGCGTATAGTTTGTTTTCCCTCAATATCTGCAGTGCCTTCTTGAGATGTTCTTCATGATCCTCTTCGGTCTTTGAATAGATCATGATATCATCAATAAAGACCACAATAAATTGGTCTAAGTAGGGCCTGAATATGCTGTTCATTCACTGCATAAAAGTTACGGGGGCATTTGTTAGTCCGAAAGGCATAACAGTACATTCGTAATGCCCATACTTGCACCAAGGACAAGGTCAATTGTGAATGACACTTCCCTTTCCGGGGGTAAGCCGGGTAAATCTTCTGGAAAAACATTGGGAAAATCCCAAATTACACGGATGTCTTCAAGTTTAACCTTCTCGACTTCCGTGGTAGTCACGGATGCTATGAAAGCCATGCATCCCTTATCCATAAGCTTTCTAGCTCGGAGTGCTGATATAAGAAGTGATTTACTCCGAGGGCTATTGTAAACTAGCTCTGGAAAATCCACGATAGTTACCTTACCATGCTGGCAATCTACAGTTGCTTGGTATGTGGATAGCCAGTCGGCACCTAGTATGACATCATAACCCTTCATATCTAGGCATATCAGGTCAGCATGTAAATTGCTTCCCTTAATCACCACTTTACAATTTGGATAGTGATAAGTGATATCAAACTCATCCCCAAGAGGTGTAGATATGACCAAATCTAATAGTTCATGTTTCTTAGAAAATGAAGCAGCAAAGTTCTTGGAAACGAATGAATGAGTTACTCCGCTAACAAATAAAACTTGAGCAGTTTTTGAACAAATAGTGAGAGTACCTTCCACAATTCCGCCTTCAGTGGGTTCCGTCTCTCGGAGAGCTTGCAGACGGCCTTGTTTCTTTACCAGACGCTTCTCATCTTTGGTGTCTTGCTCCTTCATCAGTGGGCAGTCTGGGATTCGATGTTCTCGACTCTCGCATCGAAGACAAGCTCCTAACTTCCTCTAGTATTCCTCGGTCTTATGACCAGCTTTATCACAATACTTGCAAATCTCCTTTGAGGGTGTGGCGATGGAGAATGGACTGTCATTCTTCTGGAATTTCTTTGCCTTGGAGGGCTCTCCTCCCATGAAGAACCCTTTCTTGTTCAATGATTGTTTGAATTTTTCTGGGCTTGAGACAGGTTCCTTCTTGTCTCTTCCTCGGATTCTCTCGGATAATTCGGTGGCGTCTTCTAGCAATTGGGCATGCCGAACTATCTCCGAATAGGCTTGGATGTCCATCAGTGCAAGCTGTGTAATATAATGGGGCCGAAGCCCGTTGAGGAACCTTCTCGCCTTCATCTTTTTTGTACACTCCAAGTGGGGTGCATACCTAGATAATCTGGAAAAATGGGCCTCATACTCGGCCACTTTCAAGCCCCGTTGTTTTAGAACGGCGAATTCTGCGGCCTTCTTCTCCTAGATATGGTCGGAGAAGTACTTGTTGTTGAAATGCTCCGTGAATTCATCCCATGTGACATGGTATCCAGGCAGTGTTGCTTCTATGGATTCTCACCAGCATCGAGCGTCCCGCTCCAGTTGGAATACGGCCAATAAAACCTTCTCCTCGTCTGCGCATTGCATTACACGGAAGATTCGTCCCATCTCCTTTAGCCAATTCTCAGCATCCTCGGGGTCGGACGAACTCGTGAACCTCGGTGGGTTCATGTTACGAAAACTCCTATGGAGATCACCCGCTCCATGGTTTGCTCCGCCTTGGGCCACTTGCTGTAGTGCCTGTGTGAGGCCTTGCACGGTGCGCTGCATCTCCCGCCATTGTGCTCTTTCTGCAGCCATGATCCTACAAAAGAGTTTATGTATGATAAAGATCGGGTTTTCTTATAAGGTCAAAAGTCATTATAGAACTTAACCCATAGCTCTATCCATCTCACCGGGTAAGGTGTATCTATCCTTGGACTCAGGTTTTACCTATCCTTGGACTCAAGTTTTTTTTTACTTAGATATCAATTTCTAACCTTTTATTTCTTCTAGTTCCCTAAGTTTGAAAACCTAGGCTCTGATACCACAAAGACTGTCACGTCCTGAGTGCGGAAGATACCCGGATGCGTGACGCGTCTATATAGATCGTGTCATTAGAGCGATAAAATTTTTGCCATACAATTTACGGAGTGCGCAAAAGACTAGTAAAATCTAATAATCCCAATAGTCCAAGTGATAACCAAAGGAATTAAAGATAGTCCATGACAAATTCCAAATTTAACAAGACAACACTAGGCTAAGTGCCTTAACATGGTTCGGACAAGTAAACTGACATACTGGAATACAAAGTAGGACTCAAATAAAATTCAAGGACGCGACTAGCTAATGATAGGTGATTGGCGTTCTAGCACTCTTCACTCGGTTTCAACCCCATTCTTGTCGCTATCCGAATCACCTGAAAATGTTAGGAAGCAACTAGATGAGCGAATCACTCAGTAGGAATTACATATCAAATACGAGCAATCTTTACGTGATTTACAAGTTACATGTATTATCAGTATGACTATGCATGATGTACGTATAAGAAAAAAAATCAGGTATACAGGTAAATTTAGGCATGATAAACAGTAAGTGATCAAGAGCTGTATAAAGAGAGTATATCAAGATTTCAAGTATTTGACAAGCAGTATTTCTAGAGTTTACAGATGTAAATGCAACTTCGGGCAAGCAGGGATTCGTGTATAAGTATGAACTCAAGTGCAAGAAGGAACTCATGTACAAGTATATCTCAGGTACGAGCAAGTAAAAATTCAATTCAAGCAAGTGATGTCAAGTACGTACCAGTAGAATTGGCTATTATCAAGCAAGTATTTTACCCTTTCTCGGGCCACAAGTCAAGTATTGCCCGTTCCGGGCCACGCAAGTCAAGTAAGTAAGGAGAGAGAGAGAGTAGGGGTGGAGTGTCTCAAGTCAAGCAAGTACTCTGGTGTAATGCTAAACACCGTGGTCAATAAACTTCCATGGGCACAAGTACCTTCGGGTGCTCCTCCCAGGACCAGACCGGGCCCTATATGCATAGCATTTCATGTATTACCTTTGACATCCACTCTCATTTATAGCCAATGTGGAATTTCAAGAATTAAGAAACGTAGTATTACAGGCGAGATAAACTAGTCATTTGGTTATGGAGGACTCTAGCGGTGGCCCCTACAGGTTCAAGAGGTGGCTCCCGTCGTGTAGCACTTTACGCCGTACGGCCTCAAGAGGTGGCTCCCACGATGTAGCACTTTACCCTGCATGGCACATAGCTCCAACACTCCCAAATGGTAGTTTAAGAGGTTCAAGGTTTGACCATGTAGGATATACACAAAGTAGATTTTTCATGGAATGAAAATTCAAGAACTCAATACGCAGGAGTATGGATTAGGGTTGTGTTTGCACAAATCACGAGACAGATCAAGATCAGAAGCTGTAATCAATGAGTTGGCATCTGGGGGTTTGCCAAACTTTCAAAATTTCAATATATATATATATATATATATATATATATATATATATATATATATATATATATATATATATATATCAAATTGGCGCCCCCAGGAAGTCTTCATTTAAATGAAGATGACCTGGCTGCCGTCAATTCTGTAATTGGCGCCCTGGCTTGGGGTGCCAATTATAGGGGCTATTTTGTTTTCTTTTGAATATATATATATAAAGAATTGGCACCCCTTTAAGCAGTCTTCAATTAATTGAAGACTTGCTGGCTGCCGCTATTTAACAAATTGAAGACTTGCTGGCTGCCGCTATTTAACAAATTGAAGACTTGCTAGCTGCCGCTATATAACAAATTGAAGACCCTGTGGGCAGTCTTCATTTAATTGAAGACTCTCCGGAGTGTCTTCAATTTAAGTACAGGTTCAACTCGAATTGATGACACTGTGTAGGGTCACCAATTGAGTTGTTTTACAAGTGAGTTGTGCTTCGTATCAGAATGGTACATTCTGTGATACAAGCAACTATTCATTTCTCCAAAGTTTCTCCGAATCAGAATCCGAAGACATGGTCAGGTGGAGAAAAATCTCAGGGTCACAGAAGTATATTCTGGAAAAATTTTCATGGTTCAGTTTATTAGTTATAGATTTTTGAATGCGTTGATTTACTGATTTCTAGAAATTCCAGAAAATAGAATTGACGTCATTGCTCAAGTCTTCATTTAATTGACGACTCCTCGCGGAGTCTTTAATTCTGTAATTGGCGCCCTAGTCAGGGGCGCCATTTACAGATGCGTGTGCACTATTCATCAGTGTGAAGTTACTCCTAATCAGAAAGTAAGAGTACGTGCAGGTAGGGAAAAATATCAGGATTCCAGAAACATGTTCATGTATAAATTTCATGCTTTAGTTTGATAGTTATGGATTTTTGAATGTGTTGAATTATCAATTACTGGAAATTTTAGAAAATTGAATTGACGACATGGTACATGTCTTCAATTAATTGACGACTCCTCGCGGAGTCTTCAATTTGACAATTGGCGCCGTGGTCAGGGGCTCCACTTACAAGAGGGCTGGGACCCTCCGGGTTTTAAAACATTAACGTATTCTATGTAACAGAGGCTATATATTAAGGTTTAAAACATGATTATTAAGACTGAAAATCTAGTGTGATAAAATATGTTCAAAACTCATGAAATCATACTAACAAACTAAGTTTAAACTCATAAAGATTATGGTAACAGGATGTATAGAATTATATGCGACAGGTGTAACAAGCTATTAAAATATGTATAACATGGTATTATTTCTTGATCATGGATAGCCAGGTAATATATATATATATATATAGCTTGGAAGATGAGTTAATCTAACTCTAAGCAGGCATATGTTAACCTATTTAGCTACTAGTTAGGCAAGGATTTGAGAACACCTACCTTTTGACGTGTGATATGAGGTTCAGAAGCTACAGTAGGATCGCAGCAGGACGTAGACTCGGGAAGAAAACGCTCCTTCAGCACTGACGCGGCAGTAGCCTATGTCAGTGCTACGGAGGGGATTAGATACAGGGATGGTAGGACATTGGTTTAATGCCTTGTGGGTCTTGCTGAGTGGGCATGATGCGGGACGGACACGGGAGACGACACTATTAGGTGCCACCCTCGGACTCTAGATGAAGACGCGACCAGCAGCACACACCAGGGAGACACTAAGCCTGACACTACGAGCTTCTAGTGGCAAAACGTCGCTAACAGAAGTGGAAGCTCACTCGTCGTCCCAAGCGAGGGAAAGCGCGGACCGTGCGCGGTTAAGGAACCGGCGGAGGTCAAGGGTAGTCCGACTCAACTTCCGGACTCGGATCGAGTCACGGAACGGGTCACTCTCACTCTCACAGCGGTGACATGGACACACGGGCTAGTACCTACACTCTCAGCAGCGGCAAAAGACCGTATACTAGCTAAGCAAATGAACGCCAAGAGGTTCGGACCATTACCTCCACGCACCCGGCGTGGCGAAGACAACCCCGGCCGAATCACGGACTCCCAGTTAAACAATATCACAGCAATACAAAGATTTGACCCACTCCACTCAGGGAGGTAAAAGGTCACATGTGGAGCCCGGGAATCACGCAACTCGGGTTGACGGGCAGCATCTTGATGTCACCCGGCGGTGCCGAACTCTGCGTTTTCGTGCTTTCCGAACGGCCGGTTCTGCGGGCCCGCGGGCGAGGCCCACGGATGGCGCTGTCCTCCGGATCTGCGGGGGTGGGACCCACTATGATGGGGACCCCTGGTGGCGCGCCTCCACGGACAGCGGTCGGCCGGGAACACCGATCGGGGGTCGATCGGTCCCGATTCCCAAGCTTTGAAGTTGCTGCCCACGGATTTTTAGTTGCTATTTTCAGGCGCGCGCTCCGGCGAAAATGGCCGCTGCGATCAATCCCGACGTCGGATCGGGACGCATGAGCTATCGTTGGAAAGCTCTCTTCAAATGATTCAATCTAGACCCAGAGAGATCTGCTGGATCTGGTCAGATCAGAACTTTAATGAATTTACAAGCCCCTGTTGTACAGTAACCGAAATCTCAGTTCTGTAGGGTACGTGTCTGAGAACCTCCATTGACCGCCTAGTAAACCTCCGATTCAGCTCTTGAGCTCTTCTTCCAAGTTGTAGTTTTTGAATTTGAGTTAGAGGTGGTGGTGATTTACTATGATTTTTGGGGTGACTGGTGGTCGGATCTGGGAACAGGGGGACAGAACTGTAGCGGGGACTGAGAACGATTTTTAGAAAATATGAGATGGACTAACCAAAAATCGAGAAATATTGTGGATGAAGGGTTGGATGGGTGGAACCTCCAGTAAAATTGTCCGAACCAAAATAAATCAAAAAGTGGACCTAAGACATAAAACTCAGGGTGGGGATGAATCTGGACAGAACTCTGGCAGAACCGAAATGGAAGAGTGGACGAAAATCAAAAATTATGAAAAGAGATCTGAATGGCAAACCAAAATTTTTGGGATGTCCTCAACACCTATGGAACACCCAATAAAATCCCCAAATCTATATGAGCTCGGGGTTGAGACAGGAAATTCGTGGAAGCTCCTATGGTACTGCGCAGGCAGAACTCCGTTGACGGCGATGGTGGTGCGGTGGCGGCTCGTGGCGGCGGCGGCGGCGACCGGAACTGATAGGGTGGAGTCTCACCACCAGAAAGAAGCCTTCATAGCTTCAAGGGGGAGAGGGAGAGGAGAAGGGGGTGCACCAAGGCTGGAGCTTCAAGCTTTTTTCCAATTCAAATGGCATTAATTCATGAAAATAGGAAAATACAAGCATATATAGGTCACCCATCTAATCCATCCTCCACCGTTGGATCTAGGGGTTAGGGATGGATGGCTAGGATGAAGTTTGATCAAAACACAACAAAAATAATAAACAAATGGGGAGGGGGGCGCACCTTGACCAAGGGGGGGACATGGTAGGTGGGTTTGGTTGGAATTGTTGACCATTTTGGTCCCTTGTCCCCCATGTGGACAATTGACTAGTCAAGGCTTCTAGATGTCCACCTTGGATGTTGACCAACCCCACAAGGCTGATATGGACCAATGGGAGGGGGCCTGGGGGTCCCATGGGGCCCAGGGGTCCCATTTTACAAATAAGCCCCTCGTACACTCATAATTGTAAACCGTATAAAATGAAATAAACACACCTTACACACAAATAAAGTCTAATTAAATATGAAAAATGGGGAGGCTCAAGGCGGAGTCTCCAGGCTGTCTCCGAGCTAGATGGACGCTGAGGTGGCTCGAGTCGTGCTCCGTGTGCGGTACCGGTGGCTCGGCGTGTCGCGCCGCTCAACTGCTCGGGTGTCCGCTCCAATTCTCCCCGGGTGGGAGAAACTCGACCCTGTCGAGTAAGGGTCGGCATCGCTCCTATATCGCTCCAGAAGGTCCGGATCGATCTGCTGCAACTCGCCATGTGTGATCCATGTGTCCTCAGTAGCGGGCCGTCCTCTCCATCGCACTAGGTAGCACGGGTAAGATCCACTCCTAGTAACTGTCACTTGCTCGTCCAGTATACGATCTATATGCTCACGCTGCCGTGAAAAAGGGGCTGGAGGTGGAAGTGGACACTCAGGTGTGGGATCGCTCTCAAGGGGAGGAGATGGCTCAAATGGCTCACTAGGGATCACCGCTGGGAACCTATATGCAACAAGATCCGATACATTGAAGGTGGAGCTTATACCATATTCCTCGGGCAAGTCCACAACGTACGCATTGGATCCAACGCGTTTCAACACTCTGAATGGACCGGATCCGTGAGCTTGCAACTTCTTAACGGTTCTAGAGGGAAACCATTCAGGTCTTACCCTGATCATGACGTATTCGCCCTCGTGGAACTCTCGGTGGTGTCGGTGGGCATCGGCTAACTCCTTGTACCATGCATTGCTGGCCTCAATGTGACGACGGATGTCGTCATGCAAACTCCTAACGTGCCTAGCAAACGACTCGGCCGACTCCGACACTCTAGCATGGATAGGCATGGGGACAAGGTCAACGGGTTTCCTAGGCCTACGACCTGTGACAATCTCAAATGGACTCATGCCGGTAGACCTATTCACCGAATCATTGTATGCAAACTCAGCCATAGGTAAAATGAGATCCCAATCCCCAATGCGGTCCTTAACTAGACACCTCAAAAGATCTCCCAGACTCCTATTGACCACCTCGGTCTGACCGTCTATCTGGGGATGATTTGCAGTGGAAAACTTGAGGTGAGTACCCATCATATGCCAAAGTGTCTTCCAAAAGTAGGAAGTGAATCTAACATCACGGTCAGACACTATAGTGCGAGGCAACCCGAACTTGCACACCACATGCGTAAGAAAAAGGCGGGCTACCCTCGAAGCATCCGAAGTCTTCGAGCAAGGAATAAAGAGGGCCATCTTCGAGAAACGGTCAACCACCACATAGACCGAATCATGCTTCCTGGAGGTACGTGGCAATCCCAAAACAAAGTCCATACTAACATCCTGCCACGGGGCATCAGGCACGGGGAGAGGCGTATAAAGGCCCGAGCTTTGCTTCTTCATCTTGGCCGTAGCACATGTACGGCACTGAGCCACGATGTTAGCAACATTACGCTTCAAGCTCGGCCAATAAAATCGATGCTCCACTGCCTCAATAGTCTTGTTCCGACCAAAGTGACCGGCTAGACCTCCCACATGTAATTCCCACACTAAGAAATCTCGAACCGAAGTTCGGGGAACACATAGCCTGCTACCTCGAAAGAGGTAACCCTCCTGAAGCACATACTCATCAAGGTCTCTCGAGGGTCCGGCCTGGAGGGTGGTAAAAATCTGACCGAAGTCAAGACAATCAACATAGGCCTCCTTCATCTTCTCTAACCCTATGACCTCGGCACTCATGGTGGTAAGCAAACATGCTCGCCGACTCAAGGCATCAACCATCTTGTTCTCCACTCCAGCCTTATGTTTCAGCACAAAGGTGAACTGTTGGAGATACTCGACCCAACGACTATGACGCGAGTTAAGCTTCTTTTGCGAATGGAGGTACCTCAATGCTTCGTGGTCGGAGTATAGGACAAACTCCTAATGTAAAAGATAGTGCCTCCAATGCCTAAGAGCCTGAACAACTGCGTAGAATTCTTTATCATATGTGGAATATCGCAGCTTCGCGTCATTTAGCTTCTCGCTGAAATATGCGATCGGGTGGGACTCCTGACTCAAAACTCCTCCAATTCCCACGCCCGACGCATCACAAGAGACCTCAAACACCTTCGAGAAATCAGGCAGTCGAAGGATAGGTGTCTGGGTCATGCGCTCCTTGATGTCCTTGAAGGCGGCAGATGCGGCCTTCGTCCATGCAAATGTACCCTTACGGATGCAATCCGTGATCGGGGCGGTGACGGAGCTAAATCCGCGGATGAAGCGACGGTAGAACGTCGCAAGGCCATGAAAGCTGCGGACATCATGAACCATACGGGGTTCCGGCCACTCAACAATGGCCCGGACCTTCTTCGGATTGGCGGAGACCCCAGTACTAGACACAATGAAACCCAAGAAGGTAAGCTGAGGTGTCATAAAGGCACACTTCTGTGGGTTCGCAAATAACTGCTCTCGCCGAAGAAGTAGACAGACCTGCCGAAGGTGGTCTAAGTGGTCCCCTGTGGTGCGGCTATAGATAAGGATATCATCAAAATACACCACTACAAAGACTCCAATGAAAGGTCGAAGGACCTGAGTCATGAGCCGCATGAAAGTGCTAGGGGCATTGGTCAACCCAAAAGGCATGACCAACCACTCATATAGACCGTCCTTGGTCTTAAATGCGGTCTTCCACTCATCACCTGGCCTAATCCTCACCTGATAGTAGCCACTCTTAAGATCGATCTTCGAAAAGATAGTGGCACCTGCCATCATGTCTAGCATGTCATCCAGGCGGGGAATAGGGAACCTGTACTTCACGGTGATCTTGTTGATGGCACGACTATCAATACACATTCTCCATGTGCCATCCTTCTTCAGGATGAGTAATGCAGGTACAGCACATGGACTCATGCTGTCCCGGACAGATCCTCTCTGCACAAGCTCATCGACCTGCCGTTTAAGCTCGGCATGCTCCGTGGGGCTCATTCGATAATGAGGAAGGTTGGGCAAAGAAGAGCTCGGAACAAGGTCGATGGCATGCTGAATATCCCGCATGGGTGGGAGTCCCTCGGGAAGCTCATCGGGAAAAATATCAGCAAACTCCTGCAGAATAGGAACAACCTCGGGTGGGAGCTCACCCTCGGAGTCCCGCTCCACCTCTCGGACCGTAATGGCAAACACCGGATTGCCCTGACTAAGCTCCTGCTCCATTTCCCGGGAGCTAATCATCATCAATCTCCTCGTCGAGGGCTCTCCTGGGCCAGAGGTAACGGTCATAGTCCGAGTTGGGGATGGGGTACTGGGCCCGGGTACGGAAGGCTTTGGAGTACTAGGGCCAGTAGGACCCCTGACTGATGGGCTCCTGGGCCGAACGGGGTGGAGGGTGACCCGCTGGCCATCGTGGTCGAAGGTACAGGTGTTCGACCGACCATGGAGTGTGGCATCTCGGTCGAATAACCACGGCCTACCAAGAATGATACTTCCCACTTCCATGGGGAGAACATCACACCAGATCTCGTCACGGTAGGAGTGGAGCTGCAGCGGGACCAAGCACTGCAGCCTGACCGAAATGGAAGTGGTATCCACCCATGATACCTGATAGGGACAAGGATGGTCTACGGGTGTGAGACCAAGACGAGCGACAGCGTTCGTGGAGATTGCATTGATACAACTCCCGCTATCGATGACCACCTTGCAAATTTGCTTTCCCAGCCTACAGAATACCTGAAGGATAGTGGTCCGACGCTAGTCATCACTGGCCTGTGGCTGGGTGAGGATACATCTGACGACCCCCACGTGGGTATGGTCCGACTGCTGGACATCCTGGGCCTCACCTCCCATCTCATAGTACTCGTCAGCTAACTCTTCATCTGCCTCATAGCTGACTAACTCGAGGCCCGTAGGGGTGGTATCCTCGGCCTGTGTGTCCCCAATGTGAAGAGATGGGCGGGTGGGACACTGGTTGGCGAAATGGCCAAACCCATTGCAGCGATAACACTGCTGTAGTGATCCACTAGGCTCCCCAATCATAGGTCCTTTACCTTTATCCTCCCGACGGATAGGAGGCGTAGGCAACAAAGGACGTGCAGGAGGTGCGGGTGCCGGTGGACGGGCTATGGGTGGGGCTGTCAGATGCTGGGGACGAGGAAGGTCCCTCGGGGGTGGAGGACGAGGCCTAGGAGCAAACGGCTCGGGATGAGCGGGCTCCTGAGGTCGAGCCATGGGGGCCCTCGGATACGTGCCAGAAGAGCCACGAGGCTCGACACTACGAAGGGGAAAAGTGCCCAACCGGTGGGGTGACTCGAACTCGGCCTTGAACTGCTCCAATTCGAGAGCAATCTGATACGCCTGCTCCAAAGTGGTCGCGTTGCGGCGAAAGAGTTCATATTGATAATTGGGCCACAGACCTCTCCGAAAGTGGGATATCGTCATGGTGCTCTCTTCCGTGACCCCGCACCGCAAGTAATACTCATCGAACTCGGCGGTGTACTCGGTCACGGATCGGTTCCCTTGGGAGATGCTTTGCCACTTGTCTATGAGACGTTGGCGATATGAGGCGGGAAGGTACTTCTCCCTCAACTTGGTTTTCATATCATCCCAAGTACCGATCTGGGGTTGACGTCGCTGGTTGAGCAGGCTCTCCACATTGATCCAATAAGTTTGGGCCTGCCCTTGCAGCTTCATCTTTGCGTATCGGACTCTTTGGTGGTCCGTCATCTCAAACCACTCGAAGTACCGGTCCATGCTGGCCTCCCAATCTAAATACACTCTAGGGTCCAAGGACCCGCTAAAAGTGGGAGGGTCCGCACGCACACCCCTAAGAATGCGGTCGTCATCACGATTCCGTCTTTGATGACGACGACCGTTACCCCCTTGATCATTATCAGATGCATAATCATCCACCACATGCACCTGTTGAACCCCAACATTCTCCGCCTGAGCCCTTGGCACAACAGGCTGCTGAACCGGCTCCTGTTGGCCATTCGTCGGCGCGGGTTGCGCCGCTACTGGGCCCCTTTCTAGGATGGCAATTCTCCCAACTAGGCCCTGAATGGACTGATCCGAATGCTCAGCCCGGTCCTCGAGGGCTTTCATCCGCCCTTCTAGACGGGTTCCTATGCCATCCATACGCGTACTAAGGCCATCCATACACGTATCTAAACTATCCTTGATGGCCCGGAACATCTCGGCCGTGGAAGACTCATCGGAACTACGGGCTCGGGACTCCGCCATAGGTGGTGGTGGCGAGTACTGGGTGCCTCGATGGGTGGGCATGCAAAGACACACGACCTAGAAGACACCGACTAATGCAAACACACACTAAATGATGCACTTAGACCTAAACCAATATCCGGTACGGGGCGGAGTTAATCGATCCGAAGATCACTCCCGCAAGTGTGCGACCTCCCGATAGGCGTAGCCTAACGTTCGGACAACACCTTTTAATATACCGAGCTATTGGGTGAAATGCAATTTGAAAACACCTTTTTTTGTTGTTTTGAAAATAAGGATGATCGTAGACTCGACTTAGACCATGATGCATGACTTATGCAACGACTACCCTAGACTCGACGGCTCTGATACCAAACTGACGCGGGACGGACACGGGAGACGACACTATTAGGTGCCACCCTCGGACTCTAGATGAAGATGCGACCAGCAGCACACACCAGGGAGACACTAAGCCCGACACTACGAGCTCCTAGTGGCAAAACGTCGCTAACAGAAGTGGAAGCTCACTCGTCGTCCCAAGCGAGGGAAAGCACGGACCGTGCGCGGTTAAGGAACCGGCGGAGGTCAAGGGTAGTCCGACTCAACTTCCGGACTCGGATCGAGTCACGGGACGGGTCACTCTCACTCTCACAGCGGTGACATGGACACATGGGCTAGTACCTACACTCTCGACAGCGGCAAAAGACCGTATACTAGCTAAGCAAATGAACGCCAAGAGGTTCGGACCATTACCTCCACGCACCCGGCGTGGCGAAGACAACCCCGGCCGAATCACGGACTCCCAGTTAAACAATATCACAGCAATACAAAGATTTGACCCACTCCACGCAGGGAGGTAAAAGGTCACATGTGGAGCCCGGGAATCACGCAACTCGGGTTGACGGGCAGCATCTTGATGTCGCCCGGCGGTGCCGAACTCCGCGTTTTCGTGCTTTCCGAACGGCCGGTTCTGTGGGCCCGCGGGGCCCACGGATGGCGCTGTCCTCCGGATCTGCGGGAGTGGGACCCACTATGATGGGGACCCCTGGTGGCGCGCCTCCACGGACGGCGGTCGGTCGGGTACACCGATCGGGGGTCGATCGGTCCCGATTCCCAAGCTTTGAAGTTGCTGCCCACGGATTTTTAGTTGCTGTTTTCAGGCGCGCGCTCCGGCGAAAATGGCCGCTGCGATCAATCCCGACGTCGGATCGGGACGCATGAGCTATCGTTGGAAAGCTCTCTTCAAATGCTTCAATCTAGACCTAGAGAGATCTGCTGGATCTGGTCGGATCAGAACTTTAATGAATTTACAAGCCCCTATTGTACAGTAACCGAAATCTCAGTTCTGTAGGGTACTTGTCTGAGAACCTCCGTTGACCGCCTAGTAAACCTCCGATTCAGCTCTTGAGCTCTTCTTCCAAGTTGTAGGGTATCAAACCACGGAACTAGGACTATTTTTTGAATTTGATTTAGAGGTGGTGGTGATTTACTATGATTTTTGGGGTGACTGGTGGTCGGATCTGGGAACAGGGGGACAGAACTGTAGCGGGGACTGAGAACGATTTTTAGAAAATATGAGATGGAGGAACCAAAAATTAAGACACATTGTGGATGAAGGGGTGGATGGGTGGAACCTCCAGTAAAATTGTGCGAACCAAAATAAATCAAAAAGTGGACCTAAGACATGAAACTCTGGGCGGGGATGAATCTGGAGAGAACTCTGGCAGAACTAAAATGGAAGAGTGGACGAAAATCAAAAAATATGAAAAGAGATCTGAATGGCAAACCAAAATTTGTGGGATGTCCTCGACACCTCTGGAACACCCAATAAAATCCCCAGATATATCTGAGCTCGGGGCTGAGACAGGAAATTCGTGGAAGCTCCTGTGGTACTGCGCGGGCAGAACTCCGTTGACGGCGATGGTGGTGTGGTGGCGGCTCGTGGCGGCGGCGGCGGCGACCGGAACTGATAGGGTGGAGTCTCACCACCAGAAGGAAGCCTTCACAACTTCAAGGGGGAGAGGGAGAGGAGAAGGGGGCGCACCAAGGCTGGAGCTTCAAGCTTTTTTCCAATTCAAATGGCATTAATTCATGAAAATAGGAAAATACAAGCATATATAGGTCACCCATCTAATCCATCCTCCACCGTTGGATCTAGGGGTTAGGGATGGATGGCTAGGATGAAGTTTGATCAAAACACAACAAAAATAATAAACAAATGGGGAGGGGGGCGCACCTTGACCAAGGGGGGGACATGGTAGGTGGGTTTGGTTGGAATTGTTGACCATTTTGGTCCCTTGTCCCCCATGTGGACAATTGACTAGTCAAGGCTTCTAGATGTCCACCTTGGATGTTGACCAACCCCACAAGGCTGATATGGACCAATGGGAGGGGGTCTGGGGGTCCCATGGGGCCCAGGGGTCCCATTTTACAAATAAGCCCCTCGTACACTCATAATTGCAAACCGTATAAAATAAAATAAACACACCTTACACACAAATAAAGTCTAATTAAATATGAAAAATGGGGAGGCTCAAGGCGGAGTCTCCAGGCTGTCTCCGAGCCAGATGGACGCTGAGGTGGCTCGAGTCATGCTCCGTGTGCGGTACCGGTGGCTCGGCGTGTCGCGCCGCTCAACTGCTCGGGTGTCCGCACCAGGGCATTATTTTTGCCAGCTAAAATGGGTTGCTCGTGTCTCAACCTTCTTGAAACATAGGTTTAAATGACGCCCTTGTAAGGGGTCGTTCATTAATCTAGGTGGTACTATTCACATAAATTACGCCTTGCATGAGGACGTCATTAGTTTATGTGGCATTATTTCATGGGAATGACGTCCTTGCAAGAGGGCGTTAATTTTTAGACAATTCTGTCACATTCACGTGTTAGCATTCAAGCTGTACACACATATATTAATATTATAATGGGATAGGGTCCTATTGAAAATGACGCCTCTATGTATGTCTTCAATATTGTAAATGGCACCCAAGTGTATAGTCTTCAATTTGGAAGTTGGAAAAGGTGTAAAGCACTTACGTACAACCCATGGCCCATGTGTTAAAGTTTGTCTTGCACTTTTATATAATAACCCTCTCATGTTTTGGTTCTTTGTACAAGACCTCCCATGTAAGATTCTTTTAGGAAAAGTCACTACGTACTATACAAAAAGTGATGGTTGTACATTTATATGCTAGCCCCCAAGAGGTTTGGCTCTTTACATAAAGCCTTCATATTTCTTTATGGCATAAAGTGACATTGGCTTGTATATTTATATAGTAGTCCTTGTGAGGTTGGATTCTTTATGTAAGGCCTTCATGTATGATTTCTTTTAGGAAGAAGTTTTAAATTTACTCCAAGGTATTTATCAGGGGTGCTACACCAGATCCTGGTCAGAGAATACCAGGGCCTGTGGTTCACTCGTCTGCGGGGCCTTAGGGTGCTCAACAGAGGCTCAGCTCGCCCGCTCGGCGTGCCGCTTTCTTCCTCGGCTGCTATCTCCTCCTGAAGTCGTGCCGCCCACGATGACATTGATGTGGGCTCTATGGGCGGCATTGTCGATTTCTTCAGGGACGCCTCGGTCTTCTTTCTGCCTGGCCACGTATCGGGATAGGTGTCCCTGGCGGAGGAGGCGCTCGATCTCGTCTTGAAGTTGATGGCAATCGCTGGTGTGATGCCCGTGATCGCTGTGGAACAGGCAATGCTTGCGGCGATTGCGGTGCTTGGCCTTCATTGGCTCGGGCTGGTGGAGGAGACCCGAGCCTTTGATGTCTTCGTAGATTTCATAGACAGGAGCGGTAAGGGGGGTGTATCGATCATACTTCTGGGACGGCTCTTTGCGGTCTCCGTCTTGGTTTCACCTTTTCCCTTGGCACATCCCTTGCTCGGACGGTCACTTCTTGTCCCCCTCCCGACCCTAGCCTGTCGTGCCTCGGCAGGTGCTGTGGACTTCCTCACATTCTGCGTGTCGCAGGGCCTGGGTCACTAGCTCGGCAAGGGAGGTAGAAGGATGAAGCACTAGCTCGCGCCGTAGGTTCTCATCATGGGTACCCCTGATCAGTGCGGTGATGGCCAAGGCAACATCCAGGCGGGGGATGCGCAGGGCTTTCGATTTAAATCGATTGATATAAGCCCGCAACTTCTCCCCCTGTTCCTGCTTGAGGGCCAGTAATCTCGCCACTGATCGGGGTGGGCCGCTACCAGCGAAGCTTTCCTTGAACACTCGCCCGAACTGCTTGAAGTTGTGAATGCTGCCAGGGGCGAGGGCCTTGAACCATGCCTGAGCACCCTGGACCAGAGTGGTCACGAACACTCGGCATTTGATCACGTTTGACGCCCCATGTAGGGTCATCAGGGCGTCAAAGCTGTCGTAGTGATCGGTCGGGTCTCCCTGGCCGTCATACGACTTGAAGGTTGGAAGTGAGATCCTGGAAGAGATCTCGGCCTTCAAGATATAATCGGAGAACGGGGATCGCTCCTCGTCTTCTACAGGATAGGTCTTCTGTAAGGTGCGGAGGGCGCGCTCTTGCTCTGTGAAACGCCTCTTAAAGTCTCGCAGCCGGAGGGACAGCTCCGGCTATCGCTGGCCCGAAGGACTGGGGGGGCGCACTTGCATGTTGTCTCGGCGCTCCTCAGGGGCCTCGATTTTCATGAACTATCGGTGTAATCCGGACTTCTCCCTCCTCGGGGTGGAGGAGGCTTCATGCTCCGGGGGAGGGGCATGCGATGGCCCTCCTGACAGGTTGCGGATGAGCCGCCCCCCTGAGGGTAAAACGGCCTCTAGCAGTTTGCTGGGAGGCATCTCCGCGAGGGGGGGGGGGGCTCTTCTGGGGGAGCTGCGACTTCTCCTTCCTGGCCACCTGGGCCCTTATGAGATCCACGAGGACATCTAGTTTTGCGTTGAGGGTTTGAAGGGCGTCGGCACTCCCGCCGGGAAGCTGTTCCCCCGCCACGGACAGAGGTATTTCATTGGCGTGGTTACCTGATGGGGAATTCTCGTGGGGAGGGAAGGTGTGCCTTCTTCCGTCGCCATTGCCTTTCCCTTGTCGCCGGCAGTCCTCCTGCTAGAACTTGTTCGCACCATGATGGCTCTTTGCTCGTTTCCCACAGACGGCACCAGATGAAGAGGGGCGATCTCGCGCTACTCCTGAGCGGGGAGGGAGATGACCACATATCCTAGAAGGATGACCTGCAAGATGGGAAATAGGTCAGAGGTGCCCAGGGATGGATCCCGGGGGAATACCCTCTGATGCTTAAGTCAGCAACTGTAGTAGAGCACTGGTGCAAAGGGAGGAGTTAGGAGGAAGATGGGAGCGCGAGATCCCTCTCCACCAAAAGGTGAAGTGGTTCCTGCTCAGGGTTTTTGGCTTACCTTCGCACAATTAGGGTTCTTCCAGCTTTAAATAGTGGCTCGTTGAGTGGATGATCCTCGTAAGCTCAGGAGTTTCAGGGGGGGTTACATCCTCCTTGCGGGCTCTTTATAGCTCGCGGACTCTTGATCTCCCCTATCCCTTTGAGCTCCCTGCTATTAAGGAACTCGTAACGGCAGTACAGATAAGCTTCCATCAGTCGGCTCAAGCATGAGGCACTGGCCCAGGAGAGGCTTCTTGAGCGATGAGTGCGTGGTCTGGGAGAAGAATACGGGGCTCCGACGGAGCTCTCCTGATCGAACTGATGCACAGACTTCCAACCCGATGGCCGCCTAGGAAGTGCTTGTTCCGAGTGAGTTATTAGGCTTATATTTAGTGGGCCCAGGGGCTGCCACTTTAAGGAGTTGGGCCTCATTGGGTCAGGAAGGACCTCGTTTGGCCTCTCCGTCCGGGCGGTTAGATTTCCCCTCTCTAATACTCTCCTATGTGTCATGCATTTTAAGTAGCTTAGTCATAATTCATCATTTACATGTGATATGTCCTTGAATTCCATTCATGAAAATCTACCTTATGTTCCTATAAGGTATAAATTTCTTGAAATTCTATATTGGCTATATAATGAGAGTGGATGTCGAACAATACATGACCCAATGTTGTGCATATAGGGCCCGATCTGGTCCTGGGAGGAGCACCCGAAGGTACTTGTGCCCATGGGAGTTTATTGACCACAATGTTTAAGCATTGCATCGGAGTACTTGCTTGCTAGATTTTAGACATCTCACTCACTCTCTCGTGACATGTTTGATTTTACTTGCTTGGCCCGAAAAAGGGCAAATACTTGCTTGAATGAAATGAATGAAATAGCCAATTCCATTACACTACTTGTTATTACATGTGCTTGATATTACTTACTTGAATGTTGATTATTACTCTCATGGAAAAACTTGTGAAATTATGTGCTAGTACCTTAATGATACATTTTGTTGATACCTTGAATTCATGCGATACTCTTTATACGACTCTTGATATCTTGCTGACTCCAACATGCATCACTATGCCTGCATCGAACACGTAATTGACTTAAAGATTGTTGGAACTTGAGATATAAATCTTACTGAGCGATTCGCTCATCTAGTTCTTTCTAACATTTTTAGGTAACTCGGATAGCGACAATCATATGAATGGGGATGAGACCGAGTGAAGAGTGCTAGAGTCACCGATCATGTACTGCCAGCTAGTCGTGTCCTTTGATTTTCTTGAGTCCCTCCTTGTATTTCCAATTGTATCAGTCTAGTTGATTGAAGCTTGTTAAGGCTCGTAGCCTAGTATTTAGATTTGAATAAGGAATGTCATGAATTAAAATTATCACTATTTGATTATTTGGATAATTGTAATCTCGGACATTTGGTATCATTTTGGAAATTAAATCTGAGTTATGATTTAGATAATTTGTGCACTCTGTCTTTTGTCATAATTTTTTTTTACCGCTCTGATTGAATGGTTCTATATAAGTTGGCCACGACCCGGGTATCTTCGCGCTCGGGGCGTGACAGTCTTCGTGGTATCAGAGCCTAGGATTTCCATTTCTTAAGAAAGCTCAAGTCCAAGGATAGATTCACACTATACCCGGTAAGATGGGTAGAGCCAAGGGTTAAGTCCTATAGGAATATTAGTTAAACATGACATTTGACCTTGACCTACAGTTATACATGACACTCGATATTATAAATAATGCTTAGTATTGCTTAAATTTCCTTGTAGGATCATATGGCTGCTGAAAGAGCATAATGGCGTGAGATGCAGCGCACCGTGCAAGCCCTTACACAGGCGCTACAGCAAGTGGCACAAGGCGGTGTTAACCGTGGAGCCGGTGATCTCCACAGGGGTTTTCGCAACATGAATCCACCAAGGTTCGCGGGTTCATCCGACCCCGAAGATGCCGAAAATTGGTTAAAGGAAATTGAGCGGATTTTTCATGTAATGCAATGCACAGACCCGAGAAGGTTCTGCTGGCTATTTTCCAACTAGAGCGGGATGCTCGAAGCTGGTGGGAATCCATAGAAGCGACATTGCCAGAAGACCATGTCACATGGGGTGAATTCATCGAGCATTTCAACAACAAGTACTTCTCCGACCATATTCAGGAGAAGAAGGCCGCGGAATTTGCTGTACTAAAACAACGGGGCTTGAGAGTGGCCGAGTATGAGGCCCAATTTTCAAGACTGTCTAGGTATACACTCCACTTGGTGTGTACGGAGAAGATGAAGGCAAGA
Source organism: Amorphophallus konjac (assembly GCA_022559845.1). Classification (NCBI taxonomy): domain Eukaryota; kingdom Viridiplantae; phylum Streptophyta; class Magnoliopsida; order Alismatales; family Araceae; genus Amorphophallus; species Amorphophallus konjac. The sequence continues at coordinate 175,678,020 of CM040128.1, read as the reverse complement.
AGGTTCCTCAATGGGCTTCGGCCCCACTATATTACACAACTTGCACCGATGGACATCCAAGTCTACTCAGAAATAGCTCGGCGTGCACAGTTGCTCGAGGATGCCGTCGAATTATCCAAAAGGATCCGAGGAAGGGACAAGAAGGAACATGTCACCAGCTCGGGAAATTTCAAATCGGCATTCAACAAGAAGCGGTATTTCAATGGAGAAGAGCCTTCCAAAGGAAAGAAATTTAAGAAGAATAACAAGCCATTTTCCTCCACTACACCCTCTAAGGAGGTTTGCAAATATTGTGACAAGGCCGGCCATAAGATCGAGGAATGCTGGAGGAAGCTAGGAGCCTGTCTCCGATGTGGAAGTCGAGAACATCGGATTCCTAATTGTCCACTGATGAATGAGCAAGCCATTAAAGAGGAGAAGTTGCCGGCAAGGAAGCAAGGCCATCTGCAAGCTCTCCAAGAGACGAAACCAACAGAAGGTGGAATCGTGGAAGGTACATTAATCGTTTGCTCTAAGACTGCTAAAGTTTTATTTGATACTGGAGCAACACATTCATTTATTTCTAAGAAATTTGCTGCTGTATTCTCTAAAGAGCCCGAATGGTTAGACTTAGTCATATCTACACCTGTCGGAAACAAGGCCGACCTCACACATCACTACCCAAACTATGAGGTTATGGTTAAAGGAAATAATTTACCTATCGACCTAATTTGCCTAGATATGGAAGTGTATGATGTCATACTAAGTGCTGATTGATTATCCACATACCAAGCAACTATAGATTGCTAGAACGGTAAAACAACTTTTGTGGGTTACCCGGAACTGGTATACATTAGCCCTCGGGCTAGATCACCTCTTATATCAGCTCTCCGAGCTAGTAAACTTATAGGCAAAGGATGTATGGCTTTCATTGCATTTGTAACTACCACGGACATCGAGGAGTCTAAGCTTGAAGACATCTATGTAGTTCGGGATTTTTCTGACGTTTTTCCAGAAGAATTGCCCGGCTTACCCCCGGAGCAGGAGGTGTCATTCACCATCGACCTTGTCCCTGGTGCGAGACCTGTTTCCAAGGCACCTTACAGAATGTCCCCGACTGAGCTAAAGGAGCTAAAGGAATAATTAATGGAGCTATTGAACAAGGGTTTCATCCGGCCAAGTACTTCCCCATGGGGAGAGCCTGTGCTATTCGTCAAGAAGAAGGACGGATCGATGAGACTCTGCATCGACTATCGACAGTTAAATCACCTTACGATCAAGAACAAGTACCCACTGCCAAGGATTGATAAACTGTTCGATCAAATATTTGGAGCTAAATATTTCTCCAAGATTGATCTTCGTTCTGGTTATCACCAATTGAAGATCAAAGAAGAAGAAATTCATAAAACTCCATTCCGAAGCAGGTATGGGCATTACGAAATTACTGTTATGCCTTTTGGACTAACAAATGCCCCCGCAGCTTTCATGCAGTTAATGAACAGCATATTCAGGCCTCACTTAGATTAGTTCATTGTGGTCTTTATCGATGATATTCTTATTTATTCAAAGTCTGAAGAAGACCATGAAGAACATCTTAAGAAGGCATTGCAGATATTGAGGGAAAACAAACTATATGCCAAATTCAGCAAGTGCAAGTTTTGGCTCGAGGAAGTATCCTTCTTGGGCCATATAATTTCAAAGGATGGAATTTTCGTTGACCCATCAAAGGTCGAAGCCGTGAAGAATTGGGAACGACCAACCAACGCAATAGAGATTCATAGTTTCTTTGGACTAGTAGGTTATTACCAGCGTTTCATCAAGGATTTCTCAAGAATTGTTGTTCCTCTCACCCTGTTGACTCGCAAGGAAATACCTTATGAGTGGAATGAAGACTGTGAGAAGAGTTTCCAAGCTTTAAAGGATCCCTTGACCACTGCTCCAGTCTTACCATTACCCACCGAAGGAGAGAAGTACGAGGTATATATCGATGCTTCGGGCATTGGCCTCGGGTGTGTATTGATGCAAAAATGGAAAGTCATTGCATACTCTTCCCGACAACTGAAGAAGCATGAAGAGAACTACTCGGTCCATGATTTAGAACTAGCCGTAGTGGTATTTGCCTTAAAGATTTGGAGACACTACATCTACGGAGAATAATTCATTGTGTACTCTGATCACCAGAGCCTCAAATATCTATTTTCCCAGAAGGAACTAAACATGTGGCAAAGGCGTTGGCTCGAGTATCTAAAGGATTTCGACTTCACTATACAGTACCATCCCGGTAAGGGTAATCTGTAGCTGATGTCCTAAGTCGAAAGCCGAGTGTAATATTGGCTAGTTGCATGATTCAAGAATGGAAACTATTAGAGGAATTCTCTAAACTCAATATTAGCACTGATGAGCAAGACGGGTGTATTACTCTAGCCTATATGAGTCTACATCCGGATTTGCTACCAGAAATTTAGAAGTTACAAGAGGAAGATCCTGCACTAGTGGAGATAAGGGACAAGCTAGATGAGAGACTGGATTTCAAGCTGGCACCCAATGGACGACAGTTACTCCATGAAAGGACATGTGTACCTGACTGTCCCGAGTTGAAGAAGAAAGTCCTTGAAGAAGCTCATCGATCGAGGTACACGATTCACCCTGGAGCCACCAAAATGTACCAAGACTTAAAAAGGACTTTCTCGTGGCCTAATATAAAAAGGGAGGTAGCGGACTTCGTATCTCGCTGCCTAACATGTCAACAAGTGACGGCGGAACATCAGAAACCCGCCGAAAAGCTACAACCACTAGATATTCCCAAGTGGAAGTGGGAAGACATTGGCATGGATTTTATTATGGACTTGCCCAAGTCTAGAGGTGGACATGATGGAATTCAGGTAATTATCGACTGCCTAACTAAATCGGCTCATTTCTTGCCTATCAAAAGTCGATGGTCGGTTGATGTCCTTACTGCCCTGTATATTAAGAAGATAGTTAGATTGCATGGAGTTTCCGTCTTGATCATATCTGACCGAGACCCACGCTTCACCTCTCATTTCTGGAAGAGTCTACAATGCTCTCTGGGGATGAAGCTCAACTTCAGCACTGCTTTCCATCCCCAGACAGATGGACAGATAGAAAGGACAAATCAAGTCGTTGAAGACATGTTAAGGGCCTACATTATAGATTTTGACGGTAGTTGGCATGACAACTTACCCCTAGCCGAGTTCGCATATAATAATAGCTATCAAGCCAGTATCCAAATGGCACCTTTCGAGGCACTCTATGGCAGAAGTTGTCGATCTCTAATATGCTGGGTTGAAGTCGGTGAAAAGCAAATTCTAGGCCCTGATATGGTGAGAGACTCTACTGAAAAGATACACCTCATTCGGGAAAGACTAAAGATAGCACAATCCAGACAGAAGTCATGTTTGCTTGCTGCAACACAGAAATAAGAGAAAAGAGAAGGGGCCACCACGGGAGATTGCTCCGGCGGGGCGAGCGTGACAAATGTGATATAGCAAGATATGGGGTTAAACGGCCATAGCGGGAAGTGACTCGCCGCGACCTCGGGGGACGAGAATGGTGCAGAAATTAAATAGCAAAAATTGAAACGGCCATTGGGGAAGTGACTCGCCGCGGCTTCGAGAATATGAGCAGATAAGAAGATAGCAGAATATAAAGAGAATATAAAGAGCGGGAATTTAAACGGCCACTGGGGAAGTGACTCGCCGCGGCCTCGAGAATATGAATAGATAAGAATATGACAGGATATAAAGAGAATTTAAACGGCCATTGGGGAAGTGACTCGCCGCGGCCTCGAGAACATGAATAGATAAGAATATAACATATAAGAACGGGAATTTAAACTGCCATTGGGGAAGTGACTCGCCGCGGCCTCGAGCATATGAGCAGAATATAACAGAATATAAAGAGAATATAAGAACGGAAATTTAAACGACCATTGGGGAAGTGACTCGCCGCGGCCTCGAGAACAAGATGTGATCGCCAGGGGCCGAAAGACCCCAAAATGAAGAAAGTGATCGCGCCTACCTAAAGAGCGGGAGATGGCGGGTTGCTTCTTCCTCCCCCTTCGGCCGGCCGACGGAGAGGGCTTTCCTTGGGTACCCTTGCAAAACAACGACAAACAAGTAACGAGTGGATTAGAAAGATGAAGGTGTAGTATTCAAATCCTTGCGATAAAAAAAAATAACGAAATGATGGTAAGACACACACCTGGTTGGTGTTGTCTTTTAAACCCCTCTCAGACTCGAGTAGGAGGAAAATGCGATGATGGATGCAAGAAGTATATAAGAAGAGGCGCCCTTATGAAGGGGGATAGATGATGCGAGATGATGAATGCAAAAGAACTAGGAAGAAAAGGAAAGGATTGGCTTATTGGATGTGCCGATGGTGAAATCCGGCAGAGCTCCGGCAGCGTAGGGATGGCGTGGAAGCGCGGTGGATGAAGACGACCCTCCTCTCGCGAGCGTGGGCACCCGAGAAGCCGGCAGAACCTCCACCTACAAAAGACCCCACGGGTTAGAAAATGACTCCGGTAGCCTCTGGGCTCCGGCAGCCTATCGGATCTCTTCGAAGCTCCTCCAGAACTGAGGGGGTGGGCCTCTATTTATAGGGCTCCGGAGGGTGGAGGCGTCCAGGACCCTGAACACCTCCACCAGGGCCGAACTAATATTTTATTCTATTTTTATTAATTTTTTTAGAATATTTTTGTGGAGGCGTCCAGGGCCCCGGACGCCCCTAACAGGTCCACCGAACACCACCGACGGCCGCACGCGGTTTGACACAACGCGTGGTTTTGTGAGCGGCACCTCGTGATTTTGAAATGGGTGCGTCCAGAGGGCTGGACGTCTCCATAATTTGGATTTTTTCACACACGACAAACCGTCGTTCGGTGGGCGGTGCCCGTGAGGAAGTTGATGGAGGCGTCCAGGGGCCTGGACGCCTCCATTAATATATTATTTTTATTTTTATTTTGTCTTTTTATGCCAAAGCTGGTATTATATTTTTTTTATTTTTGTTTTTATGGCGGCGTCCAGGGGCCTGGACGCCTCCATTAATATATCATTTTTTTATTTTGTTTTGTCTTTTTATGCCAACTGGCATATATATATATATATATATATTTTATATTTGTTTTTATGGAGGCGTCCAGGGGCCTGGACGCCTCCATTATTATATTATTTTTTATTTGTGTTTTGGGTTTTGAAAAATAAAAATAAAATAAATTAAGAGAATGGGGGCGTCCATGGGCCTGGACGCCCCCATCAAGACCCACCCGGGTCCTCGGACAAGCGTTCGCGGCCGCCCGACAGACACCCTTCTTGGTTCCGGAACCTCCTGATGCGTCTGACTGGTGTTGATGCCGTCCGAATGCCGTGACGAGACGATTCCGGATACCGAAAAGGGCGGATGAAGACTCAAGAAAAAGGAAGCACTTGAGCGATTCAAAATGCGTAAGCCGTTGCGGGGCGTTGTATAGTAATATGAGACTTTCTCGGGAGACGTCAGGAATGGCGTGTCTACAGCTGCCCCGCCTTGGCGTCTGCTTTGCAAGGGAGCGACACGTAGTGGAATGGTATCGAAGTGGAGTGAAATGAAGTGGGAGCGGAGTGATAAGTTGATGCCAAGGTGTAATGAGACACGCTTCTGACGTACTGTTTGGAATTTTTCCTGAAGTTTCAATGAGGCGACCTTGAAGGAGGTCTTTCAAGTCTTGACGGTTGCTTGGACGGAGATCAAATAAAGGAGGGTGAAATGTGCACTCAGGCACGAAAAATAAAGGAGACCAACTTCTCGGTGTGGAAGTGCCTGGGTCATAAACCTGCAGGTTTCACCTTTGGGAGCGGTTACCAGCTAATGTGGAAGTGCTGCAGCCAAGGTGGGTCAAACAAGGTAAAAAGGAATATCTGAGGGTCTGTCCAAACAAGGGTCTCCTTTTAGAAGAGCAACGTAGGGCCGTTTCAAGGAAACTCAGTATTTTATTTGGAGTGGAATATCTCATATTTGTAGGAATTGAAGCACAACGGCCTTCGCAATCGAATCACTTGAATGATTTTCCGCAATAAATCAAAATCTTATATGAATGCATGCTGGGTTAAAATAAAAATTTAAAACAAACTAAAATAGAAAATAGCCAAGGATAATATTGTCAACTTGTTAAGAACGGGTCAGGATACCGATCCGGTGAGCCGACATTGGGCTGGGGCCCGTTTATCCGCGCACCAACTCACTGACTGGAACCGTCGTCCCCATGCTACCACAAGTTAACGGCCTATCCGTACAACCCAAATTTTTCCGGGATCATCACTGTTTTTGTTGAAGGGGAACTCAAATCCCAGATTTGTTCGGGTCGCAAGATCCTTGACATGTTCTAGTAGCGTAGGTATCGTATACTATGATGCATGACATGGTGGGACCAACCATTGAGAGGTGGGATAGGAGACAGGACAAAGACGTCCGTTAGTAAAACCTGCACAGACTAGCAAAGGTTAGCAACATCAGAAAGTAGCAGAATCACAGTAGAATCGCACCACAGTACAAAGGAGATCCAGACAAAATCTTAGCAATGACCACTGATGTGACATGTTCCGTCCTGTAGCGATCTTTCCTTCCTATAAGAACTCCCCTTAGGCTAGTTCATTCAAATGTACCAAGGTGGGTTTTGGAAGCTCATGAGAGGAAAGAGAGGAGAATCTAGAGATTTTCAGGATGGAAGGAGAGTCTTCCCGCGTTATGAAGAGGAGCAGGCCTAGCAGCGAGATCAGGCGACTCTCCGACCTCGAGGGTCATTTGAGTGGGAAGATCATGTCGCATATGGTAAGCTGATTCATTTCAAATTTCCCCACGTGAACCTTCTTCTTACTACCTTCCTTTCTTCTTTTTTCTTTTCTCTTCCAGCCATATCCACTCTTCTCAGGCCCGAGGAAGTTTTCCAAACTACCATGGCTTTCAAAGCTAACTTCCAACATCTCCATCGGCATGAGGGCCATACTCTCGAAATGGCATCTGCAGGGGCTACTTATTCACGCCAAACACTATGAGAAGATTCGTATGGACTAGGCGGCTATGGGCGCACTAGTGGAGATCTGGCATCCCCAGACCCACACTTTTATCTTCCCGACCTTCGAGGTGACCATCCTCCTCGAGGAGGTGGAACTTCTGCTCGGATTGAAGAAATTCAAGAGTGACGGGAAGGTGAAGGCTATGCGGATGCTGACACGGGGGACTTCCGAAAGCGTCCTTGGAAGCTTCATGCCGCCCGACGCAGCCAGAAAGGTCCGTACTCAAAAGGGGATCGATCTCCAAAAGCTTGCGGAGTGGGTTATGGACGCCCTGAGAGGGTCACCAGACGATGACTATTTGGAGGGAATCATGAAGGGGTTCACCATTTGTCTGGCGGGTGCTCTCTTGTTTCCTTATACCGACAACATGGTGGAGGAAGACCAACTGAGTGCTATCTGCGGGATCTGGCGTGGAAAGAGGGTGGGACCCGCTGTCCTCGCCTACCTGTATAGTGGCCTTACTGCCTCGAGCATGGGTAAGCCTCCTTTTGGTTGCGCACTTGTCCTGAGTTGCTGGATGGATTTGCATTTCAAGTTTGATCACCGTGAGGGAATGCCAACCGCTTCGAAGCTCTTCCAACAAAGCCCTCTTCATCATATAGCCGACGTGTTAGGGTTCGGTGGTACTGTAGTGAACCGCGTTCCGTGGCTGAAGAAACGTGAAGACTGGCGGTCTCACTTCCGCACCGTGACACAAGGCTTCTTTACTTGCGCACCGGCATGTTTGTTTTCGCTTGATCTCCTTATGAGGCCTTCCCCCGAAGTTGATCTTCAATTGATCGGCGCGACCGAGTTTGTCCTTTATAACGCGCATCGATGCTGTCTCCAGGTCGGCATTCCACGCCATTCGTTCCCACTATCGACTGGCATCGTTCCTTTGAAGAAGAGAGAGTTGGGTACTGAAGCGGATGCGAAGGAAGCGAAGTCCGTCAAAGCACCCTGGAAGACAAGTGTCGCGGGAAAGGCCTTAGCGCACGTGGGGGAAGAATGTGAGCTGTGGAGGGCTTATGTAACCGAACTGTGGAAGTTAAGGCCTAAGGCGCCTAAGCCCCTGATGTAGCTCATTCTACTTTTCTGATGGAATAAAATCTGGCATTTGGCAGTTTTGGACCAGTTCCCTTAATTATTATTATCTTTTTTGTGGTTTTTCTTTTTCTTTGTATTTTTTTCTTTTGTTTGGATTATATACATACTCTTATCTTTTTTACTTTTATTATATATATTTTTGTTTTTTTGAAATTTTTTATTATGGGGGCGTCCTGGGCCCTGGACGCCCCTAATTTTTTATTTTTGATTTTTTTAAGTTTTTTTGTTTTGGGGGCGTCCAGGGTCCTGGACGCCCCTAATTTTTATTTTATTTTATTTGATTTTTTGTTTTGGGGGGCGTCCAGGGTCCTGGACGCCCCAACTTTTATTTATTATTTTTTTTTTGGTTTTTTTGTTTTGGGGGCGTCCAGGCGCCTGGACGCCCCTAAATTTTTGAATTTTAAAAAAAAAAATAAAAAAAGGTGGGGGCGGCTGTAACGGAGCTGCGGCATCGTGGTGAGGAGAGGCCTTCTCCAGACATCCTGGAGTTAAGGGTTCTTCTGCAGATGATGAGGAGGGAGGCAGAGAGAGAGAAAGCCGAGAGAAGGTCCGAGCGACAGCGGGATCAGACCGAGAGGAGGGCCTTGGAGGCCCAAGTGAGGGTGCTCCAGCTGGGCCTTCAGGCCGTCGTGCAGAGGCTAGGAGGGATGGAGACGCGCTACGAGAGAGCGCGAGAGTTCAGGGAGCGACTGCGCCAGTCTGGTCGCATTGCCGCTAGTGGCTTCTTTGCCATGCCAGGGGAGGAGCAGCGAGTCACTGCTGCGGAGCAGGCGCCAAGAGGCGAGGCAGGTGCTGCTGCACGAGGATCCCAGAGGCTTCTGAGGGACCCGCACCTCAGGGGAGAGGAGGGGAGCGCCCAGAGAGATGAGTGATGGTGAGGATCGACGAGCTGGTGGACTCGCCTCTTCTCTATGATTGTAGTGTTTATGACAGCTTATGTAGAATTATGAATGGAGTGATTTAATTTTCTACTGCTCGTTTGTTCTCTTGTGCATTCCTTCTTCCCTACACTTCCTCTCCTTTGCACTGTTCCCATGTGATGGGTCTGCCGAGACTCAACGCCAAGCGGAGAATCGCGTCTTGTTGTGACCATTTTCCACGCGAATCTGCCGTCGAAGTCAATAATGATGGCCCTAGCCCCTTTTCCCGGATGTTGTGTCAAATTTTACGGACGTCCTCCAAAACATGATAGGGTTTCCCTAGACAACATAGGGGGCTAGTCGTCATATTTTTCGTCCAATCAATCACCATGTGCGAGCGGTGAAGTGACACACGGGACCGCGTGGCAGGTTCCTCATTGCGAGGGCTATCATTAACAGGTGATGGAGGCAATCTTGGCCCGCACTCCTTCCATTTCTATAAATTCTTGTCCCTTTTATCTTCCCAGGTATATCGAGAGCTAACTCGAGGAGCACAAGTTTTCACGGGAGAGGAGGAGTTCAAAATTCCGAGGGTTGGATGGAGGGCGAATCTTCCCACTCCTCGAAGAGAAGCAGGTCTAGTGGTAGTAATTCTAGGAGGCTTTCGGACCTCGAAGGACACTTTAGTGAAAGGGCCCAATCACAACTCGTAAGCCAAGTTTTCTTGCCCTCTTTTCCATTCTTTTTTCTTCCTTTCTTTCTGACCAAACCTCCTCTCCATTCCCTGCATGCGTAGAGTGTGATGAAATCACAGATCTCATGGGAGTTGGTAGTGGCAGCATACCGAGGTCTCCCAGATTTTCAGAAGGCCAGGCTAGACGTGATGGGTTTTGGCACCTTCCTTCGGATCGAGCCGATCCAGCTCGACCTGATCCTGATCCAAGCCTTATGTGAGAGATGGGACCCAGTGAGTCGGGCATTCCTGATGCCCTGGGGGCACATGGTGCCCAGCTTGGAGGATGTGGTCCGAATTACGAGTCTCAAGGTGGATGGCGAGGTAGTGACCGGAGTCACTTACGCGGACTACCGAGAAGGTGCCCAGAAGTTACTGGGTTTAGACCTAGATGGTCGAAAAAATAGGTCGGTAGCTAGGGCGTCCCTCATGGATGCATTAGGGCTCACCGACACTCGTCGGTGGGATGATGAATCCTCAGAAGAGTTCATGGAAAGGATGGAAATAGGATGCCGTGCCGTGTACTGCACAGATTTTGGCGACTGGGAAAGATGCAACATAGATTTGAGGAGATTTCTCCTCTTCCTTTTGGGGAGATTGGTACTGAGCTCGAAAGGGGATGGTATCCAATGTCGCTTCCTGGAGCTGCTGTCAGATCTTGAAAGAGTAGGGTATTATGCCTGGGGAGCCGCCATGCTGGCACACTTGTTTGCAGGCCTATTCCAAGAAACGGATCGTGAGATGACTGTGAGTGGTTTCACACCATTCATCCAGGTATTTTTTTGGTTTTGCTTGTTTTGTATTTTTTTGTATTTTTGCAAGGTTCTGATGACCTGCGCCGTGCAGCTGTGGAGCTATTATTACCTCCCTATGGGGAGAGCTCGGCATTGGCGACCTGTGATGGTGCCGCTAGCCAGGCGGTGGGAACCCATCATGAGTGCGGCACCCCTAACCTACCAACTGATGGTGCTAAGGCGGGAGCTACAGGAGTTCCCTGCAGTGATGGTAAACTGGAGACCCTACTCAGACATGGTCAATGCCGACCAGCCGTGGGTTCTAGCAAGTCGTGCCCGGTTCGGACGGGAGCTGTGGATGCACTGCCTGAATGAAATCGAGCCGCTTCGGCTACGATTAGTTATGAGGACTTTAGGACTGGCTCAAGAATGGGTGGATTCAGCTGCGCCACCTCGTGTCGGGAGAAAGACGCGGGGACCGGCGACCTGCATTGACTGGCGCGTGCGGTTCCCTGAACAGTATGAAGACTGGCAACGGGGTGGCACGATTGTAGAATCACAGGCGCGGGACAGCGAGGACTACTTGCGTCTATATAGGACAAAGTACGCAAAGTGGTTCCAACCCCGGGGACTTGTGGAGGTAGGTTTCCTCTTTTTCTCTTTTCTTCTTTCTCCTTTTCCTAGTTTTGGTGAAAATGCTGACTCGTAAGGCTGCAGGATGTCCGGGATGCCATGATAGCGAATTTACGAACTCGCTTGGCAGAGATGGAACAATTGGGTAATACCCGCGGAGCTACGAGCGCCTTGGTAGGTGTACAGTACGTTCCTAATTAAAACTCCAGATTCCAGATGTTGGCAGCTAATTCACGCGGTCTTAGCATGCCCAGATTGGCGCGGCTTCCCCAGCGATGGGAGTAGGTGGTGCCTCTTCCAGTTTGTGGATTCCCACCTCAGAACTTGACTTGCTTCATGAGCAACTTGCTCATGCCACGCAGTGTGCTGCGGAGGCAGAAGGGATGCTCCGTATACAGGTAAAAGTTTCAGTGTTGAGTTCTCTTTATTTACGCCTTATCGTGTATCTGAGATGGTACACTCAGCAGGAAAAGGAGACGGAAGAAGCGCTTGGCCAAGCTGCGCAGAAGGAGGCAAGGATAGCAGAACTGGAGAGGGAACTGCGGCGTCATCCTGATGACGACTCCTCTAGGGATGCTGTGGAACTGAGGATCACTCTCCAGTTGGAGAGGGAAGACCGCGAGAGAGAACGTGCAGAGAAAGAAAGAGACGCAGAGAGAGAAAGAGCCAACAGATTGACTGAATGGGAGGAACGAAGGGCCATGGAGGCCCAACTATTCGAGCTCCGAATCAGCCTTGGTCTTGCTGAACAGTGGCTGAGAGATGGTGAGGAGCGCTACCGAAGAGCACGAGAGCGTGGCTTTCGTGTTGGTAGTTTCTCTGCTGCTTCCGTAGATCAACGCCGGGATGTGGGAATAGGAAGAGGAGTACAGAGCGGTAGGAGTACCGCTTTTCATAGTTGGGTAGCACCTTTGAGAGCGTTTTGCCAGGAGAGTAGTGGGACGAGTAATGCGGAGAGAGAGGGTGGAACTTGATGTAATAATTTTTTTGGTTTTTTGGAATAAAATACAAGGTTTGGTTTGTTTATTTTTCACCTTTGCTTCTGTTGCCTGTATCCCTGCACACATCACTGAAACAAACAAATCAGAATTTCTGTTCTGACTTGGCCCCTTGCTCAATAAGCAAATGGTCACTGTGACTATCCTTGATAACTGGTCAAGGGGCCAAGCCTTTATTAACGAAGGCAATGGAAAAATGTGGTGACGATAAATGCGACAGGCAAGCACACGAATGCAAGCGGTATTAAAGTGAGATGCTGTACGCAAATGCGATCATGCAAAATTGATTTATTTTCTTTTATATTTCGCATTTTTTTTATTTTATCATAAAAAAGATTTTTTGTTTGCAAATATGTACATTTTCTCTTTTCCATTTTTTTGTTATTTTTATTATTTCAATTTTTTTTGTTGCTAACGCCCGACAAGCACCCAAATGGCACCTAACCTACGTGAGAACAGGGGTTTCTTACTAACCTCCCAGGTATCCTAAGTGCACATCTAGGTTGATTTGGGCCTCTAGACCCCTCGAATGATAATCCCGCCGGCTAAGACTTACCCTGATGACAATACCGTCATGCCATGCTTAGGCTCCCAGTTGCTTCCGACCATAGGGATTCACCCAAAAGGTGTTCGAGGTAAATGATTTGCCCGACCCGGGTCTGTTTCCTCACAACTCTAGATGGTATATGATGGAACACCCTGGAACCCTAACGACCAACCGCGCGACGCTGACCCGGAATCAGACGCCGTCGCACCCATAGGTGACGCGCTTGCATTGGCCTAAGCCCGGGGTTAAACAAGAAGACATCAAGGTGGTAAACAGGGGTCTTGACCAGCCAGAAACACGGAGACTCCTTCACAGCGATAGCTTTTGCTTTTCAAAGTAGGCAACCAAATGTGTATATTAAAATAAGGTCGTAGACCCTGGGGAGTTTTCACCTTTCAGAAACCCCATCGAACCTTCATCTTTAGAGGAAGAAGGAAGAGCGTGGGGGATAAACCTCCTGAGAGGATCAGCAAAACCGTTAACCCGGCGAGCGAATAAGGGCCCATTAACTCTTTCCTTTCGGACAACTTCGGACCAAATCTCGAGCATTTACATTCCACGGCCCCTTTTGTGGATTTAGACTTTTGCTTTGAGGGGTTCCGTTTATCGCAACAGGCACGGTCACGACCAGGCTTTTCTCTTGATTTTGATTTTGTATTTCTTTTTGTGAGGGAGATATAATCGTTTGACGTTTGTGGGCTCCCTTTTTGTATGCCTGCGGGGACACTGCCCTCTTCTCGTGCTCTGATCGATGCTCGAGGAAATGGATCCTACTCTTGCCTTTGGGGTTTGAGTTTTGGTTTCTCATGCTCAGTGTTTTAAGGGCGCCGACTGTCTCATTTGGTCGAAGAGAAAAGAATAAAGATTATAGCTTCCGGGGATCTTCTGGGTGACGCTCCACCGTAGGTGATGCTACCGACTTTTTTTTGAATAAAATACATAAGTGAGCACATGTTAGCTTCCTTCGAGCGAGCATAGGCCGACGTGGCCGGACAGGGATCTCCACGGTTCTGGCAAACCAAGACCCGGTGACTACCAAGCCTTAATGGGCCCTATCCTAACATGAAGGTTAGATGCAGGAACTTAACTACATGGTGACTGCCAGGCATCGGCATTTTGAATTTTCTATATTTTTAGTGGTTTTCGATATTTCTTTGTTTTTGATGTTTTTATCTTTTCATCATTTTTTTTGTGCTAAGGGTAGTATTTCTTAAGATAAAGCCCATTCCAAGGGTGGGATAACTCGGTCCCTTCGGCGTTGACTAGCTTGTAGGCGTTGCCAGGGTACACGGCTTGAATTACAAATGGTCCTTCCCAATTGGGTTGGAGCTTAGAACGCGGACCTCCAGGTTTGACAAAAATTCTTTTTACGACCATCTCACCGACTTTGAATTTTCTCTCAACGACTTTCTTTTGGTAAAAGCGAGCGAGTCCATTTTGATACACATGCGCGTGTTCGGCAGCGGCCAGCCGTTTCTCATCCAAGAGTTCCAACTGGACGAGGAGTGAATTACGACGATCGTCGAGGGGAAATTCCTCGTCCAATTGTACCCTGAGAGAAGGGATCAGAGTCTCGTACGGGACTACCGCTTCCATACCATAAGTAAGGGCAAATGGAGTCTGCCCGGTGGGGGTACGGATTGAAGTGCGATAGGCCCATAGAGCTTCGATAAGCTTTTCTGGCCAGTCTGAAAACTTACTAGACTCGCAGGTTTTTTGATGATTTTGAGCAATGTTTTATTGGTGGCCTCCGCTTGGCCGTTACCTTGTGGGTAATAAGGCGATGAATGATGCAATGAAATTGCGTACCTTTTGCAGAGGTCCTGTAGGTCCTGAGAAATGAACTGTGGCCCATTATCGGTGACGATTATGCTTGGGACGCCGAATCTGGCGAGGATGTTTTTCATGATGAACTTGCAGACTGTTGACGCCTTGATTTCTACGTAAGCTTCGGCTTCGGCCCATTTGGTGAAGTATTCCGTCGCAGTAAGGATGAAAGATTTCTGCTTGGTGAGGGAATTGGGATCACCTAGGGGACCAATGATGTCGAATGCCCACATGGAGAAAGGCCACGGGGAAGATATTGGATGAAGTGAGGAAGATGGTGAATGGATTTTATCGGCGTGAAGTTGACACTTGACACACTTACGGACATAGACAGCACAATCTTCTTCCATAGTGGGCCAATAAAAGTCTTGGCTAATGATCTTCTTGGAGAGCATCTGACTATTCACGTGGCCACCGCATACGCCCGAGTGCGTCTCCTCTACACATTTCCAAACCTCATCGTCACCAAGACATCTTAACAGAATACCAGTAAGGCTTCTCCTATAGAGTAGACCTCCAACCAATGTATATTTCTGAGCCACCCTTCTTATGGCTTTCTTGTCCTCTGTGGTGGCCCCTTCAGGATAAGACTGATCTTGGTAGTATTTGACAATTTCATAGAACCATGGTTTCTCTTCATCAGCCAGTTCTTCTTCAACCTCTGCCAACATGATCTCCCTCTTCTCAAGGATATCTTCCTGCAGGATCTTTCTTACTATCCTGTCTTTGATATTTACATAGGAAGCATCATCGATTGCAGGGGCGTGAAGTTTGTAGATGGAAATGGACTTAAACCATCTTCCTAGAGGGAACCTTATGGATAATGCCAACGAGGCGAGGGCATCGGCGAGAATATTCTGATGACGAGGGACATGAACAAAGATCAGTTTGGCGAACAGTTTGGCAAAGGCAGCAGTGAGTTCTTGGTATGGCTTGAGTTTGGGATCGCGAGTGCGATATTTAGTGAGCACCTGGCGAAGGATGAGTTGACTATCACCTACGACTCGCAACTCAGTGATACGAAAAGAATGAGCGAGTTCTAGGCCAGCTATGAGAGCTTCATATTCGGCTATATTGTTGGTGACTGGAAATTTGAGTTGGTATGCCAATGGGAATGTGAGGCCTTCAGGCGACAGGAGGGCGATGCCGATTCCTCTCCCTTGAGAATTCAGAGCTCCATCAAAATATAGCGTCCACATTGGCTCATCTGATTGGTTGACGGACATTAGTTCATCATCTGGAAACTCTGATTGGACGGGATCGAACTTGGGAAGAGGATGGTGAGCGAGATGCTCGGCTATGACATAGCCTTTAATCGCCTTTTGCTGGATATAGGTGATGTCAAACTGAGAGAGAAAACTTTGCCAGCGTGCTAGCCTATCCGTAAGGACGGCTTTCTCCAGAAGGAATTTGATAGGATTCATTCGAGCAATCAAGTGGACCTCATGAGCCAAGAAGTAGTGCTTCAATTTTTGCACTACCCAAACGAGGGCAGCACAGGTTTTCTCCATGACGGTGTACTTCTGCTCACAGGGATTGAGAAGTTTGGACAAGTAATAGGTTACCCGTTCCTTACCTTCTTCATCAGCTTGTGCGAGGACGGCTCCCACGGAGTCATCCAAGACTGAGACGTAAAGGATCAGAGGTTTTTCTGGTTTGGGTGGAATGAGAACGGGTGGACTAGCCAGATATTCCTTCAACCCTTCAAAAGCTCTCTGACATTTAGAATTCCAGTGGAATTCTACTCCTGGCTTGGTCAACTCGTAGAGAGGTCTACACCTTTGTGAATGTTGAGACACAAATCGACGAATAAACTGCAACCTCCCGATTAAACCTCGGACTTCCCTCAAATTCTTGGGAGGCGACATATCCCTGATAGCCTTAGCTTTGTCGGGATCTATCTCGATCCCTCTTTTGCTCACAATGAACCCCAGCAATTTACTTGACGACACACCAAACACACACTTCTTCGGGTTCATTTTCAGTTGGAACTCCTTTGACCTCTGCAAGACCTTAGCCAAAACTTCTGGATGTTCCATCCTGGTCCTTGATTTTACCAATAAGTCATCCACATACACTTCCAGATATATGTGCATCATGTCATGAAATATGGTCATCATCGCTCTTTGGTAAGTAGCTCCAGCATTCTTTAATCCGAACGGCATGACCACGTAACAATATGTTCCCCAAGGGGTAGTGAATGACGTCTTTTCCTGATCCTCTTCTGCCAAACGAATTTGATTGTATCCTGAAAATCCATCCATGAATGAGAGGGTTTCGTAGCCTGCCGTGTTATCAATCAACACATCAATGTGAGGTAAGGGAAAATCATCTTTCGGACACGCGCGGTTAAGGTCCCGGAAGTCGATACAAATCCTGACTTTCCCATCTTTCTTCATGACCGGGACAATGTTCGCCACCCATTGAGGATAAAGAACGACTCTAATGAACCTGGCTTTGTGGAGCTTATCGACCTCTTCTTTCATTTTCAAAGCCATTTGAGGGTGGAAACGCCTTAACCTTTGTTTTACCGAGACGGACCCTGGTTTTAGGGTTAAACGGTGTTCGACCAAGGTTGAATCCAGACCCGGCATATCCTCGTAGCTCCATGCGAACGTGTCCTTATATTCCTTGAGAACCTCAATTAATGTCTCTTCTTCAGAGGGTGGTAGGTTGTCACTTATGAGGATGATCCTAGGGTCTTTCTTAGTTCCCAAGTTGACTTCTTTGGTGGATTCTTCTACGGCGGTTGACGGCTCGTCGAATCTCCTTATTCCACTAGCGTATGCGCCCGCCGCATCATCATATTCTTCACCCTCATCTTCAGTGGGGCATTCTTCATCCGCGATCTCGTAGACTCCATACCCTTCATCAAATGCACAGTCGCCCTCACATTCTATTTCCGGTAGCCGGATGGGATTCTCTAGCAACTGGGGGATGGCAAGGAGGGCTTGACACCTGGCGGCTAAATCCAGAAGGAATCGACGAGGGATCTGCCTCCCCTTGGACTTCTTCCTAGGTACTACCCTTGGCCTATCATTCCTAGATTAACTGACAATATTTATAGAAGAAGAGGAAGGCGAAGAGGATGGTGTAGAATGTACAGGAGAAGACCCCTCAGAGGAGGGGTAGAAAAGGTCGCTCATCGGACCTTGGACGGGTGGTCCGCAAGGCGGTACGCACCCGTGGGAGATGTAGGAGGTTTCCTCAACGAAGATGTGTTGTTGGAGAGTTTGAAAATTGACGTTTTTTTTTTCGTTTTCATTTTTAATGACAAAGCAGTGAAAAGAGATTGGAGGAGAGAGAAAAGTGGTTATGGCTAGAGGATTGTGAGGCTCATAGAGCAGATCATGGTTGAAGACCTGGCGCGGGTTGAAAAGCCCGCGTAGGTATGTAAACAGAGAAGGGGATCTGGGAAGATCATCAGACAATTGTCTGGCCCAGGAAGAAGATATCAGCAAAGGCTGAGACGAGTGGATGGAGAGGATGGCGACTAATGAGCCATCGACGGCAATGTTGAGGACGGATGAAGATCCGTCGATGACAGAGTCCTTCTGGCAAGGACGAGGATAGTTTGGAACCTTGGCAAGAGTGGTAATATTCTCTGGTATTCCGGAGATCAATGGCGATCCTTCAAGTTGCGGAGACGAGAACATCCTTTCCAGTGCAACGAAAATGTCCCGTATGTCGAACCATTTGTTCCACTCGCATTCCGGATCTTTGATCTTGCCTCTTTTGGTGATCCTCGGATATTTTTCAGCCAAATATACAGCATGTGATCCCCCATATGCTTCTCGTGGGTAATCTCCCATCTGAACAACGGGCCCTCTGTTGAAGTGGTTTGATAGAGTCCATGTGAGGGGCTTCCAATCCGCCCTGAACGGTCCTTTGAAGCCTAGGCCAAACCTACGGTTCGGCCTAATTTCCTTTGGCGGTTTGAGCATCCCTTGTAATTGTGCGCCCAGACCTTTACCCTATTGATAGCCGATGTTCCTCATAATCTCCCAACCTTTGGAGTGAAAAGGGAGACATGATGTTGCGGTTGTCCTGACCGGCTCCTTTGGTGCTAGTAGAACGTGAGATGAATCACGTACATCCAGTAGTGACAATATGGGCCGATGAGACGGCCAAACAGAGGGCAGAGAGGTGTTGATAGCATCCACTATGTGAAGGACAGGTGTACTGACCACTTTAATAATTCTCCCATTGTAAGGAAACTTCATGCACTGATGGTTGGTGGAAGGCACAACGTCCATGGCTTCGATGTAAGGGCGACCCAGTATAGCCTTGAATGTGAGGTCCATGTCGAGGACATGGAATTCCGTGGGAATTGACATGGGGCCTAGTTCTGTCTTCAGAATAATCATCCCCTGCGGCGGCCTTTTGCTATTGTCATAGGCCGTGACCGTGATCGAGGAAGGTCTTATTTGTTCCTCGTTGATCTCACACAACTGAAGAGTGCTTATGGAGATCACATTTATGGACGCACCCGTGTCCACAAGACACGGGTTTATGGATACCCCATTGATTTTTATTGAAATGCACAATGCATATTTTCGAGCTTCCTTGGGAGCGAGCTCGTAGTTGCGGAACATGATGGCCGGTTGTGTGTCTGTTGGGGTCAGGACGGTCGAAATCTTCTCCACGGGGAGGTCTTCAGTAACCATGACTCTTTGAAGGTACTCCATTAAGGCTGCCTGGTGGGATGTGGATCTTTGAAGAAGCTCCAGGATGGAGATCCGAGCATGCGTCTTGTCCAAATGTTTTAATAGATCATACTGTGTTCCAGGGATAGCTCTTTCTAGTTGTTCTCCATCATCCTTATCTGGCTGAGATTGCTCAAGATTCTGACTGTTGTGGGGGAAAACCCTGTGGAAAATCCTTCCACTCCGGAGCACCATTGCCTGCGGCTTTTGTACCTCTGTGGGGGTAGCAATGGGTTTTAACAGAGGTTTGAGGGGTAGTGGTGGAGGAATGGTTGATGAAGCAGGGGTGATGACGGGAGCAGGGATTCTGATGAGGAGCTTGTTAGGTGGAGGCATGGTGAAGGTAGAGGGGATATCGCGCGGATTATGAAGGATAAGGGGTCTGGAAGGTGGAGGTGGAGACGAAGTAGAAGTGGGTAGGGCTTGAAGTGGGCAATGATTTTGAGGTGGGCGATGAGTAATGAGTGGTTTTGAAGGCATTAGTGGTGATACGGTGGAGAAAGATGGGGTTATGTATGGTTGACGGATGATAAGGGGTTTAGAAGGCGTAGGGGTAAATGTGGTAGAGGTGGATGGTAAAGTGGGGGAGTGAGAGAAGATGAGAGGGTGTGAAGGCGTAGTGGAGAGTGTCGGTTGATAGGAGATCGGGGTACGGATGAGAGGGCGTAATGGTAGTGGAAATGGTGAAGGCGATACTGATGCGGGTTGATGAGAGAGAGGTGCTACCCGGGCAAGGCGAGGGGGTTGCATGACGATGGGGTTGGAGGAAGAAAGAATAGAGATACTTTCCTGGTGCCACACCTGCTCTCTCCCGACTTTCGGGAAGGAGGAGATGGGGTTAACCTGATGATTGGGCTGTTGGTGCTCCGGGAATGGATTCTGGATTATGCCCATGTCGGGCTGTTGTTGTGGGGCCTGCTGAGGCTGTTGTTGTTGTTGTGGTTGCTGCTGCTGCTGTTGTTGTAACTGCTGCTGTGGCCTATGAGGAGGTCTCCTAGCCTTAAGAGCGGCGACGTATCATCTCATTTCATCCCAATCTATTTGATGTTCATCATTCATATCGTGGATGTAATCTTTGAAATGGAAGCAGTAATCTACTGTGTGTCCTGGCTGCCTGTGATAGACGCAGTATTTGGAGGTATCAACATTTGGGGGCCACACGGGCCTTTCTCTGGGTAGGGCGAGTTGGTTTGATGCCATGAGGGCATTAAAAATGTCTGCTAAGGTTTCTGGCAATGGTGGATAGTAGGCTCTCTTGGAACCGAGCGGCCTCCTTTGTTGCTGTTGGGGACCATAGTTCCCCGGGGGTGGAACTTGGTTGTACTGAAGCGGTGGTTGTTGTTGCTGAGGTTGTGGTTGTTGTTGCTGGGGTTGACGTAATGGAGGCATATTATCCTGGGGTGGATTATTTTGGGGTGGAGGACGAAGAGGGAAAGGACCTGGTTGGAGGGGAAGTCGGGTCATTTATGGAGGCCTTGGGTTGACCGCATAGTTGGCATTGTTGACCGCACCCACTTGCTCATTTGTCACGACCCCTTCTGTGGCTCCGCCCGGGACACCAGCGCCTGTCTTTCTGACCACTTTGGGCTTCGACGACTCAAACATGTTCATAATGGGGGAGTCTTTTAACTGGGTTTGGATGTATCGGGCCCTTTCATAGAGTTCCTCCATTGTAGTAAGTTTATTCATGGCCAGGACGTGTTTGAACTATGGGGTTGCATTAGACACAATCATCTTCACTTGTTCGGGCTCAGAGAGGGTATCCCTTATTCTTTCCGCCAGAGACCTCCATCTATCAGCATAGCGGACAAAATCTTCATCGGGCTTCATCTTTTCGGCCACTAGGTCGGTAATGGAGAGTGAGGGACCGACCCTATCCCTATATTTCTGCAAGAACCTTCTCTGGACTATTTCAAAATTCTCGGCCTCGCGGGGCTCCAAGGAATAGAACCACTCAAGCTCGGGACCATCCAATGATCTCCGAAAGAGGTATGCCAGGGACCTATGATCGTTTTGCCAATATGAGGATTCATACATGAAATCCTTGAGGTGAATGAAGGGGTTGCCGGTACCATTGTATCTGCGGTACGTGGGCATTTCGGAGGGAGGAAGATGAATGGCGGGAAGGATTGGCAAAGCAACCTCCGGGGTGGCTTTCACGTCCACCATCCTTCTCAGATTTTGAAACTGCTCGTCCATGCGATTGAACCTATTGAAGGTGAAGGTGGCACTTGCCACTGGGGGAGAAACTGTCTCCCGGAGACTTGAGGGGGGAGCCCGGAATGAGAGGGAGCTGTCGGACCGCCGACAGTTGGCCCTGGCTGAAGCGGTGTGTGGAGAACAACGGGAGTTTGAGATTGTGACGGGAACTGGAATGAGGGTGGTTGTTGGCTCGCTTGTCCTTGAAGCTAGGGAGACTGGATGGCTTGCGCCAATGAAGGAGATGGAATGGCCTGCACGGACTCTTGGAGAGGTGCGATGGCCGGAGTTGATTCCTGGGGCGTGGGGGAAACAGATTTCCCCTTCAGAATGGCCTGGAAGGCCCGGAGCTGTTCAGAGGTAAGCTTCGTGTTGGTGAGGACGCCCAGTAAGGAAGAGATATCCTGTGGTGGGGACGTGTCCCCGGCAATAACCTGCACCTCATGCGAGAGCTCATGAGAAGGACCCGAGTCCATAGCATAGACTCGCGGGTCGGCTGACAAACCACGACTAGGGTGGTTTTCCTCAAAAGACTCGTGAGCCATGCTCACAGTTTTCCCAGAACGTAAAAACATACACTAGCAAGCAGGTAGCACAGATTATCAAACAAGTGGATGCTTTTACGCCTTTTTTGTGTTTTGATTTTGATGATTTTTTTTTGTGTTTTTAGCGAGATCCGAAGTTCACACAAAATGGGGACCCTAGTTTATTTTTGTTTCACTGCCGTGTCAGCTAGGGTCTCTCGTCTCACCACGAATGAAATGACTAACTTCGGGGAACTTCAATGGTACAACCAGCCCAGTGAACGAAGAGGAGATTCTTCGATGTCGGGGACTTACGGAGGTCCCAGTGGAGGAGATTCTAGTCCGTTGAGAGGAATTCTCAAACGGAGAGTCCTTCCTTCACCGGGAAAGGGTGATCCTAAAAAAAAATGAAAAAAGGATATAAAAGAGGGATGGATGCATGCAATGAAATGCTGACAGAGATATGGAGTGGGAAAACAATAGAAATAACAGACATATAATAAACAAACAACCAATCAAAACTGACGGTGCTGCCGTGAGCACAACGGGGGCGTGCGCGGGCGCCAAGGTGGAGAGGCATGGATAGTGCCGAACTTGCAAGGGTAGCCGAAGGGAAGCAATAGAGGTCCCACCGTGATCGCCAATCTGTGAGCGACGTCACGCGGTTCGGGGTGTGAAGAGGACGCGGAGTGCGCGGGCTCCTTCTTTTTGTTTGCTGCAACACAGAAATAAGAGAAAAGAGAAGGTGCCACCACGGGAGATTGCTCCGGCGGGGCGAGCATGACAAATGTGATATAGCAAGATATGGGGTTAAACGGCCATAGCGGGAAGTGACTCGCCGCGACCTCGGGGGACGGGAATGGTGCAGAAATTAAATAGCAGGAATTGAAACGGCCATTGGGGAAGTGACTCGCCGCGGCCTCGAGAATATGAGCAGATAAGAAGATAGCAGAATATAAAGAGAATATAAAGAGCGGGAATTTAAATGGCCATTGGGGAAGTGACTCACCGCGGCCTCGAGAATATGAATAGATAATAATATGACATGATATAAAGAGAATTTAAACGGCCATTGGGGAAGTGACTCGCCGCGGCCTCGAGAACATGAATAGATAAGAATATAACATATAAAAACGGGAATTTAAACGGCCATTGGGGAAGTGACTCGCCGCGGCCTCGAGCATATGAGTAGAATATAACAGAATATAAAGAGAATATAAGAACGGAAATTTAAACGGCCATTGGGGAAGTGACTCGCCGCGGCCTCGAGAACAAGATGTGATCGCCAGGGGCCGAAAGATCCCAAAATGAAGAAAGTGATCGTGCCTACCTCAAGAGCGGGAGATGGTGGGTTGCTTCTTCCTCCCCCTTCGGCCAGCTGACGGAGAGGGCTTTCCTTGGGTACCCTTGCAAAACAACGACAAACAAGTAACGAGTGGATTAGAAAGATGAAGGTGTAGTATTCAAATCCTTGCGATAAAAAAAAACAATGAAATGATGGTAAGACACACACCTGGTTGGTGTTGTCTTTTAAACCCCTCTCGGACTCGAGTAGGAGGAAAATGAGATGATGGATGCAAGAAGTATATAAGAAGAGGCGCCCTTATGAAGGGGGATAGATGATGCGAGATGATGAATACAAAAGAACTAGAAGAAAAGGAAATGATTGGCTTATTGGATGTGCCGATGGTGAAATCCGGCGGAGCTCCGGCAGCGTAGGGATGGCGTGGAAGCGCGGTGGATGAAGACGACCCTCCTCTCGCGAGCGTGGGCACCCGAGAAGCTGGCAGAACCTCCACCTACAAAAAACCCCACGGGTTAGAAAATGACTCCGGTAGCCTCTGGGCTCCGGCAGCCTATCGGATCTCTTCGAAGCTCCTCCAGAACTGAGGGGGTGGGCCTCTATTTATAGGGCTCCGGAGGGTGGAGGCGTCCAGGACCCTGGACACCTCCACCTGGGCCGAACTAATATTTTATTCTATTTTTATTAATTTTTTCGGAATATTTTTGTGGAGGCGTCCAGGGCCCCGGGCGCCCCTAACAGGTCCACCGAACACCACCGACGGTCGCACGCGGTTTGACACAACGCGTGGTTTTGTGAGCGGCGCCTCGTGATTTTGAAATGGGCTCGTCCAGAGGACTGGACGTCTCCATAATTTGGATTTTTTCACACACGACAAACCGTCGTTCGGTGGGCGGCGCCCGTGAGGAAGTTGATGGAGGCGTCCAGGGGCCTGGACGCCTCCATTAATATATTATTTTTATTTTTGTTTTGTCTTTTTATGCCAAAGTTGGCATTATATTTTTTTTATTTTTGTTTTTATGGCGGCGTCCAGGGGCCTGGACGCCTCCATTAATATATCATTTTTTTATTTTGTTTTGTCTTTTTATGCCAACTGGCATACATATATATATATTTTATATTTGTTTTTATGGAGGCGTCCAGGGGCCTGGACGCCTCCATTATTATATTATTTTTTATTTGTGTTTTGGGTTTTGAAAAATAAAAATAAAATAAATTAAGAGAATGGAGGCGTCCATGGGCCTGGACGCCCCCATCAAGACCCACCCGGGTCCTCGGACAAGCGTTGGCGGCCGCCCGGCAGACACCCTTCTTGGATCCGGAACCTCCTGATGCGTCTGACTGGTGTTGATGCCGTCCGAATGCCGTGACGAGACGATTCCGGATACCGAAAAGGGCGGAAGAAGACTCAAGAAAAAAGAAGCACTTGAGCGATTCAAAATGCGTAAGCCGTTGCGGGGCGTTGTATAGTAATATGAGACTTTCTCGGGAGACGTCAGGAATGGCGTGTCTATAGGAGGGTGTAGCACCCCTTATAAAAATGAAAATGAAAATAATAATAATAATATATAGACTTTTTCTCCCCCCAAAAAAATTATATAAACAAAGGATATAGCGCCCAATTGCGTGGGCGCTATTTCCATAAATAGAATCCCTTCGAAGGGTGCCATTTTTCCTGAGGGACAGGCTGTCCGACATCTTCTAGAAAAGTTGGAACACTAATAGGTTATGTTGCTGGCAATGTGTCCTTGCCCACAAATGATTGAAGCACTAGCTGGCAAGGCACTATCCTCTGACAAGACAATAAGGTTGTAGGGTCTTGCTCCCCTCTTTCAACTGGCGAGGCACTATCCCCTGACCATGGACATCAATGATCTAGGATCCTGTTCCCCAACCGGACCCGCAAGGCAATGAACCAATGCTTCGCGTTGGCAACTAGATTTCTTATAACTATTTCCCTCCATAGACAGATAGAGGCTACTACCGTTATTTCATTAATGTAGAGGGGAATATCTCCCTTCTTTACCTTGGAAGACGTGAAGGAGCATCTTCTTCCCGCAGTCTATGTCCTGCTGCCATCCTCTTGAAGCTGTGCAGTCTATACCTCGTTAGTCACGTCAAAGGTAGGTGTTCTCAAGATCTAGCCTAACTAGTAGTTAAAATAGGGTAACATGCATGCTAGTTTAACCTTCCATGTCTGCAGTATAACATGATCCATTGAAAATGGCATAACCGGATCTGTTGAAAATGGCGCCCAAGGGGCTGCCTCAATTTCTTGAAGGGCGCCCATGACCTTGGCACCATTTCATGAAATGGCCACTTTGCAGATAGTCATCATTTTTAAATTGATCCATGTTTAAAAATCAATATCTATGAAATTAAACCTATTTATGCATGAGCATGATCTCGTAATCCTGCTATTTTTCTCTGTCTATCCATGTCTCTACTTCCTGATTCAGTGAACATTTTATAAATCACGAACAATGATGTTACTACATGTTCAGTAATTAGTAGTCATCATGTTCAGAAATTAATATCTATAGAACCCAATCATAAAACTCCTGCATGAGCATTACTTTGGAATCCCGAGATTTTTCTCTATCTAAATAACATGATTTATTAAACCTTGGAATTATTAAGGCTTCATTTTATATTGAGTTCCTGTAGAAGAATTAAGAGGCATTTAATCAGTCACTTGACCTGCATAGTGAAAATCAATATGCATTGATGCAGAAATATGAGATTGAAGTTCAGATCATAATAGATATAATGTGCTGAAGATTCTGTAATTAAGAATATGAAATCATCATTAACTCTGATCTAATATCAACCCTATATGCAGACCAACACAAGGTAACATAGACCTTGATATGCATGATACACTACTAACATAGACCCTATATGAAGACCAACACAAGGTAACATAGACCTTGATATGTATGATACACTACTAACATAGACCCTATATGCAGACCAACTCAAGGTAGCACAGACTAGCATCGACCTTATATGCAGACCAACTCAAGGTAGCACAAACTAGCATCGACCTTATATACAGTCCAACTCAAGGTAGCACAGACTAGCATCGACCCTATATGCAGACCAACTCAAGGTAGCACAGACTAGCATCGACCTTATATGTAGACCAACTCAAGGTAGCACAGACTAGCATCGACCCTATATGCAAACCAACTCAAGGTAGCACAGACTAACATCGACCCTATATACAGACCAACTCAAGGTAGCACATACTAGCATCGACCCTATATGCAGACCAACTCAAGGTAGCACAGACTAACATCGACCCTATATGCAGACCAACTCAAGGTAACACAAGCTAACACAGACCTAATGCAAGGTAACACAGACCTTGATATACATGAAACATTGACTAATACAGATCTTGATATACATGAAAACATTGACTAACACAGACCTAATGCAAGATAATATAGACCTTGATATACATACACAGACCTAATGCAAGGTAACACAAACCTTGATATACATGAAAACATTGATTAATATAGACCTAATACAAGGTAACACAGACTAACACAGACCTAATGCAAGGTAACACAAAGCTTGATATACATGAAAACATTGACTAACACAGACCTTGATATACATGAAAATATTGACTAACACAGACCTAATGCAAGGTAACACAGACCTTGACATACATACACAGACCTTATGCAAGGTAACACAGACTAACACAGACCTAATGCATGGTAATACAGACCTTGATATACATGAAAACATTGACTAACACAGACCTAATGCAAGGTAACATAGACTAACACAGACCTAATGCAAGGTAACACAGACCCTGATATATATGAAAACATTGACTAACACAGACCTAATGCAAGGTAACACAGACTAACACAGACCTAATATAAGGTAACATAGACCTTGATATACATGATACTCTCCTATGTGTCATGCATTTTAAGTAGGTTAGTCATAATTCATCATTTACATGTGATATGTCCTTGAATTCCATTCAGGAAAATCTACCTTATGTTCTTACAAGGCATAAATTTCTTGAAATTCTATATTGACTATATAATGAGAGTAGATGTCGAACAATACATGACCCAATGCTGTGCATATAGGGCCCGGTCTGGTCCTGGGAGGAGCACCCGGAGGTACTTGTGCCCGCGGGAGTTTATTGACCATGGTGTTTAAGCATTGCACCGGAGTACTTGCTTGCTAGAGTTTAGACATCACACTCACTCTCTCGTGACATGCTCGATTTGACTTGCTTGGCCCGAAAAAGGGCAATTACTTACTTGAATGAAATGAATGAAATAGCCAATTCCATTACACTACTTGTTATTACATGTGCTTGATATTACTTACTTGAATGTTGATTATTACTCTCGTGAAAAAACTTTTGAAATTACGTGCTAGTATCTTAATGATACATTTTGTTGATACCTTGAATTCATGCGATACTCTTTATACGACTCTTTATATCTTGCTGACTCCAACATGCATCACTATGCCTGCATCGAACACGTAATTGACTTAAAGATTGTTGGAACTTGAGATATAAATCCTACTGAGCGATTCGATCATCTAGTTCTTTCTAACATTTTCAGGTAACTCGGATAGCGACAATCATATGAATGGGGATGAGATCGAGTGAAGAGTGCTAGAGTCACCGATCATCTACTGCCAGCTAGTCGTGTCCTTTGATTTTCTTGAGTCCCTCCTTGTATTTCCAGTTGTATCAGTCTAGTTGATTGAAGCTTGTTAAGGCTTGTAGCCTAGCATTTAGATTTGAATAAGGAATGTCATGAATTAGAATTATCACCATTTGGTTATTTGGATAATTGTCATCTCGGACATTTGGTATCATTTTGGAAATTAAAGCTTAGTTATGATTTAGATAATTTGCGCACTTTGTCTTTTGTCAATTTTTTTTTTTACTGCTCTGATTGAATGGTTCTCTATAAGCTGGCCATGACCCGGGTATCTTCCGCGCTCGGGGCGTGACATGAACTATGAGATGCCTTAGAAGTAAAATATAGACTTGATGATACCAAAATCAAACGTTTTAAGACCTCAGGCTTCAACAAATTTAAGTTTGTGGATAATAAGCCCATGAATGATCAAATAGATGAATTTAAGGGAATTGTCCACAAACTAAGAGCCATAGGATCCAAACTAGATGAATCAATCCAAGTAGTTTGTGAGTTAGATAAATTACCCCCTTCTTGGTCTGATTTTACCAAAACTCTTTGCTATACTAAAGGTAACATCACTCTAAGACAAGTATTTGGTGCAATAAGAGTAGAAGAACAACATAGAATTAGAGAGGCCTCCACTCAAAATTATAAACTCAAAGCCAACATGGTTGAAAGCAAGCCCTTTAAATCCCATAAGAAGTCATTTCCTCCTAAGCGCAACCACTTTAAGAAAAATCACCGATCATTCCATCACAAAAAATCCCAAAAACTAAATCCTCAGAAGAAGCAAAATGAGAATAATGGGGAGCATTGCTGCTATGTGTGCGGACAGACGAACCATCTTACTGCCTGAAAGATAAAAAGGAATGGTCCTCCTCTAATCGGCCCTCAAGTTAAGATGGTGATTGCAGGTGCAAGTGCATCTAAGCCAGCATTTAGGTAAGTTCTCTTAACCCCTTAAGTGAACTTGACCAATTTGCCTATTGATTGGTAGATTGACATCGGAGCCAACATTCATGCGTATGGTGATCGCTCTTGATTTTTCATTTATTAGGACTCATGTGCAGGAGCTGTGATAATGGGAAATAGCGCTGAGACGCAAGTTCTAGGGGTTGGAAGAAGAAATCTGAAGTTGACCTCAAGCAAACTTTGACCCTTCACGGCGTCCATCATGTTCTTGATATAAGGTAAAACCTTATTAGTGGGTCTCTTCTTGTAACGTCTGGGAATTTTCTAGGAAATATTTGGATTAAATACAATTATTTAGCTTAATGGGCTACTTAAAGGAATTAAGGATTCGTTAAATCAATGTAAGTGCCCTAAATTAACCAAAAGGGTTTAGCCCACTTAAATTAGGCCCACAAACCAATTTCCAAGGCCTTTAGGCCCAAGCCCACTTCTAGAGACGTAATTAGGGTAATTTACGGAATTAAATTGGATAAATAGGCTGTGACGACCCGGACTCCGGATACCGGATATACCCGATAGGGCTACCGAGTAGACCCTGATAGTTTGGTGCGATAGATAAACACAGATCCAGAGGGGGGGTGAATGGATCTTCTAAAGAGTTTTGACCAATTTAAAATTCGTATGAAATGATAAGCAGAAGATCAGTGGACAATTGCTCAAAACATAAAAGATGCAAACCCAATTAAACTCTAGGACATGAATAATCAATCAGATCACGGTCCTAGCATGCATCTAGCAGAAGCAAGCAATCAAACAAACCACTGCACAAGGGATTTTTTAGGTGGTTCGGTCCATAGACCTACGTCCACCCCTCACTCCCAACCTGAGTGAGGCTTCCACTAGCAATCAGCTAGAAAGCAGACTCAGTCTGCAAACAAGTTGCTGCCACACAGCTTGACTAGGGGAACATCCTCTCCTCTTCCTCCCAATCGGAGGGAACCACTAGTGACACACAGTCACTAGCAAACCAGAGACCGAGGTCTCTCTTCCTCCACCTAGGAGGGAACCCACAAGCGACACCCAGCCGCTTGCAACTGGAGGACCAATCCTCCCTTCCTCCAAACCGGAGGGGAACCTAGAGACCCAAGTCTCTCTTCCTCTGAAACCCAGAGGGAAACCGCTAGTAACACCAGTCACTAATGGGCTACTTAAAGGAATTAAGGATTCGTTAAATCAATGTAAGTGCCCTAAATTAACCAAAAGGGTTTAGCCCACTTAAATTAGGCCCACAAACCAATTTCCAAGGCCTTTAGGCACAAGCCCACTTCTAGAGACGTAATTAGGGTAATTTACGGAATTAAATTGGATAAATAGGCTGTGACGACCCGGACTCCGGACACCGGATATACCCGATAGGGCTACCGAGTAGACCCTGATAGTTTGGTGCGATAGATAAACACAGATCCAGAGGGGGGGTGAATGGATCTTCTAAAGAGTTTTGACCAATTTAAAATTCGTATGAAATGATAAGCACAAGATCAGTGGACAATTGCTCAAACATAAAAGATGCAAACCTAATTAAACTCTAGGACATGAATAATCAATCAGATCACGGTCCTAGCATGCATCTAGCAGAAGCAAGCAATCAAACAAACCACTACACAAGGAATTTTTTAGGTGGTTCGGTCCACAGACCTACGTCCACCCCTCACTCCCAACCGGAGTGAGGCTTCCACTAGTAATCAGCTAGAAAGCAGACTCAGTCTGCAAACAAGTTGCTGTCACACAGCTTGACCAGGGGAACAGCCTCCCCTCTTCCTCCCAACCGGAGGGAACCACTAGTGACACACAGTCACTAGCAAACCAGAGACCGAGGTCTCTCTTCCGCCACCCAGGAGGGAACCCACAAGCGACACCTAGCCACTTGCAACTGGAGGACCAATCCTCCCTTCCTCCAAACCGGAGGGGAACCCAGAGACCCAAGTCTCTCTTCCTCTGAAACCCAGAGGGAAACCGCTAGTAACACCAGTCACTAGCAACCCGGAGACTCCAAGTCTCCCTTCTCTTGATACCACAGGAGGACCACCGACCTCACTAGAGAATCGGAAGAAACACAATGGAAATGTAAACAAAGACAAGAAAGGAAAAATACAGCAATCAGAAAGCTGGAAATGTAGACCACAAAGATGTAGCTCGCCAAGGAGCAATCTGGCATGGATTTGATCCAAATGCCAGAAGAACGAAATCTTCTTCTTCTCTTCCTCTTTGACTCTCTGCCTCTCTCTTCCTGCAAGCTCTATTTTCTCTTTTTCTTCTTAAGCTGGATCTCTTGATCTCTCTTCTGCTCTCTGGCTCACTCTTCTTCTTTCTTCTTCTTCTGCTCACTGCCTCTCTGCAGTTCTTTCCTTCTATCTCGATCACTCTCTTTCTCTATCTGCTTCTCTTTTTTCACGACCAGCCTTCTTCTTCTCTTGATCACTCTTCTCCAGATGGAGGAGGCTTCGTATTTATAGCAGCATCAATTAGGGCGTTGTCCTCGGATCACGTGCCAGGTGCCAACCTCGGATCATGTGCCCTTCATAGGCTTCACGAACAGTACCTATCACACAGTCATAAGAAAATAATCAGGATGATGTACAGACTTGCTGGGTAACTGAAGACCACCGTGTACAGACTTAGTGTGAAGGATAGAATGTATAGACTTAGAAATAAGGAGTGTACAGACTTTAGCTTGAAGAACGTTCAGCCTTTGAGTGCTGAAGAGTGTACAGACTTGCTGAAGAGTGTTCAGCCTTTGAGTGCTGAAGTGTGTACATACTTGCTGAAGAGTGTTCAGCCTTTGAGTGCTGAAGTGTGTACAGACTTGTTTGATCAATTAAAGTGTGCACATATGAGAAAGTATGTACAACAAGAATGAATGTACACACATTACATTCACGAGTGTACATACTTTAACTGCATGAGATGCAGGCAACCAGTGTGTAGACTTGAAGTGTGAATGTTTATAAGAAGCCAATGTACAGACTTGCTGACTTGAAAACGAGTGAATAGACTTGAACTGCTAGCCAACGAGTGTATAGACTTGAAATAGCTAGCCAACGAGTGTATAGACTTGAAAGCTTGAAAAGGATTGTACAGACTTCATCTTGAAGAGAGATCCACAAACAGAATGAAAGTATGCACATTGAATGCATGAGATGCTTAGACAAGCTGTCACCGAATGTACAGACTTTGTCTTACTGTTTATGCATGAGTCTGTCAACGAATGTACAGACTTTCTATGCTGAATGCACAAGATGCTAAGAGACGCTGTATAGACTTGACAATGCATGGACTAGCACATAGACGCAGCAAGACTCTGTGAGCGCCAAGCCGGTGTACAGACTTTGCGAGCGCCAAATCAATGTACAGACTTGCGAGCGCCAGGACCATGTACAGACTTAGTGTAAGCGGGATGTGCAGACTTGCTATGAAGATACCAAAATGTACAGACTTTGAAATCAAGGTATGCACAGCGATGTATAGAGTTTGAAACACGATGCAATGTGTAGACTTTGATAAATGAATGTATAGACTTGATAAAGCTTCAAAGCATAAGACACTTGGCCAATGTATATACTTGGAAAGCTTGAAGGCCAATGTACAGACTTGGAAAGCTTGAACCAATGTACAGACTTGGAAAGCTTGAACCAATGTACAGACTTGGAAAGCTTGAAGGTCAATGTACAGACTTGGAAAGCTTGAGGGCCAATGTACAGACTTGGAAAGCCTGAACCAATGTGCAGACTTGAAACAAGTGAACACGACGATGTGTAGACTTGGCCAATGTACAGACTTGAAGCAAGGGGATGATGTGCAGACTTAGTGTGTGCTGTGAGCAATGTATAGACTTGAACCCGTGCATGCTAGAAGCAATGTATAGACTTGCAAGAGTGAGACGCTGAATGAGACGGTCGGATGTATAGACTTGGCCTATACAGACCTGCAGCGTGCAATGCATGCGATGTATAGACTTTGCCTTAGAGACGAATGTATAGACTTCACTGAAGAATGTTCAGATTAGCTGCAACAAAGTGTAAACAGTACAATGTATGGACTTGAGTGTGTCCAGACAATGTATGGACTTTAGACATAATGCATGAGAGACATGTTGGCAAGTGTATAGACTTCATTCAACAAGTTCAGGCAGGCTATCTACGGATGTACAGACTATGCTGAAAGGGTATAGCAGCATCACCCATTGTACAGACTAACATCAAACAATCCAGATAAAATGCAATTATGAAATGCATCAACAATTATGAAATGCACCAATACACATAACACACAGCCTCAGCCTATTCGTTGGTTATGTAATTCAGATAAGATGTTCAATGAAACATTCATATGCAACACAAACAGATTTATATGCAGGCACAAACAGTATGCAGACTAAAACAGATGATGACTATGCAGATTCAAACAGATTTATATGCAGACTCAAACAGTATACAGACTAAAATAGATGATGACTTATAGTGTTTGCTATCATCAAAACCATAGGGACACAACAATCTCCCCCTTTTTGATGATGGCAACACTATGAACACTATGAGTCAATTTATTCTCCCCCTTTGACTTCAGCAAAAAGACATTAGATTGAGAGGGAAGTATAAGAATGCATAAGATGATGGAATTAAAGACTCCCCCTTTGACTAAGCCATGAAATTTATTCTCCCCCATTTTTAACAACAGTAATGAAAGGGACATTAATGATGCTGACTATATCTCCCCCTTTATGAATGACACTCAGCCTGACAGGAAAGCTCCCCCTGATTAGATGGAGACTTATGAGTGTAGATGAGAAGGAGACACAGATAGTCAGATGAACCACAGGGACAGCAAAGATTCTCCCCCTTAGATGGACAGTGATTGGAATGAAGCACAGAACATAAAGAAATCAACAATGAATCTATTTCAGAATGGAGTGCAATGAAAGGAAGTAAGCATTCAGAATGAATGAGAAAGGTTTTCAATGGGATATCAATTTCATAAATCTGAAGATGTAACAACTTTAGAGACTTCCATTATGAAGACTTATGAATGAAACTTAACAAGTCAAGCTTGGTTTAAAAGTGATGCAAACTCAGTTTTTCAATAAAAATTATACTCACATCTGAATACAGATTTTAATAGAAATGAACCAAGCATACATAACACTACTTCAATTAACCTCCCAGCATCTTAATCAATTGATTTCAATGACTTCTTTTAGGAAAAATCATACATCAGTATTGAGGTTAAACAAAAGATCATTTCAGAGATAAACAGTTAATGGGTTTAGCTGAAAAAAAATTATTTCACTTCATTTAGAGAACAGTCAGGGATGGTTCATGCCTTTTGTCGTAAAGGTAGACACTGCTTAGACGCCAGTACCCCTAGCTTACTCAGCAGAAACTCCCATTCTGTTTCAGACATGATATCATTTTTTTTAAAATAAAAATTCTGAACAGAGTTGATCAAGAAGCCTCATGACTTAGGGCCCATTATCTTTGACAAGGATCCTAGTTTCTCAGTGCATTTGATCATTGCTCTGCAATTCATTTAGCATAATTTTTTTTATTTAAACAGTTACCCAAGGTGTTGAAGAAAGACTTGTTTAAAAACAATACAGATTCCATGCATTTCAACTAATTGGGTCATGCTC
Source organism: Amorphophallus konjac (assembly GCA_022559845.1). NCBI lineage: Eukaryota > Viridiplantae > Streptophyta > Magnoliopsida > Alismatales > Araceae > Amorphophallus > Amorphophallus konjac. Next base: position 175,643,526 of record CM040128.1, on the reverse strand, counting down.
TCAATATGACAGATTTTAGAAGGCCTTTCAAAGTATGACGTGAAGTGCATGGTTAAGGTTTATTAAGTCTGATTCAGATATTTTCAAGAAATTCATCTTCAAACTTGCAGAATGCATTAAATCTAAACCAATTCAAGTCCTTTTAGACGTTCATAATTCCACATAATGCGAGATTTCTTTATTGATAGCAAAATCAGATTTATGATCATGATATATAGATTGCAATCTTCTCATTTGATTATTGAGCTGAGATTTCTTTTGACAGGATAAAAGAGACAGCATGGAGACATCAATTTGAAATCCTCAATGCAAACTTGACTGAGAGACTGACTAGAAGGAGAGACAGAATGAAATGGAAAACTGACAATCCTATGGATGCTCCCCCTGAGTACATACATGCAACCCTTTTTTTTTATTTTTCAATATGTGTTTCATGCAAGGTAACAGGAGGTCAGGCATGTTTCAAGATCTTCAAGGTTTAATATGCAATGAATTTTGACAAAAGAGTATGCATCTGACAACCTGCATGCAATGCATTAACTCCTCCTGACAATATGCATTCAGACAAACTTTTTGGCATTTTCAATGAAATTAAATGCAATGCAATTAACTACATGTATGCAAAGACATGCAGAGACTCATGTTTATTCAGACTGCCCTACTAAACAATATGACCAATGGTACTTGGTGGAGCACTTGGTCTAAAAGACCACCTCTCACATAGTAAGAACCTCCAGATAGATTTCCCTGCCTTTTGGTAGCTTACCATTTAATATACCATAGTGGTCATGAATGACAGTGTAATATTGACAATCCTACTTGCATCAGATTTTCAATGACTGTATGTCTAATGTATGTATATGCAATTCACATATATGCACACACAGCTCAAAGTGCAAACAAGTAATTCCATGAAGCTTAATGCAAGTGTCAAACAAATAAAGGAGCATGTATGCATGAATCATGATATGCAAAAAAAAAATGACAATTATGCATGGACAGTTCATACCAGATATGCAGTTATCCAAGATTCACAATTTCAGATATTCAATTTAAGATAAATTTTCAGAACTGACCTGAGTAGTGCAATCCTAGGGGTTTCATTCTTGAATGCCTTGGTTTATTTACCCCTCTTTGTTCATTCCAAGGCACACCTGTAAAATATTGATCATTTTGATCCTGCAGGGACCCAAGCAGCTTTGGGCCATGCCTTACCCCTAACAGGTGTTCTAAACAATTTCATAGCAACATTATCATCAAATTTCAACAGTGAACAGTCATCCATAGAATGTCCAAATTTTCCACAGTATCTACATGAAATGGCTGGTTTTTGGTTCTTATGATGCATATTAACAGCAGGATGATGTTTATAAACATGTTCATAAGATTTTCTATTGTATGCATGAACAGTTTGATGCTTGTTCTTACTCAGCCAACATTCAGCAGATCTATGGCCTAGCTTCCCACAGTTATAACATGAAATTTTCACAAATGGTTTTGCAGGGAATTTGACAAAATGGGGGTTAACAGAATTCTTTTGAACATACCAACAGTCCTTGACTGTATGCCCATTTTTCCCACATTCGAAGCATCTGATTTGCTTACTTTTAAAACCATTTTTACTCCAAGTGGATCTAAACCAGCACTCAGCAGCCCTGTGCCCAGGCTTATTGCAGTTGAAGCACACAATGTGCTGATTAGAATTGTGTTTAGATCCATATGAACCATGAAAATGAATGGAAGACCTGGCATGCAGTTTATTATCTTATTTCATGATAAAACATTCACTCATGAGATGACCATGCTTCCCACAATAATAACATGAAGCATCAGGCTTCCTAGCAGCATGGTTTCTATCAAAAGAATTTCTAGAATGTGATGTTTCACTACCATGCTCATCTTTTAGCATTAATCTGCAATCTTCCATTATGTGACCTACTTTCCCACAATAATAGCACGACCCCTTTTTAGTATGAGTGTTTGAGAGGTCATGTGAATTGTGTGCAGCAGTCTTTGTACCAACTGGAGTAGTTTTGTCCTTTTTCTGTAGGTTTTCATCCTTTTTTAATTTTTGAGTTTATCCTACAGTTTTGGGACTGACAGTGGGTTTTTGTGCAGTAAATTAAAAAACAGAAGAACCAGCAGTTGTGTTTTGATCAGAAACTTTTACAAACACAGTTGAAGTTTTATTGCTATTGATCCTTTTGTTTGTTGAACTGTAACCCAGCCCCTCTCTCTGAGAGTTATCACTCTTTCCCAGAAGCTTATTCAGATTGTCCTTTCCCTTGACAAATTTTGACAAGGAGTTTTTCAAATCTTGAATTTCAGAATTTAAGTCACAAATATTAGCTTCATATTTGGACAGATCTGTTTTACAGGAAATGACTTGTTGATGCAAGGCATCATTCAGACTTTTGAGTTTTTCAACTTCCTATTTTAATTTTATTTCATTGTCAGCTTCAGATAGGGACTTATAAAGATCATCAACTTCTTGTTGAAGGGATGTGATTGTTAACTCATATTTAGCTATCTTTTGTTCACAGCAAGTGACATTCCCACTCAACATTAGGTTGATGTTTTTCAGATTTGTAATTTCATGTTCAGCATTCAGCAACTCACTAGAGCTCACCAAGCTTACACTCTTTCCTTTTTCTAAAGTGATTAGCCTCTCAGACATTGCTGAGTTTAGGTGATTCAGCTTATTAATTTCCTCTTTCAGTTTATTGTTCTGCTCTAGGAGTTCATCATCAAGCACCCATTCATCTGAAGAACACTTACATTTATAAAACTTTTATTGTTGTTTTTCAGATTGAAGTTTGTCAAGATTTTTCTGAATCTCTGAATTTGTTACTCTATCAGCCTCTAATTTTTCAGAAATCAATCTATTTTCTTTTTCAAGATTTATTGATTTGTGTTCAAATTCCTTGAGCTGATTTTTGAGTATTACATTTTCAGACTTCATGTTTTCCAATTCAGAGTTGACAAGCTCTAAGTTTCTCACCTGTTCTTCATTTTGAACAACATCATTGTTATGAGCCTGATCATCATCAGTTGAGCTGAGTCTTTCCTTTAGTTCAGCAATTTCACAAACAAGCTCTTGATTCTCCTTTTTGTGTAATCCAATTTGTTTCATAAGAGTTTATTTTTCAGATTTCAAATGATCTAAGCCTGAACTAATAGAATCAAAATCTGTTAACTATCTTCTAAATATGTCATTTTCAATTTTCAAAATTTCAGGGTTTTCACCTCGAGATTTAGCATCCTCATGATTCTTTAGCTTCTTTATCAGTTTTTTATTCTTCTTCTTTAGTCTTTCATAGGATTCTAACAGATTGGCATAGGCATCTTCCCAGTCGTCTAAAGTGTAACTAGAGAAAGGATTGGTTACCTCTTCAGCATCTTCAGATTCATCTTGATCACTGCCATGGTTGCTCTTATCAGCCATCAGGTAGCTGTCCTCATTTCTCCTCTGAGCTAGCTTCAGCTTATCCAGAATGTCCTTAGCGGAACTGCAGTCATAAAAACAAGAATGTAGAGCCTTGTCAGTAGCTTCTTTCATTAATTTCAAAACTTTCTGATTCTCTCCATTTCTTGATCTGTGACTGTTAGTCCATTTGGACTCTTTCTTTGGCAGTCTGTGAGGACCATGTGAGATTAACTTCCACAGATCTGGATCCATCAAATTCACATAGTTATGTAGACTGCTAACCTATGAGTTAAAATTAGAGCCATCGAAAACCGGTGGAGAACCCATTGATTAAATCGGCAAGCAGATTAATGCTGCAGAGAGTAAATTCAGAAATGTACCAAAGACAACAGGATCCTCTGCAGATCGTTGGATCTGATCAGTCAGAGAACCGGTCTGATACCAATTGATAGTTTGGTGCGATAGATAAACACAGATCCAGAGGGGGGGTGAATGGATCTTCTAAAGAGTTTTGACCAATTTAAAATTCGTATGAAATGATAAGCACAAGATCAGTGGACAATTGCTCAAACATAAAAGATGCAAACCCAATTAAACTCTAGGACATGAATAATCAATCAGATCACGGTTCTAGCATGCATCTAGCGGAAGCAAGCAATCAAACAAACCACTGCACAAGGGATTTTTTAGGTGGTTCGGTCCACAGACCTACGTCCACCCCTCACTCCCAACCGGAGTGAGGCTTCCACTAGCAATCAGCTAGAAAGCAGACTCAGTCTGCAAACAAGTTGCTGCCACACAGCTTGACCAGGGGAACAGCCTCCCCTCTTCCTCCCAACCGGAGGGAACCACTAGTGACACACAGTCACTAGCAAACCAGAGACCGATGTCTCTCTTCCTCCACCCAGGAGGGAACCCACAAGCGACACCCAGCCGCTTGCAACTGAAGGACCAATCCTCCCTTCCTCCAAATCGGAGGGGAACCCAGAGACCCAAGTCTCTCTTCCTCTGAAACCCAGAGGGAAACCGCTAGTAACACCAGTCACTAGCAACCTGGAGACTCCAAGTCTTCCTTCTCCTGATACCATAGGAGGACCACCGACCTCACTAGAGAATCGGAAGAAACACAATGGAAATGTAAACAAAGACAAGAAAGGAAAAATACAGCAATCAGAAAGCTGGAAATGTAGACCACAAAGATGTAGCTCGCCAAGGAGCAATCTGGCATGGATTTGATCCAAATGCCAGAAGAACGAAATCTTCTTCTTCTCTTCCTCTTTGACTCTCTGCCTCTCTCTTCCTGCAAGCTCTCTTTTCTCTTTTTCTTCTTAAGCTGGATCTCTCGATCTCTCTTCTGCTCTCTGGCTCACTCTTCTTCTTTCTTCTTTCTTCTTCTTCTGCTCATAGAATGGGCCGCTAGGGTACTATAGCAGTCAAGGATTAGGCCGCTAAACCCAGTCAACCCTGAATCGACCTATTCGGTCAAACCACCAAAGCGGTCTAACATAGATCCGCCACACGGACTAGGCGGTCTAAGAAACAACCGCAACACTAATCGCCCTAAAACATTGACCTAAGTCAACGACTTGTAGCGGCCTAAGAAAGGGGCGCCACAACGAAGAGGTGGATGAAGGTTGGGCCGCCAAGGCCAACTGACTTAAATTCTTGACTAGGTCTAAAACCATGGTAGCATGAATACCGAAGCAGACCACAAGCCATCGAGACCATCCCCTCAAACAGAAATTCAAGGGAGGCCACTCACATGCGGGGGAACCCCACCGCACTCACACCGATACACGGTGACTCGATCGAGCGTAACATAGAGCCCGGAACACACATACCTATGAGCACATTAATCGAGGTAACATGTCACCTCCTGACACCCCAGAAACACAGACACGGAACCCACAGGGTGTCCGGGACACTCGCGAGGCCATAGGTCAGTCATTGGGTCTCAACCGGACCGATCGGGACTCAAAATGGTCAAGAATACAAAATTTCGGTCGACCTGGCCCCTGGGGTCGGTCGACCTGACAGGGTTAGTCGAGCAGACCTGGGCGGTCGGTCTACCAGACCAACGATCGGACCAACACGGTCCTGCGGGCGCCTACCGATCGACCGGCCCATCTGGTCCGATCGACCGGTTACGGCGGAAAACCGGCCAAACCTACACCTCGAGCCCGATTCCACGCCCCGTTCGATCCCGATTGAAGGGGAAACAACCATAATGCCAATACCGACCTTCCACACTCCGGAAGGAGTCAAAACAACGCACAAACGGCTAGAGACGGGCAATTCTACCGAATTGACCCTAATTGAGTCACCGGGGTTCCCAGGCTCGTACCAGCCCCAAATGACAACCAATCGACACGAAATCAGCGGATCTAGAATGCTGACATTCCAGGGGTTCGATTGATACCAACTAATCTAAAAACTGTCTCCGTTTTCCCGCGAACCCTACGAACACCCCAAAAGCATGATTTTACCCCAACAAGGCAAAACACGCTCAAACTCGCACCGATCGACATGAAATTGCGAGGAAACGTAGAAGAGAAGTAGAGCTTCCATCTCCCTACCTCCATCGATGATTCCATGCACCGTTGTGACTAAACCACGCCGAAAACCACACCTCGAGCTCGACCGTCGGCTTTGAATCTACCGTTCAGGATCGCGCCAGAAACGGTCCGTGCCGATTGGCTTTGAATCTACCGTCGGCTTTGAATCTACCCATCGCACTCCGGACCATCCCCACAGCATCACCTCAGCCTGCCCGTGCCTCCTCCGTCTGCAGCCGGAGCTGGGAGGGAAAGAGAAGAGAGAAAACGGGGGAGAGAGGGTGTAACGGCGGCGAATGAGAGGGGAGGAGAGAGGAAGAAGAATAAACAGAAAAAGAAAAGAAATTAGGAAATTTTCCTAATTTCTGAAAATTCGATAATTGGTCTGAAAATGGATTAATTCATAAAAATATGTAAAAATAGTCGAAACGATCCTCGGGAAGAGTACATCACAACTGCAGCGTCCTCGAGTCGATGAACTGAGAAATAAACTCACCACATGGTTCCGTAATTTGTACGAGAGAAAAACTCACGTGGATCGTAAAACTCAACTCAGGACCCACAAAAGTGATCCGAAACTCTCCGAAAAGGATTCGAAAGATTCAATAAGAATCCAGAGTATTACAGCCTCCCCTCCTTTAAGAAATTTCATCCTCAAAATTTAAGGAACGAACAAGAAGAAGCAAGGACGAGCAAACCCCAAGACACAACTTGAAACAACACGAATCTCGAAAAATACCATTCAGAGGAACACTTGTCAAACCATAATCACAAGCACACGCTCGGGATCTCGAGGCAAACAGATCCACAGAACGAGCATGGCTCATAAGTGGACACAAGTCTGACACCTCCGAAACAAGGCAACGTCGTCTACGTCTCACAGGAAAGGAGACACGACCCATGCCACGACGACATATATCGATAAAACAAAACGACAGACACGACCATCATCAGCTTAAACAAGGAAGCATAGTCCTCTCAGCTGACAGCTCGACACATCGGCTCCAGTGCCAAAGGTAACCACGAAACCTGGCACACAGGACGCCAACAACAGCACCGGACCACAAACACAGTCAAGTCTATCCTCGCTCAGATATTACATCTGATTCGAGTCGCATGCTAACTCTATCATGGAAGAAGAGTACAGCAAAACTAACTGACAAGATCTCGATCCACATAGTGCCAAGACAGATTCATAGGGAAACAACGACAAAATGACAACAACGACAACAACAACACTTACAGGATCCCGGCTCCATACTGAACACAGAACCATGAAACACAACTGAAAGCTGGGTCACATCAAGGCATAATAACAGCTGAGCACACGACTACAATGGACTAGTCATGCATCAAGTAGCTTACCAAGAAAAGACCCATGACAACAAGAAGGACAACGATCTTGGGAAACGCATCCCAAGGACCACGACCACACCCTGAGAGTACAACACCCAAGAAAGAATTATAAAGCAGAGGGTACTCAGCCAGCAGAAATGTCGACAGATTCCCCAACACTCACAAATGCCAGTGCCAACACCAGAACGCCTCCACGAACAATGGCACGGCAACGAACAACATTAAGGCACACGAAGGCAAGACGAAGTCACATCGAGAAGGATAATTCTCTCGACCGGTCAGAATCTTACAGCCAACGATCCTCGACCCGTGGGTATCAACTCACACGCTTCCGCTGCGCACTCAAACAACGTACACAAGCATCAAAAAAATCCCGGTATCCGCATCTCAGCACACACTCGGCGCCATCGTAATTCATGAAAATCGTAACATATCATGCCACGAGTACTGATCCTGCTAACAACCGATCACAAGTCGCCTAAGTGCAAATCAAGAAGAGCACCAGCTTCAGCACAAATCACAAAGAAAGGCTAATCTTAGCTTACCATTACGTCCTGGAAGAATAAATGAGCCCTCACAACACATCGGCCGCTAGACACGGCACGACAAAACACGGTGCACAACGGCCCTTAACACAAGAATAGGTCCAAAGCCAAGCAACCGTCGAACAAAGAGCAGATCAGGCTCAGAATAAATACTGTCTACACTTAAGTAGACGCAGGACAAAGGTCTCACTAAGACAGCACTTCTAAGGCTTACCTCGAAAAGACTCCACCAAACAGGATGAGGAGAATCAAGCTCACTAACAGTAGCTCACCAGGAAGGAAAATCCTCGGTTCGCTTGAGCATCTTCTCAATCGAGGCAACAAAGCAATCACTTCAACAGAAGCAAAACACCTCAGGAGCTACACAAACTTAAGCTGGGATGACCAAAACAACGTAAGAACGTGTACGACCATCACACCAGCTCGAAAAGTCACCAGCCACCTGAACAAGCCACGAAAAAATCTCGAACAATGTACTGCAGATTCAAGCCTATCAACGAACTATGCCAAGTACAACACGATCGAGACAGACACCACGACTAAAAAGGAGCATCCCATCACATTCTGACGAGAGCAAAAACATCTCGCATAGTGCTAACACAACACGCACAAGACAACACACGAAAAACAATGCGACAAGGAATCGTAAAACTTAAGCCAGCGAAAGACTGTACTGGACTTTCAAGACTCTAGATACTGTATATCTCGGATTCCCATGTTCACACAACAATGCTCTGATACCACCTGTGACGACCCGGACTCCGGATACCGGATATACCCGATAGGGCTACCGTGTAGACCCGATACCACTTGGAACCCGTGAAGCCTCCCAAGAGCTGTAAAGCTCCGAAGGGATAAAAGGAATGTCATGTAGTACATTGGAGTTGCAGATATAACAGTAAGCAATTAAATTTCATTAATCAGGTTTGCTAAAGTAGTAGAAATAAAATTACTTTTTAATTAACAGTTAAAATTAATAATTATACTAGAGTCTAGTCCAAAGGAAAGACAAGTACAGTCCAACAGAAAGAAAAACGTACGCTGAGGTTGGCGGAAGCCCGACGTAGGTACCACTGGCAACTACGAAATTGCCACACCAGGAACCGCGAAGGAAGTAGAGCACCACACCTGAAAAGCAGGGGTGAGCCTCGTGTCACTGGCCCATTAGGGGTCACGCGGATCCCCACTGAAAAACAACGCAGTAACACAGAACAACAGCTAAAACAACAGTAGTAGTAAAGCAGGAAAATTACCACTAGAAGGTTGTAAAAGAAAACTGAAAATAGAAGGAGTAAGAGCAGCTAAAAGAAAAGGGAAAAGAAGCCGTACCGAGCAAAACACGGCTACCGAACTAACCTTGGCTCCCTAAGCTACTCCAAACAGCAACAGAAAGGCGAACCCTGATCTTAAAAAGTCAGGAGTTACCAATCTACTGACACAGCACAAGGCCTAAGGCGAAGGCCTACGAAGACAGGCAAAAAGCCTAGAAAAGACCTGGACAAACACAGAACACTAAAGCCTACACGACTCGATTGTCGTGTACGCTCCTTAAACGCAACCACACACATGATTGGAGCGTCGTGCATGCCACACAACACTGACCTCGGGTATAGCCAAGAAAGGACTAACCCGGAGAGGTCACAACGCACAAGAAATGCGAGAGTCACGTGTCACGTGACGGATGCACCTCCTCACTAGAAGAACAGCCAGATGCATCCACTGACGTCTTACACTGCGCCACAAGTATCTCGCTACGGATGCCGAGAACGACGGAGACTGAGATGCACATTGAACCATAACAATAACTACAGTAACGAGTGACTAGTCAGGGTCATGCCCGTCGGTGCCAGTCCAAACGCCCCTGACCACGTGTGCACACACTGACTCTTGCCTAGAGCCAGGCCTCTAGCTAGTTTCCCCCCCCAGCAGGACGCTACCGTAAAGCAGGGGCCCACGGAAACTAGCTTAAAAATCGTATCTCGGCCCACCACCACTTCCAAGTGGGCTGACACTCGAGGTCGTGAGGCTACGACTAGTCTCGCTCACTAGACACAAAGACTCTTAAACACGAGTGCTGGAGTACAGACAGGCCAAGCACGCACTGTCACCCGTACTACGAAGCACAAAGGTAGTACACCAACTGCCAACAGACTCAGGACATGGCAACTAGACCTACCAATGCAACGATCCTTGAGTCTCATGACTCGGAGCTAAGATCGTCGCATGACGGTAATGACGAACCGCCAATCAGCCTAATCCTAAGCCACATAAAATGACAATGGATCTTCAGATCCACATAACCGTATAAAACGACTCATGGAGACCTGAGGGAGCATCAAGACCCTCAAAGCATCTGGACACACAGACCAAGGTAGGACAGTACCTCAAGACGTCCAGAACCACTATCTCGAGCTATCCAGAATGGTCAAGACACACACAAGGTTACTTGTCAACCACTGGGCCTCACCGGGTTGACCAAAACCTGAATAATGACTCTGAAGCGATACAAAGGCACTCCTGGCTACCTGACTATGGTTATATCTCTCATAGGATGTCAGAAGACATCCACGGGATGACGGGCAAACCACGAGGTGAAGCCAAGATAATCAGAAGTCAAAACATCGGGAAACGACACTCAGGAATTAAGCGGAGGAACATACGCTGGCGGTCATAGAATGGGCCACTAGGGTACTGTAGCAGTCAAGGATTAGGCCGCTAAACCCAGTCAACCCTGAATCGACCTATTCGGTCAAACCACCAAAGCGGTCTAATATAGATCCGCCACACGGACTAGGCAGTCCAAGAAACAACCGCCACACTAACTGCCCTAAAACATTGACTTAAGTCAACGACTTGTAGCGGCCTAAGAAAGGGGCTCCACAACGAAGAGGCGGACAAAGGTTGGGCCGCGAAGGCCAACCGACTTAAATTCTTCACTAGGCCTAAAACCACGGTAGCATGAATACCGAAGCAGACCACAAGCCGCCGAGACCATCCCCTCAAACAGAAATTCAAGGGAGGCCACTCACATGCGGGGGAACCCCACCGCACTCACACCGATACACGGTGACTCGATCGAGCGTAACATAGAGCCCGGAACACACATACCTACGGGCACGCTAATCGAGGTAACACATCACCTCCCGACACCCCAGAAACACGGACATGGAACCCACAGAGTGTCCGGGACACTCGCGAGGCCATAGGTCGGTCATTGGGTCTCAACCGGATCGACCGGGACTCAAAACGGTCAAGAATACAGAATTCCGGTCGACCTGGCCCCTGGGGTCGGTCGACCTGACAGGGTTGGTCGATCGGACTTGGGCGGTCGGTCGACCGGACCAACGATCGGACCAACACGGTCCTGCGGGCGCCTGCCGGTCGACTGGCCCATCCCGTTCGATCGACCGGTTACGGCAGAAAATCGGCCAAACCCTACACCTCGAGCCCGATTCCACGCCCCGTTCGATCCCGATCGAAGGGGAAACAACCATAATGCCAATACCGACTTTCCACACTCTGGAAGGAGTCAAAACAATGCATAAATGACTAGAGACGGGCAATTCTACCGAATTGACCCTAATTAAGTCACCGGGGTTCCCGGGCTCGTACCGGCCCCAAATGACAACCAATCGACACGAAATCAGTGGATCTGGAACGCTGACATTCCAGGGGTTCGATTGATACCAACTGATCTAAAAACCGTCACCATTTTTTGCCGAAACCTACGAACACCCCAAAAGCATGATTTTACCCCAACAAGGCAAAACCCACTCAAACTCGCACCGATCGACACGAAATTGTGAGGAAACGTAGAAGAGAAGTAAAGCTTCCATCTCCCTACCTCCACCGACGATTCCGTGCACCATAGTGACTAAACCGCGCCGAAAATCACATCGCGAGCTCGACCGTCGGCTTTGAATCCACCGTTCGGGATCGCGCCAGAAACGGTCAGATCCTCTCCCCATCGCCCTCCGGACCATCCCCACAGCATCACCTCAGCCTGCCCGTGCCTCCTCCGTCTCCAGTCAGAGCCAGGAGGGCAAGAGAAGAGAGAAAATGGGGGAGAGAGGGGGTCACGGTGGCGAATGAGAGGGGAGGAGAGAGGAAGAAGAATAAAAAGGAAAAGAAAAGAAATTAAGAAAATTTTCCTAATTTCTGAAAATTCGATAATTGGTCTGAAAATGGACTAATTCAGAAAAATACGTAAAAATAGTCAAAACGATCCTCGGGAAGAGTACATCACAACTGTAGCGTCCTCAAGTCGATGAACTGAGAAATAAACTAACCACAGGGTTCCGTAACTTGTACGAGAGAAAACTCACGTGGATCGTAAAACTCAACTCAGGACCCACAAAAGCGATCCGAAACTCTCCGAAAAGGGTCCGAAAGATTCAATAAGAATCCAGTGTATTACATAGGTTGATAAAAAGGATAAATGAGAGATAATTAGAAAATCTAAAATTTTGGAATTTGTGCATGAGAACACGGTCTATTGCACGATCGCCTTCTCACAATAGCGGTGGCGAGATGACCGCTACTATGTTCCGTGAACGGAGGTGTTAGAAGCGTGGAAAAATTAGATTTTTTCCCATCCCGATCTCTATGATTCGAAGCTACCTGGCATGGAAACCTAGTCTAGGACTCTTGGGGATCGATCCTACTCCAATTTAGGACTCCTAGATCAATCTAATCATCAGCCCTAGGCAAAACCCTATAAATAGGGCCTAGGTTCGACCTGCGTAAATCCTCGTTTTGGCTCACGTTGTTTGACGGTAAGTCATGAGTATTTCATGTTGGTCCTTTAGACTTTATTGATTACCTTTATATTGTCTAACTCCCCTCCAAATTTCGTGCTAGGAGGTCAAGCGTCCAGAGAGTTAGAAGCTCCCGAAGTTGCTGTTTCTCTGCAAGGCACTCAGGAACTAGCGTGCCGGTCCAAGGAAGATCTAGAGATTGGAAGCCCTAACCGAGGTATTTAGAAGATCATCCTTTAGAATAATTTTTTAACCTATGTATCTTCTACCTACCTCCAAATTTCATGGATTTAGGTCAAGAGGTTAAGGAGAACGAGGGACGAGAAGTTGCTGGTTTAGCACAGGATGTACATAAACTAGGTCATCCTTCTAGTCCAAAATTCGAAGTCTAAAGCCCGTTACAAAGGTAGGTTATCTCATGGACGGCTAAAACCAAACGTTAGGAGTAAAAGCCCTCTAGTTTCATACAATTTTATGCTCTGTAGATGGTGTATTTCATGTTTTACTATTACTGTGCATCCAGGTTATTCATGCATCCATGATTCCTACCCTTAATGGTAAAGATGATAATCTTGGATTAATTCATGAGAACCCATGCATCTCCATGACTTTACTTTGTTGTAACATATTTGTCTTCCTGTCTAGCATGTTTACATGCATTTGTTTCTTTAAGTTATGCCTTGCATGACCTGATGACCCCCTTTCTGTTACATGACTAGAAACGGTCTACCAGCGACCGCTACTGTCTAATAGCGGTTCCCAAAGGACCGCTACTGTGTATAGGCGGTTCTGTCAAGACCGCTACTATGTTTCAGTTTCCTACACCTTGTTAACTTCAATCAGATGGCAGATTGACCCTATTATACATCTGTTAAACCTAAGTTATTAGGCCTTATCCCTAGTTATGACTGTATAATTTTGAACTTGGTTATATTGTGCATTAAACATGCTAGGTTTCATGTCTTTCACGCTTTAAATACCTATTTTTAACTTATGTAACTTTCATGCCAAAACCATATAGTTTGTATTAAAGTTATATTTCACATGCATTGGGGGCTTGTTTTTATTGATGAATTGATCGCTGTTTTCGACACGATTCCCTCTCATCTTGAGTCTTTCATAAGTACATAGTGCGTGCTCCGGTGCATGGCTATTAGTTACACTTTGCACATATTAGGCACATAATCTTGGACTTGTGATCCTCTCCGTTGGATATTCCTTCCACCGGACTAGGTGATCTTATTTCAAGGCCTCCGTAAGTCTCCGCGAGCCTGAGATTCCCACTAGGACGCTGAGCTGGTTGTACCCTCAAAGCCCAATTGTCTAGAAAGCACTTTACCGACGTTTCTGTGTCTTGGATAGTCACGGCCATCAAGCGACCGCCACTGTCAAGTAGCGGTCATCCTGCGACCGCTTCTTTTCAAGAGTTTCACTGCATCGACCCTTCTCTCTTCATGCGTCGAATCTATTTAGAAACGGTCCTTCTCTGACCGCGTCTATCTAGAAACGGTCCTGGAATGACCGCGTCTTCTAGAAACGGTCCAGACTTGACCGTCTTATACCTAAACTGTGTTTAACCCAAGGTTTGACCCAAGGGTTGATTTTCCTATGTCCCCAGATGGTCTATTGATTATCCATAACCCAACACCTTGTTCAAAAAGCTATCTAATGAATTTTGAAAGTTAATAATTGTGTCGTTATGTTACCGAATTCTTCCGTGGCATGACGTTGTTCTTAATTCATCTTTTGAACTCTCATGTTTCTTAATTGGTGCATTCTTACCTTGATATTGTGATTATGAAACTATTGTTTGGAATTGTTACATTATTGGCCATAAATATATTTTCTCGTGGAAGTAGCTTGATTTATAACTTGAAGATGTAAGAGCGGGCACGGACAGTGTCAAAGGCCTCGACGCTAGCCCCCTCGGCAGATAGTCAGAAACATACTATAAACAATGGGGTATGATGCTTACTGGCGTAGCATTACGCTGGGAGTACTTTTTTTATAAACAGGTGAAAACCACGCGACAATCTTGTAAAATTTACATACTTGCTAGTACATTCTTGTTACATGACTTTCTAGTGCATAGCCTTTATGGTTATGAAAAGTATATTCTCATTCATGAAAGGCCAAGTTACATTCATGTTAGGCTCGTTCTCGATCGTGCTCTCATTCTACATAAACCTTCATATCTCTATGATCTACATCGTGTTACTAGTGTTACTTTGATTTTATTCGCATGTTTCATCACATTTTTTCTATCTTCTTTCCTAGAGCTAAAATATTAATTACTTAAATACTGCCTTCATGTTGATACGAAGATACCTATTGGGCAACTGTGCTCATTCCCTACTTTTTTCATCTTTTCAGGAAATTCTAGTAGGGGTTTGGACTACTCAAGTGACGAGTCCGAGAGTGATTAAAGATCGAGAGAAGACCTTGTAGAGTCATGAGTCCAGTCGAGTCGATGTACTTTTCCATTTATTTGAGTCTAGTGAAAAGAGTCAAGTATCAATGTACTTTGAATATTGTTCAATAAAGTGAAGTTTTGAGTATATCATCTTGTGTATTCCCTTTTATGTGTGAATGTGTTAGCACTCTGATTATATATGCTCGCTTGCGACGTACTAGCCGGCTGTTCACGTTCCTGATTAGTCTCCGTTGCATAATCTCGGGGCGTGACCGTTAAAGTGGTATCAGAGCCTAGGCATAAGTAAGTCCTAGGAAAATGTCATGTCATAGGCTAAGTCCAAGGATTAAGGACCCACGCCTTTGAACTAGGAAAGAAATTTATGAACCCAAGAGAGATCGGGTAGAGCCCGGGATGAGATAGTTATTTAGAATTTAATCCTTAGGTAAAATCCCAAGAAATAACTAATTGTTTATTTTTTTCAGGCACTTTACTCTTGCAATGGCCGCTGAACGTGTCGCTGAACGTGCCGCTAATCGTGCAAATTGGGAAGCGATGCAACAAACAGTTGTGGGTCTTATCTAGGCCCTGTAAACGGTGGCCCAAGCTGGCGCACGGGCTGGCGTGGGTAATCTACACGAAAATTTCTGGAGTATGAATCCTTAACGATTCTCTGGATCTTCTAACCCCGACGAGGCGGAGAATTGGATCGATGAGATGAACAGAATATTCGATGTCATGCAATGCACCGACCAAGAGAAGGTCTGTCTCGCCACATTCCAACTGAACAAAGACGCCCGTACTTGGTGGAAGGCACAACCTCAAAATGATCAACTTACTTGGGAGGAATTTCTTACAGTATTCCGTGCAAAGTACTTCTCCGAGCACGTTAAAGAGAGAAAGGGTGCAGAATTCACCTCTCTTCGCCAGGGCATGATGTCCGTGGCAGAACATGAACTTCAATTCTCTCGGCTGGCACCATATGGTTCTCATTTGGTTAGCACGGATCTCTTAAAAGCTAACCGATTCATGGACGGATTAAGGCCCATCTTTATCACTCAACGTGGACCCCAAAATATCCGTACATATGCGAAGATGGTCCAACGGGTGCATTTATGTGAAAGGACCATGGAGAAGGTCAAAAAATTCAAAGACATAAGTGAGATGTCAAGCTGTAGGTTTGACAAGTGAGGACGAAAGGAAGAGAAATTTAGCATCACAGGGTCTTACACAACCCATGATAACAAGAAAAGGTCCCGTAACGAGAATGGCAGCAAGAATGGCAAAAATAAGAAGGTGAAGGAGGAGGAAAAGAAAGTTGCAACGGCTTGCTCATTCTGTGAAAAGTTCGGTCACTCAGTCGAGGAATGCTGGAAATGCCTAGGGGCGTGCTTACGTTGTGGAAGCCGGGAGCATCGGATGCCGGATTGCCCTCTCATGAAAGGACAACCTTCTAACGGTGGACGTAAGCGGTGTTGAGTAGTGGATAGCGGATCTAGAGGGGAGGGGTGAATAGATCTCCCCCTCTTTTTGCAGGACACCCCTCTTTAAAGCTAGATAAAGAGAATTGCAGTAGAATATAACTAGCTTAGCAAAGGATAAAATGATTTACTTAGCAAGATGATTACGCAATATGGAGATTGAACCTAAGGATGCATCTAAAACACATCAATCGCATAATCAAACCACAACATAAAAGATTTTAAGGTGGTTCGGACTGAATCCCCAGTCCTACGTCCACCCCTCACCAAACCCGGTGAGGCTCCACTAGCGCAACGCACTGAACCGCAGATCGGAAAGACCTCCGATTACCTTCCTACTAACCACCGGTAGGGATGATTCTCAGTTTCAAATGTTTGAATAAAATGGAAAAAGAACATGATATGAAAACACTCAAACAAGATATAGAATATGCTCAAAGAGAAAAGATGTTGTCTGAGATTGCTGGAGCTTGAGTCTTCTTTTCTTCACACAATGTAGACCACCAACATAGGCTTCTTTCTTCTTCACAAAGCTATCTTCTTGATTCAGCAACAATGGCTTCTTCTTCTTTGTGAAATGAGCTTCTTTGGATCCCTTTGAGTTGATGAAGAAGACCATGGATGTAGCTTTAATCACCTTTGAGAACCTTGATTGCTTCTAGCTTCCTTGGAGGTTGCTTGCTTCAGATCTAAGCTTGAATCACCTTGGAATGGATGAAGAACTTCTGCATGGAGTATTGTTCACAGCTACAGTACCTCTTCTTCCAACCTCCTCTTTAGCCTCCCTTGATCTATCTTTGATTCAAATTGATCAACTAGGGTTTCTAACCCTCTTGTGTTGGTTTTATATCTCTTTGGATGGTCCTTGGACATCCTCCAGACCAGATCCACGTTTTGTGGGTGATTGGGTGACTTTAGGGTTAAAGAAATCCATGGAGAATGGCTTCACTCGGAGAGAAAACCGAAGTCAACATTTGTTGGCTCGGGGCTGGCGGTCGACCGGAGGTAGGTGGCGGTCGACCGTTCCGAGAAAACCCTGTAGAAATTTTGGTTCTGGAATTTTTGGTCGACCGCCCTGGACTGGCGGTCGACCGCCACTGAGAATCCTACAGACAGTGAGCTGCTAGAAATTCCGGTCGATAGCCCCTGGGCCAGCGATCGACCGCTGGCTGGGGAAATCCCGGGTTTCCCCGGTTCAGTCCGTTAACCCCTTTAGCAGCTTATTCACGTCTGTGGCATCAAACTTGGAAGAATCTTGAGGACTTCTACTGAGTCTTTTGACTCTTGAAGTTAACAGATTAAAGGTATATCGCTCCTATAATCAAAATTTTGTTCCGGGGGCTCCGCCCCCGGAAACCCCCGCAAGGGGCGCTGCCCCCTTGACCCCCGCAAGGTCGATCCGCGTGCGAGGGCGCAATCATTGAGCTTTCACTTTTGCCATCTCCACTCCATTCCTTAGCTTATCTGTCATGAAAGAACATCAAGTATTTCAGTCATATGAGAGTGGAAAGCATCAATGACTTATAGTGTTCAGCCATTATCAAAACCATGAATATCAAATGACTCCAATGACCACAGGTGCACAACAAGCGGCATGCTCGTCTTAATGCCATTCTGGATGATGAAGAAGCACCCAAAGATGATGGGTTGATGGAAGGTACCATTCAAATTTATTCCCATCCCACTTTTGTACTATTTGATACTGGTGCTTCTCACTCCTTTATACCTACTACTTTTGCAAAAACTTTGCCTGTTTCATCTGTTCCCCTACCTTCGTACCTAGCGATTACAACACCCTTAGGTCCTGGAACTAAACTTACTACCCACTACCCAAATAGTGAGGTAACAATAGAGGGTCATAATCTTCCCGCTAACTTAGTATGCATTGACATGAAAGGTTATGATGCCATTCTAGGCGTAGATTGACTTGTTGATCACTATGCCTATATTAATTGTCGCAATAGAAGGATCTCCTTCTGAAAATCGGATCTTCCAAGATTTTCTTTCCTTTGAGTCAAATATAGAAAACACCCTGCTATTATTTCTTCTCTTCACCCTTGCAAACTCATCTCGCAAGGTTGTGAAGCTTTCCTTACTTCCGTGATCACCACTGAGTCTAAAGAAATTATCCTCGAGGATATCCCCAATGTCAACGAATTCCCCGATATCTTTCCATCTGATTTACCCGGTTTACCGCCCGAGAGGGAATCAAACTTCTCCATCGAGCTCATTCCTGGGACAGCACCTGTTTCAATAGCTCCTTACAGGATGTCCCCCACGGAACTCAAAGAATTGAAGAAGCAACTTCAGGAATTGCTAGACAAGGGCTTTATTCGACCTAGCACATCTCCTTGGGGTGCGCATGTTCTATTCGTCAGGAAGAAGGATGGATCTCTCAGGTTATGCATCGATTACCGACGACTAAATCAACTCACTATCAAGAACAAATATCCGTTGCCACGTATTGACGAGCTATTTGATCAGATTTTTGGAGTAGAATATTTCTCCAAAATAGAATGATGGGACATCGGAGCAAGGCATCTAACTTTTTTTTATTGCATTGAGTCATTTGGGTTCAATTGTAAGGCAATTATAAGCCAATGGGTTAATTGGGCTAAATTAATGGGTTTCTTTGTAAAAAGGGCACTTAGGCCCAGCGGATCTCCCACCCTCTCTCTCATTGGGCCACCTAGCTTCTAGGGCCCATAGGGGCTGGTCCATCGTCCATGGTGGACTTGGACCAAGTGGAAAATTCAAATTTCCCTTCTTGACCATGAAGAGGGCGCCCCCCCCTTTAGAGTTTTTTTTATTGTTGTCTTAATTTGATCACATGGGAGAAGAATCTTCTATCCCCTAATTACCCCTCCCTAACCCTAGATCTGAGGTTAGTATAGGTCATTTAGCTAGGGTTATAAAACTCTTGTATTTCATTAATTTCATGGGAATTTATGAAGAAAAATCTAAATTTCTCCAAAGAAGGCCATGGGCGCCCCTCTCTCCTCCCCTTGCAGCTGTTATGGTTGCTTGATTCCAAGGTGTGAAGCCTTGCCCTTGGTGTGATTCCAAGGTTTATCACCTCTGCTGGGTGTGACTTTCAGCCACCGCCACCATCCGAGCCGCCATCGTGCCGCCACAACCCGATCTTTACTCTGTTGTCCAAGATTCCAAGATCTTGGACAGAAGCTCAAAGCAAAGGTTGGTTCTCAAAATCCGTTTATCTGATGATCTTCAAAATTTGATATATCATTACCCTTCTTGTTAGCAATCTCCAGTTTAAATTTCGTGTCAATCCGCCATTGTTTTCCCCACCTCCTAGTGATTTCTTTCCACTTGCGCAATCTGCCTGTTTGTAGATCTGCGGGATAGTACCATGTTCTTCTATTTTTCCCACCCCCTTAACCGTATCATAAAATTACCAAACAATTTGTGCACGTTCCACACATCCCTTTCTTTCACCCATAAAATTTGCAAGATCCATATCCACCATTTCCCCTTCGGTCAAAATTTATTTTCAGGCAGATCCTTGTCTATCCTGACTGTTCTATAATCCGAGCCCAAAAAGTGACAATGCCACAAATTTTTTCATTTCCAATCCTATTGTTGGATGGATCTGAAATACATATATGTTGTAGCTCTCTGCGTCTACTTCATAACATCACTATTTTCATCCCGATCCGACGCCGGATCTTGGCATAGATAATATTTTCGTCGGAGCGCGCAGATCTGTCCCGAGACAGGCCAGCAGAAGCAGCCCCCGATTAATTCCTCTAAAAATACGCCGGCTCCGATTCAGCCGCCGCCGACCTCCAGGATCAAAGAGGAACCTTCCACCAATGTTCCAGCCAACGGCCATTGCCAGAAGATGACCAAAAGCCGCCGTCCCATGTGTCGAACGTGCTTGCTGTCCAGTCGGACAGAACCGAACAAATCCGAATCGGCAACCCGTCTCCACCCGAGAGCCCCTCCGGCTTGCCGCCCGTCAACCCAAGATCGGTGCTCCTAGTTTGTTGTTGTAGCCCTTTACCTGTCTACGTGGAGTGGGCCATAAAATTTACTTATGTAATTATTAATATTTACTATACCGGGAGTTACGGTTCTTGGCCAGGATTGTCTTCCCCACGCCCGGAGCGTGGAGGTACGTTTTTGCTCCTCTCTTTGTCGCTTGCTTATTTAGTATATGTTTGAACGCTGTGCTTGCATGAGTTAGGGATTCTAGCCCGTTCAAATAATATCACCGCTGTGAGAGAGCGAGTGTGACCCGTCCCGTGACTCGACCCGAGCACGTGAAAAGAGCCGAATACTCTTGACTCACTGCTAGTTTCTCAACCGTGCAGATCCGCACGTTTCCCTTGCATGGGATGATCATTAGGTTGCATTTCTTGTTGAGGACACATTCTCCTCTTATGGAGCTCTTTGGTGCCGAGTGTTCGCGTTGTCGCTGGTCATGGCGTCCAATTTTTCGCGTCATCGCCTAGAGTCCCAGATTCACATCAAATTGGTTCCGAGTCTCATTTCGTCCCGCATCAAATTGGTATCAGAGCACGGTTGAGTCTAGGGTAGTCATCAGCGTACAGGTTGAGTCTAGGGTAGTCTATCACATCACGGTTTGAGTCTAGGAAAGTCTTGTCCTAGGTGTGCATTTCATTTAGATACCCGGTATATCAAAAGGTGTTCCTGGAATGATAGGTTACGCCTATTGGGAAGGTAGCACACTTGCGTGAGTTCGATCTTCGGATCGTATCTCCGCCACGTATTGGATATTGGTTAAGTCTAGGTTCATCATTTCACTTTGGTCCGTGCATGCCAATCTTTGTGTCTGCATGTCCACCTTGTAAGTTTTCCCCAGTGTCCCATGGATTCCCAGATGCCCAGGCCATATGAATGGTGGCGTAGTACCCAAGGGCTTGGAAACCAACCCCTCCTCTTCCGTAGGCCCGAAGCCTCGGACTTTTATGGCTCCAAAGTTCCGAGTGACTACCTACATTGGGAAGCCACCATGGACAAATATTTTGAGTGTTACTCTATGTCCGGTGCCATGGAAGTCAGTTTTTCCAAAGAGAGGCCTTTTCATAAAGCTGCCGAGAAGTGGGAAAGCATTGAATGCTTGAGGGACATTAGGAGGCAAAGGCCCATCGAGTCATGGTGCCAAATGAAGGGTGAGCTTAGAAGAATCTACCTGCCCCACCCAGTCACCTCCAACCAACCCCACCCAGTCACCTCCAACCAAGTAGATCATAGTCGGAGGCAAAGAGTCCCGCATATAGAAGAGCCTAGGTCCACGACTAGGCCGAGCAATTATGAGCGAATCCACTACGATGCCCCTACTCCAAGCCCCACCTTTGCTGAACTCTTGAAAATCTTTTCGGATCGGGTGGATAGGATGTGCGCTCATATTGACGGACTCCTGCCCGAGCCTAAGGAGGTCGTAGCCGATAGTCCCAACCCGACGCCATCTACGGAGTCCCCAGGTCCTCCCACCATCATAGAAGACGTCCTCTCCCCACTCGAGGGAGATGTTTTACCCCAAGCTTCACCCTTCAAACTTCATACGGATCCACCCGTGCTTCTAAAAGGTGAGTTAATCAACGGGGAACCTCTAGTGAGTTGGTTAAGGACAAGTTTATTTCCGGATGTCACGATCCCTTGCTACCCTTCAATAGAGCCAACATTACAGGTAGTGTCCACTACTTCTTTTCGCACCACCTTCCAATCCTCTTACTTCGTGGACACCATGGACGATCTGCTTGAGGGATTAGGTTGGCAAATGGAGCTGACCAGCATGTTGGCTATTAGGCCCGACCCACATCCCAGGTGCATTGGTTTCATCTACCCATCCTTGGGTTCTATTACCTCTGTGTGCACCGCAGGTCATATCACCAGTGAGGTTCTTTTGTTCCTCCCCATTCCTGACGAGTTTAACTCCTTTCCACTTGTGCCAAGGGAGGAACCTTGTCTTCCACATGGACCCATGTCCCATCGACCATCACAAATGAAGGTGAGCATCTACACCTTCAAGAATTCCAAACATGGGACCGTGTCATGAGAGAACCCATCTCGAGGGGTCACACATTCTTTGATCCCTTCGACCCCTTCCCTAGTGAACCTCTTGACCCACCATACCTACTCCACTCTATCAAGGGAGTCCACTATCACACCCCTTCCCCATGGGCCGGTCCATCTATGCTCATCAAGCCTGTTCATTGGCAAGAGATACATGCTGTTGTCCCCGATAGATGGCAATCAAGAGGGGAGGGGTGAATTGATTGGCAATAAAAATTGTAACGAGTCACTAGAGTATGCACGAATAAGAAAGAAGGAGAGAACCAAATCACAGCTCTTCTTACCCAATGATATGATCACTCGAACAATGAAAATATCGAAGTGAAATATATGCAAATCTCTCCTCTCGACAAGAAGACCACATGAGTAAAAGCGTAGAAGCAAACCACAAGGAACACGAGGATTTTAGGTGGTTCGGGTTCACAACAGTGCCCCCTACGTCCACCCCTCACAGAGTGAGGATTGCTTCCACTATGAAGTGAAAACCCACACACACACACACACTGTGATGCGCACAGCCACACACACACGTGCGCTGCAACCTACAGACGCACACACACACAGAGTATATGTCTAATAAAAAATCAGATATACGATAAGCCCTTAGATCTGGAAGAGTAAGAACAAGATGTAGATAATATCGACTGTAAGGACGCTAGAGATCCCCCTTTGGACAAGAAGCAAATGACGGTTCTTCATTCTTTTGGATGAAGTCGGAGGATGTAGCCGGATCCTTCAAAATGAGGCTTGGAGGTTGATGCTTGGCTCGAGGTTCTCCTTGCTCAACTTCATCTAAGGATGAAGACCTTTGTTCCTTGCTCAAGCTGCATCAGATCTGCATTGAAATCCGCAGGGATCGCGCTCAAGAACCCCTCTCCCGTGTTTCTTCTCCTGCAAGCACACAAGGCTGAAAAAGATATGAAAATATTTCCTTCGATTATTCATTTGGGTCGCCCCAATCATGGGTTTTATACCCCCAAGGCTAGGGGACACGTGTAGGATGATGGGAGCCTCGGATCCAACACTTTTAGGGCAAAAGGTGGGAGAAAAAGTAACACTCGTACGGAGTCGAAAAGGGTTTGATGGCGGATAACTGAAAGGGGTCGACCCTCGTGGCCTTAAAAAAACTGCCGAAACTTTTTATGAGGCATGTTCTTGAAGGGGTCGACCCTTTGGGTCGACCCTCGTGACATCCGAGCTCAAAACAGAAAACTCAAGAAATTAAAACTAACAGTGGTCGACCCTCGTGGCCAAAACTTGGAAGACAACCCACAAAAATTGTAATACCCTGGATTCTTATCGGATCTTTATTAGGTCTTTTGGGTCCTTTTCGGAGAGTTTTGGATCACTTTTGTGGGTGCTGAGTTGAGTTTTAGATCGCCTAGTCCGTGTAGCGTGTCTATCATCGACCGCTTGGTGGTTCGTTGGGCAGGTCAACTGGAGTTGACTAAGTCTAGTGGTTCGTCCTTGACCGCTACAGTCGCCTCGTGGCCCTGCCCCTGACCGCCAGCATTCTTTTCTCTGTGTGCATAGCAGTTTCCTCCTTGACTGCTTGGTTTCCCTAGCAGCTGAATGATGGATCGCCTATGCCCAGAGTGTCGTTTCCCGTTGTTTCGATTTCCCGGTATCTTGGCTTCACCTGGGGGTCGTCACAAAAATCCTTTGGGATATAGGGGTCGACCCTTTGGGTTGACCCTTTGATCAACAACTAAAAATTGAAAAACCCAATGTCTCGGAAGGAGTCAGGGGTCGACCCTTTTTCATTTGCTTAACAAAAATTAAACTAACTGCTAGAAAGAGTCATGGGGTCGACCTTTGGGGTCGACCCATCCACATGAATTATTATTATGACATGAATGATTTATTTTTAAGAACAAAGCTATATCAAATCGACCCTTGGGGTCGTGGGAATGAAATCTATCATGGAAAGTCAATATAAAGAGGGAAATGAGACTTGTTTTGATCTCACCAAGCGTCTTCAAAATTTTTGTTAGGATTTGAGCCTCATTCTTGAGTTCTGCAGAAATACCAAAATCAGAGTTGGATTTAATCTTGACATTTTCAACTCAAAAGACTTACTCAAAAAGGGATGTTCTTGATCCTCCAAAATTCATCCTTCGACTGCATTAGTAAATCTTGATCAAGGGAGAAAGAGTAATCAAATACTAAAGTAGTCCAAAATGAGTTTGTACAATTTATTCACCCAACAATTATTCTAGACTCATATAGTGTTTGGTAATCATCAAAATCTAACAAATATGAGCATTCACTCAAGGGGGGGGGGTTCAACAATCTCCCCCTTTTTGATGATGACAAAATACTATATGCTAGATTTGAATATAACAAAAGAACTTCTATATACAACTAGAATCTGAATTAGAACTAAAACACAAAGATAGATCAAGCTAATCATTGTCAAAGCCCATACAAGAAACAAGAGATCCATTGCACAGCTTCATTCCTCAACCTCAAATATGAGTTCACAATTTGTTCCATGCACCAATCTGAAACAGTTCAGAAGCATAACAAAAGAAGACACATAGCTTCATTCAAACATTCTATGATTAACCATTCATGAGCATCATCCGAAGTTTTGCCGACAACAAAGTTTTAAGACTTACAAAGTCTGAGTTCATGAGATTTAAAAAAAACTACAATGCAAACATATGTAATGCCATGAGATGCAACATTACTAAAACATTACTAACTAACATAACTGATGAAAGCAAACATGCAGGCATGCACACACCACACATACTTTTGTATCTAGTCAGGCACACACATATTACAAAATGTCTCCCCCTTTGGCATCATCAAAAAGAAGGGGGTGAAGACGGGATAACACGAGTGCCGTGCCGTTGGAGCGTAATAATCTAGTTTGAATCTGGAGAAGGTGGAGTTGGTGGATGTCTAATGTAATCTATAATATCCTGAAACATTCTGGTTTGAGCGTCCAAAGCTTGCAAATTTGACTCAAGAAGTGTAGTTAGCCTCTGAAAGTTCTGAGTGTAATCTGCATGGGAAAGCTTCAAATCTGAAACATCTTTGGCAATAACATCCATAGTCTTCCTAAACTTGTCTACATGCCCATCCATGGAGTCCAATCGGTCCGTGACCATCTCAACCACCTCAAAAGGCATCCCCTCATGATGAATATCTCGCTGCTCATCGTCCATATGATCCTCATCTTCATCCTCATCTTCAGAAATTGCTGCTTTTTTAGAACTCTTTAAATTTCGAACCAAAACACCATTTTGAACAACATAATTCATATTGTGACAGATGGTATGAATTGAATATATATCTGCTTCTCGAATGGTCTGATAAGGTTCTTTAGACAAATCAAAATTCATGAGCTCAAAAATTGCAGTCAATGCAGCCGCATAAGGAAGAGTTCTATTTCTGTGCTTCATGTTCTTACACATGTGATCAAGTATAATTGATGGAAAGTTAATCCAAAGACCACCTAGAAGACAGTAGAATAAGAACATGTGAATCTCTATAACTTTATCATGACCTCCTCCTCTAGGTAGTAAAGTAGTTATCATCATGTGATGTAAAATTCGCTGCATCGGAGGAAAATGATTTGCATTAAGACCAGGTGTTGATCTGTCGTCCATATCTTCTGAAGTCATCATTTGGTAAACAACATCTTCTGGCACAGGAATATCTCCAAAGGTGTATCCCTCACAAGGCAGCCCGAAAGCTCTGCCTAAAAATGCGGGTGTAAGCTTAATCGACTGGGCATTGACAATAGTGTACTGATTGTTGTCCGCAATTGAGAGATTGCTATAAAACTGATGCACAAGGTTGGGAAATACACGGCGATGTGCATACATAAATGTATCCAAATTCGGCTGACTATAAATAATATCCACTAGATCTGGGAGATTTCTGTATAATTTTGGGAAATCTACCGCCTGAGGGCGGAGTACCTTTTTGTCCAATGTCTTGCTGGAGGAAGAGTGTGAGCTCCTTTTCGTGGATCTTTGTTCATTATCCTTTGACCTTTGTTCCCAAGCTCTGCTCGATTCCTCCCCCTTGCGAGAGGGACGCCTCTTTGGGGCCATCTGGATCACAAGACAGAAAAGAAACCTAGATGGTGTTGCAGATCGCATTGGTTTGAAATAGGAACGCCTTTACCTCAGATATTTAGATTCTCTACACGCCATGGCTTACCTTAGAGGTGATTGGGAGGAAAAAATGAAGCTTTGAGACGCACAAGAAGGTGATCGCGAGTTGTCACCGGTTGGAGCTCGCCTTTAGATCTAGGACGTTTTAGGGGTGCAAGAAGAGGGTTTTAGGGTAGAAAAAGATGGTGGCAGGGCATAGAAGAGGGCTGGAGATGTTTTATAGGCAAGAGGGGGCGTTTTTAGGTCGAAGACCCCCTTTGCGAACCGGTCCGACCGCGGTGAATCCGTTGGACCGGAATGGGTCGACCCTTTGGGTCGACCCCTGATTCTCCAAGCCCCGGCCAGAGACGGGTAAACACGAGGGTCGACCCTTGGGGTCGACCCTTCCCCTATACTTCAACAAAAATTTATATATAATACCAAATGAAGTCCAAGGAGGGTTGGCTCTAATCCCAAATGATTAAAACATATTAGAATCAAGGGAAATTGAGTGTTTTGAGGTTACAATCAATTGGGGAGAATATTTTAAGGAAATTGAAGGTCACATTAAACGCTTATTATCCACCTTTCCATAATGCAGATTTTGAATGATTTTGCTCCATTGGTAGGCACTTGAATGTATTCAAGGTGACGTTGGCCATAGAAGAAAGCAATGAAGGTGCTCATACTAAATAAATAGAAGAAATGCAATTCACACACATGATGATTTTTCACACAAATTGATTTTATGCAATTCAAGCGATATGATGTATATGCATGAAGAAGGAGACTTATTAATGCAAATGCGTGTAAGACACATTGATTCTTGGTACGATGGTGGAGTATTGTCTCACGCATGATGAATGCGTTCAGATGGACTTAATCCACCTTTCCACAAATCACCATTTTATATAC
This sequence comes from Amorphophallus konjac, assembly GCA_022559845.1. Taxonomy (NCBI): domain Eukaryota; kingdom Viridiplantae; phylum Streptophyta; class Magnoliopsida; order Alismatales; family Araceae; genus Amorphophallus; species Amorphophallus konjac. The sequence continues at coordinate 175,615,905 of CM040128.1, read as the reverse complement.
CAAGTAATCTTATAGACACTGATGCACAAAATACAAGTAAGCAGCTTATTTACAGAATGTAATGCATGATGCAAAAATTCATGACTCAGACTCCTCTATCCTACAAACCCCGAATTCTCTCCTAAATGATGTTAATTTTTCTTCATTTGGAGGTTTGGTAAAAATGTCGACAATTTGATGGTTGGTTTCAATGAAGTTGATTTCAACATCACCCTTACTAACATGATCTCGAATAAAATGATGTCTAATTTCAATATGCTTCGTGCGAGAGTGATGAATAGGATTTCTTGATAAATTTATGGCTGAGGTGTTATCACACAAGATTGAGGTGTTTTTAAAGTAGATGCCATAGTCAATCATTTGTTGTTGGATCCATAGCACCTGGGCAACACAACTACCTACAGCCACATACTCGGCTTTGACTGTTGATAATGTCACTGAATTTTGTTTCTTGGAGGTCCATGAGACCATGCATCCCCAAGAAATTGGCAGTACTCACTGGTGCTTTTTCAATCCACTTTACAACCCGCATAATCGACGTCAGAATAAGCAATTAATTCAAAGCTCGAATTACGCGGAAACCATAAGCCCAAACTTACTGAACCAGCAATATATCTAAAAATCCGTTTCACGGATGACATGTGTGATTCTTTCGGATTGGACTGAAATCTCGCACACAAACAAACAGCAAATTGAAGGTCGGGCCAGCTGGCAGTCAAATACAACAGAGATCCTATCATGCTTCTGAAAAGTTTTTGGTCCACGATTTTACCTTTGTCATCTTGATCAAGTTTGATTGAGGTAGACATTGGTGTCGGTTGAGGTTTCACCTTGTTGAAATTATACTTTGTGAGAAGATCTCGAGCATACTTCATTTGACAAATGAATATTCCTTCAGCCATTTGCTTGACCTGCAAGCCCAAGAAGAAAGTCAATTCTCCCATCATGCTCATCTCAAACTCACCTTGCATAAGTTTGGCAAAATTTTCACTCAAGGCATTGTCAGTAGAACCAAATATGATGTCATCCACATACACTTGAACAATTAGAATTTTCTTACCATTTACTTTGATAAACAAGGTTTGATCAATGTTACCTCGTTTGAACCCATTGTCAACAAGAAATGAACTTAGCCTCTCATACCAGGCGCGGGGAGCGTGTTTCAAACCATAAAGCGCCTTGTCCAATTTGTAAACATGATCTGGATATGTGTGGTCTTCAAATCCTGGAGGTTGCTCCACATACACGTCCTCCTGTATGAAACCATTCAAAAACACACTTTTCACATCCATTTGAAAGAGTTTGATATCATTGTAGCATGCAAAGGCTAAAAGAATTCTCATGGCCTCAAGTCTTGCCACACGGGCAAAGGATTCGTCAAAATCAATTCCTATTTCTTATAGCCTTTGGCTACTAGCCTTGCCTTGTTCCTAATTACCACTCCTTGATAATTTAACTTGTTTCGAAAAATCCACTTGGTTCCGATCACGGAGTGATTTTTAGGACGAGGTACAAGGAACCACACTTTGTTCCTTTGGAACTGATGTAGTTCATCTTGCATAGCTAAGATTCAGGAATTATCCTTTAAAGCGTCATCAACAGAATGCAGTTCAAACTGAGAAAATAATGCAAGATAATCTAAATTGTCTACTTCCCTGTATGAAGATCGAGTTTTCACTTTATCTTCTACATTTCCAATCACATTTTCGGCTGGATGACTTTTGTGGAATGTCCATTGCCTTGGAAGCTGCTATTCTTGTTGATTTTCTTGATCCTCAACTTCTAATCCTTCTCCTTGAGTCACTTGTTCTTGTGGTATTTTTGGCGCATTTTCTTCACCAGTTTCTTCTTCTTCATCCTGCAATTTTGAGCTTCTGTTAACATTCATATTATTACATGACTCATCTACTATGATATGTGGGCTCTCCTCTACTACAAGAGTTCTCAGGTTATAAACCAGATAAGCTCTAGAGACAAGAGAGTACCCAAGAAAAATTCCATGATCGCTTTTTGCATCGAATTTGCCCAAATCAGATTTTCCATTATTAAGAATATAACAAATAGATCCAAATGGTTTCAAATGAGAAATGTTGGGCTTCTTACCTTTGAAAAGTTCATATGGTGTTTTTCTCAAGATTGGTCTTACCATGGCTCGGTTTATAATGTAGCATGCCGTGTTAACGGCTTCCGCCCAAAAGTACCTAGGAAGGTTGTTCTCGCTTAGCATCGTCCGAGCCATCTCAATGAGGGTTCTATTCTTTCTCTCTACAATGCCGTTTTGTTCTGGAGTTCTTGGTGCTGAAAATGTATGCGAGTATCCGTTTCTCCTGTAAAATTCATCAAAGTCATTATTCTCGAACTCCTTACCATGATCACTTTGTATCCTCTTGATGAAGTATCCTTTCTCATTCTGCACTTTCCTGCAAAAATCTTCAAATTCCGTCAAGGCATCATTTTTATGTGATAAAAATACACCCAGCAAAATCGTGAGAAATCATCTACAATGACAAGTCCATATAACTTTTCATCTAGACTGTGAGTTCTACTAGGTCCAAATAGATCAATATGAAGAACTTCAAGGGGCCTAGAAGTTGTCACATCATTATTGCTCTTAAATGAGGTTCTTGTTTGTTTACCTTTTTTTCTTTTTTAACTAAGGTAATTTTCATTGCTTAAAAGTTGAGATAGGGGAACAAAGAGGAGGAGAGAGGGGGCAGGGGAGAAGCCCAAACAAGATGGGCCAGAGCGACAGGGGGGAGAAACCCCAAACAACCCGACTGAAAACAACAACAGAGAGAGCAAGGACAAGCAAGGGCTCAATCCCTAGAGGAAGACGTTGAGTTAGACCGCCGGTGAGAATGCCTCGGAGCCCCCCCGTCCGTCGTCGAGGGCGGCCGCGAACGATCCCTTCCAAGAGCGCCAACGAAGTGAGCATGGGCAGCATGGATGTCAAAGGGCTGCGCACATGGCTCGAGCCCAGGGACGGTGAGCACCTGAATGATGGGTGGGAAGCGAAGCCCGCCATCAGGAGACGGAGGGGGCTCCTCAGCCGGCCCCAGTAGTTCCCGATTGATCTTCTTCTTTAAGGCTTGAGCGAAGGAGAGGCGGGGCGACGCAGCAGCAGCCGGGGTAGAGGCAACAACACCGTCAAGGGATGACACTAGTGAGGGTGACCCCGTTCCCGGGGACCAAGACACCGCTGCTGGGTTGAGACCACCGGTCGAAGGATCAACAAGAAGAGGGGTCTTGCCACGAAGAGCGGAAGGTAACGCATCAGACGGTGGCAGTAGAGGCAAGTCGGCCTGAAGAGGAGCATCCACAGGATCGGAGGAACAGGGCACCACCGCAGTAGAAGGCTTCCCCCCCAATGGGCCAAGAGCAAGAGCAGCAGAGTTGAGGGTGCCAAGGCTAGAAGCAAGGCTGGCCGGGCTCCCAAAACCTTGGTCGATAATGCAAGGCACGGTCCATTGCCTCGTCTAGGCTGGCAGCAATGCTGAGATGGGTCCCAGACCCCGGCTCCTGAACAGTAGTAGAGGTGTGCGGTAAGGGCAATGGAGGCAGGGCCAAAGCCATCACAAAGGTGGCAGCCTCTCCAGAAGCAGCAGAGGATGAAGGGGGGATCTCCACAGCCGCGCAAGGATCAACTGCCATAGAAGGGACAAGCACGGCTATTACAGGGGCTGGAGAAACATCGCAAGGGCCCCCAACAACCGGCTGAGATGGGAACTCAACTGGCAGGGGAGGGCAAGCGGCGGCCAAGGAAGACAACGGAATGCCAGGCACAGGCAGGATCCCGATGCCATCCGTGGGGCGCCAAACTGGGACAAGAGGAGCGGAGGTGGCAGACGGCCGTGCCTTGCAGCCATGGGTAGAAGCACCAGCCACCCTGGCCTGTAAAGGGGGGGGGCTTCTTCTTGCAGTCTCCCACGAGGTGGCCCAGGCGGCGGCAAGAGGAGCAGAAGAGAGGGGGGTCCGGGATGACCACCGGCTGCCAGAAACCGCCAGCACCAATGCCAACCCACACACGGTGGGGGAGCTTCCTGGAGATATCTAGTAGGACGCATACCCGCGCCGTGTGTGCACGGGTGAGGCAGAGAGTGTTTCGGTCGATCTTCAGGGTTGGCCCAATGCTGCCAGTGATTGAAAGGATGGAGGCTTCATGGTAGAAATTGACTGGGAGGCTCGGAAGCTCAATCCATACAGGAACTAGAGGCGAATCCTACTCTGGCGAGAAGTCGAGGGCCCATTGAAAGAACCAGAAGGGGCGCCCGTGAACAAGGAAAGACTCTTTGAGGAGGACTTGAAGGTAGTCTTCCCGGTTGGAGAAGTGAAGGAGAAGATGTCGACGATCCATAGTGCTCAGCAGGAAGTCCTGCTTGAACTGGAAACGCTGGGCCAGGTGAGCCCGAATCTCAGCGAACGGAGGCATGCCCTTGGGAGTCCTTGCGATGACGGCAAAGGCAAGGGGTTTGCAAGTCAACTGAACCTCTTCTAGTGAGAAGAACGCTGCAGGTTCACCGGAGTCAGTGGTGGCGGGAGCATGGACAGAGAGAGGCAACACCGGTGGAGAAAAAGAGCTCAAATGCACATGGGAGAAAGAAGGGGCCACGGCAGAAGTGTGTGGAGCAGGGAGAGGCCCTCCCAAATCGGCAGCAGCGACGACTCCCTTCGCCGGCCAGGCATAGCCACCGTCGCACGGGGCCGGGCACCACCTGTGGGCTGTTGAGCTGCAGGCAGAGGATCCAAAGCCGTGGGTCGACCAGCAACGCCGGCCAAGGGGGGGGGGGGGGCGACAGCAGGAGGGCGCCCCTGCTGGAAGGAAGATGGCTACGCACTAGGGCCACTGGCCGTAGGGGGGGCGGGAGCATGAGGCGTGAGACACCCCTGCCCAGAGGATGAGTCCTACGCACAAGGTCCACCAGCAGGAGGGGGTCCCTCCGACAGGGGGCAGAGGGAGGCCACCACAGCAGCATCTGAAACCTACGCACGCTGTTCCCCGGCCGACGTCACCGAAGCAGCAAGGGGGACTACCGTGGGGGCAAGGGGGCCATAGGAAGAGGCTACTGGAGCATGGGAGGGCAGCCCACGAACGGTCTCAGCAGAAAATAGAGCACCGTTTCATGGGGCTATCCCGTCAAGAGAAGGGCCGGTCAACGCGAGGGAGGGAGTGGACTAAGGGACAATGTGGCCTTGCGTTCGAGTTTGAGTGGGGAGAGGATGGGCGATCAACGGTTGAGATGAAGCCTCATTAGGTGACGTATGGAGGAGAGCAAAAATGTGGCATCCAGGGAGAGAAGCCGTGGCTGACTGGGAATCGCAAGGTTCACCGGCGGGAAGTGAAGAGAGGCCCGTGGGGTGAGCAGGACCGCCGGAAACGTGGGCATCTGCTGCCAGAGCAGTAGGTGGACCATCAGCACAAGCATCATCACCAGCAGAGGAAGATCCAATGCCACCCGCGATCAAGCCCTCCACAGCAAGACGAGAACGACCAGAGGTGGGCACCTCTACAGTAGGGCCACCCACTGCGAGGGGCACCGGCGGGAGGGGGAGGCCAGACGACCAAACGACGGTGCCAGGGCCAGCAGGGGGGGCAGTGCAAACCTGTCCATACAACCAAGGTGGAGAGTGGCGGCAACACGAACTAGCGCGGGAGGACCTCCAGAGGCGGAGCCAAGCGACGGGCGGGGAGGAAGGGGGGAGGGGGGAGACACACGGCCTCCCCCCTCACCGGTGGCCATCGCCGGAGCTCAGGCACAGTAGCCGGGGGGTAGACCATGGGAGGGAGGAGCTCGCCCGGGAGAGGCACCAAGGGGGGGGGAGCGGGTTGTTTGTTTACCTTTGCTGCACGCCTCACACACCTTGTCCGTTTCAAATTTCAGCCTTGGCATTCCAATGACTAAATCATTTCTCGAGAGCTTTGTTAGAACATTAAAACTGGCATGCCCAAGACTGCGATGCCACAACCAAATACTATCTGAATTATTAGCAACTAGGCAAATATTATCATGTAATGTATCATCTAGATCTATCATATATACATTGTTTTGTCTAACCTCTATGAACATTATTTCATTTGTGTTTTTATTTACAACAGTGCAGTGCGAGGAGTCAAAAATCACATTGCACCCTTTATCACAAAGTTGACTAATACTAAGTAAGTTGTGATTGAGACCTTTAACCAACAAAACATTTTCTACACTATGAGTAGATCCCTTACCAATCATACCTTCACCGATGATTTTTCCTTTATCTTTGCCCCCGAAGGCAACAAGTCCACCATCCTTTTCTTTGAGGTGTGCAAAAATTTCTTTGTTCCCTGACATGTGTCGCGAGCATCCACTATTGAGGTACCATTTATTTCTTTGAGCCTTCATGCAGACCTACAAAAATATCAAGACAAGAAAACTTCTATGATTTTGGTACCCAAGCTTGCTTGGGTCCATAATGGTTAGAAGTTCTTGATCTAATTAACAACATTGATTTTCTCGCGAACTGTTCATCGTCAGTCAACATTAATCTACATGTATACATGGTGTGGCCATACATTCCACAGTAGAAACATGAAACAACTTTCTTGTTAAGATTCTTTTTCTTGTTTTTATTCATGAAGGTTTTGTGAACGGGAGTGCATTTTTCATTCCTTTTGTGTGAAGGCCATGATGAAGATGAAGCATTCACATTCACATAGGAAGTACAAATCTTATTTTCAAATGTTTTCTTGTTGCATGGCTCATATCCTAACCCTTCCTTTCTGAAATTCACTTTCATTCCTAGCATGGTGTCTAAAGTTTGCTTCCCTTTGACAAATTTTGCTAGTGTTTCTTTTAGATCTTGCACTTCACCTCTTAGACTTTCATTAGCATTTTCAAGTTCCATTTTATCCTTTTCCAAGCCTTGTATTCTAGCATTCACTTCCTCAATGGCTTTCTTTAGCTTCCCATTTTCTTCAATTTCTTTCAGGGACCTTTCATCAATTTGTTGTTCTTCTTTTAAACATGCTAGCTCTTCTTCAAACAGGATAACTTTAGAATTAAGCAATTCATTCTCATAAGACAATGTTTCAAGCTTAGAGGTTAATTCAACACACTTCACACATAAAGATTCATTGAGCATGCTTTGGTCAATCTTTTTCTTTAACATTCTATTTCCAGTTCTTAGCTTTTTGCATTTTTCATACAAAGCTTCATATGCAATTTTCCATTGTTCACATGAGAGGTCCTCAGTTTCAGAATGTACCTCATTGATGTCTTCATCATTTGCCATTAGACACAAGTTTGGACAAGCTCGTCCAACTCATCTTCCGATTGATCATCGGCGTCGTCTTCATCACTACAAGTTGCCACCATTGCCTTGGTTTTCTTGAACTTCCCTTTCTTGAATTTTTTATGAAGTTCGGGGCACTCTCCATGCATGTGCCCTGGTTTTTTACATTCATAACAGATGACCTCTTCCTTCTTGCTGTTTTCTCCCTTCTTAGCCATCATCTTCCTTGGTGCTCTTCTGAATGGAGCTCCTACTCTTCTGGATTTCTTAATGAATTTTATGGCCCTTCGTGTTATCATGGCCACCAGGTCTTTGTCCTCACTATTTGAAGCAGATCCACCTTCACTGTCATCTGAACCTTGGAGGTTGGTCTTTAAGGCCATGCTCGTAATCGGCTTCTTTTTCTTGACATCTTCTTCATTCCTTTTTATATTTAGCTCGTAGGTCATCAATGATCCTATGAACTCATCAAACGTCAGTGTACTAAGGTCCTTTGAGTCTTCAATGACTGTGGCTTTGGTGTGCCACTATGGAGCGGGGGACCTTAATACCTTCCTTACAAGATCCTGGTTGGAGTAATCCTTCCCGAGTGCTTTTAATCCATTGGTTATCTAACAATCTGGCAAACATCTCTGAAATACTTTCGTCTGGCTTCATCATGAACAATTCATAGTCTCGAACGAGCAGATTTGCCTTGGTTTCCTTCACTTCCGATGTTCCTTCATACATTAACCGGAGTTTGTTCCACATTCCTGCGTGGAAGCACACATAGAAATTCGTGAGTACTCATTGGGGTGAATTGCACATTGAATTATATTCATTGCTTTGAAATTAGCTATGCACTTCTTGATAAGTTCTTTTCCCCATTCTTCCTCTTTTTTAGATAATTGATAAGGACCACTACTGATAACATGCCAAATATCGAATTCCTGGGCCCTCAGAAATACATACATCCGATTCTTCCAATATGGGTAATTTGACCCATCGAAGAATGGAGGCCTATGAATTGAGTGCCCTTCGGGCAACATCCCCTTGTTCGCCATTTACTGGATCTTACTGTAAGATCGTGAGATCAGTAGAAATCAGAGACCGGGCTCTGATACCAATTGTTGTCCCCGGTAGATGGCAATCAAGAGGGGAGGGGTGAATTGATTAGCAATAAAATTTTTAACGATTCACTACAGTATGCACGAATAAGAAAGAAGAAGAGAACCAAATCGCAGCTCTTCTTACCCGATGATATGATCACTCGAACAACGAAATAATCAAAGTAAAATATATGCAAATCTCTCCTCTCGATAAGAAGCCCACACGAGTAAAAGCATAGAAGCAAACCACAAGGAACACGAGGATTTTAGGTGGTTCGGGTTCACAACAGTGCCCCCTACGTCCACCCCTCACAAAGTGAGGATTGCTTCCACTATGAAGTGAAAACCCATACACACACACACACTGTGATGCACACAGCCACACACACACGTGCGCTGCAACCTGCAGACGCACACACACACAGAGTATATGTCTAATAAAAAATCAGATATACGATAAGCCCTTAGATCTGGAAGAGTAAGAACAAGATGTAGATAATATCGACTGTAAGGACGCTAGAGATCCCCCTTTGGACAAGAAGCAAATGACGGTTCTTCATTCTTTTGGATGAAGTCAGAGGATGTAGCCGGATCCTTCAAAATGAGGCTTGGAGGTTGATGCTTGGCTCGAGGTTCTCCTTGCTCAGCTTCATCTAAGGAGGAAGACCTTTGTTCCTTGCTCAAGCTGCATCAGATCTGCATTGAAATCTGCAGGGATCGTGCTCAAGAACCCCTCTCCCGTGTTTCTTCTCATGCAAGCACACAAGGCTGAAAAAGATAAAAAAATATTCCCTTCGATTATTCCTTTGGGTCGCCCCAATCATGGGTTTTATACCCCCAAGGCTGGGGGACACGTGTAGGATGATGGGAGCCTCAGATCCAACACCTTTAGGGCAAACGGTGGGAGAAAAAGTACCACTCGTACGGAGTCGAAAAGGGTTCGGCGGCGGATAACTGAAAAGGGTTGACCCTTTGGGTCGACCCTCGTGGCCCTAAAAAAAACGCCAAAACACGTTATGAGGCATGTTCTCGAAGGGGTCGACTTTGGGTCGACCCTCGTGACATCCGAGCTCAAAATAGAAAACCTGAGAAATTAAAACTAATATGTGTCGACCCATGTGGTCGACCCTCATGGCCAAAACTTGGAAGACAGCCCACAAAAATTGTAATGTCCTGGATTCTTATCGGATCTTTATTAGGTCTTTCAGGTCCTTTTCGGAGAGTTTTGGATCGCTTTTGTGGGTGCTGAGTTGAGTTTAACGATCCGTGTGGGTTTTTCTCTCGTACAAGTTACGGAACCCTACGATGAGTTTGTTTCTCAGTTCATCGACTCGTGGAAGTCGCAGTTGCGATGTACTCTTCTCGAAGATCGTTTCGACTATTTTTCCATATTTTTTTGAATTAGTGGATTTTTGAGCTAATTATTGAATTTTCAAAAATTAGGAAAAATCCTAATTTTCTTTCTATTTATTTTCCTTCCACCTCTCTCCTCCCTAATTTCTCTCATCTCTTTCTCTCTCTCTTTCTCTCTCCTCTCTGGTCCGTTCGACGCGGGGTGCACACCGTTGCAGAGCTGGCCGAGGCTAGGACGCGATGGAGTGATCGGGATGCGGGATGGGGCGACAGTTTGAGCGTGGCGTGGCGCGATCCCTCGGTGGATTTCGAGATCAGCGCGGTTCGTTTTTTGGCATTTCGGCGCGGTTTAGTCGCTTCGGCGCACGGTTTCTTCGGTGGAGGTAGGGAGACGGATCACCTACTCTTCCTGCACGCTTTCCCTGTAATTTCACATTGTTCGGTGTAAGTTTGAGCGGGTTTCGCTCAGTTTCGATAAAATCATGCTTTTGTGGAGTTCGTAGGGTTCTCCAGAAAACGACGACGGTTTTTAGATCGGTTGGTATCAATCGAACCCCTGGGATGTCAGCATTCCAGATCTACTGATTTCGTGTCGTTTGGTTGTCATTTGGGGCCGGTACGAGCCCGGGAACCCCGGTGACTCATTTAGGGTCGATTCGTTGAAATCGCCCGTTTCTTGGTCGATTCGACTCCCGTTGGAGTCTACATGTTGTATATCGTTGTTCTGCGACGTTATGGATGTTTCCCCTTCGATCGGGATCGAATGGGGGCGTGGTTTAGGATTTTAGGGCTCGGTCTGGCTGGTTTTCTGTCGTGACCGGTCGACCGCCATGGGCTGGCCGGTCGACCGACCGACGCTCGTGCCAGCAGGCTGATGGGCCTTTCGGTCTTGTCGACCGACCGCCCAGGGCCGGTTGACCGACCCTGTTAGGTCTACCGCCCCCAGGGGTTAGGTCGACCGAAATACAGTATTTTTACCCATTTTGAGTCCTGGTCGATCCGGTTGAGACCCAATGACCGACCTATGGCCTCACGAGTGTCCAGGACACCCTGTGAGTTCCGTGTCTCTAGGGTATCGGGAGGTGCCGTGTTACCTTGATTAGCATGCCCGAAGGCATGCGTGTTTCAAGCTTTGTGTTGCGCTCGATGGAGTCATCGTGTATCGGTGTGAGTGCGGTGGGGTTTCCCCCGCATGTGAGTGGCCTTCCTTGAGTTCCCGTCTGGAGGGAATGGTCTCGGTGGCCTGTGGTCTACCTCGATATTCATGTTATCATGGTTTTAGACCTAATTATGATTTAATTTGGTTGGCCTTGGTGGCCCAACCTTCTAGCGTTTCTTCGATGTAGCTCGCCTTCCTTAGGCTGCTACAAGTCGTTTGTCTTAGGTCAACATCTTAGGGCGGTTAGTATGGTGGTTATCTCTTAGACCGCCTAGTCCGTGTAGTGTGTCTGTCATCGACCGCTTGGTTGTTCCTTCGGCAGGTCAACTGGAGTTGACTGAGTCTAGTGGTTCGTCCTTGACCGCTACAGTCGCCTCGTGGCCCTGCCCCTGACCGCCAGCGTTCTTGTCTCTATGTGCATAGCGGTTTCCTCCTTGACTGCTTGGTTTCCCTAGCAGCTGAATGATGGATCGCCTATGCCCAGAGTGTCATTTCCCGTTGTTTCAATTTCCTGGTATCTTGGCTTCACCTGGGGGTCGTCACAAAAATCCGTTGGGATATAGGGGTCGACCCTTGTGATCAACAACTAAAAATCGAAAAACCCAATGTCTTGGAAGGAGTCAGGGGTCGACCCTTTTTCATTTGCTTAACAAAAATTAAACTAAGTGCTAGAAAGAGTCAAGGGGTCGACCCATCCACAGGAATTCTTATTATGACATGAATGATTGAGTTTTAAGAACAAAGCTATATCAAATTGACCCTTGGGGTCATGGGAATGAAATCTATCATGGAAAGTCAATATAAAGAGGGAAATGAGACTTGTCTAGATCTCACCAAGCGTCTTCAAAATTTTTGTTAGGATTTGAGCCTCATTCCTGAGTTCTGCAGAAATACCAAAATCAGAGTTAGATTTAATCTTGACATTTTCAACTCAAAAGACTTACTCAAAAAGGGATGTTCTTGATCCTCCAAAATTCATCCTTCGACTGCATTAGTAAATCTTGATCAAGGGAGAAAGAGTAATCAAATACTAAAGTAGTCCAAAATGAGTTTGTACAATTTATTCACCCGACAATTATTCTAGACTCATATAGTGTTTGGTCATCATCAAAATCTAACAAATATGAGCATTCACTCAAGGGGGGGGGGGGGTTCAACACATACATATAGGGGTGATGAAGAAGGTGAATTAAGCTCTCCTGGCCTTCCCAAACCTCTCAAGTCCACTAGGAAGTCATTGCATGAATGGTGCATATTAGGATGTCTAGGATTCCATGATTCCACCAACACTTGGTTACATCGTGTATATGCAAGTCACACATATGGGTGTCCTGGACCACCACTGCATCATGTAGAGGTTTAGGGTCTAGTGTGAGTCTGCTTTTCTTTATTTGTACAGTTTGTTAGGAGTCTATACATGCATGTGTCGAGTGCATAGGAATTGCATAGTCATTGTCAAATGCCAGCAATGCACGATGTAATGAGCTGCTTTATGCTTAAGGTACCCCCGTGAGTTCTGAGTGGATGTATATGTCATGATCAGGGTCAAAACTGAACGGATTCCCTCTAGAACTTTGAAGAAAGTTACAAGCTCGCAGTGCCAGTCCCTTTTGAGTGTGAGGCAAGTCGGGTCTAATGCGTACGTTGTAGACTTGCCGGAAGACTTTGGGATCGGCTCCACATTCAATGTCTCGGATCTAGTCACCTATAGGGACCCACCGGTGATTCCCAGTGAGTCTTTCGAGCCGTCTCCTCCCCTTGAGAGTGACCTCTCCCCTAAGTGTCCACCACTAGCCTCATTCCCACAGCAGCGTGAGCATATAGAACATATACGGGATGAGCAGGTGACGACTACTAGGAGTGGAGCGTACCCGCGCTACCTGGTACGGTGGAGAGCACGGCCCATAGCCGATGACACATGGATCACCCGAGCAGAGCTACCAAGGATGGATCCGGATTCGCAGGAGTGACACATGAGCAACAACACCCCTTACTCGACGGGGTCGAGTTCTTCCCACCTGGGAGAATTGATGGGACATCGGAGCAAGGCATCTAACTTTTTTTTATTGCATTGAGTCATTTGGGTTCAATTGTAAGGGAATTATAAGCCAATGGGTTAATTGGGCTAAATTAATGGGTTTTTTTTGTAAAAAGGCCATTTAGGCCCAGCGGGCCCCCCACCCTCTCTCTCATTGGGCCACCTAGCTTCTAGGGCCCATAGGGGTTGGTCCATGGTCTATGGTGGACTTGGACCAAGTGGAAAATTCAAATTTCCCTTCTTGACCATGAAGAGGGCGCCCCACCCCCCCTTTAGAGTTTTTTATATTGTTGTCTTAATTTGAGCACATGGGAGAAGAATCTTCTATCCCCTAATTACCCCCCCTAACCCTAGATCTGAGGTTAGTATAGGTCACTTAGCTAGGGTTATAAAACTCTTGTATTTCATTAATTTCATGGGAATTTATGAAGAAAAATATGAATTTCTCCAAAGACGGCCATGGGCGCCCCTCTCTCCTCCCCTTGCAACTGTGATGGTTGCTTGATTCCAAGGTGTGAAGCCTTGCCCTTGGTGTGATTCCACGGTTTATCACCTCTGCTTGTTGTCTTAATTTGACCACATGGGAGAGGAATCTTCTATCCCCTAATTACCCCTCCCTAACCCTAGATCTGAGGTTAGTATAGGTCACTTAGCTAGGGTTATAAAACTCTTGCATTTCATTAATTTCATGGGAATTTATGAAAAAAATATGAATTTCTCCAAAGAAGGCCATAGGCGCCCCTCTCTCCTCCCCTTGCAGCTGTGATGGTTGCTTGATTCCAAGGTGTGAAGCCTTGCCCTTGGTGTGATTCCAAGGTTTATCACCTCTGCTTGGTGTGACTCTCAGCCACCGCCGCCGCCGCCGCCATTCGAGCCGCCATCGTGCCGCCACAACCTGATCTTTACTCTGCTGTCCAAGATTCTGAGATCCAGGATAGAAGCTCAAAGAAAAGGTTGGTTCTCAAAATCCGTTTATCTGATGATCTTCAAAATTTGATATATTATTACCCTTCTTGTTAGCAATCTCCAGTTTAAATTTCGTGTCAATCCACCATCGTTTGCCCCACCTCCTAGTGATTTCTTTCCACCCGCGCAATCTGCCTGTTTGTAGATCTGCGGGATAGTACCATGTTCTTCTATTTTTCTTACCCCCTTAACCGTATCATAAAATTACCAAACTATTTGTGCACGTCCCACACATCCCTTTCTTTCACCCATAAAATTTGCAAGATCCATATCCACCATTTCCCCTTTGGTCAAAATTCATTTTCAGGCAGATTCTTGTCTGTCCTGACTATTCTATAATCCGAGCCCAAAAAGTTACAATGCCATAAATTTTTTCATTTCCAATCCTATTGTTGGATGGATCTGAAATACATATATGTTGTAGCTCTCTGAGTCTACTTTAGAACATCGCTAGTTTCATCACGATCCGACACCGGATCTTAACGTAGAGAATATTTTCATCGGAGCGCGCAGATCTGTCCCGAGACAGGCCAGCAGAAGCAGCCCTCGATTAATTCTGCTAAAAATACGCCGGCTCCGATTCAGCCGCCGCCGACGTCAGGGATCAAAGAGGAACCTTCCACAAACGTTCCAGCCAACCGCCACTGCCAGAAGATGACCGGAAGCCACCATCCCATGTGCCGAACGTGCTTGCTGTCCTGCCACACAGAACTGAACAAATTCGGATCGGCAACCCGTCTCCGCCCGAGAGCCCCTCCTCCGGCTTGCCGCCCGTCAACCCAAGATCGGTGCTCCTCCTTTGATGTTGTAGCCCTTTTCCTCCCTGCATGGAGTGGGCCATAAATTTACTTCTATAATTATTAATATTTACTATACCGGGAGTTATGGTTCTTGGCCGGGATTGTCTTCCCCACGCCCGGAGCGTGGAGGTACGTTTTTGCTCCTCTCTTTGTCGCTTGCTTATTTAGTATATGTTTGAATGCCGTGCTTGCATGAGTTAGAGATTCTAGCCCATTCAAATAATATCACTGCTGTGAGAGAGCGAGCGTGACCCATCCTGTGACTCGACCTGAGCACGTGAAAAGAGCCAAATACCCTTGACTCACTGCCGGTTTCTTAACCGCGCAGATCCGCGCATTTCCCTTGTGTGGGACGATCGCGAGGTTGCATTTCTTGTTGAGAACACATTATCCTCTTATGAAGCTCTTTGGTGCCGAGTGTTCGCGTTGTTGCTGGTCGCGGCGTCCAATTTGTCGCGTCGTCGCCTAGAGTCCCAGATTCGCATCAAATTGGTTCCGAGTCTCATTTCATCCCGCATGATAGACCTCAGGTCGGAATACCATCAGCTCAAGATTAAAGATGAAGACGTCTACAAGACTACTTTTCGGAGCAGATATGGGCACTACAAGTTCATGGTGATGCCATTCGGGTTAAGTAATGCCTCGACAACATTTATGCAACTAATGAACAATGTCTTCAGGCCCTATCTCGACCGATTTGTGGTTATTTTCATTGATGACATTCTTATACTCCAAAACTAAGGAGGAATATGAAGAGTATTTAAGAATAGCTTTACAGACCCTAAGAGAGCATAAACTCTACGCAAAGATTAGCAAGTGCGAGTTTTGGCTAAAGGAGGTCTCTTTCCTTGGCCATATTATTTCAAAAGAAGGTATCACTGTTGATCCTTCTAAAGTGGAAGCTGTTAAGAATTGGAGCCAGCCAACGATCGTATCCGAAGTTAGAAGCTCTCTTGGTCTGGCTGATTATTATAGGTGATTCATCAAAGATTTCTCTAAGATCGCCGTCCCTTTGACTAGACTTACAAGAAAGGAGAACCCTTTTATATGGTCAAAGGATTGTGAAGAGAGTTTCCTAACACTTAAAGATCATCTCACTGCTGCCCCTATACTAGCACTACCTGTCGAAGGTGGTGGCTTTGAAGTCTATACAGATGCATCTGGCATTGGCCTTGGATGCGTTCTCATGCAAGATGGTAAGGTGATTTGCTATTCTTCGAGGTAGTTGAAGCGTCATGAAGAGAACTACCCTGTACATGATCTGGAGCTAGTTGCTGTTATGTTCGCCTTAAAAATCTGGCGACACTACCTGTATAGGGAAAAGTTCACTATCTTCTTGGACCACAAAAGTCTGAAATATCTCTTCACCCAAAAGGAATTGAACATGAGGCAACGAAGATGGTTGGAGTATCTCAAAGAGTTCAACTTTTCTATTCAATATCATCCAAGCAAAGCAAATGCTGTCGTTGATGCCCTCAGCAAGAGACCGATGGCAACTCTAGCAAGCCTCATGAAATGTATGACTTATCTTATCAAGGATTTTTCACAATTGAATCTAGATGTTGATACATATGAAGAAAAGGTATTATCGCCAATATTCGGTCGCAACCTACATTAATAAAAGACCTAGTCAAGTAGCAAGGGAGTGACCCTATACTGATGGAGATTAAAACCAATATTGATCAACGGCCAGAATTTTCCATTTCAACCGACGGAAGGCTATTATTTAAAGATCAAATCTGTGTGCCAGATCATGCCGACACAAATAAATTGATCATAGAAGAAGCTCATAAATCAAGGTATGCTATTCACCTTGGTGCTACCAATATGTACCAAGATTTAAAAAGGAACTTCTCGT
Organism: Amorphophallus konjac; assembly: GCA_022559845.1. Classification (NCBI taxonomy): domain Eukaryota; kingdom Viridiplantae; phylum Streptophyta; class Magnoliopsida; order Alismatales; family Araceae; genus Amorphophallus; species Amorphophallus konjac. The sequence continues at coordinate 175,599,380 of CM040128.1, read as the reverse complement.
GGCCTAATATGAAGAGAGAGATAGCGGATTTTGTATCTCACTGCCTCACTTGTCAACAAGTCAAGGCAGAACATTTAAAACCAGCTGGAAAATTATATCCCTTAGAAATTCCCAAGTGGAAGTGGGAAAGTATAGGGATGGATTTCATCATGGGTTTACCTAAGACAAGAGGTGGACATGATAGTATTTGGGTAATCATAGACCGATTGACTAAATCTGTACATTTTCTACCAATCAAAAGTCGATGGTCTGTGGATATTCTAGTAGCTTTATACATGAAGGAGATTGTCAAGCTACACGGTGTCCCTGTCACCATTATTTCAGATCGAGACCCTCGATTCACATCTCAATTTTGGAAGGGTCTACAACATTCATTAGGGACTCGACTCAATCTCAGTACTGCATTTCATCCACAAACCGATGGTCAAACTGAAAGAACCAATCAGGAGGTGGAAGATATGCTCAGGGCATGTGTTATTGATTTCGGTGGAAGTTGGCACGACCACTTACCTCTAGTGAAATTCGCCTGCAACAATAGCTATCAAGCTAGTATACAAATGGCACCATTCGAGGCTCTATATGGAAGGAGTTGCCGCTCACTTATCTGCTGGAATGAAGTAGGAGAAAAATAATTTCAAGGCCCTGAAATCATCAGAGATACTACCGAGAAGGTAAAGCTTATTCATGAGAGACTCTAGATGTCTCAAGATAGAGAAAAGTCATATGCTGATAATAGAAGGCGCGATCTGGAATTTCAAGTGGGAGACCACGTATTCCTTAAAGTTTCTCTAGGTCGAGGAATTCGAAGATTCGGCATCAAAGGCAAGCTCACTCCGAGATTCATTGGCCCTTTTAAAATTTTTGAAAGGGTTGGCGAAGTCGCATATCGGATAACCTTGCCCCCTCAATTAGCTAGAGTCCATGATGGGTTTCATATGTCTATGCTCAAAAAGTACGTCTATGATCCTTTTCATGTTATAAGTCACGACGACTTGGTGATCCAAAAGGATATGACATATGAATAAAATCCAATCAAAATCATTGATCGTGAAGTGTGTCAGCTACGAAACAAAACTATTCCCATAGTAAAAATCAGGTGGAATAAAGGATCAGACCAAGATGCGACATGGGAGACGGATGAAGCTATGTGTAAGAAATTCCCAGAATTATTCGATTATAAGTATACTCTCCATAAAACCCATGTAATGAATATGGGGACCAAATTCTTTTAAGTGGGGGAGGGTGTAACGCCCGAGAATTTTTTAAGAAATATTGGGATTAAATACAATTATTTAGCTTAATGGGCTACTTAAAGGAATTAAGGATTAGTTAAATCAATTTAAGTGCCCTAAATTAACCAAAAGGGTTTAGCCCACTTAAATTAGGCCCACAAACCAATTTCCAAGGCCTTTAGGCCCAAGCCCACTTCTAGAGACGTAATTAGGGTAATTTACGGAATTAAATTAGATAAATAGGCTGATAAAAAGGATAAATGGGAGATAATTAAAAAATCTAAGATTTTCAGATTTTCACGTGAGAACGTAGTCTATTGCATAACCACCCTCTGACAATAGCGATCGCGAGATGACCACTACTATGTTCCGTGAACGGAGGTGTTAGAAGCGTGGAAAAATTAGATTTTTTCCGATCCCAATCTCTATGATTCGAAGCTACCTGACACGGAAACCTACTCTAGGGCTCTTGGGGATCGATCCTACACCAATTTAGGACTTCTAGATCAATCTAATCCTCAGCCCTAGGCAAAATCGTATAAATAGGGCCCATATTCGACCTATGCGAACCCTCGTTTTGGCTTGCGTTGTTCGACGGTAAGTAATGGGTATTTCATGTTGGTCCTTTAGACTTTATTGATTCCCTTTATATTGTTTAACTCCCCTCCAAATTTCATGCTAGGAGATCAAGCGTCCAGAGAGTTAGAAGCTCCCAAAGTTGCTGTTCCTCTACAAGGCGCTCAAGAACCAGCGTGCCGGTCCAAGGAAGATCTGGAGATTGGAAGCCCTAATTGAGGTATTTAGAAGATCATCCTTTAGAACAATTTGTTAACCTGTGTATCTTCTACCTACCCTCTAAATTTCATGGATTTAGGTCAAGAGGTTAAGGAGAACGAGGGACGAGAAGTTGCTAATTTATCACAGGACGTGCAAAAACTAGGTCGTCCTTCCAGTCCAAAATTTGAAGTCTAAAGCCCGTTACAAAGGCAGGTTATTTCATGGATGTCTCAAACCAAATGTTAGGAGTAAAAGTCCTCTGGTTTCATGCAATTTTATACTCTGTACACGGTGTATTTCATGTTTTACTATCACTGCGCATCTAGATTATTTCTGCATGCATGATTCCTACCCTTAATGGTAAAGATGATAATCTTGGTTTAATTCATGAGAACCCATGCATCTCCATGACTTTATGTTGTTGTAACATATTTGACTTCCTGTCTAGCATGTTTACATGCATTTGTTTCTTTAAGTTAGGCCTTGCATGACCTAATGACCCCCTTTCTGTTATAAGACTAGAAACGATCTACCAGCGACCGCTACTGTCTAATAGCGGTTCCTAAAGGACCACTACTGTGTATAGGCGGTTCTGTAAAGACTGCTACTATGTTTCAATTTCCTACACCTTGTTAACTCTAATCAGATGGTAGATTGACCCTATTATACATCTATTAAACCGAAGTTATTAGGCCTTATCCCTAGTTACGATTGTATAATTGTGAACTTGGTTATATTATGCATTAAACATGCTAGGTTTCATGCCTTTCACGCTTTAAATACCTATTTTTAACTTATGTTACGTTCATGCCAAAACCATATAGTTTGTATTAAAGTTATATTTCACATGCATTGGGGGCTTGTTTTTATTGATGAATTGATCGCTGTTTTTGACACGATTCCCTCTCATCTTGAGTCTTTCATAAGTACATAGTGCGTACTCCGGTGCATGTCTATTAGTTACACTTTGCACATATTAGGCACAGAATCTTGGACTTGTGATCCTCTCCATTGGATATTCCTTCTACCGGACTGGATGATCTTGTTTCAAGGCCTTCGTAAGTCTCCGCGAGCCTGGGATTCTCACTAGGACGCTGAGCTGATTGTACCCTCAAAGCCCAATTATCTAGAAAGCACTTTACCAACGTTTTCTGTGTCCTGGATAGTCACGGACATCAAGCGACTGCCACTGTCAAGTAGCGGTCATCCTGCGACCACTTCTTTCCAAGAGGTTCACTGCGTCGACCCTTCTTTCTTCATGCGTCGACTCTGTTTACAAATGGTACTTCTCTGACCGCGTCTGTCTAGAAATGGTCCTAGAATGACCGTGCCTTCTAGAAATGGTCCAGACTTGACCGTCTTATACCTAAACTATGTTTAACCCAAGGTTTGACCCAAGGGTTGATTTTTTTATGTCCCTAGATGGTCTATTGATTATCTAGAATCCAACACCTTGTTCAAAAAGCTATCTAATGAATTATGAAAGTTAATAATTGTGCCGTTATGCTGTCGAATTCTTTCGTGGCATGACATTGTTTTTAATTCATCTTTTGAACTCTCATGATTCTTAATTGGTGCATTCTTACCTTGATATTGTGATTATGAAACTATGGTTTGGACTTGTTATATTACTGGCCATAATTATATTTTCTCGTGGAAGTAGCTTGATTTATAACTTGAAGATGCAAGAGCGGGCACGGACAGTGTCCAAGGCCTCGACGCTAGCCCCCTCGGCAGATAGTCAGAAACGTACTATAAACAATGGGGTATGATGCTTACTGGCATAGCATTACGCTGGAAGTACTATTTTTATAAACGGGTGAAAACCACGCGACAATCTTGTAAAATTTACATACTTGCTAGTACATTCTTGTTACATGACTTTCTAGTGCATAGCCTTTATGGTTATGAAAAGTATATTCTCATTCATGAAAGGCCAAGTTACATTCATGTTATACTCATTCTCGATCTTGCTCTCATTCTACATAAACCTTCATATCTCTATCATCTACATCGTGTTACTAGTGTTACTTTGATTTTATTCGCATGTTTCATCACATTTCTTCTATCTTCTTTCCTAGAGCTAAAATATTAATTACTTAAATACTACCTTCATGTTGATACGAAGATACCTATTGGGCAAGTGTGCTCATTCTCTACTTTTTCTATCTTTTCAGGAAATTCTAGCAGGGGTTTGGACTACTCAAGTGACGAGTCTAAGAGTGATTAAAGATCGAGAGAAGACCTAGTAGAGTCATGTGTCCAGTCGAGTCGATGTACTTTTCCATTTATTTGAGTCTAGTGAAAAGAGTCAAGTATCAATGTACTTTGAATATTGTTCAATAAAGTGAAGTTTTGAGTATATCATCTTGTGTATTCCCTTTTATGTGTGAATGTGTTAGCGCTCTGATTATATATGTTCGCTTGCGGCGTATTAGCCGACTGTTCACGTTCCCGATTAGTCTCCGTTGCATAATCTCGGGGCGTGACACTTCTAGTGCAGCATGAATATAATTTAAGTTTTGAGTCAAATTAAGTTATAATGACCAAAGGGTTGACCTTCATTGAGAAAGTATTAATGTGTGATGGTCTTTTTAAATTGAATGTATGTACACCATCTTATGAGCAATCAATTGTATTAAATATTGAAAATGTTGAATCTTGCTATACATGACATTCTAGATTAGGACATGTTAATTATAATTCAATTAAAAGACTAATAAGGTTAAATTTCATCCTTAAGATAGACATCCAACACCATGAAAGATGTAAAGTTTGTGTGGAAGCCAAATTACCTAAACAATTGTTTAAATCAGTTGATAGAGATTATGATGTCCTAGAACTTATACATAGCGATGTGTGTGATGTTGGATGGATCTCTAGAGATGGCAACAAATACTTTGTAACATTCATTGACGATCTATCTAAATATTGGTATCTCTACCTAATTAAAACTAAATATGAAGTACTAAATAAATTTCAAATTTATAAAGTTGAACCTGAAAATCAACAAGAAATGAAAATTAAAATGCTTAGGTCGGGTAGAGGAGGAGAGTACACCTCTCTTGCACTCACCCAATTTTGTCAAGAAAATAGGATAATACTTGAGGTAACTGCCCCTTACTCTTCCCAATCCAATGGTGTAGCTGAAAGGGAAAATAAAGCACTAATAGATATGATTAATTTAATGTTGATTAGTTTAGGTGCACTCGAGAACTTGTGTGGGGAAGCCCTTTTGACTGCATGTTACATTTTAAATAGAATTCTTTTTAAAACAAAATGGCTACCCCTATATTCTAGAAGGTTATAGTTATTCTAATTAGATTAGTGATTCCCTAGATGTCAAATCTACATCAGGCTTTATTTTCCTCTTAAGAGGAGGTGCAATGTCAAAGAAATCCACTAAACAAACTATGTTAGCTAGAAACACAATAGAATCTGAAATGGTTGCACTAGATACTACCTACACAGAAGCTGAATGGTTGAGAAATCTTTTAGTTGACATTTCATTGATGGCAAACACCTTACCTCTTATATCTATTTTATGTGATTGTAAATTAGCAATTGATAAATATATGCAGGTAGATACTGTTGTAAAAATAAACAAATATTTAAAAGTGTGACACAAATCTATAAGAGAAAAAAATGAAACAACACTTGATGAATTTTGGGAAATCAGAAAGAAACTTTATAGATGTATTCATAAAAGGCTTATCTAGAATGGTGGTTCTAGAAGCGTCGAGAGAGATGGGATTGAGCCCATAAAATAAATTAGTTATCACGGTGACAACCCAACCTCACGGAGGTTCAATGGGTAAAAACATGTTGAGTATATGTGGGCTAAAATCTAAATATTAACTTAATTACATTAGTTTTGGTGATAACAAAACTGTGGATCAAATTTTGACAAAATTTTGATTATTCATGCTGAAAATAAAACTCTGATTATTGTTGATGATGACAAAACCTTAAGGGTTAATAATATTGATGAAAATAAAACCTTGGGACTAATTTAGATGAGAACAAAACCATGAAGTTATTTTGGTAATAGCAAAACGTGAAAAACATTCAAGTCTAAAATCCTTAAGCCATGAAATTTTGATTGAAAAGAAGAAATCTATGGAAATCTGTGAAAGTGTGACATAGGAGTAAAAGAGAATCTCGGAAGACTTAGGCGTAGTAGTACAAAATCTAAATTCACATAGGCGCTAGAATTCAAGAGCTATCATGACTTAGGCACAGGACTAAAAGAGCTAAAGTCACATAGGTGTTGCAAAATAAGACTAAGTCCACGTAGACATTGAAAATCTCAACTAAGTTTTGTTGGGTCCCTTGGGTGCAACTGGATCTAGAAGGGGGGGGGGGTTGAATAGATCTCCTTAAAAAGACTTTGCCCCAATTAAAATCTAAACCAGTTGAAACACAATCTTCAGCTTGAAATACAGATGGCACACTATTCAATGTGGACTGTGGTTTCAACAAAAATAGTTCAAATAGTAGAGCAAGACACCAAGCATAGAATGGCAAGAGAGGGCTACTTTAGGAAGTGGCAGAGGTCGACGCATTAACCCAGTGGAGTCGATGCTGCCTTGTAGTGAGTTTAGCAGTCAGACAGATATCGTTACGACCCGAGATTCGAACACCGGGAAGGACACCAATATTCCTTGGATCTTGGCCCGCCGCCCACGAGCCGGGGGCTCGGAAGGGTTAGTGGATAGTGTGGAAGTGTATAGAAATCTAAATCATTGCAACCCACAATAATTAACATAATTAAGTGCTAGAGATAAGTACTATAATACATAACAGTTTACATGATCCATTAATTACATAGTCCAGAAGTCATATGTCCATTTATAAGTGTAAAAATAAAAGAGTACATAACTACGGGGCATACCTCGCCTTGGCCAACTAGAGTAACCTACAGACCACCAACTCCACGCACCGCCCCCGAGGTACTATGAGTGTGCTGCGCCTCACCTGAAAACACAGGGGGTGAGCCTCGTCTCATCAGCTCAGTAGGGGTACCGCGGATCCCCCACCTCGACCGGTAACCACGTAAAAACTGAAGGCAGTAACACGAAATGATAACAATAATAAAGAGGTAGAATCTAACAAATAAAAGGTGCAGCTACACTAAGCAGTTATTAAAATAAAGGTTTGACTATCACAAAAAAGCTACACGATAGACCACCCTTAACTGCCCCAACAGAAACTACGTCATAAGAAACCCGGCCACTACACTCGAGTGACAGGAGCACTGCCCACTAGAAGCAAGGCCGGATGCTTCCACTGACGTCATACTCCACAGTCTCAGGTATCTCCCTACATGCCCCAGGCGGACACTGAGACACCGTACACAGAACACAAACAAGGGTCTAGTCGGGGTCATGCTGGTCAGCACGCGTCCGAAGTCCCCGACCATGTGTGCATACACTGACTGACAGCATGAGTCAGGCCCTCTAGCTAGTTTTTCTCCCGGCTCGGACACGAGCCACTACAGGGGAGGCCCTACGGCAAACCAACCTAAAAACCGTCTCTCTCGAGTGTAACTCTCCACCTACTCCCAGGTGGGTAAGCACACGCGTGCTCAGGCAAGCTACGACTAGTGGAAATGTCACTCTAAGTGGGAGGCCTACTGTGAAACTGTCAGTACGTAACCGAATCATGGACACCCACATGATGCACGAAACACGAGGCTGATTCTGTAAAGCATACGGGCTGTCGAGGTTATTATCTCAAAAATCCATGATCAATTACTTTTTCCTATCACGGGGTAACCCCGTACTCTCAAAATCACATCATTGGGCATCTCATCAAAGGATCGCCCTCACGGGGTTTGTCTGACTCGTTATTAGTGTATTTCATCCATGAATATTGTTAATTGGGGGTCCGGGGTGTGAAACCATAAATCTGGGGCTAAAAACCCCATTTTCTGAACTGCCCAGGGGAAATCGGTCAACAGGCGCAAGCCGGTCGGTTGACCATTTTCTCCAGGGGCGAATGCACCCTGCAGTGCGTCAACGCACACTTTTATAGGGCGTCGACGCACCCTGGTAGGTCGACCGTCCGTGAAGGTCCGGTCGACCGAACCCAGGGGCATTCTTCCCTACGTCTGCTGCTTGAAACGGTCGACCCAATGGTCAACCGTTTCCGGCGGGACGCGACTGGGGACCCCTCTTTGGGGTCCGATTAGACTCGGAAGACTACCATTTCATGCGAAAACCATGGGGAATCGACGCTTGACCCCCGGGAACACATTTGGAGCCCAATGGGGCTTGAATCGACGCTTAAAACACTGGATTCGCCTCTCACCCCGAAACATGCATTTTTTCCCCAAACTGAACAAAACCCGCTCATTCCCGCTTAGAACTACTCGGAACGAAGGGGAAAACATGCAGAGAGGTAGAAGTGATGTGTAAGGCAATGCGGATCTAGAGGGGAGGGGTTAATAGATCAGCCCCTTCAATAGACCGATTTAAAAACTTTAAGCTAACACTCAGATTCTATAGAAACGAACTAGACAAATGAATGACAATATTAGTTTAGTCCACCAAAAAGAAACATTCACAAACACGTTAAGCGCAGGGTACTGAAGCAAAGCTAGAGAACGGGGATAGAAGATATGGAGATCAAACCACAGATACACTGATATTTTTAGGTGGTTCAATTGCTTCCAACAATCTACGTCCACCCCTCACCTGATCAGGATGAGGCTTCACTAAACACGGATGAAACTGCTACAGCAGCTGATCACACAGTTTGCTCAGCGGAGGAACAACCTCCTCCCTTCCTATGAAGACGCAGAGAGAACCCGTGCTTCACCAATCCTGATGAGCACACCCCTGATTCTACCCCAGCAGAACTAGTTACACTACACTAAGGCAGCACACGAGGACCCTTCCTCGCACCCTAGCCCGCAGACCAGACCGTGTTCAATCTGAAAATTAATCACACCTCTGATTAGTGCAGCAATGCACTATAAGAGAACAATGACTCAACTGGATCGAAAAGACAAACCAAGAAAATCAAAATGAAACAAACGAAAATACAGTAGAGCGAAAAATAAATGTAGCTTTGAAATTATTTCAAGAGCTTTCTCTGAAATGGGAATCGTCTTCTCTCGATCTGGGCTGTAGTCTCTCTCTCTTTTCTTCTCTCTCTCACCTTTTCTCTTTCTCACGCAGTGTTTTTTTCCTTCTTCTCAGATGGGCTTTCTTTCTCTTCGAAGGTGGCAGCCCCAGCTTCAAGGGTTGAGGAGTTTATATAACAGAGCCTCCGGAATTCTTTTGGATGGAATGATTAACATAGTGAAATTCCATTGGTCCACTTGGCAAAGTAGAATATTCCGTCCTTGGAATTTTCTAGAAGTGAGCCTACCATCCTAGGATCACGTGCCAATCATTGGAGGATGAGGCACGTGACTCTGTTAAGTATCTCACGAGCTTGGACCTTGTTCAGCTCTAGCAATGCATTTTTCACCCTTATCGCACACTTTACACCCTTATTAGGCTATTTGTCTACGTTGCACACCTATTATTCACCCTTAGTCTGTCGCTATTGCTCTTTTCTCTGCCTTTGCTATTTCAGCATGACTGCGTTGACGCATGCAAGAAGGTGCGTTAACGCAGCTACGTTGAGCGTGTCAGCTTCAGCCTCGATTGCTATTTGTCAGCCTTGTGCTTCATTATTCACCTCTAACAGTCATTTGTTGGCTGTAGTCATGCATTTGTTACCCTTAATGCCCGAGAGTCGTTGCTTGTTCTTTTCACTACCTTTATGCTTTTTGGTGTCTCTGCTTACCTACGTTGACACTATTTGGAATGTTGCGTCATCGTTGCTTGGCTTTTCTTCTTCTCAGCTCCTTCATCATTCACACATCTCTCAGCCTGTTCATCTATTTGTTGGTTTCGTTGATTGCCTACTGCCATGTGAGGTGCTTGACTCGTTGTGCTTCATTTCTCATCTGTACTCAGCTTGATTTCATGGTAAGCTGGTCTTCAATCCTTGTGACTTCATCTATCATTTGATTTCTTCAAATTTCTAGCTTGTTGATTCATTCTTTAGCCTTATTGTAGTTCACCATTGAGCTGCGTCAACGCTGTTTGAGGCTGCATTGACGCTGCTTCTTCATTTTTAATCTCTTTCAGCCTTGTCGTCTATTTTTCACCTTTGCCGAGCTATTTGTCATCCCAACTGCTCATTTGTCACCATTACCTACCTATTTTTCACCCTTAATCGTCTTCAACTGTCGCCTTTGTTGCTTTGACTGGCGGGTCCTTCTGGCGTTCTGGCTGCGTCGATGCTACAACCTTCTTGCATCGACTCCATCTTCTTCGCGTCTGAAGGCTTTTAGCGCTATAGTCCAGTTTTCACCCTTAGTGGACTCTTTTTCACCCTTACAGCACATTATACACCGTTCACCATCTATTTGTCACCCCTAATCCGTAGCTATTGCCCTTTTCAACTAGTGGGTGACGCTGGGTTTTTCTACCTTGCAGACTGAAGCGGAGTCGGCTTCAAGGTTTTTTGGAGTAGACTTTTCTTCCTCAATTTTCTTCTTTTTAACTTGACAAAAGATGTGTTGCTCCCTGAATTTCTCTGCTCTGTCATTTTCTCATGCATTTGGCCTGAAAACAATTGTGTTCAACAAACTGAAATATGAAGGTTCTGATTTAATGTGCTGAATATGAAGAACACCTGTGTAGAAATACATTTGAGTATTTTTAACTTTTAGAACCAAATGACCTCATGTTGGTTTGACATCATCAAAACAAAAATATATCCAACAATCTCTCCATTTTTGTTGATGGCAACCACATGAGTTATTGAGCTTATTATGTTGACATTGAATTAAAAAAAATTAATGGCCCTTGAAATTAATGGCCCTTGAAGAAACAATTGGATGACTCAACAAGAGACTCAACAAGATATGCAATAAGCCACAACTACTGAGCAATGACTGAACTGACATTGAATGAATGATATGCAATGACTCACAAGACTCTTATTTCTCCCCCTTTGACATCATCAAAAAGAGATAAGCAATAGGGAGAATTCAATGTGGAGAAATGCAGGAAAGAGATTAAGCGTTGAGTAGCAAAAACAATAAGTTTACAGACCATGAAGTTGACTGCCTTCAAAAGCAATCTTGTTAGGATGATAAGTGCATCAGCTGAACTAAGTTTCATGATTTACGACTAATAACTCAGAAAGACAGAAGAGGCAAAAGTTTGAAGACATTTTATACCCAAGTAATGGAGAAAGAACAATTTGATTTATGTGTCTTGATAATCAGTCTGCAGCTTTACAAATCAATGGTTCAGGGACTTCTCTAGGAAGATCTACTATCAGTATTGAGGACAAGCACCTGTAACCAATTTATATTAAATTTATTTTGGGGGAACACTATTTGAGATTTTTCTTTCCAAAATGGCATTTACTGGAGAAATTTTTTTTATGAGCAATCTGGTTCAGTCCACACCTTTTGACGTGAGGAAACACATTATTTAGATGCCGGAATCTCCAGTTACTCAGTGTGTTAACCATTTTACCATGAAATTATAAGGTTAACAGTAGTAATGGCTTTTTACATGAGGCACAACACGTCTTAGGTGAAGTGACCCAGTTACTCACCATACTATGTCATTGCTCTGTCATGAATTTTTTCAGCACAATAATTTTTAATCAGAGATAGTTTGGCACCTCATGACATAATTCACTTCACTTCAAGGTGAAGGATAATTAGTTTCTCAGTAAATCAGAACCATTACTCTGAAATCTTGTTTCCCCCTTTTTGAATTCATTGAGATGGTTTAAGTGCTTGAAGATAATACTTAATTTGAAGATTTTCTACCAAGGTTGCCCCCTTACAATTGAATTTCAGGCTTTAAGAAGATTTCTGAACACGATACATCAAGGGTGTTCTTAATCTATTAAGTTTGTATAGGATTACTCTTCAAAACTCTTTTATTTTGTTCTTGCATGGTTACGAATCTTAAACTACTACACTTAGCAAGGCCAACTTACTTGATCTTTGTCTAATAGGAAAGTCCTGAATACAGAAATCATCAAGTCTGTAAAAAGAATGTTGGAGACTCAGAATAATCTCACAAGAGATTTTTATGCACTGCCTAAGACACTAGAATGACTGAAAGTAAAGGAATTAAAGTGAAATTATTTAAGACTACTCATGAATGTGAACAACTTGAAGATATTGAACAAACGACCTTATCTCCCCCTTACTATATGCATTACTGTCCTTGGTACTCGGCGAAGAACTTAGGTCGGATGACCACCTCATGCTTAGTGAGAGCCTTCAAACAGGCCTTACCTGTCCTTCAGCAACACACCATTTGATATACCATCCGGTGGTTAGCAGCTAGTGAGAAAGAGAGACAAAATGTGACAAGCCAAGGATAGACAATGAGGCTAGCTCCCCCTCACTTATTGCAGCTATAGACTGAGACTGACAACTAACTGAAATCAAGAAATGTTGCATAGTCAGGTTGACCTAAAAAGACCCAATTCCCTTCTCAAGGTGGAAAATTTTTCATGATCTAGTGGCTTAGTAAATATGTCTGCAATTTGATGTCTTGTGCCAACATGAATCAATTCAAAAGTTTTCTTAGAAATTTCATCCCTTATGAAATGTTGCCTAATGTCAATGTGTTTTGCACGTGGGTGTTGGATTGGGTTTTTAGATAGATTTATAGCACTTGTGTTATCACAATAGATGGGTGTGCAGCCAAGATCTACATTGTAGTCTTGTAACTGGTGCTTAATCCATATGACTTGTGTGCCACAGCTACCAGCAGCCACATACTCAGCCTCTATGGTTGACAGAGCTACTGAGTGTTGCTTCTTGGAAGCCCAAGAAACCAGACAACCACCTAGGAATTGGCTGTAACCACTAGTGCTTTTCCTATCTAACTTACAACCAGCATAGGCTGCATTAGTGTATGAAATTAAATCTAAGTGGCATGATGTAGGAAAAAATAAACCCAAATTATGTGTGGCAACAATATATTTGAAAATTCTTTTAACAGCAGACAAGTGTGATTCTTTTGGGTTAGCTTGAAACTTAGCACATAAACATACACTGAATTGGATATCAGGTCTGGAAGCAGTAAAGTAGAGTAATAAGCCAATCATACCTCTGTAGAGTTTTGTGTCCATTGGTTTACCTGACTCATCAGCATCCAGTGATGTGTTTGCTCCCATTGGTGTAGTCATGTGCTTCAACTTGTCCATGCCAAATCTTTTAAGAATTTCAGATGCATACTTGGTCTGACTGATAAAGCATCCTTCCACCGTTTGTTTAACCTGCAGACCAAGGAAATATTGTAAGTCACCAAGCAGGCTCATCTCAAACTCTTTAGACATTAAACTTACAAATTCTTTAGATAGTTCAGGACAAGTGGACCCAAACACAATGTCATCTACATATACCTGAACTATAATCATTTTTTGATCTATGTGCTTAGTAAAAAGGGTCTGATCGACCTTACCTCTGCAATACCCTTTGCTGATCAGAAACTCAGACAGTCTATCATACCAAGCCCGAGGGGCTTGTTTCAGTCCATACAAGGCTTTATTCAGTCCGAAAACATGGTTAGGTAGCTCAATAGATTCAAATCCAGGGGGTTGCTTAAAATAAACTTCCTCTTTTATGATGCCATTTAAGAATGCACTTTTCACATCCATTTGTTGAAGTTTTATGTTGTTAGAGCATGCAAAAGATATTAGGATTCTGATTGCTTCCATCCTAGCCACTGGTGCATAGGATTCATAAAAGTCTACCCCAAATTCTTGAGAATAGCCCTTAACTACCAACCTAGCCTTGTTCCTACAGATTATTCCATCCTCATTCATCTTATTTCTAAATACCCATTTGGTTCCTATGACAGAAGAATTTTCAGGTCTGAGAACCAATGTCCAGACTTTGTTTCTTTTAAATTGACCCAATTCTTCATGCATTGCATTTATCCATGAATCATCTTTTAAGGCTTCTTCTATGGATTTGGGTTCAATTTGTGAGACTAATGCTACTAGGTCTTGATTATTGACTTCTCTATGAAAGGACCTAGTTCTAGTGGGATACTGAAGATTTCCTATAATGTTCTCAACATGGTGATTTTTTAGAAATCCGACATTGTTAGAAGACTCACCTTGTTCAATCGACTAAAATGTTGGATCGGTCGACCTACCTTGCTCGAGATTGGGCTCTTGAGCTTCTTCAAATGATTCATGTGGCTTCTCTTCCAGAAATTCTCCATCCATTTTTTGATTTCCTGTCATCATCAATTATGTCAGTAGAGTTGAATGTTTCATCAAATTTCACATGAGGGGATTCCTCTACTGTTTGATCTTGAATATTAAAAACCCAGTAAGCTCTTGAGATTTCAGAATATCCTAAGAAAATGCTTGGACTACTCTTGGCTTCAAATTTATCTAGGTCCCTTTTATCATTGTTATGAATGAAACACTTAGAATCAAAAATTGTGAAATAAGTCAAGGTTTTTACCTTTCAATAATTCATATGGAGTTTTCAGGTGGACATGTCTTACTATTGCCCTGTTAATTACATAACAGGCTATATTTGCAGCTTCTACCCAGAATTTCCGTGGAAGTTGGCTATCAATCAGCATGGTTCTTGCCATCTCCATGATTGTTCTATTTATCCTCTCTACAACTCCATTCTGTTTAGGGGTCCTGGCAGAAGAAAAATTGGGAGTAATTCCTTCTATATCACAAAATTCTAAAAACTGTGTGTTATCAAACTCCCCCCCATGGTCAGATTGAATGATGCAAGTTTTATGCAAGCCTTCCTGTTTTATCTTGTTGAAGAAAATCTGAAATTCATGAAAGGCTTCATTCTTGTGAGCTAAAAAGAAAACCCAAGCAAATCTAGTGTAATCATCTACAATGACATACCCAAATCTTTTCCCATTAAGACTTTGTGTCCTAGTAGGAACAAACAAGTCCATGTGCATAAATTCTAATGGCCTAGATTGTTGGCCCAGATAAGCTCACGGACAAGAAGGGGGGATTGAATTGTCCCCTTAAACAAGTTGACATATTTTAAACTAATATGCAGAATTAACAAGATTGATGAAGATAAGCTGAATAGAAACAACTCTAGTTCTCTCAATCTCTCTGAGCACACGCGATCATGTTGGGATAAGATAATACACAAGTAAGCAACCACAGGACACGGGGATTTTAAGGTGGTTCGGGACCATGACGGGTGTAGCAACCCTGGTAAAATAAAAGGAAGATTTCAAGAAAGATTAAGTAAGTAAATGATAAGAACCAAAATGAATAAATAATAAGTCAAATATAAAATAACGCCTCTCAACAAGGCGCGATTTAAATAAGAAACGCCTTCACCTGAGACGTTAATTCAAAAAGTGACGCCTATACCAAAGGTCGTCAAATTTCAAAACGTCCAAAACGAATAAAAGGAAAGGGAAAGAAACGCCCTCTTCTTGGGGCGCGAATTACAAAAGAAACGGCACAGGTAAAGATGTCAATTAGAATTAACGCCCTAACCTAAGGCGTTAATTGCATTTGTGTTCCATTCGAACCAGGAGACTATCCAGGGTAAGTTTTAAGATTGTTACGTGTTCGATTGATTATGGTAAGAACTCTATCACGGAAACTAGAGTTCTAATCAAATTCTAACCCTATGGGATTCCTGAAATCCTATAAATACCCCTTCCAATCGAAACCTAATAGCTATTTTGTCGAAGGAAGGCCTGCTGCTGCTGTCTCGTGCGTGAAGAACAGGTTTGTTCTTCTTCCTCTGCCTTCAGTCAGAGAATATGAAGATTTTTAATCGTTCTTCATCTTCTTCTGTAGGTTGCCTCCAGGAAGTAGAAACTCTCTCATCTATTACTCACCCTCACTGCACCCCTGTGTGCTGCTGCTATTGATTGTGTTCGGGGGTTGTTGTTTTTCATAAGCTTCAGGAGGCTCTGTTTTGAACAGAGTATCGTTCTCTCTTCAACTTTCTTCACGTAATTACACCCAGATCATCATCAGGTAGGTTTTCTCAAGAATTGTAGCCCAAACTAGCATAATAATTACGATAATGTCATCTGTTAATACATGCATATAGATTCTTTGCATTTTCATAGTTGTCTGAGAAATTTTGTAAGTAGCGACCCTCTATAGGGCGCTAATTAAAGTTCTAACGACTGACCTAAGAGTCGTCAATTTCAAGAAATTAATAAATACACACGTTTAAAATCTTATATCTATGAAAGCTTTGGTTAAATCTAATACATGATAATATATCTCGAATCCTGATATTTTTCTTGTCCTGACCATGTACTTTGTTTATTGAAAATTATTATCTTGGAAATTACCACTGTTCATGATAAATCCTGGAAAAGAGAATTAACGACCTCCAGTAGGTCATCTTTTATGAAAGTGACGCCCTTGGCTAAGGCGCGTTTTATCAAAAATACAGAATTAAGAAAATATCAGAAAATAGAAAATTATAATGGACGACTGCTCCTGAAGTCGTCAAACTGAAAAGAAACGACCCAGTGAAGGGCGTTAATTTAATTAGTGACTTATGTTAAGTCGCTAATTTCCTGTGTAATTATTTTTATACTGTTTACTGTTAACCGAGGGTTTTATATAAATATATATGTATATATCGGCACTATATTTCCATTCCGTGAATATAGTCCCATGTTTCAAGATGATTTATCACATTACCCACTAACTCTCGGTGACATACAAGCCCTCCATTGGACATTCCGTTCTTTGGACTAGCAAGTTAGTCATTGGGACCTCCGTAAGTCTCCTCGTAGCCTTGGATTCCCTCGAGGCCGACCGAGCGGGTTGTACCATAAAAACCCTTTACACTATTTTGCCATGTCACTCTATAGAAACATGGTATACCGGCCCTCATGATATGCTATGTGGATATCATGAGAATATTCTTAATGGGATGTGGAAATCATGCCATTAATATGCTGTTCTTGTGGACCTCAATTCTATATCAAATGACATGACCATCTATATATGGACACTTAATTGTCATGGTACCCAATTAGGGAACCAACTCCACCCAGTTTTATCGATACTCGTGTTTATATCGTCATTATCGTCCTTATACATCAAGTTCAATTTTGAACTCTACTCTATCTTGAATATCCACAAGCTTTTTCTTGAAATTCCATATTGGCTATACATAAAGTGGATGTCAAAATACATGATCAATGCCTGCGCATATAGGGCCCGATCTGGTCCTGGGAGGAGCACCCGAAAGTACTAGTGCCCATGGGAGTTGTAATGATCACGGTATGGCATTGTACCGAAGTGCATGACTAGCTTCATTGGACATTCCACAATTCTTGTACCTGACTCGTACTTGACGTGACATGACTTGCGTGACCCGAAAAAGGGGTATTTATATACTTGCTTACTTGAAACGTGATAGCCAAACTTTCAACATGACATGATGAATATACTTGCTTGAACGTCTTGACATCTATTTGATACAAATTCTTGGAAGTTCATGAATAGTTCATTTTATACTCTCTATCTTATCGTTTTACGCAAGCATGCATAACCATAGTGCATTCATGGAAATGTAATTACTTAAACCCATTGCTAGTTCTTGAGATATAATTTCCTACTGAGCGTTCGCTCACCTAGTGTTCCCCCTACTTTTCAGGTAAGTCCGACGACGAGACTCAATCGGATGGGGAAGGTCAAGAGTGAAGAGAGTAGAGCTCTCCGTCTTTTCAAGCGTCTACTAGTCTTATCTTTCAAATTTCTTAAGTCAACCCTTGTACTTTTCCTTTTATTGGGTCTTAGCACTTTCATTAAGTGAATTGTAATAGAAGTACTTTTGAGGTTGTGATTGAATTAAAGGATTGGGTTATCTTTATTCTTGCGCATCTCTGATTTGGCGTCGAATACACTAATACTCTGATTGACATGATCGATATAAACTCGTCATGCGTCTCCGGGTATCTTCTGCGCTCGGGACGTGACAACGGGCTCCCTACGTCCACCCCTCACAGAACCGGTGATGCTTCACACGCTTCACAACGAAGCACACGGAGAAAATCTCCAACACACACGGAGACGCGGTCTCCAACACGATCCTTGTCACGCCCCGAGCGCGGAAGTAACCCGGGGTGCGCGACGAGTTTATATAGATCATGTCAATCAGAGCAATAAGATTTTTGACATAAAGACAGAGTACGCAAAACACAAGGTAATATAATAACAAGACTTAAATTTCAAAATAATACCAATATTCTAAGGTGACATTGATCCAGATAACCATAACGATAATAACCCAAATTAAATCATAGGGCTACAAGCCTTAACATGTTCCGACCAACTAGACCAACATAACTAAAAGTGCAGAGGCAAGGACTCAGGAAACAAAAGAGACGCGACTAGACTACAGTTCGACGATCGGTGGCTCTAGCACTCTTCACTCGATCTCATTCCCATCCATATGGTTGTCGCTATCCGAGTTACCTAAAAATTTTTAGAATGAAACTAGATGAGCGAATCGCCCAGTAGGAATTATATCTCAAGAACTAGCAATGCTTTAAGTAATTACATGTTACGTGCAATGCACGTATAACTATGTATGATGGACTAGCAAGATATCATGAACTTTTAGAGAAGAAGATAGCATGATTTCAAGGTATCAATAAAGTACTATCAAGTGTTTGCACAATTCTTTTCCAAGAAAGTGAGAACCAATGTTCAAGCATGTAATATCAAGTACGTGTCACTAGAATTTGGCTATTTCAATCAAGCAAGTACTTGTCCATTCCGGGCCACGCAAGTCAAGTCAAGTACGCAAGTAATGTCAAGTATTGTCACGAGAGAGTGAGTGGAATGCCTTATATCAAGCAAGTCATGCACTTCGGTGCAATGCCACACCATGATCAATATAGCTCCCATGGGCAAAAGTACTTTCAGGTGCTCCTCCCAGGACCAGATCGGGCCCATTAACGCCAACATTGAGTCGTGTATTTCTTTCGGCATTCACTCTAGTTTATAGCCAATGTAGAATTCCAAAGGATTTAACCATCGTAGGAACATAAGGTGGATCTCATGGAATAGAGTTCAAGAACTGATTTCCATTTAAGGATGAACTATGACTAAACCACATAATACGCACGATATATCGAAAATCTAGGTGGACTTGGCGCCTCTAGGGCTGTCACAGATTACATAATTGGCACCCATCCGGCAGCCATTTATTTCAAGAATTTCACTCTTAATGAGGGGCGTTCATTCTAGAAGTACAGGGAAGAACAAGCTCACGTATGCCAAACAACACACTGTAAGGGCTCTGCTACCATGTTTCCTGGGACTGTATTTGCGGACTAAGATAACGGCGCCTAGAACCCGCAGTGTAGGTTAGACAGAAGCTCGAGAAAATCTGGAAATCCATACTGTGGAAAGTGGCACCTAGACATGTGCCATTTATTGACCAAATGGCACCCACACAGGTGCCCTTATTTGATGAAATGGCACCCAGACATGTGTCATTAATTTATGAAATGGCGCCCAGACAGGTGCCATTAATTTATGAAATGGCACCTGTTCACAGGGGTGCCCAATCCTCTGTGAGACATGGATCTGGAATTGGCACCCAGGTGGGTGCCATCATTTGATGAAATGGCGCCCAGGTGGGTGCCATTATTTTACAAATTGGCGCCTGTTGGCAGGGGTGCCTGTGACGACCCAGGAGATCCGAATATCGATTAACCGATATCATCGATTTACCGATACCAAGAGCTCGGGGAGTCCACCCAAGAGGCTGATGAGACCCCGTAAGGGTTAGTGAGTGTTTGTCGAGGGGAAGCATAACGAATAGAAATTACACGCGCAATAATAATTAAAGCATTCATTTGAACTTTAAACGAAAGCAATTACATATATCAGAGTGGTAAATTTATACAAGTAGTCCAGATCCATATATCACAAGTCCCACACCGTACAATGGTCCAAAAATAAATAACTACATGGGACATAGCTCGGCCAAAAGAAGAGAAAGAACCGACAGACCACTAACCGATGATGCGCACCGACTAGTGTCGTTAAGAAAGTCGTGCCACAATTTCAAAATATTCACACTCACTCACTTTAAAAGATTGGAAAAATCAAATATATAGCGATAAGCGGAGTCGATCCCACGAGGATGAATAATCTTTATAGAACAAGTTGGCAAAACACCTTATGCTTTGAAAACCAAAATTTTGAGTGTGATTAATCTAAGGAAAGATAAATTGCATGAAAACTATTTAAAGAATATGAGAGGGTTTAAGTAGAGAAATTTGGAAGAGGTAGAGAGAGGAAAGACCACAATTTACTCAAATGATGAATTTCATTAAGATGATAGTGGAAAGTCACACTATGAAATAAAAATTACAACTTAGGAATATCAAAGAGAAAAGAGAGGAAAATATAGCCAATGAATGAAGAATAACGCCGCCTCCTTGCCAAGCCTTGGATGAAGATCGCCCGCCTTGATTGCCGACGCCGTGAGAGAATCAATTGTAAGAGAATCCACCTTGGGATGTGAGAGGAAATAGAGAAGAAGAAGAGAAGAATTTTACTGTGGAAACATGTGTGTGTGGTGTATTTTGAAAAGAGAGAACAAGGAAGATAAAAACTGAAAACCGAGATAGATTGAGAAGAGAATAGCTTTAAAATCAGAAGGAATTGGAAAAAGTGGGAAACATTAAAGTTGTAGAGGAAGAAGAGACAAAGAATATTGATGAAGAACTCAGAGTTTAAAAATGAGAGGAAGATGGAAAAAAATGAGGATGAACAGAGATAGGTCGCGGATGAACAATGCTGAAAAACCCAGGATAGAACATTAAAGAATTGAGAATATCTTTAAAACCAGGAAGAATTAGAAGAAGGTGAAGAAAGAGAAGTTGTATATCTTTGAAAAATGAAGAACTTTGATGAAAAACACAGATTAGAAAGAGGAGAGGAAGAGGGTGAAAAACTAGGAAGAACAGGAGGTGGGTCGCGGATGAACAGTGAAAGCCCTAAAAATCTGAACTTTAGAAAACAGTAAATAACTTGAAAACTAGGAAGAATTGGAAGAAGTGGTAGAAGATAAAGTTGAAGAACTTTCAAAACCCTACAACGTTCATGAAGAACGCAGAGAGAGATGAGGATCAGAAGGGGGAGAAAAATGAGAAAGAACAGAGTTTATAAAAATCAGATGAACAGTAAAAACGCAGAGATAGATGCTTGAAAAACTGAGAATAGATTAAAAACGGTGGAGAATTAGAAGAAGATGAATAATAAGAATTTGTAGGAGACTTAAAATTTTTTTTTGAAGAAGAACTTAACTGCCAAATATGAAAGGAAAAGCTTCAAAATCAATCCCTACGGCGGACCTCCAACTAGCTATCTCCCCATTGCCAAACACAGCATCCTATTTATAGGGTTTAGAGCCCTTCCACAATCGTGGGTTCCCAATTTCAACCAAAAACCAGTTTCCAACAATGTAACTTGATCCATTTAGACTTCTTTCCATCTTTGGAGTCCTCCTTTCCTTGAATATGTCTTGGATAAGCTTGAAAATTGAAGGAGACTTCGATCGGGAAATTGATGTTGCCATTTCTGGTTAAACTTGAAACAGTGACCTAAACTGGGGCGTCATTTCTTGAAGTAGCGTCTCTTCATTCGGGCGTTGTTTTCTTATTTCCTCATTTGCTATTTTTCTCATTTTTCGTAAAATAAGAATTGACGACTGTTCATATGGGCGTTCTTTCAATAATTAGCGACTGCATCTTGGGCACTAATTACTTGTCTTTCTTTCTTTCAAATTAATTGACGCCTGGACTTGTGTCGCTTCTTACTGAATACGCGCCTTCGAAGCCGTCGCTCAAACTTTTCTATTTTCTTTTTATTTTCTGATCAAATGAATTGACGCCCGTGACACTGTCGCTGTTTACTTAAGACGCGCCCGCGCAAAAGGGCATTCATTAAATAGCGCCCTGAGCTTAGTCGCTATTCCCTGAAAATGCAAAAGTTCATAATATCAATATAATTCATCTAAAAAATGATTTCCAAATAATTGTGCAAATTCATGAATAATTCTCACATGGTCATTTTGACTCCAAAACATGATAAAATGCATGAAGACTCAAAGAATGGTGAGAATGAAATTAGTTCATATTAATGCACAACTTTATTCATTTTAATGCTCAAAGATGATAAATGTGATGCAACTTATGATACGAAATATAGTATTTATCAACCGACCACTGACAGACCACTGCTGGCTCTACGATTTTTTGCCAAAAGCACGAGAGAATCCTGCAGCCTGATGCTCCGCCTCACCTGTAAACGGAAGGGGGGAGTCTCACAGCAGAGACTCAGTAGGGTTCACAGAAATGCCTAACTCGCAACTAACTAAAGGAAAGCAGTAAAGTATGCATTGGCATAAATAAATGATGATCTAATAAAGCTGTAAAGCTAACTAAATAGTTTATGAACAGCTAACTAGCATGCCAATTAGAATTTAAACGCATGTGCTCGAAATCTACCAATAGACAATAACTCAATAATTTCCAAGTGACTAAAGAGAGAAGGAGAGGAGATCCACCAAAAGAAGAAACCAGATGCGTCCACTAACGGCTTACACTGCGTCTCAAGTATCTACGCAAGCCTGATCATAGCAAGCGAGACGCGTAACAGTACCAGAACAAGTAACTAGTTAGAGTAACACTTGTCAGTGTCAGTCCAAGTCTCTGACCATGTGTGCACACACCGGCTCGTGCCTAGAGCCAGGCCTCTAGTTAGTATTCCCCTCCGTAGGACGCTACGGTTGGACTGGGGCCCACAGAACTAGCTTAAAAACTGTGAAACTAGGATACCCTGCCACCTCTCCTGGGTGGGATCAACACTGAAAGTCGTCGGGCTACGACTGGTGGTTCCATCACTAGGAAAGAGAATAAAGCTCTATTGGGATCTAAAAACATGCCATAATTCATGATAACGATTAAACATGGCAAATATGCAAGATTTGAGGCATAATTAACCGAATATGCTAAGATGGCTATTATTCAATAATTCAATGCTTAAATAATTTGAATATGATAAAATGGCAACCATTCCATAACTAAATGCATAACTATTGAACATGTTGAAATGGCAATTATTCCATAATTAAATGCATAATTTAAATGAACACGTATCATTATAGAACAAGCGGTCGAACTAGGACCGGTATGGTTTTAGGCGGTCGAACGACGAACCGCCGCGTGCTACTCAACGAACTAACCGTAAAATTTCTTCCACCATTCAAATTTAATTTATTCACGTGGTAGAGATGTCAGCCGCTCGGGTCAACAAACAGGTTATGGCGGACCGTTATAAAATCTAAAATAAGTTAAACATGGTCCTTACCGGAGAACCGGATCCACCGGAATCATAACCGGATCCCCTCCCGGTCGACTCAAATCGACGGGAGTTATTATTTTTAACTTGTTCCCTGCCATTCCACCATCATAATATAACAATTTATCACATATGAACTTGTGGACGCACTTTTTATTTAATAAAATCGTTGTTTATTTGTTTATTGGCGTTTATTAAGTGCGTGGGCGTGCCAGTCACAAAGTGACGATTTATTGTGCGCTCGATCTGACTAATCAGACGATTGTGTGGTTCGTGTCGGGACTGGAACCCGCCGCGCCATAAAGGTCACGGCGTCATTTACATCCCCTCGGAGAGGGGAACACCCTTGATTAATCGCCAGGAAAAGGGGCCTCATGGCCGGAAAATTAGTTACGTAAAAAGTCTATTAGGAAACATTAAAATCCCCGTGCGAGGGTGAGAAGAAAGCATTCGAGATCATGTCGGTCGTGTGTTGACCATTTGATGTTCGGACGAGTGTCCGGCTTGTGAATCACGTAATCGTCACGAGAAAATCGGAGCATACGTATGCCGGGGGTACGGCAAGTTTATTGTTCAAAGGGACAGGAGACATTCGGTTGAATCCCGGTTAGAGTGATCAGAAATCAGCGAGTTTATTGGCCCGGCGCGAGATCGAGTCAGTACCATTTCGGGGGCGCCTCCCGCG
This sequence comes from Amorphophallus konjac, assembly GCA_022559845.1. Classification (NCBI taxonomy): domain Eukaryota; kingdom Viridiplantae; phylum Streptophyta; class Magnoliopsida; order Alismatales; family Araceae; genus Amorphophallus; species Amorphophallus konjac. The sequence continues at coordinate 175,575,269 of CM040128.1, read as the reverse complement.
GTCGAAGTCGGGCTCGCGTGGGCATCATTAATATTTCCGGTGCCGAAGGACAGCGGGAAAGTGTCCCGGGACTAGATTCTGAAATAAAGATTTGTACAGAGATGGCCGATTATAGGCCTAGGATGTGGGTCAGGCGATGACCATGGTTGGGGCGAACCCGAGGTCCAAATGTGACTCACGAAGGTCTTATTGATATTCCCGAACGTAGGGTTCGGGGAAGACTAGAGCCGTCTCGTTCCATTCGGATTTGTCGGTCATACACGGACCATTTTATGTTCGGACAAAGGTCCGTATAGAAAACAAGACGGTGACGGGAGCGAATCCGTGTAAATGTCTGCCGTGAGTACGGCAAGTTTAGTGCAAGTGCGGGGCTAGATCCCGATATATATGTCGGTAACTAACGGACCATCCAGTATTCAGACGAGAGTCCGTATTCGAAGCATCGAAGACAACGACAAAGACACACGGATGTCTGCCGTAGGTGCGGCAAGTTTAATGTGGGTGCGGGATCGGATCCCGATGAAGATGGGTCAAGCTGATGATCTATTGGCCCGAGGTGGTTGCGGACTATGGCCATATCGGGGTTTCCGAGGACCACGTCTGATGCCACGGGGCGTCATTACTTTTCTTTTCACGCATAGTCTTGGGAAACGAAGGTTCCAAGGTATACGTGCATGTCGGTCACGGTCGGACCATTCATTGTTCGGACGTGAGTCCACGTTTGAAGCATCGAAGATGATGATAAAACCGTGCAAATGTCTACCGTAGACACGACGAGTTTAATGTGGGCTTGCGGGATTAGATCCCGGGAGAAGCGGGTCGAGTTAACGAACTATTGGCCCGGGATGTGTTCGGATCATGACCATGTCGGAGGCTCCGAGGTCCACGTCCGATACCACAAGGCATCATTGATTTTCTCTTTGCGCCAAGTCCGGGGGAGTGAATTGTTAAGTATGGAGCCCGAACTCGCCATCGTGCACCCTCGCACGCGGATCGACCTGCGCGGTCAGGTCGTGGGGGTCAAGGGGGCAACGCCCCTTGCGGGGGTTTCCGGGGGCAGCGCCCCCGGAACAAAAATTTAATTATAGAAAGGTTATGGTGTTTCCTTCTATTCTTTTATTAGCATGATTGACCTTTCATTATTATTTTTGCTTGTTTTATTCCCCCTTTGTGTTAAGCAGGCGCGCCGGATAGAGGGAGTTCAGGGGGGCACGCCGGTTAAGGGGCGCCGGTTTAAGGGAGTTCATGGGTGGGGCGCGCCGATTAAGGGGCGCCGGTTTAAGGGAGTTCAAGGTTGGGGCGCGCCGGTTAAGGGGCGCCGGTTTAAGGGAGTTTATGGGTGGGGCGCGCCGGTTAAGGGGCGCCGGTTTAAGGGAGTTCAAGGTGTTGAAATGGGCGCGCCGTTTTAAGGTTCAAAGAGGGGGATGGGATTGTTAAATGCGTGATGTTAAACCGGCGCGGTGGAATAGTCACCGCGCCGTATTAAACTCTCCCGAGGGTTTATTATTTTTGACTGTGTGTTTTCTTTTTCTTTCACCTGCAGGTTGGGTTAATGATCTGTTGTTGATTCATTTGGTGGATTAAGTTGGCAAGGAGGAAGTTTAGGCATTTAACTGTTCATTAGGGTGACTTAGCATGGATTTTAAGTGTTTCGTTCAAGGGGTTTGGTTCACATATTTTACTGTGTGTTGTTCTTGTTCTTGGAGGTGGTTTGTTCGTTTGTTCTTGAGTGCTCTTAATCCCCTGACGAAAATCGGGCAGCATCTCCCCTAGACCGGGGCTTGCCAGAGAGAAGCGAAGGCCACCAAACGGATTGCTCCGGGGTGACCCTCAAACATCGGAGTGGCCTTACGGCGGTCCGAACCCATGTGTGAGTGTGGAGCGCTCGAGGACTAGCCTTCAAGAGCGACCACTACTCACGGGCGATGAATCTTTGGCGTGGGACGAATGTGTGCCATGAGAGGCCATGAATGTTCATCCCCTGACGGACTCCTTCGAAGGCCATGCTATGGAGAAGCAAGCTTCGAAGGGCCTGGATGAGGAGAAGGCAGAGAGAAAGAGAGGGAAGCAGGAGAACACCGTATGTTGTAAAAAGGGCTTTTCTGTTTATTCGTTTGCAAAAGGAAATACATCGGGGAATCTACCCTAAAGCGAGAAAAGGGGAGAATACAATAGAGAGAAAGGAGGGAATACATTGATGGGGGAGGGGGGGACGGAGCACAAGCTCCTCCCCCTCCGAGCTCACCTCTCACTCTCACTCTCACTCTCCTCTCTTCTCTTCTCTTCTCTTCTCTTCTCCGGCACGGGGACGAAGCCTCTTCTTCTCTTCGGGTGGCCCTCTCTTCTCTTTTCAATCGCCTTTCAGGGGGGGGGGGGTTCGAGTCTCTCTCCTCCTCCCTCAACCTTCTCTTCTCCAATGGAGCAGGTAGAGTATATATGGAACAGACAGTGGGGGAGATAACTCCCGCCACCTCTGCCTTGTTCGCAACAACATTGTTGTTGTGCTGGATGATGCTGATTCGTGGAGTACACTGGCGTTCGTCCGAGGACGGGACGTTCGCGGGTTTGCCAGGAGGATCTGCTGCTGCTGCCACCACTGCCATTTTGCTGTCGAACGGGGTGAAGGCATGGCTTCAAAACATTAAATGCTCTCTGCACACCGCATTTAAACAAAACAGAGCATCGGCATGCCGACGGGACAGGATGGGGTTAAATCGGCGCGGGGGAATAGTGACCACGCCGGATTAAAGCTTTTCAAGGGGGCCACGCCGTGTAAGCATTGCACGGGGGTGGCATTTCCTTCAAATGAGCGCGCCGGGTAAACTGTGCATAAGGTGGCGCCGTATTAACCTTCAAAGGGGTGGCCTCTTCAACAGTGAGTGTGCCGTTTTAACACAAAGCAAGTGGAGCTCGTATTAGAGCATGAAATGGGGGCGCGCCGTTTTAAGGCGTGCCGCTTTAAGGCCCTTCCGCGCCATTTTAAGCACCGAACGGATTCTTTCCGAAGTCGAGGCCGTTTATATGAATGTTGGCATTCCCAGAATGTTCCGGTTGCATTGCATGGCTTCCACAATTTTCTGTTCGCAGCCTCCGGGACTCGGTCCCAGACTTTGCGTGACTTTCGGTGCAAGTTGAGACTGTGCCGGAGTTCCCGGCTCTTCCTTGATTCAGCTCTCGGCACGGCCGGCTGTAGAGTTGTGGCAGTATCTTCCACCCGGGGGCTCCCTCATCGGCTAGCAGACCACCAAGTGAGTTCTCACCTTGGTCGAACGAGGCATGAGGCTTATTCGGCATTTCCGTCTTTCACTCGCGCTCGAATGTGTAGACGCGATTGTCGCCATGATCATCATTGTCATTTTTTGGTGTCCACAGAACTCAGCAACGATGGGCATGCCAATTAATCTATGAACTCAGCGACGATGGGCATGCTTTTGTTAATCTATGAACTCAGCGACGATGGGCATGCTTTTGTTAATCTATGAACTCAGCGACGATGGGCATGCTTTTGGAACAATTTAATGGGCTAGGGCGTTGATCCCCCTACCTTAATCGCGATGAAAGCTCCTATTCCTACCGCGAGTAAGCCGAGGGCCGCGGCGTTCCTCGCGTCGTGGGAAGCCTCCGCCAGTCCTAGCACGGGGAGAAGGCCGCTCCCTTCCCGATTCCTAGCCGAGGATGTCGATATCACCGCGAGAATGCAGTGAGAGGGTGAGAGAGGACCGCCCGTTGTCGCCGTGGAACCGCGCCTCCACGCCAGGGTCAGAGCCGATATCGACATCCTCTCTCCAGCTCACCGGCGTCATCTGTCGGTCGTCCACCGTGGCCGTCCGTTCACCGCACCGTGAAGAGAGGAAGGCGAGAGGCGGGTTCACGGGTCCGCCGATCTCGCGGGTGAAAAGGGGGGTGGGGTTCGCCGCCGTGATCCTCCTTCCTCCAGCTCGCCGACGTCGTTCGCTGACCGTCTGGTCACCGCCGCCATCCCCCGCCTTGCGCCCCGAAGACGGAAGGGGGAGAGAGGCGCAGATTCGCGGGTCCGCCCGCGGTGCCCTGTGCGCCTACGTCTCGGGTGGAAGAAAGGGGGGGGGGAAAGATTGGGAAAGTTAGAAAGAGAGAGGGGATCGATTGGGTAAAAAAAGGGATTAAAATAATATGTTTTTATTTTTAACCTTATTTTACACTTTAAACCCTCAATTAAGTGGAATTGTATAAATGTCCATTAATTACTTAAAAGCTTTTATCTAAGTAGATTAAAAGCTAGAAAAAGCCCATAAATTTCATAAAATTAGCCAAAATTCATGGATTAAATTTTAATTGATTACCTGTAAAGATCCGTTAAAGAACGAGTCTCACAGTCCCTCCCTCCTAATAAAAATTTCATCCTCAAAATTTAAAAAGAAGAACAAGGAGAGAACTGAAAGGAATTATACCTTATTCGAACAAGAAAGGAAACTGCTGACGCATTTCGTCCTCACGTTCCCATGTAGCTTCATTACCAGAGTGACACTGCCAGACAACCTTAACCAGAGGAATTACTTTATTTCTAAAACGTTGCTCACGGCGATCTTCAATTCTTATCGGATACTTTGGTGTAGATAAATCTGTAGTCACTTCAGGCCAAACTGAGTCATCAAGCACGTGAGATGCATCCGAAACATATTTCCTCAGATGGGACACATGAAATACATCGTGGATTGCTTGCATCGCCGCTGGCAATTGAAGACGATAAGCCACTTGGCCCACACGTTCCAGAATAGGAAACAGACCAATATAACGGGGACTGAGCTTTCCACGCTTCCCAAACCTCATAAGGCCTTTCATCGGAGATATTTTTACAAACACCATATCTCCAGGCTCAAACTATGATGGTCGCCTACGCTGATCTGCATAACTTTTCTGTCGACTTTGAGCTGTCAACATTTTCTGCCTGATCAGGCGAACTACATTAGTACACTGCTGAAGCATATCTGGTCCTGTCAATAATATGTCACTGGCCTCAAACCAGTTCAAAGGTGTACGACAGGGACGCCCATACAAAGCCTCATATGGTGCCATGCCGATGCTGGAGTGATAACTGTTATTATAAGAAAATTCCACAAGTGGCAAATGCTGACTCCACGAACCCTGCCAATCTAGACAACACGATCTCAGCATATCTTCTAAAGTCTGAATAATCTTTTCTGACTGACCATCTGACTGCAGATGATACGCTGAACTAAAAGCTAACTCGGTGCCCAACGCTTTTTGAAAGCTGCGCCAGAAGCCAGAAGTAAACAGTGGGTCGCGATCTGACACAATTGATATTGGAATTCCATGCAATGACATAATCTTTTGAACATAAAGCTCGGCCAATTTCTGAACACTCCAGGTAACTTTAATTGGCAATAATCTTGCTATCTTTGTTAATTGATCAACTAACAGCCAGATTCCATCGAAGCCTTGTGAAGTGTGGGGTAAACCCACAACAAAATCTGTCGTGACATGATCCCATTTCCACATCGGAATTTCTAAAGGTTGAAGCATTCCTCCAGGCTTTTGATGCTCAGCTTTAACCTGTTGGCATGTCAAACATTTAGACACAAATGTAGCTACATCCTTTTTCATTCCTGGCTACCAGAACTGCCTTTTCAGATTTTGATACATCTTGGTAGTGCCGGGGTGAATAGCATAACGGGATCCATGGGCTTCACGCAAGATGGCATTTCTCAACTCATTAATAGCTGGAACATACAGCCTACCACGGAGGCTGACAACTAAATCATCATCAAACTCAACATCATGCATCATTATAATGCGGGACAAATTAGAATCTGCCTGCTGAGCTTCCTTGATCTGCTGATAAATAGCTGGAGTTATTACAAGGCTAGCACACACAGCTACCATCGGATGAGAAGGAATGTCCACGCTAAATGTCTCGCTAGGAAACTGTTCCCACAACTTCCATTCATGAACAAGTAGATGACTAATTTGCACTTTCCTGCTCAGTGCATCAGCCATAACATTCATTTTTCCTAGCTGATGGGAGAGAGTGAAATCATAGTCTTTCATATATTCCATCCATCTGCGCTGTTGGAGATTCAAATCTTTTTGAGAAAACACATATTGCAAGCTTTGATGATCGGTAAAGATCTCAAATTTCTCGCCATACAAGTAGTGTCTCCAGATTTTCAGTGTAAAGATCACCGCTGCAAGCTCCAAATCATGAGTTGGATAATTCTCTTCATGCTATTTTAATTGCCGAGATGCATAAGCTATGACTTTACCATGTTTCATAAGCATTGCACCCAAACCTACTCGAGAAGCATCCGTGCAAACCACGAATCCACCCGAGCCAGAAGGTAATACCAGCACTGGAGAATAAGTGAGATGCCTTTTCAACTCATTAAAGCTCTACTCACACTGATCTGACCAGACAAAAGGTACATCTTTCCATGTCAGTCTAGTCATCGGCGCGACAATCCATGCAAAGTCTTGAATGAATCTTCGATAATAACTTGCAAGAACCAGAAAACTTCTGATCTCTGTCACAGTCCTCGGTCTCTGCCATTGAAGAATAGCTTCGATCTTAGCTGGATCAACTGCGACTCTGTCACAAGAAATCACATGGCCGAGAAAATGAACTTCCCGTAGCCAAAACTCACATTTACTAAATTTTGCATAGAGTTCGTGATCTCACAGAGTCTGCAATACAATCCTGAGATGCTGAACAAGTTCCTCTTCAGAAGCAGAATAAGCAAGAATATCATCGACAAAGATTACAACAAACTGGTCCAGATATGGACGGAACACACACTGCATCAAGTCCATAAATGCTGCTGGAGCATTTGTTAGCCCGAACGGCATAACCAAAAATTCATAGTGACCATAGCGCGTGCTAAAAGCAGTCTTTTCCACATTGGATTCTCGAATCTACAATTGAAAATAGCCAGATCGAAGATCAATCCGTGAAAAGACAGTAGCAGACTGTAATTGATCAAACAAATCATCGATCCTGGGCAGAGGATACTTATTCTTGACAGTCACCTGATTCAATTGCCTGTAATTAATACACAGCCTCAGGCTCCCATCTTTCTTCTTCACAAACAAGACTGAGCACTCCATGGAGAAAAGCTGGGACGAATATAGCCTTTTTTCAATAATTCTAACAATTGTGCCCCCAGTTCCTTCAATTCAGCTGGAGCCATACGGTATGGTGCCTTTGCCAAAGGTGCCGTACCTGGAATCAATTCAATCACCATTTCTATTTCTTGCTGTGGTGGTAAGCCTGGTAACTCATTAGGAAATACATCAGGAAATTCACAGACTACAGGAATAGCATTGATATCCTGCTGTGGTGCCTCAACCGCAACCATGGAAGCTAAGAATCCCTGACAACCTGCTTTAAGCAATTTACAGGCTCGAACAGTAGAAATAAGCAAGCGAGAAGAACGAGATCGAATACCTTGGAAATAAAATGCTGGTTTCCCATGTGGCTGAAAATAGACTTTCTTTGATCTGTAATCAACCACGACTCCATACTTTTCTAACCAATCCATGCCCAGAATAATATCATAATCGACCAGCTGCAATGCATATAATCTAGCCGGCAACTGATGATTACCAATCATAATAGGCAACTCTTCCAAACAAAGAGGAGTGAATATGAAATCCCCAGAAGGTAGTTCCACAAGCAACTCACAAGTAATTTCAGAAGTCGGCTCCTCAATACAAGCAATAAAGTCTTCCGAAATAAACGAATGAGAAGCGCCTGAATCAAACAAGACACGAGCTGCATGGCCATAAAGCATAATCGTACCTTCAACAAGATGAGACGCCACAGCTTCAACTCGGGTAATATGAGAGACCTTTCCCTTCTGCTTCCTGCCCGCTGCAGTAGACTGCTGGGAAGAAGACACTGAAGCTTGAGGATAATACTGTTGAGGTTGAGGTGGTGGAGGAGGTCTGAACTGAGACGGCTGCGGTTGAGAAAACTACACTGGCTTCGGCCTCTGCGGACAGTCTCGAACCACATGTCCCGGTTGATCGCATCGGAAACAAACCTCTGGCATGGAGCACGGCTTGCCTGGGTGGCTCCCACCACATCTTGCACACTGCCTCGGCTGACTCGCCACTGAACCTTGGCGCTGTTGGAAAGAAGGTGCCGATTGCTACTGCACAGTACCCGAAGATGCCTGACTGCCATACCGCTTCTTAAACTTCTTGAATTTCTTGAACTTAGGCTTAGAAATAGGAAAGCCACTGGCAGCAGGAACATCAGATGGAACTCCTGTAGCAGATGGCTGACTGAACTGTTGACGCTGCACACTCGGCTGGATCGACGCCGTTTGAGTATGCCCTCGGGATCTTGCCAAGTCAAGTTCTAAAGCCGCAGCTGCCTGATATGCTGCGTCCATCTCTGCCACTCTGGTCGCAATCAACGGTTGCCTCAACTCTAGTTTCAATCCACGCAGAAATTGCTCAGTCTTTAAAGCTTCATCAGCAAGAATATAGGGCGCATAACGACCCAATTCCATGAACTTATTTCGATATTCCAGCACAGTCATATCGCCTTGAGCTAGTTCCATAAATTGATGCATTTTGTCCATCCTGAGATAAGCTGGACTGTACGTGCGCTCAAAGGCTGTGACAAACTCCATCCACGTGATCTGACGAAGAGGACGGGATCTAAAAGCAACCTCCCAATCCGTGGTCCACCATGTGAGTGCTGCTCCTTGGAGTTGGAAAGTAGCCAGCATGACTTTTTCATCCTCCGTGCACTCCATGGAACGGAATACACGTTCAGTTGCATCTATCCATACTCTAGCTACTTCTGGATCTGCATGTCCTTCATAAGTTGGCGGGTGGAATAGCAAAAATTCTTTTAGAGCTCTGCCACGGCCACCAGGAGGCAATTTAGCTTGAGGAGCAGGGTCAGCTTGAATTGGGGCTGGCACATTAGACGGAGCCGGAGGAGAAGAGCCACTTCCTTTCCTCGGGACAGGCACCCTTCTACGAGGCGGCATTTTAATATAGAAGGAAACACACAATAACAGAAAATCCATTAGTAAACACCGGAAACATCCTAAGCCAGCAGTAGACTCACGTGGACTTGTTCTGGACTAATGCAATTTCAATTCTTTATACAAATCCTCAATGCCGCTCTGATACCAACTGTGACAACCCAGGAGATCCGAATACCGATAAACCGATATCATCAATTTACCGATACCAAGAGCTCGGGGAGGCCACCCAAGAGGCTGATGAGGCCCCGTAAGGGTTAGTGAGGGTTTGTCGAGGGGATGCATAACGAATAGAAATTACACGTGCAATATTAATTAAAGCATTCATTTGAGCTTTAAACGAAAGCAATTACATATATCAGAGTGGTAAATTTATACAAGTAGTCCAGATCCATATATCACAAGTCCCACACTGTACAATGGTCCAAAAATAAATAACTACATAGGACATAGCCTGGCCAAAAGAAGAGAAAGAACAGACGGACCACTAACCGACCACTGACAGACCACTGCTGGCTCTACGGTTTTTCGTCAAAAGCACGAGAGAATCCTGCAGCTTGATGCTCCGCCTCACCTGTAAACGGAAGGGGTGAGTCTCACAGCAGAGACTCAGTAGGGTTTACGGAAATCCCTAACCCGCAACTGACTAAAGGAAAGCAGTAAAGTATGCATTGGCATAAATAAATGACGATCTAATAAAGCTGTAAAGCTAACTAAACAGTTTATGAACAGCTAACTAGCATGCCAATTAGAATTTAAACGCAAGTGCTCAAAATCTACCAATAGACAATAACTCAATCATTTCCAAGTGACTAAAGAGAGAAGGAGAGAAGATCCACCAGAAGAAGAAACCAGATGTGTCCACTGACGGCTTACACTACGTCTCAAGCATCTACGCAAGTCTGATCATAGCAAGCGAGACGCGTAACAGTACCAGAACAAGTAACTAGTCAGAGCAACACTCGCCAGTGTCAGTCCAAGTCTCTGACCACGTGTGCACACACCGGCTCGTGCCTAGAGCCAGGCCTCTAGCTAGTATTCCCCTCCGAAGGACGCTACGATTGGACTGGGGCCCACAGAACTAGCTTAAAAACCGTGAAACTGGGATACCCCGCCACCTCTCCCGGGTGGGATCAACACTGAAAGTCGTCGGGCTACGACTGTTGGTTCCATCACTAGGAAAGAGAATAAAGCTCTATTGGGATCTAAAAACATGCCATAATTCATGATAACGATTAAACATGGCAAATATGCAAGATTCGAGGCATAATTAACCGAATATGCTAAGATGGCCATTATCCAATAATTCAATGCTTAAATAATTTGAATATGATAAAATGGCAATCATTCCATAATTAAATGCATAACTATTGAACATGTTGAAATGGCAATTATTCCATAATTAAATGCATAATTTAAATGAACACGCATCATTATAGAACAAGCGGTCGAACTAGGGCTGCTATGGTTTTAAGCGATCGAACGACAAACCGCCGCGTGCTACTCAACGAACTAACAGTGAAATTTCTTCCACCATTCAAACTTAATTTATTCACGCAGTAGAGATGTCAGCTGCTCGGGTCAACAAATAGGTTATGGCGGACCATTATAAAATCTAAAATAAATTAAACATGGTCCTTATCGGAGAACCGGATCCACCGGAATCATAATTGGATCCCCTCCCGGTCGACTCAAATCGACGGGAGTTATTATTTTTAACTTGTTCCCTGCTATTCCACCATCATAATATAACAATTTATCACCTATGAACTCAGTAACGATGGGCATGCTAGTTAATCTATGAACTCAGCGACGATGGGTATGCTTTTGTTAATCTATGAACTCCGCGATGATGGGGATGCTTTTGGAACAATTTAACGGGCTAGGGCGTTGATCCCCCTACCTTAATCGCGATGAAAGCTCCTATTCCGACAGTGAGTAAGCCGAGGGCCGCAGCATTCCTCGCGTCGTGGGAATCCTCCGCCGGTCCTAGCACGGGGAGACGGCCACTCCCTTCCCGATTCCTAGCCGAGGACGTCGATATCGCCGCGAGAACACCGTGAGAGGGGGAGAGAGGACCGCCCGTTGCCGCCGTGGAACCGCGCCTCCGCGCCGGCGTCGGAGTCGACGGGTTCACCGCTACGATCCTCTTCTCTCCAGCTCGTCGGCGTCGTCCATCGGTCGTCCACCGTGGCCGTCCGTTCACCGCACCGTGAAGAGAGGAAGGCGAGAGGCGGGTTCGCAGGTCCGCCGATCTCGCGGGTGAAAAGGGGGGGGGGGGTTCGCCACCGCGATCCTCCTTCCTCCAGCTCGCTGGCGTCGTCCGCCGGCCGTCCGGTCATCGCCGCCGTCCTCCGCCGTGCGCCGCGAAGACAGAGGGGGCGAGGGGCGTCGGTTTGCAGGTCCGCCTGCGGTGCCCTGTGCGCCTGCATCTCAGGTGAAAGAAAGGGGGGGGGGAAGAGATTTGGAAAGTGAGAAAGAGAGAGCGGATCGATTGGGTAAAAAAAGGGATTAAAATAATATTTTTTTATTTTTAACCCTCTTTTACACTTTAAACCCTCAACTAAGCGGAATTGTATAAATGACCATTAATTACTTAAAAGCTTTAATCTAATTAGATTAAAAGCTAGAAAAAGACAATAAATTTCATAAAATTAGCCAAAATTCATGGATTGAATTTTAATTGATTACCGGTAAAGATCCATTAAAGAACGGGTCTCACAGCGCCCATTACCAAATTTCAAATTTTCATTTTTTTCCAAAAAGAATTGGCGCCCCCTCACAGAGTCATCATTTAATTGGTGACTCTGCGGAGGGTCATTATTCATATAATTGGCGCCCTAGGCATGGGCGCCCATTTTATTGGCTGATGCTACGCATCAAGCAGGTATGTTTTGAGATACAAAACACTATTCACAATTTCTAAGGTTCACAAAATCAGGAAATAAAGACATGGATAGACAGAGAAAAATATCAGGATTCTAAGATCATGATCATGCAAGAATTTTAGAGTTACATTTCATAGATATAAATTTTCTAAACACGGTGTTTATTAATTACAGAAAAAGGGAATTGGAATGAGCGCCCTTCACTAGGTCGCCCATTCAAGAATGGGCACCCACTGATTGGTCGCCCATTAATTGATGGCAACCTCTTGGGCGCCATTTACAAGCATGCAACAGGTCTCCGAAAAATCCATGTAACAGGCTATATAATGCAGGAGATGGATTTATACTAGTGCTACTCATGCTTGTTACCCTATTTCTGCTATGAGTTAGGCTAAATCTTGAGAACACCTACCTTTTTGGCGTGAATAACGAGGTACAGGTTAGAAGAAAGAATAAGAAAGCCAATCCCTTCACGTTCTCTTTAGCAAAGCTTCAGTAGCAGGAAGTAGAACGTAGGAAGAAGATGCCCTTCACGTCTTCTTCTTGTGAAGAAAAGAAGGAAGATCCTTCTCTTCTGCAGGTGGAGATGAGAATGATAGCAGGATGTTGGCAGTAACTTATTGTTCGTTCGATGGAGGGAAATAATTATAGGGGAAGTAAATGCTAAGGGTCCATTGCCAGCGAAAGCTTGCTGTTCGTGTTTCAAACCCTTCTAGAAGAATGGTCCTTTTTTACCTGTTAGGAATTGACGTCCAAGTAGGGGGCGCCCATTAAACTACGCCCATGTGGAGGGGCGCCCATTACATGGGTTGACCCAGTCAATGTAAATGGCACCCTTGCAAGGGGGCACCCATTCCCTTTTGTTTGGAAAATGAAAAACCCCTATACGTGTTATCTATGTGTTGGACTTTAAGTGATGTTGGCCTTCTTAAATATTATTATATTTATATAGTGACCCTCATCAAGTATAGGGCTATGATATTTCTTTTTAGACTTATATATTTAAGAAAAAGTCAGTTTCTCCATTATTTTTATCCGGGGTGCTACACCCTCCCCCACTTAAAAGAATTTGGTCCCTAAATTCAACTGCATATACAGAGACATGGAGGGTGCAGAGTACTTACAGACTAGAATAGCTCTAGAAATCCCCTTCTCATAGACTCCTCTGTTTCCCATGTAGCTTCTTGTTATAAGCATCGATTCCATTGGATTTTCACCATAAGGATCGTCTTGTTCCTCAAAACTCTGAGTTCTCGGTCGAGGATCGTCATCGGCTTTTGCCCGTAGGGAAGGTCATTATGTATCACCAAGTCATTATGGTTAATGACGTGGAAAGGATCGTGCACATACATCTTCAGCATAGAAATATGGAATACATTGTGCACTTCTGCTAGTTGTGTAGGCAAGGCAATGCGATAAGCCACCTCGCCCACTCTTTCCAATACATCGAATGGACCAATAAACCTCGGTGTAAGCTTGCCCTTAACACCGAATCTTCTAATACCTCGGCCGGGAGATACCTTGAGGAAAACATGGTCTCCAGCTTGGAATTCCAAATCTCTTCTTCTATTGTCAGCATATGACTTCTGCCTGGATTGTACTATCTTGAGTCTTTCTCGAATGAGGTATATCTTCTCGGTTGTATCTCTTACCATATCTGAGCCTAGAATTTATTTTTTGCCGACTTCATTACAGCATATTGGAGATCGACAACTCCTACCATAAAGTGCATCGAAAGGTGCCAATTGGATACTGGCTTGATAGCTGTTGTTATAAGCAAATTTGACCAGGGGTAAGTGGTCATGCCAGCTACCGTCGAAATCTATAATATATGCCTTTAACATATCTTCAACAACTTGATTTATCCTCTTACTCTGACCATCTGTCTGGGGATGGAAAGCAGTGCTAAAATTGAGTTTCGTCCCTAAAGAGTGTTATAAACCCTTCCAGAAATGGGAAGTGAAGCGCGGGTCTCGGTCAGATACGATAGACACATGAACTCCATGTAATCTAATGATCTCCTTGGTATATATGGCAGCAAGGATATCAATCGACCATCAGCTTTTGATGGGCAAGAAATGAGCCGATTTAGTTAGACGGTCGATGATTACCCAAATTCCATCATGTCCACCCCTAGACTTAGGCAAGCCCATGATGAAGTCCATGCCGATGCCTTCCCACTTCCACTTGGGAATATCTAGCGGTTACAGCTTTCCGACGGGTTTCTGATGTTTCACCTTCACTTGTTGGCATGTCAGGCAGCGAGATACAAAGTCTGCCACCTCCCGTTTCATATTAGGCAACCAGAAAGTTCACTTCAAATCTTGGTACATCTTTGTTGCTCTAGGCTGGATTGTGTACCTTGATCGATGAGCTTCCGCCAATATCTTCTTTTTCAACTCAGGATAGTCTGGTACACATGTCCGTTCATGGAATAGCACTCTGCCATCGGGTGACAGCTTGAAGTCGAGTCTCTCGTCTAGCTTGTCCCTTATCTCCACTAGTGTAGGATCTTCTCCTTGTAGCTTCTGAATTTCAGGTAGCAAATCCAGATGTAGACTCATGTGGGATAGAGTGATACACCCGTTCTTGTTATCTGTGCTTACATTGAGTTATGAGAATTTCTCCAGTAACTTCCATTCTTGAATCAAACAATTGGCCAGTATTGCTCTCAGCATTCGACTGAGGGCATTTGCTATGGAATTACCCTTACCAGGATGGTATTGGATTGTGAAGTCAAAATCCTTGAGGTATTCAAGCCAATGCCTTTGCCTCATATTTAGTTCTTTATGGGAAAATAGATATTTGAGACTTTTGTGATTAGAGTATACTGTGAATTATTCTCCGTAGAGGTAGTGTCTCTAGATCTTTAAGGTGAATACTACTGCGGCAAGCTCTAAATCATGCACCGAGTAGTTCTCTTCGTGCTTCTTTAATTGTTGAGAAGAGTATACAATGACCCTTCCATTTTGCATCAATACACACCCGAGGCCAATACCAGAAGCATCTATATATACCTCATACTTCTCTCCTTCAATTGGTAATGATAAGACTAGAGCAGTGGTCAAGAGATCCTTCAAAGATTGGAAACTCTTCTCGCAGTCTTCATTCCACTCATAAGGCACTTCCTTGCGAGTCAACCTGGTGAGAGGAACAATAATTTTTGAGAAGTCCCTGATGAAACGCCGGTAGTAACCAGCTAACCCCAAGAAACTTCGAATCTCCGTTGCATTCGTTGGTCGTTCCCAATTCTTCAGGCTTCAACCTTTGATGGGTCCACAGAAATTTCGTTCTTCAAGACTATATGGCCCAAGAAGGATACTTCCTCGAGCCAGAACTTGCACTTGCTAAATTTGGCATACAATTTATTTTCCCTCAATATTTGTAATGCCTTCTTCAGATGTACTTCATGGTCTTATTCAGACTTTGAATAAATTAAGATATCATCAATAACGACCACAATGAATTGATCCAGATGTGGCCTAAAGGTGCTATTCATTAATTGCATAAAAGCTACGTGTTGATATTTATTTGTCTATCTTCTATCTTTCTTTTGAGGTTTGAAAAGTGATATGGTAAGATGACAAACAAGCAATCAAAGATCTACTCAAACCTATGAACATGTGATCATGAACCTAGGCAATCATAGCTAGCTCTAGCATGGGCATGCTATCTCAATCAAACTACGCTAGGGAAAAGGAAAACGCACGCCGGGGCGTGGAGCAAGGAGTAAACAAAAACACACCGTGAAGGTGGAACAAGCGAGGAAAATAGAAAGATATGATGAAGAAGACAGTTAATGCCCAATACCAGGGAAAGATGTGATCGCCACCAAAGTAAAAATAAGTCAAAGACCTGAATATACCTTGGAAATAGGTGGATGAAACACCCGCCCACGGGAGAGAAAACTAGAGAAAGCTTGCAGATCAACTTAGAAGTAACGGCTAGAACCCTGTGCGTTACTTGGAAGTGACAGCCACATGATAGACCACCGGAAAAGAGTGACGCGCCTGCACAAGGCTGTCAGATAACCTGCAGTAACAAAGCTTGAATTCTTTTAACTCCAACTCTTCCAGCCGACTAGAAGACCTGGGCCTCGTGTCAATGAACCTGTAAACCTGCCAAAGATGTAGAAAGACCAAACACAATAACCTCAATTAGTCCTTTTCACAAGCATAGCATCAATTCTCAAAGGACCTAACATCATCAAAAGGAGAGTGGATTACCGGGGAGTTTTTGGTTTTTTTTAACCCCTCTGGGTGTTTTAAAAGTTTGGGAAGATGTTTATATGCTTAGAGGACAATGAAAAACGTGGAGAAAGAGGAGGGACAATGCTTTGATTGAGAAAAAAAATAGGGAAGAACTCAAGCATGCAATGATGAACTTGAAAGACCAAAACCAAAGTACTCCCTTGATTATGAGATGGATGGACGTGGGAAGCAGTTCCTCTTGGATGAAGATGGCTCCTGAGTTTGGCAGCACTTCGTCGTGAATTACAATCCTCCCCCTTCGGGCCATGAAGTGAAGGGTTCTATTTATAGACCCTCAAACTCTCAGGTCGAGCAGAGGATAATCAAGCAAGATAAAGAGATAATTCTTAGCAAATCCTTGAAGATAATATCACCAAGAGTCCATAGAATCGAACGGAAGGTCCTAAGGATCAGATTTGAAAGAGATATCATCAATCCAAACCCTTATCTCGACCACGGAGTAGCAGAGAAAAGGCCCGAACTGCCAGGACTCTCTGAAGGAAGTAACGGCTGCACGACAGACCGCCGCTTGGAAGAAACGCATCAAGGACCATCCGTTACTCTCAACCCTATCCCAAAGGATAAGATCGACGGGAAGAAGACTTAATCAATTGGACTCTGCAAAGAAGCGACGGCCAAGACATAGGGCGTCACACTGAAACAACGGCCTCTCGACAGACCGTTATTACCAATGTGTAAGCCAAAGGATAAGCACTGAAAACGAGGCCTTAAGCCTTAGGACTCTTCAAAGAGTAACGGTCCAAGCCCCATGCGTTAGAATGAAACAACGTGCCTGGTTCGGACCATTATTACCATTGAGTTTCACGAATAGCAATGAAGGGTTGCTAAGCTGTTGCCAATGAAACGCCACCAGGAGCCAATTCTTAATCCAGGAATTAAGACCCAAGAAATAGGCCTCAACTGATCAAGAGACTCAATGAAGAATGAACAACTCGGAGCATCATATAGAATGAAATAAGGAGATGACCCGACTTATTGGGTATAAAACAGGTGTCAACAGATGCCCCTCCTTAATGTCCTCTTTGCAGGGGAGCGAGCGGAGGTGAAGCGAAAGTGAAATGGAACATGAAGATGAAGCGGAAATGAAGCAGAGTGTATCAAAAGGAGGGCGTTAAGGTAAACGACACCCGTTCTTTACCGACAAGCGATAGGAATTTTCTGGAAAACTTCGAATTGATCACAAGGAAATAGCCAGCCAAAGGGCGCAAGTCTGGAGGAACTAATTAACTAAGGAAAGGAAAACACGGCTAGCCGCCGGAGGCAATGAAAAGGACAGAGACTAAACTCAAGATAGGAATCTTCAGCGAACCAGATCAAGCGAGCAGATCGAAGGAAACCTTCTAATTCAGAGTGGAATGATTCTCCTCATCCAGAATCAAGAACATAGCTGTTCACCATCATCGAGACCTTGAACAAATGAAGCTTCATGAATGCTCAAAGAATGCGTATGATGCATGCTGGGCTAAAGGAAAATAAAATCTTCAAAACAAATGCGAAGAAAGATAAAATGCTAAAATACTCGAGAATAATATTGCTAGATCGGAGAAATCAGAGTCAGGACACCATCTGCAACCACGGCGTGCAAGATAGAACCATCGTCCCCAAATTTTCAATCTAACGGCCTATCCAACGATTAAACATGTGAACTTAGATCATCATCATTTTTGTTTTAGGGGAACGTCAGATCCCAGGACACATGAATGACCAGCCGGTTCTCGAGATAATATATCATAAGTAACATATAGTAATGCATTAAGGGAGTGAGGGAACGAGATACAATACCTGACTTACCTGCCTGATGATCGGCAAAGCATGACTTCACTCATAATTCCTTCATGAAAGATAGGTTAGCCAACAATAAATATGATAAGGAATCAAGGCATAACCATTGTACGTGCAAGGGACATCAATAAGGAACATTAATGCAGAACATGGCACTATTTTGACATCAATTAGACTTTTTAGTTCATCAAGAAATTTGCAAGCATATAACGGTCTCATGAAAGGGCGTCACACCAAGCAACGGATCATCCCTGGTCCGTCATAAGTCAGGCGGTTCACATTCTTCAATAAAATAGTCCAACACATGTAACGGTCACCTCAAGGCGCGTTAGAAGGATGTAACGGTCTGTCGATAGACCGTCGCATTTCCTGAGTTTTCAAAAAAAAACAACCGAACGGTCACGGCCCATTCATTCCAAACCCAACGTCCCTAAAAAACAAAACCGAGAGAGCTCCGACGATTCCAGCCCCCACCACCGCAATGGCCGGTGACGAGGCACCCCAGCCGCCACCACAGAAGAGGGGGAGAGGGAAGAAGATGGCCATACGGCGGTTCCACCGCCGGCTCGAACGGGAAGTGATCCCGCCGGTGGAAGAGGAACAACCGACGAGGAGAAGCCCAATAGAAGAAGAAGAAGTCCCCACGGCTGTGGAGGATCAAGGAGAAGCCTCATTGGGTGCAGAGGAGCCCAAAGAACTAGAGAAGAAGAGGAGGAGAGGCATGGACCGTGAGGTAGGCCCCCTTGCCCTAACTCCAAATTTTGATTTTTTTGTGTTTTTATTTATGAATGCATGTGGGGAATAGGGGTAGAAATGGGTCTACGAACCCCCTAGGAGCAATTGTAGGCCATTTGGCCATAGTGGGAGACCACGGGGATGCAAGGGAAAAATTTCCCAAACGCAGTCAAAGTGACGGTCCTGCCAGCGACCGTTACTTGTCTGACGCACCATGACGAGGCCGTCACAAGCAAGCGACGCCCCATCCCAGGGCCGTCACTCATGCCAGGGACTTAAGCTATTTTTTAGGGTTTTCAGTTTTCAAATTTTTGTTTTGTTTTCAATTATGAATGTTTATGCAATGATTATATAATGCAAATTGGACTAATTAATGATCTAATATGCAATGCAGGGGAAGAGACGATCGCGGATATCCTGGCTACAGATCCGGGCAGTGTACCAGGCATTGCCCGACTACCAGAGAGAGAGATTAGCCGGCATGGGATTCGTCGAGATGCTCAGCATCGAGGTGATCCGGATGGACACGCCGCTATTGTATGCCTTGCACGAGAGATGGGACCCGATCAGCAGAGCTTTCATCTTCCCGTGGGGCCACATGATCCCCACGCTAGAAGACATAGCGAGGATTACCGGATTGAGAGTCCACGGATCCGCGGTGACAGGGTGGACATACGGCGACTACCGAGAGATGGAGCAGTAGCTGCTCGGGCTAGATTTGATCAGACCGGGACATTCCTCCTCTCAGCTTTCGAGATCAGTGCTGCAGGAGAGCTTGGGACTGAGAGGAGCGGTGATCACCGTGGGAGAGCTACCTGAGGAGCATTTGGGCAGAGTGATAGACCAGGTGCGCCCTTGCGTGGCGGCAGAGGCAGGACCAGAGGGAGATAGAGTGCTCAGACGCTTCCTGATGCTGCTATTCGAGAAGCTACTCTTTGCGACTCGGGCAGATGTCATCAGCTGCAGACTGCTACCGATGATAGAGGATTTGGGCAGAGTCAGGAAGTACGCCTGGGGAGCGACAGTGCTCGCATTCTTGTTCGAGTCCCTCAGCACCACGGACCGGCAGACGATGCTAGGCGGCTTCTCGCCTTTCCTACAGGCAAACGCACTAAAATGCTTCCTGAATATTTATGCCATGAATATTTATGCCATGATTTATGCAACGATTTATGCAATGCGACTGACTTGATTTCTAAATGCAGATCTGGAGCTATATGTATCTCCCGGGCATCGGGAGAGGTGCACTACTCCATCCCGGCCGCATACCGATCGCGAGGCGATGGTCGGTGGCGAGGGACACAGGGTCGATCATCAGACTGACCCGGACGATCTAGGATGACTTGGACTCCTTCCCGCATACGTCGGTAAGTCCAGAACTGAAAAATGATTCCTATACGTTTTAAATGCTTCTAAGTGCTGACCGTGCAAATGCTGCTGAATGGACTAAAAATGCTTTCAGGTGAGATGGACCCCGTACCGCGACGAGGGTTATACTGGACAGCCATGGGTGGAGGCGGCTTTATCGTACCGGGGGCGAGACATATGGTTGCATTGCATCCACATCATCGAGCCTCTGCACTACAGGCTGATCCTGTGGACCCGGGGACTACATCAGCCCGAGGTGACCTTTCCACGCCACAGCGATGACCACCCCGGCAAGTCAGCAAGGGGTATCAGCGGCAATGTGGATTGGCGTGCCCGGAAGGCGAAGTACGTCCACGACTGGAATAGGCGGGGCCGAGCGGTGAAGGAACGAGACGAGAGCGACGAGGCATATCTTAAGGCCTTTGCTCGACTTTACGGCGACCGGGTGTACCGAGGTACCCAATGATCGGTATGCAATTCTGAACCCTTTCTATATGCAAAAATGCCATGTGATGGATGTATTGACTCATGCTCTCTACATGCAGCTAGACCCTGAGGGACGGATCGCTGAGCTGGAGGGATTACTCCATTCCACCATCCAGCAGCGGGACGGGTACCGGACCGCTCTAGAGCTCCTGGTGAGATTAAAAAAAAATGCTTATGATTATGACAATTGATGCTTATGATTATGACAATTGATGCTTATAATGCACATGCTGATTAACCATGGCTTCTAACCATGATTTCTAAATGCAGCGGGCCGAGAGAGCCCAACGAGCCGGACCGAATGCCCCATCGTCTTCCTCACAGCCTGCGGGAGGCAGGGCTGAGCAGGAGGCTGATTTTGCTCGGGCGGTTGCCCGGGCCGAGGAGGCGGAGGCCACCCTCGCGGAGCGGGTAAGATGCTAAAAATGCTCATGCTTATGATCTATGCCTCATTAAATGCTTTATGATTAACTATATGAAATGCAATCTACAGGCGAGAGAGCTAGCAGCAGCAGTGGCCGAGGCCAGGCAGGCGAGGATAGAGGCAGAAAGAAGCCGGGCTGAGACTGATCGAGCCCGAGCGGAGACAGAGCTTATACGGGAAGAGATGGCTCGACTGAGAGCGGAGACCCCGCGACGCTTGGATGAAGCGGAGGGTGAGCGACTACGGACGGAGTTAGCTCGGGCTCATGCTGAGGTGGAGAAGCTCCGTATCGGGACGACGGACCTGGATCGCTACCGGATCGAGGCACGGGAGACGCGGCGTCAGATCTTCACGCTGAAGATCGAGCTGCGGACGTTGGAGCGGACGGTCCGGATGATGGGCCGGGGACCGGAGCGGAGTGCTTCTCAGAGTGGGGCACGGAGGAGTGCTGCCCCGAGCGACTCGGTAGGGGATTTTCTTGTCAACTCCTCCGGCCAACGGAGGAATGAGAGGGCGGAGCGGGGACAGCAGGAGGAGAGTGCTTCTATAGCGCCGCCACCCGCGAGGAGACCCGAGGATGGAGAGGATGAGGGTGGTCCGGCGGATAAGCCGACCGAATGATGTATTTTTTATGTTTTTTCTTATCTTTTGTACAGAACTTATGGTAAAAAAAGAAATGAGATCTTTTTTCTTTTTGGTTTTCCATTTTATTTTGTGCAAGTGTGAATGAATGAAATGTATGCCAGAATGTGCATGAATTTTTTTGGCAGGTGGAGATGGGTTTGAATGTGCAGGGTGGCTGAAATGAATAAATGAATGGCTTTGGCAAGTGATTTGTGTATTTGAATATGCATGCGCGGACGTGATGTGAATGAATGTACGAGACATATGCAGGAACGTATGCGTGTGGGGAAAACTGTGGAGAGAATGAGGTGTATAATGTGAAAGACCGCCAGGTCTAGGCAAGGGCAAAAGGAATAGCCTGAAATCAGCAGCAGAGAAAGTAACGGTCTAGGCTCAGACCGTCTTAATCAAACGGCGCGCCGGTGAAAGGCTGTTACTCTCAACAAGGGCCCATCCTGGTAGTAGGGCTTCAGGAGAAACGACGGCCAACGGCAGGTGCGTCAAAGACAAATAACGGCCAAAGACTAGACCGTTGATCATGGCAGAACGATGGTTGTCAGGACAACTAGCAGAAAATGCGACGGCCTGAGGGAGACGCGTTAGAGTGAAGCAACGGCCATAACCAGGGCCGTCAGGAAGTGCTTAGCCTAGAAGAGAAAGGACTGAGTGGATGAGAGTATAACGGCTCAGGATTCGCGCGTTACAAGAAACGACGGTAGCCCTTAGACCGTTAATCTTCACAGAACATGATCGGGGAATTAAACCCACAGGAAAATGTGACGGCCTAAGGTTGGCGCGTCGGAGTGAAATAACGGCCGTACGATAGACCGTTAGATTCTGTGTTGTATTCCGAGATGGATTGAGCCGTGAGAACTTAAACCCAAGGTTTAGCCATCTAATCCCTTACTGGAACTTATCTGGATTGAAGATAAAGCCTTCCAACTCAAGTCTTATCCTTTCAAAGCCAACATTAAACCTTTAAGACTTGGAAACTCAACCAAAAACTCGTATCTTTGCTGCAAACCTCTGCTTTAGGGTTGAAGAACCTCTCCTAAGGGCAGAACTCAAGATGAAGAGAAGCTTCGAGGTGATGGCTACGGAGGAGAAGGTCTACACTGGACCTAAAGCTGCCAGAAAAGAACATGGAGAGCTCCAACGGTTGACATCAATTCCCAAGCACTTAAGCTCCAATGTTCAAAGGGTTGTAAGTCCCTCAACAACACATCCAAGTCCAGAAAATTCTGCACTTCAATTCGTTTTATGGTTTCTTCTTCTCCTTCTTTCTTCAAGCCTCTTCCTGGCCCAAGATGCTACTCTAATCTGAAGTGGGTGGCTCCCATGGTAAAGGTCCTCCCTATAGAAGTCACATCCATCCTTAAAGCTTGGCACCTTCAACCACTCTTGATTTTAGGCAAAAATTTCTAGAAATTGTCCTTAGATTGGCCAAGTCTTTCAGCACTCGTGGAACTATGGCATCCACAAACTCATACTTTCATCTTCCCTTCCTTCGAAGCGACCGTCCTATTAGAGGAGGTAGAAACCTACCTAACCCTTCCTAAGACTAAGGTGGGGGATGAAGACCGGGTTTGCTATACAATAGAGCCCATTGACCCGTCCTTGATCTTGAGCGACTTCATTCATAATCCAAAGGACGTGAGAACCATGATCAGCCCATATCATGTTCACTTGATACCCTTGGCACAATGGATAGTGTCTCATTGTAAAAACAAGTGGGAGAGACATGAAGCAATAGCCAAGGCGGTGGCGGTTTGCTTGTGCGGGGTCTTCCTTTTTACCACGACCGACCACCTCTTAGACATCCAAAATCTTAGCATTATTAGCGGGCTGTGGCGGGGAATGTCTATCTCTCAGGCGGTCCTCTCATACCTCTAGGAAGGACTAAGCTCGGCTTGCCTAGGAGGACTTTTGTTTGGTTCCATGATACTCCTTGAGTGCTGGACAGGAGTGAGAGTCAAATTCCTTCCTAAGGAAGACATAACTTCTGCAAGCTGAATCTTCGGGAGCCACCCCCTCTTCTTCATTGGAGGGGCATTTGGATATTCTTCTCAGGTGGAATGCAGGACGACGGATAAGAAAACTCAGGATGAATGGCGCCTCTTTTTCAACACTTTGTCAATGGACAAGTTCATTATGCGACCAAGAATCCTTCGAAGCACTCTTCTCAAAATACCGCGGCGTCAAGGCCTGGTCCTCCAGCTAGTGGGGAATACTACAATGGCGATCTACAACCCGCACCGATGCCATCTTTAGATCGGACTACCTCGAACCGACGTTTCTGCACTATCACACTACCCTCCCCTTCTACCTAGGAAGCTGGGGACCGAGGAAGATGAACGAGCAGTCCGGAACGCGCTGATCATGTGGGAGATCAGCAAGGTGCGCCCGTGGCAAGCAGAAGTTGAAGAGAACGACGAAGCACGCCGAGATTATGTGAAAGAGTTGAGAAGAATCCGCCCTCTTGCGGATAAGAAATTGAATGTATCTTGATTTTCTTTTTGTTCATGAGAGATGTTATGTGTACTTGATCATCAGAGCTTGGTTTATCATGAATTATATTTCATTAAGCTTGCTTGAATGAGACGAAATTGCCTCAGTTGAATGGGCTTGAGTTTCGTGTTTTGAATGGCTTGGAATGATGTGAACAGGCAGAGCCTCTGGAGATAGCAACGGATATGCAATGGGCTGCCACAAGGAAATAACGGTCTTACGACAGGGCGTCAGAATGAGAGTAACAATAGCACCCTGTCTCTGAAGGATATGACGGATAGGCCTTGGGCCGTTATAAGCAAGTAACGGTATTCTCCAGACCGTTATAGTGATGGTTAGTGAAAGAAAGAAGGCCCATGCCTGAAGGAAAATAACGGTCGAAGAGGGGTCCGTTATGTGACTGTAACGGTCTGATGTTGGCGCGTTACATACCTTGAACCTGCATAGTTGTGAACTTTTTTGCTTTGAATCTTGTCCCTGCATTCTGCACACGCACTTTAAACATGAATCAAGTTAGATCTGTTCTTAGACTCAACCCCTTGCCTTGAAGCAAGTTAGATAATGACAGTTTCTTGATATTCGGTCAAGGGGTGGAGCCTTTATTAAATAGGCGGAAACATAATGAAAATGCAATACATGCTATGCACATGATGGTATTTTTGGGAGTTTTGGAAAGTATTTAATGTTTTTGGATTTTTAAAGATATTTGTTTTGTTTTGATTTTTGAAAGATATTTGATTTTTTTTGGATTTTGAAAATATTTGATGTTTTTGGATTTTGAAAATATTTGATGTTTTTGGATTTTTGAAAATATTTATTTTGTTTTGATTTTGAAAGATATTTGATTTTTTTGGATCTTGAAAATATTTGATATTTTTGGATTTTTTGAAAATATTTATTTGTTTTTGGATTTTGAAAGATATTTGATGTTTTTGGATTTTGAAAATATTTGATGTTTTTGGATTTTGAAAAACCAGTGCCTCTCTAGCAACGCGAACCCTTCCTTGTTTTAGATTGAGTCCCGAGATTGGCGTGTAATAGTGTGACAACCCCTGACCAAGACCTAATCATCATGACGGTGTTTCTACCAATGCCATACCCAGGGTACTAATCTTAGTCCTAAAAGGAAAAAAGATCATGGGGGTAAGCTTAGGCCAGATATGGGAGTTTTTAGGACTTGATTTTCTCACCGCACAACCCTATTAGAGATTTGGTCTGTTGCGCCGGGGCTTTTGCGTCCGTCATCGAACCTTTGTCCACCCTAGGCATGCATGCGACCGGGCTCATAACGTCCCGCGGGGAACTGTACTGCCACTCTTGTCATGCCTAGCTTTCTTTTCTCCTTGGAGTTTTCGAAATTCAGAATCTGTAGACCTTTGAGATAATGCTTTTGATTTTGTCGTAAAGAGCACTCCTTTTCTTTTCTTTTCCTTTCTTGCTTGTGGCGTCAGGTCATAACGGACTTGCCCTTGTTTGAGACCTCCTCTCATTAGGGTGTTTGGATTGGTTGTCGCCTCCTTACTCACTCCTTGCCCCTGGATTCAGCCGAAGAATGAAGCGGACAGGGACTTTGACTTTCCCCTAAAGCATGGCCAAGGAGAAACGGTGTCTTTTAAACAAGGAGCCCGACCAGGGATGTCGTGTGGTGTGTGATTGCCTTACTCGGGACCTCTTCTTTTGAAAATAGGAAGGAAGATCTTGCTGCCGGGAAAGCACGTGGTTTAGACTCTAAGGAAAGAAACGCTTAAGATACAACCCATTCCACGGGTGAGGGAGCTCCTCACCTTCCGCATTCATTAAACGATAAGCATTCCCTGGATAAGCCTCTTTTATTACAAACGGCCCTTCCCAATTAGGTTGCAATTTAGACCTAGGACCTGCAGACCGAATGAATTTGCGTTTCAAAACAATATCACCCGTCATAAACTTACGTTCAATCACCTTCTTTTGAAAATAACGCGAAACCCTCTTTTGATAAACAGAAACGTGATCGGCCGCATTCATCCTCTTCTCATCTAAGAGTTCCAACTGGACCAGCAACGCCTCTCGACGTTCATCGAGATTAAGTTCCTTATCGAGCTGCACTCTAAGGGAAGGGATTAAGATCTCATATGGGAGCACCGCCTCCATCCCATAGGTCAGAGAATAGGGAGTTTACCCCGTAGGGGTACGGACGGAGGTGCGGTAAGCCCACAGAGCTTCTACCAATCTTTCTGGCCAATCGGAAAATTTATGAGATTCGCACGTTTTCTTGATGATTTTAGGAAGGGTTTTATTAGTGGCCTCGGCTTGACCGTTGCCTTGAGGGTAATATGGAGATGAATGATGTAGTGCAATATTGAACTTCTTACATAGGTCCTTAAGCTCTTGGGAGACGAACTGGGGTCTGTTGTCGGTGATGATGCTGCTTGGCACTCCGAACCGCGAGATGATATTCTTCACGATAAAGCGGCACACTGTTGTGGCTTTGATCTCTGCGTACGCCTCGGCTTCGGCCCATTTGGTGAAGTACTCAGTAGCGGTGAGGATAAAGGATTTTTGCTTGATCTGAGAATTAGGATCACCGAGCGGGCCGACGACGTCGAAAGCCCACATAGAGAAAGGCCAAGGAGCAGTCATAGGATGGAGAGACGAAGCTGGAGAGTGAATTTTATCAGCATGGAGTTGGCATTTAAGACACCTCCGGACATAGAGGGAGCAATCTTCCTCTAGAGTGGGCCAATAGTAGCCCTGCCTAAGGATCTTCTTCGCTAGAGCCTGGCCATTGACATGACCTCCACACTCACTAGAATGGACCGCTTCAGCCACTTTCCAAGCTTCTACATCATCCAAGCATCTCATGAGCATTCCATTAGTAGCGCACCTATACAGTTCTCCTGCAATGATAGTGTACCTTGCGGCGGCTCTTCTTATTACTTTACGCTGCTCGGCTTTTGCCCCTTCTGGGAATGGCCCTTCCTTGCAAAACAATTCGATATCATGATACCAAGGCAATTCTTCTTCGTCCAGAATCTCCTCTAGCTCTGTTAATGAAACTTCCTTGAGATCTTCCTTCTCAGCTCTCGCCTCTACAGCTTTCCTAAGGTTGATGAACCAAGGATCTTGAAGAGAGGGTGCGTCCAATCTCTGGACGACGATGGTCTCAGTGCTACGACTGAGAGGGAAAGATAAGGAGGAAGCAAGAGATGCCAAAGCATCAGCTAGAATGTTCAGAGACAGGGAGTATGGATATAGATCAGCTTACGGAATCGCTTAGTAATAAGCGTGACCAAATCTTGATAAGGCTTGAGCTTGGGGTCACGAGTACGGTAAGTGGACAGAACTTGCCGTAGGACGAGCTGAGAGTCTCCTATGATGTTCAAATAACGCGCGCCTAGAAGATAGGCGTGCTTCAAGCCGGCCAGGAGGGCCTCATACTCAGCGATGTTGTTGGTAGTAGGAAATCGAAGTTGATAAGCGAAGGGGATGGTTACTCCCTCTGGAGTAAGCAAGACAGCACCGATCCCTTGGCCTTGGGAGTTGGGTGCACCATCGAAGTGCAGAGACCAAAAGGGATGATGAGAAAGGACATAGAGATGCTCATCAGGGAAATCATCCTGAATAGAATCGGTGTGAGGAATAGGGAGATGTGCAAGATGCTCAGCAATGGCATATCCTTTGACTGCCTTCTGAACAACGAAGGTGATGTCAAACTGAGAGAGGAAGCTCTGCCAGTGAGCTAACCTACTAGAAAGGACGGGTTTTTCTAAGAGATAACGGATCGGGTCCATTGAGAAAGTAATATTTAAGCTTCTGAGCTACCCACACTAAGGCGGCACAAGTCTTCTCCATAGCGGTGTACTTGGATTCAGCTAGATTAAACAGTCGAGAGAGGTAGTACGCAGCCTGCTCTTTCCCTTTATCATCTACTTGTGCTAAGACCGCCCCTAGGGAGTCCTCAATAACCGAGATGTATAGGATTAGGGGTTTCCCAGGGACAGGAGGTTGCAAAACCGGGGGATTGGATAGATACTCTTTGAGGTCCTTATAGGCCTTTTGACAATCTTGATTCCATTCGAACATGACCCCCGCCTTAAGCAATTTATAAAACGGACGACACCTCTGAGAATGCTGAGATATAAATCTTCTAATGAATTACAGTCTACCAATCAATCCTCGAAGTTCTGTAATGTTCTTTGGCGGAGGCATGTCCATGACAGCCTGTGCTTTATTAGGATCAATCTGGATCCCCCGTTTGCTCACTATGAACCCTAACAACCTCCCTGAGGAGACTCCGAATACACACTTCTTCGGATTCATCTTAAGCTTGTACTCCCTGGCTCTCTGCAGCACCTTAGCCAGGATAGAGGGGTGTTCTTCTTTTATTCTTGACTTCACCAAGATGTCATCCACGTAAGCTTCCATATATATGTGCATCATGTCATGGAAGATGGCCATCATCGCCCTTTGATAGGTGGCACCTGCGTTTTTCAAACCAAATGGCATAACTACATAACAATACGTGCCCCAGGGTGTGGTGAAGGAAGTTTTCTCTTGGTCTTCCGGAGCGAGACGGATCTGATTATAACCCGAGTACCCGTCCATAAATGATAGAGCTTCATACCCGGCAGTGTTATCCACTAGGACATCTATATGAGGTAGCGGGAAATCATCTTTGGGACATGCTTTGTTTAGATCCCTGAAATCAATGCATATGCACACTTTTCCATCCTTCTTGAGAACAGGGACTATGTTTGCCACCCACTGAGGATACAAAACTACTCTGATGAATCTGGCTTTGTATAGTTTGTCGACCTCTTCTTTGATCCTCAAGGCCATGTGGGGGTGAAATCTTCTTGACCTTTGTTTCACAGGTGTTGCCCCTGGTTTAAGCACGAGTCGATGTTCCACTAAAGAGGGGTCAAGACCTGGCATGTCCTCGTAAGACCAGGCGAAGGAATCGCTATACTCCCTTAGGACTTTAATCAATTCCTCTTCTACTTGTGGAGGGAGATTAGCAGCAATCATGATGGGCCTTGGGTCTTCTTCGGTTCCTAGATTGATTTCCTTTATAGGTTCATCCACCGACGACGACGGCTCGTCGAATCTTTTCAATCCTTGTGCGTATAAGTCGGCGGTGTCATCTACATCGATGTCTTCATTAATTGGATCCTTCTCATCCAAAATCTCATAGACGCCTAATCCGTCATCGCTCCATACCCCTTCTATTTCCTCTTCATCTTCAATCACAATTGCCGTGGCGACGAATTTCGGGCACTTCAAAAGAGCACGGCAACGCTGACCTAAATCTTGCAAGAATCTATCAGGAACAGACCGGGAAGGATGCGCCAGTGAGCGCGGCTCAGCAGAGGAAGGGTTAGACGACCTGGAACAAGACCCTACTTCTCTAGACCTGACTGACTCTACTTTCCTAGGCTCGACGGACCCTAATCCTAACCTAGGGGACAGAAGACCTAGTGGAAGGGAAGGCGCAGGGGACTCGTGCCCCTGGGAGGAAGATGGCGACAGGATAGCGTAATCTTCCACTGAAATCTCCGTTTCAAATTTGACATTTTTTTTTGGAGATCAGCGGAGACTACACAGCAAGATGGAGGAGGTGGGAGCTGCATAGGGAACAGCTCGGGGAAAATGCAGTCGAAAAAAGGATCGGAAGAAGAGAACCACATCTCGTGGAGTTGGGCGTTGGGAGGAGGAGGAGTGAAGAGAGTGGATAGATCGATGGGTGGGCACTTCCCGCAAGCACAAGGAACAAATAGAATCTCGGGTGGATCAATGAAAGACGGATTTATTATGATGGGAAGAAGGCGGGGTATGAAGTCCCCTTGCTGGAAAATAGATTGGAGGAGTGAGGGAGACCAAGAAAAGATAACGGGAGAGCTCCCCCTTTCCTGTAGATCAACAATGGGCTGCTTCTTCGGCCTCCACTGCATAAGCCGAACTTCTTGTTGCTTCTTCTGACATTCTTCCTCATGAAAGAGCCCCTGCAAGGCCTGACTGTAGTCGAGCATGTCATCATCTGACCCTCCTGGCAAGGGAGGCGGACTGGCAATTGGACAAACTGTATTCCTTTCTTGCTGAACCGGCTTTGGAGCTAATGTGCCAGGCTGGAGAGGCCCTTTGACAAAATGCTGACGATAATCCCAGGTGAGCGGCCCAGAATCACCAAAATGCTGACGATAATCCCAGGTGAGCGGCCCAGAATCACCCATCATAGATAATGCTGTCTCTTTGTAGCCGAGACCTCTCCTACCCATTTTTCTTCCCTTAGTTATAGGCTTAGTCATCCCTTGCAGTTGCGCACCGAGGCCTCTCCCCGGTTGATAGCCCAGTTTCAATATAATGTTCCACCCCTTTGAATCTCGAATCTACGGCTTCACTTTGACATTAACTGGAGTAGCGACGGGCTTAGGGGATGTGTAAGCCCAAGGAAAGTTCAAATCCAACACTGATAGAACGGGCCGGCTGCTTGGCCAGAGTGTGGGAAGAACCTGCTCTGAAATAGCCTTTACTGACTGTACTGTGGATAAGCTCTTAACTTTGACGACCCTCCCTTGGAAGGGGAATTTAATGCACTGATGTGCGGTGGAGGGCACAGCGCCGAGTGTGTCAATCCAGGGACGACCCAAGATAGCCTTGAACATAGGGTCGATATCCAGAACATAGAATTCCACGGCCATAGTAAGGGGCCCGAGCTCTGCCTGAATGGTGACTATCCCGTGACATGCTCGCCTTGAGTTGTCATATGCTGCTATAGTGGTGGGGGTAGGCCGTAGTAACTCTTCAGATATGTTGCATGCTCGGAGGGTGCTGAGTGGGTAAACATTAATTGAGGCCCCCGTGTCAACCAGCGCTGCTTCAATGTCGACTTTGTTCAGGGTAATTGTTATGCAGAGCGGCATTTGCCGAGCCCCCGGAGGTGCAAGCTCGGTTTCAGAGAATGTGATTGCCGGCCCTTTGGAGATGGTTGCCAGTGCCGTTGGTAGGCTATCAACTGCCATGTCTTCGCTAACCATTACCTTCTGTAAGAAGTCCCTCAGCGCATCCTGATGAAGGGTGGACCTTTTGATCAGCTCCAGCACAGATATTTTGGCGGGTACTCGATCCAGATGATGCAGCAAGTCATATTGAGTACCCGGCAAAGGTTCAGTTTCTTCTTGCTCGGCCACCGGCTGAGAGGACTGGGGATTAGAAGTAGTAGCGTAATTCCGATGGAACATCTTCCCGCTCCTCAAAGCACAATTTGCCGCGGCATCTGAAGATAGTATGATGGGCCCTGCGGGATGGATGAATGGAACAGGTGGTGCGGGGGAGGCGGTTTGGTGGAGCGTAGGGTTGGTGAGGTTAATGGGCGGTGCGCGGATGGTGGGTGAAGGATGGGTGGAAGGCAGGGTGGTGATGAATGTTGATGCGGGTGGAGGGAAGGCTAGCGGCTGGGTAAGAATGGGTGAAGGATTGGGTGGTGGTGTGATGACGGTGATGGGAGTAGGTGATGGAGGGTACGATAGAATGAAGAGTGGTAGAGGATTTGCTGGAGCGGGTGTGAATGGGAGGACGAGTTGAGAGGGCGTCGGCTGTGCAGGGATGATGAAGGGAGGATTGCAGTGGTTATGGTGGAGGGCCATGACCTGCGGTGTGGCGCCATCATCATCGAAAGACCATCCGGCGTTGGGGGCCGGTGACTGGACCATGTTTACTTGCGCTGGTGCTGGCGGCTGCTGCTGAGGAGCGGGTGGATGATTTGGCATCGGGTTCTGATGGATGCCCAGGTCTTGTACTTGCTGTGGTTGCTGCTGTTGTGGCGGCTGCTGCGGCTGCGGTGCTTGATGCTACTGCACTTGCTGCCCCTGCGGCTGCCTTCTCTTTTCTTTAATCTCAACAATGGCCCTATGCATTTCGGCCCAGTCGATTCTCTGCCCTTCATGAAGGTCATACACAAGATCTCGGAACTGAAAACATCCTTCTATGGTATGGCCCGGCTGCCGGTGGAACATACAATACTTAGTCTGATCGACTGCCGGGTTCCAAACAGGCCGTTCCGGAGGAAGTTGGATTGCATTTACTGACATGAGTGCCGAGAAGATATCTGTAAGTGTCTCTGGCAATGGAGGATACTGGGCTCTCCTGGGAGCCGGGCGCTTGCTATTTGGATTGTTGTTGTTGTAGCCATTGGGTGGAGGGACGTTATGGTATTGTGGTGGTGGTGATGGTTGTTGTGGTGTGGCGAAGGTGTTTTGTGGAATGGTGAAGGCGGGGGGAGGGTTTTGTGGAGTGGCTTGGAAGTTTTGCGGAGCGGAGTTTTGTGGATTGCGGGGGTTTTGGTTGTAGCAGAAAGGTGCGGCCTGATATGGAAAAGCAACGGCTTGTACTTGCTCATTTGTTTGGACTCCCTCAGTAACCGGCCCTTGTGGTTTCTTGTGGTACTTGGGCTTTTGGTTTTCGAAGAGGGAATGGATAGGGGAGTCCTTGAATTGAGTCTGGATGAAGCGCGCCCGGCTATAGAGTTGATGCATGTTGGCTATGTCATTCATTGCCAGGATGTTACGGAAGGTCGGGGTGGCATTGGAAATCAGCAGTTTGACCTTCTCTTCCTCCGGAATGTGGCCCGGTACTCTAGCGGCCATTTGTCTCCACCTGTCTGCATAGGTGGCGAACTCTTCATCTGGCTTCGTCTTCTCGGCCACTAGATCTGTAAATGAATATTCAGGGCCGACCCTGTCTTGGAACCGCTGGATGAATTTATCCTTTACTACCTTGAAACTCTCGGCCTCTTCCAGTGGTAGAGAATAGAACCATTCTAGAGCAACACCGTCCAAAGATCGGCGGAATAAGTACGCCATGAGGTGATCATCATATTGGAACTGCGCCGATTCATAAAGAAAATCCCTCACATGGATGAAGGGATTGCTGTTCCCATCGTACTTGCGATAGTTGGGGAGCTCTGATTGCGGAGGGAACCGGATGTTCTAGAAGCTCAGAATAGGAATATCGGCCAAGGATT
This sequence comes from Amorphophallus konjac, assembly GCA_022559845.1. Taxonomy (NCBI): domain Eukaryota; kingdom Viridiplantae; phylum Streptophyta; class Magnoliopsida; order Alismatales; family Araceae; genus Amorphophallus; species Amorphophallus konjac. Next base: position 175,542,189 of record CM040128.1, on the reverse strand, counting down.
GTGGGCCAACCCTTTTCTGGAGAAAGTCGAGTTGTTGCTGCATGGTGGCCCACTTGTCAAGCAAGTCCTGCTCTCGGGAGGGAGCAGGGGTAGTGAAGGATGCTGATTGTATTTGAGGGGCAGATGGAATGGCTGTAGCAACAGGCGGGAGCCCGTAAGAAGAAGTGGAAGGATAGACAGTGGAAATAGGCGGCCCGTAAGAAGGATATTGGGCCTGAGATAGACCCGGATTAGAATGATTTTGGGCCACTCCTTGCTGAGGGCGTAAGAAATCGGAAGGGTTCATAAGGAGCTGCGGAGCTACCGAACCAGAGTTGTGATGATCCACCTGGACAAAGGAAGGGATGGGTGACTTCCCTTTATCAAAAGATTGATGGGCTGAATTAGAAGATTGGCCCATCTCCATGCCAGCGAAAGTGATGGTCCGGGGTTGGACCGGAGTGAGATCAATCGGAGTGGGCTGAACGGACGGCCCAATAATGGAAGGATTAGATTGACCTTGGATAGTGGCAGAGGGAGAAGCATTGGACCCTTGCATAGCTTGATATAGAACTTGGAGTTGGGTCGGATCCAATTGGGCCATCATATGAAGGACGGAGCCCGCGGAAGGAGTAGAGAGAGAAGGGGTAACTTGAGCACCTTCCATAGAAGTGGAGGATGGGAGAGGGGCAGTCCCCTCTCCAGAGGAAAATGTAATAACCCTAGGGGGGTTTTCAAGGAGCCCTTGAGGAAGAGAGTCCTCTTGGGAGCGAGGAGGATTGAAGGATGCCATGGTGGACTCGAAGAGGGGATTAGAATAGAACGTGAAGAAGGAACTGACTCGAGAAGATGATTCAGACAGACGAAAACAACTCCACATGCAACGGACAACCTTGACAATATGCAAAGCAACCAATACAAAAAAGAAACACACAATAAGCAACCAACTTAGGTGATTCTAACAAGATGTAAATGATAAAAGATGAAGACACCCAAAATCAACCAAGTTGTTTAAGATGATGCAACAAGGTTCTTATGATTTCTCCTTTGGAACTTTAGTGAGTTGATTGATATGTGCTCTCAACAATGGGTTCCTAGTAGGAGATGGATATGGGACTTGGTTTGACTCTCAGTGTAACCACTCTTCACTTATGCAGTCCTAGACACGGGGTGGGAGAGATATAACCAGCCCGGCGTCCGTGTGGGAATCCACGGCTCGCGGGGACTTACGGAGGTCCCTGCTGTGATTTCCTAGTCGGCCCCAAGGAATATGGAGCCGAGAGGTCCTCACAACAAGGTAGGAAAATACAATCTAACGTATGAAAAGATGAATGACCCTATGTGCACCGGAGTGCATGCAAAGTCTAACCTAGAATCTAACAATCAATGGTGCACACAATGATATGTAGATATGAGAAAAGCAAGAAGGAGGGCAAGTATCACCCAGCAATAAATCACAGCAAAAAACTGTGGAAATAAATGCACCTCGGATGCGTACCTGCCAGGAGAATAACGGTCGAAGGACCCTGCGTCAGAGCACAATAACGGTCAAAGGCCAGACCGCCAGATAATGTATAACGCAGGGGGATGAGACCGTCGGATGAGCCAGGGAACCAAAATCAGATAGAAGTAACCGGAAAGCCCGTGGAAGCTCACACAGCAGAACCAAAGTGGCGGTCTAATGCCCCTGCGTCAGAGGACTGTGACGCGGGGACACCGGGCCGTCAAAGAACTCAGAAAACCAGAATGAGCAGTAATCAAAGGGGAAACAAAAGGGCAACTCAACAAGCAGATGATGGCAGGTTTAAACAAGAATCAAAAGCACGATTGGCACAAGCCGTCCCACCGTGATCGCCAAAAAATTATCTGTTGATATTTATTTGTCTATCTTCTATCTTTCTTTTGAGGTTTGAAAAGTTATATGGTAAGATGACAAACAAGCAATCAAAGATCTACTCAAACCTATGAACATGTGATCATGAACCTAGGCAATCATAGCTAGCTCTAGCATGGGCATGCTATCTCAATCAAACTACGCTAGGGAAAAGGAAAACGCACGCCGGGGCGTGGAGCAAGGAGTAAACAAAAACACACCGTGAAGGTGGAATAAGCGAGGAAAATAGAAAGATATGATGAAGAAGACAGTTAATGCCCAATACCAAGGAAAGATGTGATCGCCACCAAAGTAAAAACAAGTCAAAGACCTGAATATACCTTGGAAATAGGTGGGTGAAACACCCGCCCACGAGAGAGAAAACCAGAGAAAGCCTGTAGATCAACTTAGAAGTAACGGCCAGAACCCTGTGCGTTACTTGGAAGTGACGGCCACACGATAGACCGCCGAAAAAGAGTGACGCGCCTGCACAAGGCCGTCAGATAACCTGCAGTAACAAAGCTTGAATTCTTTTAACTCCAACTCTTCCAGCCGGCTAGAAGACCTGGGCCTCGTGTCAATGAACCTGTAAACCTGCCAAAGATGTAGAAAGACCAAACACAATAACCTCAATTAGTCCTTTTCACAAGCATAGCATCAATTCTCAAAGGACCTAACATCATCAAAAGGAGAGTGGATTACCGGGGAGTTTTTGGTTTTTTTAACCCCTCTGGGTGTTTTAAAAGTTTGGGAAGATCTTTATATGCTTAGAGGACAGTGAAAAACGTGGAGAAAGAGGAGGGACAATGCTTTGATTGAGAAAAAAAATAGGGAAGAACTCAAGCATGCAATGATGAACTTGAAAGACCAAAACCAAAGTACTCCCTTGATTATGAGATGGATGGACGTGGGAAGCAGTTCCTCTTGGATGAAGATGGCTCCTGAGTTTGGCAGCACTTCGTCGTGAATTCAAATCCTCCCCCTTCGGGCCATGAAGTCAAGGGTTCTATTTATAGACCCTCAAACTCCCAGGTCGAGCAGAGGATAATCAAGCAAGATAAAGAGATAATTCTTAGCAAATCCTTGAAGATAATATCACCAAGAGTCCATAGAATCGAACGGAAGGTCCTGAGGATCAGATTTGAAAGAGATATCGTCAATCCAAACCCTTATCTCGACCACGGAGTAGCAGAGAAAAGGCCCGAACTGCTAGGACTCTCTGAAGGAAGTAACGGCTGCACGACAGACCGCCGCTCGGAAGAAACGCATCAAGGACCATCCGTTACTCTCAACCCTATCCCAAAGGATAAGATCGACGGGAAGAAGACTTAATCAATTGGACTCTGCAAAGAAGCGATGGCCAAGACATAGGGCGTCACACTGAAACAACGGCCTCTCAATAGACCGTTATTACCAATGTGTAAGCCAAAGGATAAGCACTAAAAACGAGGCCTTAAGCCTTAGGACTCTTCAAAGAGTAATGGTCCAAGCCCCATGCGTTATAATGAAACAACGCGCCTAGTTCGGACCGTTATTACCATTGAGTTTCAAGAATAGCAATGAAGGGTTGCTAAGCTGTTGCCAATGAAACGCCACCAGGAGCCAATTCTTAATCCAGGAATTAAGACCCAAGAAACAGGCCTCAACTAATCAAGAGACTCAATGAAGAATGAACAACTCGGAGCATCATATAGAATGAAATAAGGAGATGACCCGACTTATTGGGTATAAAACGGGTGTCAACACTACGGGGGCATTTGTTAGTCCGAAAGGCATAACAGTAAATTCATAATGCCCATACCTGCTTCGAATTGCAGTTTTATGAATGTCTTCTTCTTTGATCCTTAGTTGGTGGTAACCAGACCGGAGATCAATCTTGGAGAAGTATTTAGCTCCAGATATTTGATCAAACAGCTCATCAATCTTTGGCAGCGGGTACTTGTTCTTGATTGTAAGGTGGTTCAACTACCGATAGTCGATGCAGAGTCTCATTGATCTGTCCTTCTTCTTGACAAATAGCATGGGTGCTCCCCATGGGGAAGTACTCGGCCTGATGAAACCCTTTTTTAATAACTCCATTAGCTGCTCTTTCAGCTCCTTCAGCTCAGCTGGGGACATTCTGTAAGGTGCCTTGGAAATAGGACCAGCACCAGGGACAAGGTCGATTGTGAACGACACTTCCCTCTTCGGGGGTAAGCGGGGCAATTCTTCTGGAAAAATGTCAGGAAAATCCTGAATTACACTGATGTCTTCAAGTTTGGACTCCTCGGCTTCCGTGGCAGTCACAAATGCTATGAAAGCCACACATCCTTTACTTATAAATTTGCTAGCTCGGAGAGCTGAGATAAGAGGTGATCTATTCCGAGGGCTAATGTAAACCAGCTCTGGGTAATCCACAGAAGTTACCTTGCCATTTCGAAAATCTACAATTGCTTGGTGTGTGGATAGCCAGTCGGCACCTAGTATGACATCATACCCCTTCATATCTAGGCATATCAGGTCGGCAGGTAGATTATTTCCTTTAACCATAACCTTGTAGTTTAGGTATTGACATGTAATCTCGGACTCACTCCCGAGAGGAGTAGAGATGACCAAGTCTAACAGTTCAGGTTCCTTAGAAAATGAAGCAGCAAATTTCTTAGAAATAAATGAATGAGTTGCTCCGGTATCAAATAAAACTTTAGCAGTCTTAGAACAAACAGTTAGTGTACCTTCCACAATCCCACCTTCCATCGGTTCCATCTCTTGGAGAGCTTGTAGACGACCTTATCTCTTTATCGGACGCTTATCATCTTTAGTGGTTTACTCATTCAACAATGGGGAATCAGGGATTCGATGTTCTCGGCTCCCACATCGGAGACAGGCTCTCAGTCTTTTCCATCATTCCTTGGCCCTATGGACGGCCTTGTCGCAGTGTTTGCAAACTTCCTTAGAAGGTGTAGTGATGGATAATGGCTTGCCATTTTTCTTAAATTTATTTTCTTTGGAGGACTCCCCTCCATTATCGGACCGCTTCTTGTTAAATGAGGGTCTGAAATTTTCGGGACTTGTTACTTGCTCCTTGTTGCCCCTTCCTCAGATCTTATCCGATAATTCAGTGGCGTCCTCAAGCAACTATGCATGTTGGACCATTTTCGAATAGACTTGGATGTCCATCGATGCCAGTTGGGTAATGTATTGGGGCCGAAACCCATTGAGGAACCTCATAGCCTTCATCTTTTCAGTACACACCAAGTGGGGTGCATACCTAGACAGTCTTGAGAACTGGGCCTCATACTCGGCCATTGTCAGTCTCCGTTGTTTCAGTGTGGCAAATTCCACGGCCTTTTTCTCTTGTATGCGGTCGGAAAAGTACTTGTTGTTGTAATGTTCAACAAATTCAGCCCATGTGACATAGTCACCTGGCAATGTTGCTTCTATGGATTCCCACCAACATCGAGTGTCTCGCTCCAGTTGGAAAGTAGCCAACAAAACCTTTTCTTCATCCGTGCATTGCATTACATGGAAAATTCTTTCTATTTTCTTTAACCAGTTCTCAGCAACCTCGGGGTCAGACGAGCCTGTGAACCTTGGTGGGTTCATGTTGCAGAATCCCCTATGGAGATCACCAGCTCCGCGATTGGCTCTGCCCTGCGCCACCTGTTGTAGTGCTTGAGTTAGACCTTGCACTGTGCGCTGCATCTCGCGCCATTGTGTTCTTTCAACGGCCATAATCCTACAAGAGATTTCAATCAAATTAGTTTCATGTCTCAAATTATAAAATCTTAGATGTCAACATAGGACTTAACCCATGGCTCTACCCATCTCATCGGGTATAAGGTGTAAACCTATCCTTGGACTTGGGTTTCCTAGGAATTTGAAATCCTAGGCTCTGATACCACGAAAACTGTCATGCCCCGAGCGCGGAAGTAACCCGAGGTGCGCGACGAGTTTATATAGATCATGTCAATCAGAGCAATACGATTTTTGACATAAAGACAGAGTGCACAAAAGACAAGGTAATATAATAACAAGACTTAACTTTCCAAAATAATACCAATATTCCAAGGTGACATTGATCCAAATAACCATAATGATAATGACCCAAATTAAATCATAAGGCTACAAGCCTTAACATGTTCCGACCAACTAGACAAACATAACTGAAAGTGCAGAGGCAAGGACTCAAGGAAACAAAAGAGACGCGACTAGACTACAGCTCGACGATCGGTGGCTCTAGCACTCTTCACTCGATCTCATTCCCATCCATATGGTTGTCGCTATCTGAGTTACATGAAAAATTTTGGAATGAAACTAGATGAGCGAATTGCCCAGTAGGAATTATATCTCAAGAGCTAGCAATACTTTAAGTAATTACATGTTACGTGCAATGCAGGCATAACTATGTATGATGGACAAGCAAGATATCATGAACATTTAGAGAAGAAGATAGCATGATTTCAAGGTATCAATAAAGTACTATCAAGTGTTTGCACAATTCTTTTCCAGGAAAGTGAGAACCAATGTTCAAGCATGTAATATCAAGTACGTGTCACTAGAATTTGGCTATTCAATCAAGCAAGTACTTACCCATTCCGGGCCACGCAAGTCAAGTCAAGCACGCAAGTAATGTCAAGTATTGTCATGAGAGAGTGAGTGGAATGCCTTATATCAAGCAAGTCATGCACTTCGATGCAATGCCACACCGTGATCAATATAGCTCCCATGGGCACAAGTACTTTCGAGTGCTCCTCCCAGGACCAGATCGGGCCCATTAATGCCTGCATTGAGTCATATATTTCTTTCGGCATTCACTCTAGTTTATAGCCAATGTAGAATTCCAAAGGATTTAAGCATCGTAGGGACATAAGGTGGATCTCATGGAACATAGTTCAAGAACTGATTTCCATGTAAGGATGAACTATGACTAAACCACATAATATGCACAATATATCAAAAATCTAGGTGGACTTGGCGCCTCTAGGGCTGCCACAGATTACATAATTGGCGCCCATCCGGCAGCCATTTATTTCAGGAATTTCGCCCTTAATGAGGGGCGTTCATTCTAGAAGTACAGGGAAGAACAAGCTCATGTATGCCAAACAACACACTGTGAGGGCTATGCTACCATGTTTCCTAGGACTGTTTCTGCAGACTGAGATAACAGCGCCTAGAACCCACGGTGTAGGTTAGACAAAAGCTCGAGAAAATCTGGAAATCCATACTATGGAAAATGGCACCCAGACAGGTGCCATTTATTGACCAAATGGCGCCCATACAGGTGCCCGTATTTGATGAAATGGCGCCCATACAGGTGTCATTAATTTATGAAATGGTGCCTATTCATAGGGGCGCACAATCCTCTGTGAGATAGGGATTTGGAATTGGCGTCCATGTGGGTGCCATTATTTTACAAATTGGCACCTGTTAGCAGGGGCGCCCATTACTAAATTTCAAAATTTCAATTTTTTTCCTAAAAGAATTGGCGCCCCCTCACTGAGTCATCATTTAATTGGTGACTCTGCGGAGGGTCATTATTCATGTAATTGGCGCCCTAGGCATGGGCGCCCATTTCATTGGCTGATGCTACGCATCACGTAGGTACATTTTGAGACACAAAACACTATTCACAATTTCTAAGGTTCACAGAATCAGGAAGTAAAGACATGGATAGATAGAGAAAAATATCAGGATTCCAAGATCATGCTCATGCAAGAATTTTAGAGTTACATTTCATAGATCTAAAATTTCTAAACACGGTGTTTATTAATTATAGAAAAAGGGAATTGGAATGAGCGCCCTTCACTAGGTCGCCCATTCAAGAATGGGCGCCCATTGACTGGTCACCCATTAATTGATGGCAGCCTCTTGGGTGCCATTTACAAGCATGGAACAGGTCTCCAGAAAATCCGTGTAACAGGCTATATAATGCTGGAGATGGATTTATACTAGTGCTACTCATGCTTGTTACCCTATTTTTGCTATGAGTTAGGCTAAATCTTGAGAACACCTACCTTTTTGGCGTGAATAACGAGGTACAGGTAATAGTTGAAGTTTCACGTCCCGAGTGCGGAAGGAACCCGAAGATGCGTGACGAGTTTATATCAATCATGTCAATCAGAGCGTTAGTGTATTCAACACAAAGACTAAGCGTGCAGGAGTAAATTAACCCAATCCTTTATTAAAACCTTCAGAGTACTTCTATTACAATCCTCTTAATGAGAATACCGGGACTCAAATAAAGTAAAAATACAACGGAAGACTCAAGAAAATAGAATGTATAAGACTAATTGATGCTTGGATAGTTGGAGTAGCTCTAATCTCATCACTCTTGACTTTCCCCATCCGAAAGAATTTCATCCTCGTACTTACCTGAAAAATAAGGGAAAAGCACTATGTGAGTGAATGCTCAGTAGGGATTATATCTCAAGAGCTAGCTTGCTTTAAGTAATTAAATGTTACATGAAATGCAATAAGCTGTGCATGCTTGCAAGAAACGACAATAGAGAGATTGTATTACAAGAGAATAGAGAATGTATATCAAGTGATAGCGAGTGAACTAGCAAGTCTTTCAAGAACTCATGTCAAGATAGCAAGATAATCAAGCACATATATCTATCATGTCAAGTGATCATGTCATGTCAAGAATTGGCTATCATGTTTCAAGCAAGTACAATAAATACCCTTTCCGGGTCACGCAAGTCATGTCATGTCAAGTCAAGTCAAGTAAGAGATTTGTGGAATGTCTATCAAGCTAGTCATGCACTTCGGTACAATGCCATACCGTGATCATTATAACTCCCATGGGCACTAGTACTTTCGTGTGCTCCTCCCAGGACCAGATCGGGCCCTATATGCGTAGGCATTGATCATGTATTTTCGACATCCACTATAGTTATAGCCAATATGGAATTTCAAATGAACACGCTTGTATGAAACTTTAAGGTAGATCTTGTAGAATAGAATCACAAGGATTGAACATGTAGGGATGATAACAATGGTATAACCACGATTCGCTTTAAATCTAGGTGGAATCGGCTCCCTAACTTGGGTGCCATGACAATAAGAATAAGTGCTCATATAGAAATAGTCGCTCGTTCTTAGATAGAATTAGTGTCCACAAGTATGGCACATCATTCTTAAAAAGTATTAATGGCATGGTTTCCCATTCCATTAATTAAAGAGTATTCTCATGATAGCATATCATGAGGGCCGGTATACCATGTTTCTTTAGAGTGATATAAAAATCAAATAGTGTCATGGGTTTTGATGGTACAACCTACTCGGCTACCTTGAGGGAATCCAAGGCTAGCGAAGTCTTACGGAGGTCTCTATGATAAAGTCACAAGTCCAAAAGAACGGAATGTCCCATGGAGGGTTCATCTATCACCGAGAAATAGTGGGTAATCGATAAAACATCATGAAACATGGGACTATATTCACGGAATGAAATATAGTGCCTAAATATAACCAACTAACAGCGGGTTATAGAAATTCATGAAAATCAGGAAAACAAGGAATTGACGCCTTAGGTCATGTCTTCAATTCATGAAATGGCGCACTTGTCAGGGTCGTCAGATCACTAATCAACGACTGTTCATTCAGTTGTTACAACCAGATTACTGTCGATATTAAAATCTATAATATTTTTAGGTTTCAGATATTATGTAAATGGTGACTTAGATTAACTCTTTTATTTAGTAAACATCGCCCTAGTCAGGGGCGTCATATATCAAAATGACGACATGGCGCATGTCGTTATTTCCAATATCTAGGAAAATTATATACATTTCTATAATTCACATTTTATCATTAAATTGGCGCCCGTTCACATGGGCGTTCATTCAATTGACGACCTAGCTACGGTCGTTATTTCTTTGTCATACGATTTGCACTAGACAGGTACAATCATAGACACATGATTTTTGGAGTATTTCCAATCAAGAAGCTAGAGACATGTACGGATAGAGAAAAATAGCAGGAATTTATGGACATGATCATGCATTAGTTTACATGTAAAGGTTCACAGTTATTAAATTTTGAACATGGTGTAATTATTAATTATCTAAGGAATTGACGACTGTTTGCACGGTCGTTGAATCAAATAGCGCCCTTGCTTGGGTTGCTATTTCCTTTTATGCAATAAACGGAGAAAACACAATCCAGAAATGAAATATGTAACTCTTATAGACCTATATGCATGTTTTTAACCTACAAATTTCAAGGTTTTGCTAAGTCTTGAGAAAACCTACCTTTGTTGATGATTTTGTTTGACAGATAATGAAGAACCGATACTCTGTTTTTAACAGAGGACTTGGTAGTAGAATAATAACAGCAGCTTCACCACGATAACAGCTTGCTTCCTCTAGCAGAAGAACATCAACACAGTAGGAAACAGGAAGAGGAATATGATTCTTCCACCTTCTTAGCAGGAAGGAGACGGCAAGAACAACAACGCAGCAGCCCCTTTGGTCCAAAGAAATAGAGAAGCAGAAGATGGCTTCCTCCCTTCACAGTATCGGCAGCAAGAGGAAGCGGAAGAAGAAGAAGTCGAAGAACTTCTTAAGTTCTTCACGTATTATGGAAGAAGCAACAGTAGAGAGAAGCTTTAGCCTCTCCACGATGCGTCCACGGCCAAAGGATGCAGTTAGCCTGTTCTTCTATTTAAGCAGCAGATCTTTCGTTTGAAGAGTAAGAGCCAGCAGGTTGGCTCGACAGAAGGGTTGGTATTTATAGGAGAAGGAATCCTAATGGGTTCTAGGAGTTGAATTAGGACTAAAATTTCCTAGGTAGAATCCTTACTAAACTTAAATATCCACGTATTGATCCTTTTCTTAATCAAAACCTACCCAATTAACATCCCTGTTCGAATCAAACACCAACGGTTCTGTTTGTAAATGACTCCTAAGGTTGGGGCGTTATTTTAAAATGACGCCTCTGTACACGGTCTTCAATTTAGTAAATAACGTCTGTTAAGGGGGCGTCAATTATTTAATTAGCGCCTGCTTATTCAGTCTTCAATTAAATGACGACTTGATCGGTGGCATTATTCATTTTGGCTTATATTTCATATGTTTTAAGTATATATATGAGTTGGGCTTTATCATTGGTTTAAATCTTATTTAAGATTTTGTTCCTTTAATTTACCAGGGTTGCTACAAGAAGAAAGAATAAGAAAGCCAAGCCCTTCACATTCTCTTCAGCAAAGCTTCAGCAGCAGGAAGTAGAACGTAGGAAGAAGATGCCCTTCACGTCTTCTTCTTGTGAAGAAAAGAAGGAAGATCCTTCTCTTCTGCAGGTGGAGACGAGAACGGTAGCAGAATGTTGGCAGTAACTTAATGTTCGTTCGATGGAGGGAAATAATTATGGGGGAAGCAAATGCTAAGGGTCCATTGCCAGCGAAAGCTTGCTGTTCGTGTTTCAAACCCTTCTAGAAGAATGGTCCTTTTTTACATGTTAGGAATTGACGTCCAAGCAGGGGGCGCCCATTAAACTACACCCATGTGGAGGGGCGCCCATTAAATGGGTTGACCCAGCCAATGTAAATGGCACCCTTGCAAGGGGGGCCCATTCCCTTTTGTTTGGAAAATGAAAAACCCCTATACGTGTTATCTATGTGTTGGTCTTTAAGTGATGTTGGCCTTCTTAAATATTGGTATATTTATATAGTGACTCTCATCAAGTATAGGGCTGTGATATTTCTTTTTAGAGTTATTTATTTAGGAAAAAGTTAGTTTCTCCATTATTTTTATCGGGGTGCTACAATCCTACCACGGATCAAGACACATACACACACGTTGCAACAACCGCAGCACAATAAACCACAACCGTACGCAGATGGTTCAACACACAGAGAGTCGAAGTTAGAAAAACAAAGATATGATCAATACATGCTTATAAACTGAATGAAAACCATTAGAATATGTGTAGAAAGGTTGAAGAAATAAATCCTCATATGATGAATGGGTTGTAGATGATCTGCTTTGATGCTCAGGTCGGAGGGAAGCTGGATGCCGTCGATGTGAACGTCAACGCGTTCCTCTCTTCAATCCGCTTTTCTTTATCTTCTATAAGAATCTCCAAAAACACCAGGATGTAGATGATATCCACCGATCTTCTTCACCCCCTCTCCTTCTTCCCTTTCTTCTCCTGTAAGATAGAAAAATATTAGCCCTTGTTACTTTCTCTCCAAATTCGTAGGTCATATATAGAGGGATGAAAGGAGATATGAAATGACCATAAACCCCATGCTAAACCCTAGCAAAACATGTCCTGGTATGAGTAGGAAAACCCTAGGGGCAAGGGGGTAAATTTTGAACCCAAATGGATCATGATTAATGGGTTTCGAACATAAGCAAATTGGGCTGCCCGCCGTATTCGGTCGACCGCTCGAAAGGGTCAATTGACCGAACTGTAACAAGGTCCAGACCCCTGTAGCATGTGGATTTCAGTCGACTGAAAGTGCTGGGTTGGTCGACCGAAGTCTGTAAGATTTTCAGAGCCTGTACGCTGCTAATTCTGGTCGACCGAACTTCTTCTATTGGTCGACCGAAATTCAATAGATTGCAAGAATTAAGGAACGAATACAAGAGTTTAAGCCCATTCAACCCAAATATGAAATGCATGGATTATATACATCATAACCATGAAGAGTGATCATGATAAACATTGGCATGAAGCATATAAACACTTTGAACATATAAGCATTCATTTGTGCAATTAGAAAGCAACATGAACCAAAATGCCATACGTTGTGAGAGGATGATGCATTAAGCTTCAGCCAAGGGTTGAATGAAAGAATCAAGCAAATAGCTAGCCCAAAAACCTCAAGAAGAAATATGCATTAGAACTCAAGAGTGATTTACATGAAAACCCATTTTCACATTAATGATTTGAACACTTGTTAGCTTCACAAATGCATGTATGATATACATGAAAATCAAACACACAAGTTTCAATCAATTTGATCAAGGTTAAATCAATACATTCACCAAAAATCAAAACCACATGATTAAACACATAAGAACCTATTCATAGCAGTCCAAGTCGACTTTCCTTGAAGGACAAGTCGACTTGATTCAATCTCCCAAAAGCATAAACTAGAAATGGCACCAGAAGTCGACTTCCCTTGTATCAAGAGTCGACTTCGCCTGAGTCAGAAGTCGAGTTCCCTTGAGCTGAAGTCGACTTGCATCATCATAGGTCACTCCATTGATTCTGCAAAACAAGTTAATCAAAGTATAAGCTCCTTAATCAACAATGGACATTTTCCACAACACATGCACACACGATTTGTCACCATTAAAACTTAAACTTCAAAATCAACTCGGGGATCCAATAATCTCCCCCTTTTGATGATGACAAAACAAGCGATGTGTGCATGAAAACTATGTATGTGACTATCAAACTATGTAAACTGTAACACCGCTAAATTTTCTAGAAATTTTTCAGGAATTTTCAGGGATTAAAATATAATTATTAAGCAATTAAAAAGGCTGAATGGGCTAATAAGAAGGAATTAAGGATTTATTAAATCCATTTAAAGGCCCTATATTCATTAAAGGGCTAAGCCCAACTCAAATCAGCCCATAGACCAATTTCTAAGACTTTCAGGCCCAATCCCATTATTAAAAACGTGAATTGGGTAATTTATGGATTAAAAATGGGATATATACACCAATTGGAGGATAAATGAGAGATAATAAGAAAATCCAAAATTTTTGGATTAAGCGTTGCCTGGCGGTCTATCGCGAGACCGCCAAGTACACCCTAGCGGTCCGGCTATGATCGCTAAGCGACCCCAGTTCCGTGTATCGTAGAAACGTGAAAAGCTTGGATCTTGGACGACCAAATCACCTTAGATCGAAGCTACTTGGCATGGAAGACTCTATAGAACTCTCTAGGGATTAACTCTACTCCAATTTAGGACTCTAGGTTCGATCTAATCCCTTAAACCCTAGGTGAAGCCTATAAATAGACCCTAACTTCGACTCCTACGAACCCTAATGTTGGCTCGCGTATTTCGAAGGTAAGGAGACATCTTCTCAGGTTATTTCTTTAGAAGTTTATGTTATCCTTAGTTTTATCTAACTCACCTCCAATTTTCGTGCTAGAAGACCCAACCGTTGGAGAGATAGAGCATCTGAAAGTTGTTGGTTCGCTGTAGTCTGCACAGGAACCAGATCGTCGGTCTAGTAAAGGTTAGGAGATTAGAATCCCTAAACGAGTCTGAGTTGGTTCTTTAGAACTTATTGTTCCCCTTTCTATCTTCTAATTAACCTCCAATTTTGACGATTTTAGGTCAAGAGAATTAGAAGATAGAGGGACAGGAAGTTGCTGGTTTGGCACAAGACGTGCAGGAACTAGGGTCTACTTCTAGTAAAAAATCCAAAGTCGAGGGATCGAATCAAAGGTAGGTTATCTCGTGAAAAGGCTAAATTAATGTGTTAGGAACAAAAGCCCTCTGTTCCCTCCTATTTTCATTGATTGTACATGACGAATTTGATGTTTTATTATGACTGCGCATATAAGGTTAACATAGCATGCATGAACCTTAGCCTTAATAAGAAATTGATAATTTTGGCTTATTTCACTCAAACCATGCATCTCCATGTTTTAATATAGTTGCATCAGGCCTTATTTACCTACTGGCATATTTTTCTATGCACTTATTTGCCTTAGATTTGGCATGCTCTTCGGGTTTTATGTTGTTCACCACAGACAGAAAGAAACGGTCTTTCTGTGACCGCCAGAGGTACCTTGCGGCTTTGCGACAGACCGCTAAGCCCTGGTAAGTGGCCATCCTATGACCCCTAATCGATTTATGTAATCTGCACTTTGTTAACTCTAAACAGATGGCATATTGACCCTATTGACTATATGTAAAGCCTAGTTAATGAGGTCTTGTTCCTAGTTTGACTTTATATTCGTAATATTGGTTATATTATGCACCATCCCTGATAATGCATGTCTTGTATGGTTTAAATGCTTATTTTAAACTTATGTTACTTTCATGCCAAAACCTATACTCTTGTATTAATGATCATAATTTCATAAGATTCATGGACTTTGTAGTGATGTTTTGATCGATGTCTTTTATGATCTCACTCGCACCTTGAGTCTTTCATAAGTACATGGTGCGTACTTCGGTGCGTGGCCATTAGATACACTTTGCACTTAAGCACACAATCTTGGACTTGTGATCCTCTCCGCCAGATATTCATTCTGTCGGACTAGGTGATCTTGTTTCAAGGCCTCTATAAGACTCCGCGAGCCTAGGATTCCCATTAGGACACCAAGCTGGTTGTACCCTCAAAACCTAATTGTCTAGAACATACTTTACTGGTGTTTTATGTGTTCTGGACCTTAGTGGCCCTATGGACGACTGCCAGAGTCTGGTAGCGGCCATTTACCTGACCGCCAAAGACGTCTAGCGGCCCTGACTTGACCGCATGGTTTCAGTTCATTCGTTTCATCGACTCTATTGCTAAATGGTCCAGTCGTGACCGTATAGATCCACATACGGTCCAGTAAACGATCGCTATTTCCATAAACGGCCCCGATATGACTGTTTGATGTCTAAGTATTGATTAACCCAAGGTTTGACCCAAGGGTTGATTTTCCTATGATCCTAGATGGTCTATTAATTATCTAGAACCTAACACTTTATTCAATAAACTATCTAATGAATTATGGAAATTAATGAATGTACCATTATGCTGTCGAATTCCTTCCGTGGCGTGACCTTGTCCTTAATACATTCTTTGAATTCTCATGTTCAAAATTGAAGCATTCTTACCTTGACATTGTTACCATGAGCTTATTATTTGAATTGTTACATTATTGGCCGGAGTTTATTGTTACACTCGTGGAAGTAGCTGGATTTATAACGTGAAGATGCAGATCGGGCACTGATTGTGTCCAAGGGCTCGACTCTAGCACCTTCGGCTGATTGCTGGAAATATGCTATAAACCATGGGGTATGATGAACACTGGCGTCACATTGCGCCGGGAGTACTTTCTTTTATAAATGAGTGAAATCCACGAGGCAATCTAGTGAAATTACATTCTTGCGTGATAAGTGACTTTCTAGTGCATAGCCTTTATGGTTATGAAAAGCGCATTCTCGTTACATTCTTGTTTGTGAAAGGCCACCTTCTATTCTTGCTTGATCATATTTCCAAGTTGTTGTACCCGGACTATTTCCCAGCCAAAATAACAAGGAGTAAGGGTTCGGGCATTTCCCCGAACACCTTCAAGGCACGAGCTATCTAGCCCTTTCTACAACTATGCGGGTCCCTACAAGGGTGCCGACCAACTTGCCGTGATATGCGGCGACACAAACAATTGTCTGGGGTCAACCTCGGCCACTCACATACGGGCCTTGCCCGTATCCCCATGGCCTCCCGACACCACCCGGGGGCGCTCCGACACTAAGCCACGCCACGTGGCACCTAGTGAAAGAGCTGCGGGCCCACTTCGAGACACTTCATTCAACCCTCCAAGGTCAAAGGGAGACTCGAGCAAGTCAACCACAGGCTTTGGAGGCCCGCAACACATGCATACAGCCCACACACGCGTGTTCGGCATATTTCTGAACACCTTGTGGGTGCATATGTTCCAGCCCTTCTACATAAAACCACGGGCCACCTCGTGGTTCCAGCACACTAATGGGGTCCCACAACGATCCCCCAGTAAGTCGGGGCCACCCCTGACCCTTAGATACGTGGCAACGAGCCACTCAACTTTAGCACTCGGGAAACCCGAGGCTACCTTGTCAACCCGCCGAGCAACACGACACACAGCCAAAGGCATTACCCATGTCCACAAAATGCCCCCTCTTAGCTATCACGAGCTCTATCCTCAATCCAAGGCCCTCCGTGCGGCCCCTCAGCCATATACTCAAGCCGTTCGGCAATCCGGGGTGTATCGGGCATTTGCTCGAACACCTTCCGAGCGGCTGCGACTACCGGAAGAATAACGGCCCCACGGGCCCATGCCAGCCTCTCGAAGTTCAAAGTCCATCAAAGGACACCCCCAGGTAACACAAGAAGACCCTCGGGGACCATCCCCCGGGGTTACGACCGGCCCCGGGGCCAGTTCGCCCTAGGGGCGGCCGCGCGCCCGAGGGAGGGGGAACCCCCTGGGGGACTGCGCCCCTCCCTCCAGCCCGGTGGTCCCACGACCCCACTCAGTCCCGGTTCGTCTGATTTATGGTCCTACGATGCGGTTCGTGTGCCGTACCAGTTCGGAAAGACGACACATGGACGCGGCAAAGCAACGGCGCAACAGTATGGAAAATCCGCAAGCCAACGCATACACGAGCTCCACGTATCCTTTCACACAATTTTCCTTTCTTCTTAGTCAATTTAGGAAGAAAATTAACCAAAAAATCAAATTTTATAGGGTGGGACCGCCCCCCTCTCTCATTGGCGCCAGTCCGCGTAAACCCCCCATGGGGGGGGGGGTTTACGCGGACCAGGGGTTTACGCGGACCAGCTGGCTGGTCCGCGTAAACCCCACCATTCAATTAAACAAATTTAGTTTTTTCAAAAAAAATAAAAACCAAAACCACTCCGCCTATGTCACGCCCCGACGCGAAAAATCGGAACGTAGTAGTTTATATCAATCATGTCAATCAGAGCATACATTGCCACAAGAGACTAACCACCAGGCTAATAATAAAGAAACAATTAACCCAACTTTATTGATAATAATAAGAGAAAATATTCAATTACACCCGACTCCTTGTGGACTTCTATCTCATTAATGGAAAATACATCAACTCTAGATAACAACTAATCCAAACTTGACTTGAACATAAACTCTAAATGGCTCGCTCCTGGAATCACTCGTTCCCGTCCCCATCGGAACGCACGTCCTCATCCGAACTACCTGAAAAGGATTGGAAAGTAGGGGTGAGCAAAGCTCAGTAGGATTTTATATCTCTATCATCAGGCATAATTAAAGTGATTAACCATTTATGAATAACGTTGTAACAAAGGCGATGATGAATAAATGATAAGAGATAGATAGGGAAAAGAACATGAGCTTTCAAGTAAAGAGTAAACACAAGTATAACAAGAACTTTTCATGTCATGAAATGATAAATGGAATTGGCCATATCAAGCACGCATATCATGTCACACAGGAATTTCAAGTAATTGAGTAAAAGTGAAAATGTCATAGTCTAATCACTCTAGTCATGCACTTCGGTGCAATGCCACACCTTGTCATTACAAACTCCCCGGGGCACAAGTACTTTCGGACGCTCCTCCCAGGACCAGACCGGGCCCTTTATGATGCGTTGGCATTGAAGGTTTGGATCAATGATCCTAGTCTAGACATTCATCACATTAATGGCCAAGAGTTCCAAGGTTAAGCTCACGAACTTACTTCTAAGATCAAGAGAAATTCCAACAAAATTGGAATGACATCAAGTAGAAAGACTATGAGTCTTTAGGTAACAAGGATGTAAACAAGGATTTCACATAATCTCACAGTTCAAGGCCAACCTTGATAACTGCTTCATGATGATAAAACAAGAAAACCTTATTACTATCTTATCTGTGACGGTCTATAACAGGGCCGTTACAGGAACGTGACGCTCGTACACAGGGCCCTTACGTTGCTGTGACGGTCAAATCTTGGGCCGTTATAGGGCACATACCAGTTTAATTTGAGCTGGTCTAAAAACACGATTCAAACCACGTTCATGGGTTCAGGTCTTTAGGGTACAACCTGCCCGACGTCCTAATGGGAATCTCAGGCTCACTGGGTCTTATGGAGGTCTCATAATAGTGGTCCTAGTCCGACGGAAGGAATATCCGGCGGAGAGTCCCATATATTACAAGAATTGAGGCAAATAAACACGGAAACCAAGACGATGCGGTAAGTCAATCCCACCGGAGTGGCATGACTGTCAAACAATAAAGCTAAGATAAAATATATATCTTACATAAATCAAAATTTATACAAGTGTTAACTATGGGTTTTTTATCAAATTCTTCATGATCATTCAACTTAGGATTTTCTAACATCTTTCATGTAGAACAATGAAAAATTTATGTTTATGATCATAATACAATATTAACATCACGTTCTGCCTTGCTTATAGATCAAGATATCATACTAACATAGCAAGTTTCTGGTTTTAAAAACACATAAACAATAGTTTAAAAAAAATACTGTCAGGAGAACCTTACAGTCTAAAGAAGGGGCGTTACAAGCATGTAACGCTCTATAGTAGGTGCGTTACATACCAGAAAATAAATAGATTAAAATTTCAAAATTTTAAAACACAAGGGCATGTGACGGTCTGTCTCAAGCTCATGTGACGGTCTGTCGTGCGGCCGTCAGGCTGTTGTTGTGACTCCTCTGTGTTGATGATGTTGACATATGCCTTATTTCATTGGTAACACCTTGTTTTGATTGATTGGCAACTGTCTATGTTTTGATGAAAATCAGATTGTCTGTGACTGTCTATGGTTTGATGAATGTGTGTTATCAGATTGCCTGTGTGTTCTTTGCATTTCACATGTCTACACACTGCACACACTCAAAGTCTACACATTGCACGTAGATTCAATACACTGCTTTGTGTTGTGTTTGTGCATCGTTTAGAACATGTCTATATATTCATGTATCATGGGTCGACCCCCTCCTTTGATGGGTCGACTCCCTCAGAACACATGTCTAGGAACACTAGTCTATACACTGCTTGCATTCTTTTCAAGTCTGTACATTGGTCTTGGCATATGCATTCATAAAGTCTATACACTCTTCGGTTGGCTTCAACTGAAGTCTGTACATCGGCATGCATTACTTCAAGTGTGTACAGAGCCGTTTGCATCGTTCATAAAGTCCATACATTCACTGTAGCTCGCTTAGCTGAAGTGTGTACATCCATCGTCTCATGAAGTGTGTACATTGCATCACATTGTTAAAGTCTGTACAACGGACTCCTTCAGATGAAGTTTGTACATCCGATTAGTCATGCATCACTCTTCATAAGTCCATACATTGGACTGTAGCACGCATCATTGAAGTCTATACATTGGCCTTAGCTTTCCAGAGTCTATACACTGCATGAGCTTAGTCATGAAGTCTGTACATTGCACTGTGCATCATTCTTCCAAGTCTATACATTGAGGTGAAGTCTGTACATCCATCAGTGATCTTCCAAGTCTGTACATCCAACTGTTCAACTTCGAAGTCTGTACATTGGAAGTTTTACCTACGTTTCCCTTCAAGTCTATACATCGGTAGTTTTACCGTCGTTTCCCTTGAAGTCTATACACTGATAGCTTTACCGTCGTTTCCCTTGGAAGTCTATACATTCGCTGCCTTGCTTTGTTCAAGTCTGTACAGCCTTTCCTTTGGAAAGTCTATACATCGTGAAGTCTTCACATTGGCTGTTGAATGATATTAAAGTCTGTACATCGTGCATCTTTTAGTTGAAGTCTGTACAGCCTTTTGCTTCACCAAAGTCTGTACATTGATCTGCATTGCATTGCATGAAGTCTATACATACATCTGCATTGCATTGCATGAAGTCCATACACTGCACTAGCTGAAGCCTGTTGAAGTCTATACATTGGTCTTCACTTCGAAGTCTGCACACTGGTAAAGTCTATACAGACTTTGCTTGCCCAAGTATATACATCGTTCATTCATCTTGGCAAGTCTGCACATCGTTAAGTCCATACATTGTCCAGTGCATTGCATTCATTAGCTGTGAAGTCTATACATCAAGTCGAAGTCTGCACATTGCTGAACCCTCATCAAGTCCATACACTGGCAAGCCCTTACATTGCCAAAGCCTATACGTTGGATGCTGAATGCTCTTCAAAGTATGTACATTGTGCATGTTTGAGTTGAAGTCCATACATCGTCTGTTGTCTGTCCAAGTCGTTACAATGCCTAAGTCCATACATTGACTGCTGTTCTTCAGAGTCTGTACATTGCAATCCCATTCATGAAGTCTATACATTGCATTCGCCTTCACAAGTCTATACAGCGAAGTCTATACACTGCAATGCAAATACTTAACCTGATAATCCGATACTCTGTCTGACAGGGATTCTTTACTTGGATTGATGACTTGGCTCGTGATCCAAGGAGGACGAGGAACTATGATGGTGACACGTGGAAGAAGCTCTTCCAGGATGTTGCCATGTGAATGGAATTGCCTCGGTTCTGGCGAATTCACTGGGCGGGAAATGTGGAAGCCACACGCCCCTTATCCACCTGCTACTGCTATATATTGAAGCATTCGTCTTCAGATGAAGGCTGATCGACTGAAGAGAGGCAAAGTCTATACAGCCAGTCTGAAAGCAGCAGAGAGTGATCGATCCACTGTGAGAAGAGAAACAGAGAAGAAGAAAAAGAGAGAAGAGAAAATCAAGAGAGATAAGTTGAGAGAGCTTGATCGAGAGAGTGAGATTGTGAGAGTTTTTGTTTGAGAGGTTGTATCTCAGTCTCTTGGTTCAGAAACCAGAGCTGAGCATTGCTCATTCGAGCTACATTCCCATTTGGGTTTTCATTTTCATTTTGCTTCTGTCTTTCATTTCCGAATTTCTGTTTCTTCAAGCTGTGAGTCAGCGGATTTGCAGTTGAAGTCTCCACTGGACGGGTTAAGCTGTATTTCCCCAGCAAATTGTAGAGGATCTGTTCCTCTGGTCGGCAAGCTGTAGTGCCCAGCGAAGCTGTGTATCAGCGGTTGTTGGCCAAGCTGTAGTGCCCAGCAGACGCAAGCTGTACTGCGCAGCAGTAAGCCATACTCGGTTGAGTGTGGGGTGGACGTAGGTCCTTGACCGAACCACCTAAAAATCGTGGGTGTTTTGTGTTTGTGTGATTGTCTATGAATTGTGTGCTACTGGTTGTCTTGTTTACTTTAAGAGCTTGATTTGGTTCTGTTGAAATCTAGTATCAGGGTTAGTGATTTAGCAGATTTGCCTATATTCCGCATTTGAACCTTACATTGGTTTTTAAATAGGCATTAGATCTATTCACCCCCCTCTAGATCCACATTTCGTGGAGATAGACTGCGTCCATCTAACTCAACACTTGGTATCAGAGCCATACTCTTCGCCAGGGACTCATCGCCCGAAGAGGAAAGGCAGAGATGGATGCTCGGGGGATAATAGCTGAAGGTCACTCAACAACTAAGCCCCCATTCTTCGATGGATCTAACTACGCATACTGGAAGAATCGTATGCAAGTGTTTCTGAGGGCTAAGGATTACGAGATCTGGAAGGTTGTCAGCAAGGGACCTTATGAGCTGTCCCCGAATGAAGATGTCTGGACCAAGGAGGAGATCAGAAGGTCCACGCTGAATTAGAGTGCTGTAAACGCCATCCAGTGCTCTCTGCACCCTACCAAATTCTCGCACGTGTCAGCCTGCAAATCAGCCAAGGAGATGTGGGATGCATTGGAAGTCATTCATGAGGGCACATCTCAAGTAAGAGAGCAGAAGGCCAATCTTCTTGTATCCGAATACGAAGCCTTCAAGATGAAGCAGAACGAGACCATCAGCGAAATGTATGCTCTGTTGACTGTCATTACCAATGGTCTTAGAGGTCTAGGGAAACCTCAGACAGAATATGATGTGGTGAGGAAGATTCTGTGGTCCTTGACTCATGCTTGGCACACAAAAGCTACAGTGATGGAGGAGTCAAGGGATTTGCGTAATACAAGAGCTGATGAGTTGATTGGCTCGCTAATGGCATATGAGATCAATATGCCAAGGACAGAAGAAGCTGAGAGGAAGAAGAAGCCGATAGCGCTGAAGGCTGGTTCAAGCAATTCCAACAAATCCAGCTCCAGCAGTTCTTCATCATCAGAGGAGAGCCCGAATGAAGAAGATATGACTCGTTCTGAGATGGCCATGATGACCAGAGAGTTCAGGCGATTTCTCAGAAAAGGAGCAGGACGATTCGGCCAAAAGAAATACAGTGGCGGCCGAAAGGATAAAAGGTATAAATCTAAACCTGCTAAGAAAACTGAACCTAACGTCTGTTACCAATGCAGGAAACCGGGCCATCTGAAAGCTGACTATCCAGACAATCAGAAATACAAGGACAAGTCAAAGAAGAAAAACAAGAAAGGGAGAGCTATGATTAGCACCTGGAGTGATGAAGATGAAGGCTCCTTCAGTAGCAGTTCAGTCAGTGAAGCCGAATCTGAGAAGCCCATTTGTCTCATGGCAACAGCAACAAGCTCAGAAGATAGAGAAGAGGAATCAGATGAGGTAATCACTAGATTCGATGATTTTACTATCAATGATTGGATAGATGCTTATCATGACATAGCTGATAAGGCAGATGATATCAGAAAAGAGAATAGGCATCTTAGAAGAAAAATTAACTCCATGCAAAATGATACAACTCTGACTGATAAGATTGCATGCTTAGATTCTGAGAATAAAGAATTGAAACTCGCATGTTCTGAATTAGACAAAGTCAAAAATGAGTTAAAAGCTACTAGGGAAGAGAATGTGAGGCTTGAAAAAGAAATTGATGAATGGAAGCTGAAAATTCAGAAATGTGAGAGTGAAGTAAAAATTGTTTCTGAAAAATATGAAGCTGTCCTCAATGTAAATAATGAACTGAAAAAGTCTATTGATGAAATTCAGAAAGACAATGAGGATAAGCTGAAAACCATTGAGAAAATGACCCAAGGAACAGATAATCTAAATGCTTTGTTAGGGTCAAAAGTTAATTTCAGAAAAGAGGGACTAGGATTTAATTCAAGTGCAACTAAAACCTTTGGAATGAAAACTATTTCATTTGTTGCACAAAAAGAAAAAGGACCTCTAATTAGCATGAATTCAAACATTTCTGTGAATAAAGCTGCTAATCTGAAAAAGATCAGTGCTGAGGAGAAGGGTAAACAAAAAGTCAGTGAGCCTAGTAGAGTTAGCACATCCAAGCAAAATCCTAGGGCTCAGACTCAGGTTAGGGGTCAACCTACACAGTCTCATAAACCCCAGGTTAAAGTCACTAAGTCTCCACCATCATCACCACCTCTGAAGAAGACCCAAAACAAACCTATGAATAGGACAGCAGGGTCCAAGGTGCAGGGGAGACAGAATGCTGCTAGGAGTCAACCCAAACATTTTTACCAACCCAGAGTTCAGACCTATCACAATGCACAGTCAACTTACTTCAATAGGTCAGATTGGACTAGAACTCCGGGGAGGCATACAGGTCTTGCATATCAGGCTGCACAATATCAAAGACCTTACACTAGCAATTGGGTAAATGGGTATGGCAACTGGACACCTAGGAACTAACACTTCTTTAGCCAGCCCAGGAACTACTATGGCCAAAACTTTGTGAACACACCCTGGCCAAGGCACTGGCACAAAAGTAACAACACTGTCAATAATCATGCTGCTGTCAATAAGAAGAGAAACAACAACAGAAGAAAATCTGTAGGATCCACTGAACAAAATTCATTTAAACAAATATGGATTCCGAAAAGCCTGCTTTCTTGCTTTGCTTCTAATTCATCTGTTATGGAGCCCAATCAGTCTTGGGTTCCAAACCTCTTTACCTAATTGTGTATGCAGGTATGTCTGGCAGCCAAGAACAACTTGTGGTACTTGGATAGCGACTGCTCCAGGCATATAATAGGAGATAAGGCCAAGTTCTGCATGCTGACTGAGAAACTAGGAGGCCTTGTCACCTTTGGAAGCAACACAAAGGGTAGGATTATTGGATCAGGTAAAATAGGTAAGTGCTCTACCTGCTGCATTGATGATGTTATGCTGGTTGAAGGGTTAGCTTATAATCTACTTAGCATTAGCCAGTTGTGTGATAAAGGATACAATGTTTTATTTGATTCTCAATGCTGCAAGGTTTTTGAACCTGATTCTGAAAGTGTCAAATTTTTTGGAAAAAGAATAAATAATACATACATGATAGATTTAGATGACATTCAACATACTAACCTTTGCCTTACTGCCAGTAGAGAAGACTTAGCATTTTTATGGCATCGTAGGTTAGGTCATGCTAGTTACACTGTGTTGCACAAACTAAATAAGCATGGCATGGTTAGAGGACTTCCTGAAGTTTTCTTCAAGAAAGAAAATAAAATCTGTGATGCATGCACTCAATCAAAGATAACTAGAAAGTCATTTAAGTCTAGAACAGAAAATCTATCTTCCAAACCCTATGAGCTGATACACATGGACCTTTTTGGGCCAACCAGATCTGTCAGCTTATCAGGGAGGAGGTATGGGTTTGTCATGGTAGATGACTTTTCTAGGTATACTTGGGTTTATTTCTTATCTAATAAGAGTGATGCCTTCTCAGAATTTCAGGAGTTCTATGTTAAAATAAATCAGAAAATTGAAAACATTTTGACTGATCATGGAGGTGAGTTTGAAAACTCACAGTTTTATGAATTCTGCAGGTCAAATGGAATCAACCATAGGTACTCCTCACCAAGGACACCTGAGCAGAATGGAGTTGTGGAGAGAAGGAACAGAACCCTAGTGGAGATGGGTCGTACACTTCTTGTTGAAGGTGGTCTACCAAGGAAATTTTGGGCTGAAGCAGTGAACACTGCCTGTTATGTAATTAACAGAGCCATGGTAAGACCTTCTACCCAGCAAACACCATATGAGATCTTAAAGGGTAAGAAACTTTCTATTGCTCATTTCAAGGTTTTTGGATGTAAATGTTTTATTCATATAAATGATAAAAGAGACCTTGATAAATTTGAACATAAAGGTGAATCGGGAATCTTTCTTGGTTATTCTGAAAACACCCGAGCATATAGAGTGTACAATCTGAACTCTAAAACTGTTGAAGAATCTCCACACATAGTTTCTGATGAATCCTTGGTAAATTCTAATGTTGGTCAATGCAGGAATGAAGACAATGGTGAAATTTTGAAGGAAGGAGATCCTGCAGACAAATCCAAGGATGAAGAAGGACATACATAGCTTAATGAAGAGGAGCCTACAGTTCAGGGGGAGGTAAATCAAACACATGACAATTCAATTGTTAACATTAGATATCTTAAAGATCATCCTGTAGATAATGTAATTGGAAATCTTCATGACCCCCCTAGGACTAGAGGCCACCGGAGAATTCAACATGAACTGAATGCTTATGCTTTTGTATCAAACACAGAACCCAAGTCCATTGACTGTGCTCTCCAAGATGTGCATTGGATAAATGCCATTCATGAGGAGCTCAATCAATTTGACAGGAATAAGGTGTGGCATTTGGTTCCACCTCCTGATCATGAAACAGTCATAGGGACTAAATGGGTGTTTAGAAATAAAACTGATGAATCAGAGAATGTTATTAAAAATAAAGCCAGACTTGTAGCTCAGGGGTACAATCAGGAATTTGGAATAGACTTTGAAGAGTCTTTTGCCCCTGTAGCTAGGTTAGAAGCAATCAGAATCTTATTAGCTTATGCATGTTCCCTAGGAATGAATCTTCAGCAGATGGATGTGAAATCTACTTTTCTGAATGGGGAAATTAATGAGGATGTCTATGTGAGACAGTCTCCTGGGTTTGAATGTTTAGATTTCCCTAATCATGTTTACAAACTCAATAAAGCTCTCTATGGTTTAAAGCAAGCTCCTAGAACTTGGTATGACAGGTTGAGCAAATTCCTCACCGACAAGAATTTCATAAGAGGTATAGTTGATAAAACATTGTTTACCAAGATGAGTCATCCAGATATTCTTATTATTCAGATTTATGTGGATGACATTGTGTTTGGGTCAACTAACCCCAAATTGTGTGAGGAATTCTCTCAAATTATGACTGATGAGTTTGAAATGAGCTCAATAGGTGAGCTCAAATTGTTTCTTGGACTGCAGGTTACACAATCAAAAGATGGCATATTCATTTCTCAGTCCAAGTACATAAAGAATCTATTGAAGAAGTATAAAATGGATAACCTCAAGGAAATAGCAGCTCCAATGGGTACCTCAACAAATTTAGATGAAGATTCTAAAGGTAAACCAGTGGACCAAAAGCTATATAGAGGTATGATCGGATCCCTTCTTTATCTTACAGCATCTGGGCCTGATATTCAATTTGCAGTGTGTTTATGCTCTAGATTTCAGGCTAGTCCTAAAGAAACCCATTTTAAAGCTGTGAAAAGGATTTTTAGGTATTTACTAGGCACCCAAGAGCTAGGTCTTTGGTATCCTGCTAAGTGTGAGTTAGAGCTTCTAGCCTACACTGATGCAGACTATGCTGGGTGTCGAGTAGATAGAAAAAGCACTAGTGGCTATTGTCAATTCCTTGGTGGCTGTCTAGTGTCTTGGGCATCTAAGAAGCAGCACACTGTAGCATTATCTACAGCTGAAGCTGAGTATGTTGCAGCATGTAATTGTGCTGCCCAAGTACTTTGGATTAAGCACCAACTGGCTGATTATCAGATAAATTTGGGATGTATTCCAATTTTATGTGATAATACTAGTGCTATATGCCTTGCTAAAAATCATGTTCATCATTCTAGGACTAAGCACATAGAGATAAAACATCATTTTCTTAGAGATGCTGTAAATAAAAAGGAGATTGAAATGAATTTCATAGAAACTGAAAACCAAATTGCTGATATTTTTACTAAGCCTCTTGGGAATGAAAGATTTAAATTTCTTAGAAGAGAACTTGGCTTATGTAAATTTCAGCATGATGAATGATATGTTCAGCTGTCTTGAATAAAATTTCTGATTTGGACTTGCATCTGATAGTTTGAATAAACCTGTGGATGTTGAATGTGGCATCATACTCATGATCATCATTGCATATCATTTAGTCCTGATTGTGTCTAAGCTCTCTCTCATTCAATTCTTGCCATTCATTTGCAAAATTGCATGCATATAGATAGGGGGAGTTTCTGCTAGAAATTCAGAGTGTCTTCAACTCTCTTGAATTCGTTCATCCTTTAATTCTGAATGTCGATTCTGACATTATGGCAATCTGTTAGTCAGTTCTGATTTCTAAGCAATAGAAAATGGACTTCTTCAGTTGTAAGAATTTGAATTGCTTAAGGACTGACATAATGGTTTAAATTTTATAACTTTTTGGAGTTTAAAAATTGCAATCAGTATAGGAGTAAGCTGAAAATTGATAAAACTTTCAACCCTTATCTTAATTCATGTCAGACAAAGCTAATCATATCTGAAATCATGTTAGAGAAGCTAAGTATGTGTATTGTTCGTAAACAAGTCATTCTGAAACATATAAAGGAGTAAAGGACAGCTAAGAAAGATATTGAAAAAGCATTGAAAATCATTGCACAATAAAATTGGCAGAGCAATGACTGGTAAATCACTGAGAAACTGAGTGATCCATCAAAGAAGTGGACAACACTTATGTCATGAGGTGTATCAGCTATCTCTGTATAAAATGATCAAAACAGTAGGTTGGTTTCATTGAGTACTTGAGGGTAACTGGCGTCTGATAAACGTGTACCCTCACATAAAAAGGTGTAAATCACTTTTATTGAGTTTGATCATGGCAGAATGGTCCATCATGTTGAGTATCTAGGGGTATTGGCGTCTGATAAACGTATATCCCTATGCAAAAAGACAATGGCACCTGACTGCCCTTAATGAACTTGTATTGAAAATGCTGCTCCATCGAAAGAAATTTCATGAATGTCAATTTGTTTAGTTTCAATACATGACTTGGTATCTATCAATCATTTTTTTTAGACTATGAAAGTAAGATATTTTGAAACTGACTCTCTCATGCAAATGTGATTCTGGTTTATTGTTTTATCCTGTACAACGAACTTATCTATTGATTGTAGTGCATGAACTCAAAATTTTATAGTCTTTAAACCAGCACTCTATCTGAAAGTAGTTTCTAAATTCATATACCTGAAGACTCTGTGCTTTAGCATGCTTATTCATGAACTACTTGTTCAGAATGCCAGTCAGATAACTTCTTGATTTTTCTCTTGCACTCCTTTTCCCTCCTCTTTGTTGATGGCAAAGGGGGAGAATATTGTCTAGGGGGAGAATATGTTGTCGGGGGAGAAAAATGTCTGAATTCTGAATTAATTCCAGGGGGAGTGTACGCATCATGCTATGGCAAAAAGGGGGAGATTTTGTTAGCAGGGAGTTGCTTGCATTTCATAGCATGCATTCATAGCATCTGTATGTCAATCTGAATATCAAATCATGTCTTTCATCATCTATATGACATGTAATTACTATTCTATTTGATAGGGGGTTGCCATCATCAAAAAGGGGGAGATTGTTGTGACTCCTTTGTGTTAATGATGTTGACATATGCCTTATTTCATTGGCAGCACATTATTTTGATTGATTGGCAACTGTCTATGTTTTGATGAAAATCAGATTGTCTGTGACTGTCTATGGTTTGATGAATGTGTGTTATCAGATTGCCTGTGTGTTCTTTGCATTTCACATGTCTACACACTGCACACACTCAAAGTCTACACATTGCACGTAGATTCAATACACTGCTTTGTGTTGTGTTTGTGCATCGTTTAGAACATGTCTATATATTCATGTATCATGGGTCGACCCCCTCCTTTGATGGGTCGACTCCCTCAGAACACATGTCTAGGAACACTAGTCTATACACTGCTTGCATTCTTTTCAAGTCTGTACATTGGTCTTGGCATATGCATTCATAAAGTCTATACACTCTTCGGTTGGCTTCAACTGAAGTCTGTACATCGGCATGCATTACTTCAAGTGTGTACAGAGCCGTTTGCATCGTTCATAAAGTCCATACATTCACTGTAGCTCGCTTAGCTGAAGTGTGTACATCCATCGTCTCATGAAGTGTGTACATTGCATCACATTGTTAAAGTCTGTACAACGAACTCTTTCAAGTGAAGTCTGTACATCCGATTGGTCATGCATCACTCTTCATAAGTCCATACATTGGACTGTAGCACGCATCGTTGAAGTCTATACATTGGCCTTAGCTTTCCAGAGTCTATACACTGCATGAGCATAGTCATGAAGTCTGTACATTGCACTGTTCATCATTCTTCCAAGTCTATACATCGAGGTGAAGTCTGTACATCCATCAGTGATCTTCCAAGTTTGTACATCCAACTGTTCAACTTCGAAGTTTGTACATTGGAAGTTTTACCTACGTTTCCCTTCAAGTCTATACATCGGTAGTTTTACCGTCGTTTCCCTTGAAGTCTATACACTGATAGCTTTACCGTCGTTTCCCTTGGAAGTCTATACATTCACTGCCTTGCTTTGTTCAAGTCTGTACAGCCTTTCCTTTGGAAAGTCTATACATCGTGAAGTCTTCACATTGGCTGTTGAATGATGTTCAAGTCTGTACATCGTGCATATTTTAGTTGAAGTCTGTACAGCCTTTTGCTTCACCAAAGTCTGTACATTGATCTGCATTGCATTGCATGAAGTCTATACATTCATCTGCATTGCATTGCATGAAGTCCATACACTGCACTAGCTGAAGCCTGTTGAAGTCTATACATTGGTCTTCACTTCGAAGTCTGCACACTGGTAAAGTCTATACAGACTTTGCTTGCCCAAGTATATACATCGTTCATTCATCTTGGCAAGTCTGCACATCGTTAAGTCCATACATTGTCCAGTGCATTGCATTCATCAACTGTGAAGTCTATACATCGAGTCGAAGTCTGCACATTGCTGAACCCTCATCAAGTCCATACACTGGCAAGCCCTTACATTGCCTAAGCCTATACGTTGGATGCTGAATGCTCTTCAAAGTATGTACATTGTGCATGTTTGAGTTGAAGTCCATACATCGTCTGTTGTCTGTCCAAGTCGTTACATTGCCTAAGTCCATACATTGACTGCTGTTCTTAAGAGTCTGTACATTGCAATCCCATTCATGAAGTCTATACATTGCATTCGCCTTCACAAGTCTATACAGCGAAGTCTATACACTGCAATGCAAATACTTAACCTGATAATCCGATACTCTGTCTGACAGGGATTCTTTACTTGGACTGATGACTTGGCTCGTGATCCAAGGAGGATGAGGAACTATGATGGTGACACGTGGAAGAAGCTCTTCCAGGATGCTGCCATGTGGATGGAATTGCCTCGGTTCTGGCAAATTCACTGGGTGAGAAATGTGGAAGCCACACGCCCCTTATCCACCTGCTACTGCTATATATTGAAGCGTTCATATTCAGATGAAGGCTGATCGACTGAAGAGAGGCAAAGTCTATACAGCCAGTCTGAAAGCAGCAGAGAGTGATCGATCCACTGTGAGAAGAGAAACAGAGAAGAAGAAAAAGAGAGAAGAGAAGATCAAGAGAGATGAGTTGAGAGAGCTTGATCGAGAGAGTGAGATTGTGAGAGTTTTTGTTTGAGAGGTTGTATCTCAGTCTCTTGGTTCAGAAACCAGAGCTGAGCATTGCTCATTCGAGCTACATTCCCATTTGGGTTTTCATTTTCATTTTGCTTCTGTCTTTCATTTCCGAATTCCTGTTTCTTCAAGCTGTGAGTCAGCGGATTTGCAGTGGAAGTCTCCATTGAAAGGGTTAAGCTATATTTCCCCAGCAAATTGCAGAGGATCTGTTCCTTTGGTCGGCAAGCTGTAGTGCCCAGCGAAGCTGTGTATCAGCGGTTGTTGGCCAAGCTGTAGTGCCCAACAGACGCAAGCTGTACTGCGCAGCAGTAAGCCATACTCGGTTGAGTGTGGGGTGGACGTAAGTCCTTGACCGAACCACCTAAAAATCGTGGGTGTTTTGTGTTTGTGTGATTGTCTATGAATTGTGTGCTACTGGTTGTCTTGTTTACTTTAAGAGCTTGATTTGGTTCTGTTGAAATCTAGTATCAGGGTTAGTGATTTAGCAAATTTGCCTATATTCCGCATTTGAACCTTACATTGGTTTTTAAATAGGCATTAGATCTATTCACCCCCCTCTAGATCCACATTTCGTGGAGATAGACTGCGTCCATCTAACTCAACAGCTGTAACAACCTCTGGAAGATGTGTCACATGACCTGGAACCCGCCGACGATGAACTTCGACATGTTACACTAAAACTTTGATTGCTCATGATAGAATGAATAAAAATTAGGGAAAATGCTACCATTCAAAAGAGCGTAAAAATTCATATAAAATAGCAGGCTTTGATTTAGATCTAACACAACAAGATTCAATCTTTAACTAATAATCATGAAAGTTGCCCTTTTTATACACCTCGGAGTAAAACATGAAATTCGAACAGCATGATGAATGAAAATTGGGCAATTAGGTATCAAAAGAAAGAGCTCATGGAGACGCACAATACAGTATTATTAGATTTCTATTTGGCCTGAGAGACACCTACCTTTGCTTGAAGGAAAGAAGGATGAAGAAGAGGGGTCACCGGAACCCTAGGTACCGCTCCTAGAACGCCCAAATACTCCCTCGTCCGATCACGATCGGCCCCGCCGCCTGTTGTTAGTGCAAATAGGGTTCTAGGGTGTCGAAAGCCCTCTATAAATAGAACCTATAGGGACTCCTAGAGATTGAATTTGGTTGAAAAGTCCTATGAAGAAATTCCTATGAAAACTTCGGATAAGGTTCTAATCCACCACCGCCGCCGTCGGTAGAAGCATCTAGAGTTAGGGTTTTCGAAGAGAAAGCATAGACCTATCAATGGGCTAGGGTTTGGCTCGAATTGGAGCACAATTGGGATAGAATTGGGCCCAAATTACGATGGCTAAACTAGGTCTTCTAACCCACGAAAAACTGCTAAAAACGTGAAATTGGGCCTATACGAATTTTATTTTGGGCTCTTACCTGAAGACAAAGTTATTACAAATTCAATTTTACACTAGTTTCATATTTTTCTAGAATTTTAATAATTTCTTTAGAAGTTGAGCCAATAAATAATTAATTATGTGGAAATATTATAGTTGAAAAAGACAGGGTGCTACTCCCTCCCCCACTTAAGGAATTTGGTCCCCAAATTCATCGAATCTGCTAACAACCAACCTTAAAACAATTCAGGATATAATTTCCTGATCGCATCCTCGGATTCCCATGTTGCTTCCTCAGCTCCACGCCGACTCCACTAGACCTTGACCATCGAAATGGATCGATTCCTGAGTTACTATTGCTTGAAGTCCAATATCTTGATAGGCTTCTCTTCATAAGATAAGTCCTTCTTCAATTCCAAATCAGCATGTTGGATAATGTGCGAAGGGTCATACACATACTTCCGAAGCATAGATACATGGAACACATCGTGAATACCAGCTAACTGTGGTGGTAGGGCTAATCTATAGGCAACTTCGCCTACCCTCTCTAAGATCTCAAATGGGCCAACAAACCTTGGGCTTAACTTGCCTCGAATTCTGAATCTTCTAATTCCTCTTGATGGTGACACTTTCAGAAATACATGGTCTCCAATCTGAAATTCTAGCTCCCTTCTTCTATTATCTGCATAGCTCTTTTGTCGGGACTGGGCGACCTTCAAACGGTCTCTGATAACTTGGATGTTCTTTGACGATTCTGAGATAAGATCTGGTACGAGCCATTGCTTCTCACCAATTTTTTCGTAACAAAGAGGAGATCTACAACTCCTGCCATATAAGGCCTCAAACGGTGCCATCCGAATGCTGGATTGGTAACTATTATTGTATGCAAATTCAATCAAAGGTAAATGTTCATGCCAACTACCTCCAAAATCAATTATACATGCTCTCAACATGTCTTCAACAATCTGGTTTGCTCTCTCAGTCTGTCCGTCAGTCTGATGGTGAAAAGCTGTACTGAAGTTCAAACGAGTGCCTAATGATGCTTATAGTCCTTTCCAAAAGTGAGATGTAAACCTGGGGTCTCTGTCAGATATGATGGACACAGGCACTCCATGCAATCTTATTACTTCCTTTATATACAGGGCAGCCAAAATATCCACGGTCCACCTTGACTTAATAGGTAAAAAGTTTGCAGACTTTGTCAGTCGGTCAATGATCACCCAAATTCCATCAAGGCCTCCTCGTGTTCGGGGTAAACCCATAATAAAATCCATACCGACACTTTCCCACTTCCATTATGGTATTTCGAGAGGCTTTAACTTCCCAGCAGGTCTGAAATGCTCTGCTTCAACTTGTCGACATACTAAACACCTGCTCACAAAATCGGCCACTTCCCTCTTCATGTTCGGCCACCAGAAAGTCCTCTTCAAATCTCTGTACATCTTTGTAGCTCCTGGGTGTATAGTATACTTAGATCTGTGTGCTTCTTCAAGAATCTTCTTCTTTATTTCCATGGAATCAGGGACACATGTTCTCCCTCAAAACAACAATCTCCCATCATCAGCTAACATAAAATCTGGTCGATTAGCCATCTGTTCTTTAATTCCAATGAGCACATGGTCATTATCCTGCAACTGCTTAATTTCTGCTAGCAATTCTGAACGAAGATGGACATGAGCCACCAAGATCCGATCTTCCTTTTCTGTAATATCTAAATTGGCAAACTGTTCTAACAACTTCCACTCTTGAATCATCAAACTGGCTAGCCTAGCTGTTGGCTTCCTACTTAAAGCATCTGCTACAACATTCCCCTTTCCGGGATGATATTCAATGGAGAAGTCAAAATCCTTTAAGTACTCTAACCACCATCTCTGTCTCATATTCAACTCCTTCTGAGAAAATAAGTATGTTAAGCTCTTATGGTCTGAGTACACGGTGAAAGTTTCTCCATAAAGATAATGCCTCCATATCTTAAGAGTAAACACAACCGCTGTTAACTCCAGATCATGCACAGGGTAATTCTCTTCATGTTTTCTCAACTGCCTGGAGGAATAAGCTATCACCTTCCCTCGTTGCATCAATACGCAACCTAAACTGATTCTTGAGGCATCGGTATAAACTTCAAAACCTCCTTCACCTAAGGGTAAGGAAAAAACTGGGGCAGTGGTCAAACACTTCTTCAAAGTCTGAAAACTCTTTTCACAATCATCTGTCCATTCAAAACAATTCTCCTTACGAGTTAACCTTGTCAAGGGCACTGCAATCTTGGAAAAATCCTTGATGAACCTTCGATAATAGCCTGCCAAGCCTAAGAAGCTTCTGATCTCAGTTACATCCACAGGTCTTTCCCAATTACGTACAGCCTCAACTTTAGAAGGGTCTACTGCGATTCCCTTTTTAGAAATAATGTGGCCCAGAAAAGATACCTCTTGCAACCAGAACTTACATTTACTAAACTTGGCGTATAGCTGAAGCTCTTTTAATATTTGCAACGCCATTCTTAAGTGATGTTCATGCTCCTCCTTGCTCCTTGAATATACCAGAATATCATCGATAAATACCACGACCCATTGATCCAAGTAGGGCCAAAAAACACTACTCATTAGCTACATAAAAGCTGCAGGAGCATTTGTTAGTCCAAACGGCATCACCACAAATTTAAAATGCCCATACCTACTACGGAATGCCATCTTAAAAATATCTTCATCTTTTATCCTCAACTGATGATACCCAGATCTGAGATCGATCTTTGAGAAATACTGGGCTTCTGATATCTGATCAAATAATTCATCGATCCTTGGTAATGGGTACTTGTTCTTCACGGTGAGCTGATTCAATTGACGATAATCGATAGACAGCGTTAAAGAACCATCTTTATTCCTTACAAAAAGAACAGGAGCACCCCACGGGGAAGTACTCGGATGAATGAACCCTCTTTCTAGCAAGTCTAACAACTGCACCTTCAGTTCTCTTAACTCAGCCGGGGACATACGGTTGGGAGCTCTCGAAACAAGCGAGGCGCCAGGAATTAGGTCAATAGAGAAAACCACCTCCCTTTCAGGGGGAAGACCTAGCAATTCATCTGGAAATACCTCCGAAAAATCTTGAATAATAGGGATATCCTTCAACTCCACTTCCTTCTTATCAGTTAAAGAAATTAAAGCCAAGAATACTGGACACCCCTTTCTTAACAACTTATCTGCCCGAAGTGTCGAAATGAGTGGCACGGTCTTGGATAGCCTAGAGCCCGAGAAAGAAAGCTCCAGACGTCTAGGGAAAGACACTACTCCTGACTTACAATGAACACTAGCACCATGCTTAGATAACCAATCAGCCTCTAAGATTACATCATAATCTTTCATCTTCATGCATACTAGATCAGCAGATAAATTACAACCATTGATCAAAACTTCACTAGAAGGATAATAATATTTAATCTCGGATCCCGAACCAATAGGGGTGGATATCATAAGGTGTGAATCCAACAACACCGGTTCCACAGATAAAGTCTTAGCAAATTTCAGAGATATAAAAGAATGAGTGGCTCCAGTGTCAAAAAGTACGAATGCTGGCTTGGAAAGAATAGTAAGAGTACCTTCGACAATACCTCCTTCCTCGGTAGTCTGGTTCTCGGTCTCTGCCTCCTGGAGGGCTTGGAGCCTGCCTTGCCGCTTGTAACTTCCTTGCGACTTATCAGATGCTACCGGTTCATTAATAAGGGGACATTCTGGAATTCGGTGGTCCTTGCTACCACACCTTAAGCAAGCGCCTAACTTGCACCAACACTCTTCCATCTTGTGACCTGGACGGTCACAGTACTTGCAAATTGTCTTAGATGGCACAACTGGTCCAACCTTCTTCTCGCCTTCCTTGGGTTTCTTATTTTTAGAAAAACTCAGCCCACCATTGGGCCTCTTCTGACCATTACCGGGTCTGAAGTTCCCAGAACTGGTAGTCTGTTCCTTCTTCTTATCCCGACCTCGGATCCAGTCAGTCATTTTCATCGTATCCTCTAAAACTTGTGCTTTCCTTACTATCTCAGCATAGATATGGATCTCCAAGGGTGCCAATTGATTGATGTACTGAAGCTTCAAACCATTCAAAAATCTTTTAGCCTTCATTTTCTCAGTGGACACCAAGTGTGGGGCATACTTACATAATCTGAAAAACTACGCTTCATATTCTACAACTGACAAGTTTCTTTGTTTTAAAGCAGCAAACTCGACCGCTTTCTTCTCCTGCACCCGATCTGAGAAGTACTTGCTATTGAAAAACTCCTTGAACTCGTCCCATGTGGCACGCCTATTTCCAAGTGTGGCTTCCATGGCTTCCCACCAAGCACGAGCATCGCGTTCTAATTGGAAAGTCGCTAGTAAGACGTGATCCTGATCTCCACATTGCATAACCCTGAAGATTATTTCCGTCTCCTTCAGCCACTTCTCAGCCTCGTCCGGGTCCGAAGATCCACTGAAACGCGGGGGATTCAAGCCCTGAAAGTTTCGATGTAGATTGCCTGCTCCTTGCTGTTTGCCACCTTGGGCTACTTGCTGTAAGGCCTGGGTCAGGTCCTGCACTGTACGTTGCATGTCTCGCCATTGAGCGCGTTCTACCGCCATCACAGAAATTCCTACAACATAAAAGAAGTAATTAAGAACGTTCTATTGGATCTATCTTCTTATAGCTAGTTAATTAATTAACTAATCTTAGCCCAAGTCTCTACCCAACTCACTGGGTCAGATTCTGACTTTACTAAGGTTAAAGGTTCTATAACACTACTAGCAACCTAGGGTCTAAAGAAAACCTAGGCTCTGATACCACAAAAACTATCACGCCCCGACGCGGAAAATCGGAACGTAGCAGTTTATATCAATCATGTCAATCAGAGCATACATTGCCACAAGAGACTAACCACCATGCTAATAATAAAGAAATAATTAACCCAACTTTATTGATAATAATAAGAGAAAGTATTCAATTACACCCGCCTTGTGGACTTCTATCTCATTAATGGAAAATACATCAACTCTAGATAACAACTAATCCAAACTTGACTTGAACATAAACTCTAAATGGCTCGCTCCTGGAATCACTCGTTCCCGTCCCCATCGGAACGCACGTCCTCATCCGAGCTACCTGAAAAGGATTGGAATGTAGGGGTGAGCAAAGCTCAGTAGGATTTTATATCTCTATCATCAGGCATAATTAAAGTGATTAACCATTTATGAATAACGTTGTAACAAAAGGGATGATAAATAAATGACAAGAGATAGATAGGGAAAAGAACATGAGCTTTCAAGTAAAGAGTAAACACAAGTATAACAAGAACTTTTCATGTCATGAAATGATAAATGGAATTGGCCATATCAAGCACGCATATCATGTCACACAGGAATTTCAAGTAATTGAGTAAAAGTGGAAATGTCATAGTCCAATCACACTAGTCATGCACTTCGGTGCAATGCCACCCCTTGTCATTACAAACTCCCCGGGACACAAGTACTTTTGGGCACTCCTCCTAGGACCAGACCAGGCCCTTTATGATGTGTTGGCATTGAAGGTTTGGATCAATGATCCTAGTCTAGACATTCATCACATTAATGGCCAAGAGTTCCAAGGTTAAGCTCATGAACTTACTTCTAAGATCAAGAGAAATTCCAACAAAATTGGAATGACATCAAGTAGAAAGACTATGAGTCTTTAGGTAATAAGGATGTAAACAAGGATTTCACATAATCTCACAGTTCAAGGCCAACCTTGATAACTGCTTCATGATGATAAAACAAGAAAACCTTATTAATATCTTATCTGTGACGGTCTATAACAGGGCCGTTACAGGAATGTGACGATCGTACACAGGGTCCTTACGTTGCTGTGACGGTACAATCTTGGGCCGTTACACGGCACAGACCAGTTTAATTTGAGCTGGTTCAAAAACACGATTCAAACCACGTTCATGGGTTCAGGTCTTTAGGGTACAACCTGCCCGACGTCCTGGTGGGAATCCCAGGCTCACGGGGTCTTACGGAGGTCTCATAATAGTGGTCCTAGTCCGACGGAAGGAATATCCGATGGAGTGTCCCATCTATTACAAGAATTGAGGCTAATAAACATGGAAACCAAGACGGTGCGGTCAGTCAATCCCACCGGAGTGGCATGACTGTCAAACAATAAAGCTAAGATCTAATATATATCTTACATAAATCAAAATTTATTCAAGTGTTAACTAAGGGTTTTTTTTATCAAATTCTTCATGATCATTCAACTTAGGATTTTCTAACATCTTTCATGTAGAACAATGAAAAATTTATGTTTATGATCATAATACAATATTAACATCACGTTCTGCCTTGCTTATAGATCAAGATATCATACTAACATAGCAAGTTTCTGGTTTTAAAAACGCATAAACAATAGTTTTAAAAAAACACTGTCAGGAGAACGTGACGGTCTAAAGATGGGGCGTTACAAGCATGTAACGCTCTATAGTAGGTGCGTTACGTACCAGAAAATAAATAGATTAAAATTTCAAAAATTTAAAACACAAGGGCATGTGACGGTCTGTCGTGGGGCCGTCAGGCTCATGTGATGGTCTGTCGTGTGGCCATCAAGCTGTAACGGCCTCTGAAAGATGTGTCACATGACCTGGAACCCGCCGACGATGAACTTCGACATGTTACACTAAAACTTCGATTGCTCATGATAGAATGAATAAAAATTAGGGAAAATGCTACCATTCAAAAGAGCGTAAAAATTCGTATAAAATAGCATGCTTTGATTTAGATCTAACACAACAAGATTCAATCTTTAACTAATAATCATGAAGGTTGCCCTTTTTATACACCTTGGAGTAAAACGTGAAATTCGAACAACATGATGAATGAAAATTGGGCAATTAGGTATCAAAAGTGATGTGACACAATGATGGATGATGATGCTCAGATACCAAGTTGATGTGAAACTACCCCTTGGACCTAGAATAGCAAGCAGCACAACAAGTTGGTAACGTCACACTGGCGGATTCACTCGCGTAAGCACACTCGGATCCGTAGAAGGACCGGCGATGGCGGTGAGGGTCCGAGGTTGGACCTCGGGGCTCCAAGGGTTTGGCCAGATAGGATTAGATCCCAATGAGCCAAGGATGCCCAAAATCAAGGGCGACCGGCATGCCGAGGGCGAGGGTTGAAATGTCACGCTCACAACTCACCCGCGGTAATCATGCAACTAGAAGAATAAATCGGGTTCAGGCACTCTCTTACGCCGACGGTACTGAGGATGCAATACTAATTAAGCAAGTGAAAGCCGGCAAAGAGTAGTGTGAGTGGCTCACCTGATCGGCGTGAAGACACCGATCCTGGTCGGAGACGAGGGCGAGCGGGGAAGTGTGGGTTCCCCGCACACTGCGCCGATGAAGCTTCAAAAAAAACCTGCTCAAGAGTACATGCACTACACCTCGCGCAGGAGGGTGATCTCGGGGGTGGGAATTAATTGATTACAAACAAACACTACCTCCCACAGGGAGGGGCGGTAAGCCGGCCAGGCGAGAAGGGTAGATTGATCGAGAAACCCACGAGGAGGAGCCGCTACCGAACCAGACTGCTTGCTGTGGTTGGCGATAGACAGGCGGTGTAGTTGCTGTAGATCTCAGCCAGGAATTTTTCTGATGACGAACCCAGGGGGGATCTTTTCATAATAGGAACCCAAACGCTTATGATTTATGTCAATTTATTCTGACGTCGTCGATGGCTGCAGGGGAGGTCTGAGTAGAGCAACAGATTCTGGGGCGGGTGGCTCCCTGTTTCTATCTGTAACTTGCAGAAGTTGCCCCGGTCGCTCCTGGATGCCGAATCATGAACCGTCAGAGTCGCTGGAACCGTGGACAAAGGCTCTACACAGAAAAGCTGACGGAAACACCTTCTGAGGTCGGGGTGGACTGGGGGACGCCGACGAGTGGGAACTGGTCGCTGCAGACTGCAGGAGGCAGACCCGCGCGACTGAGGGAGAAAATTCGGAACTCTGGCCCCCGGATTCCGAATGAGGTTCTGTTTCTTGCTCCTGGTTGGGAACAGATTGAGGAAGAACTTTGATGAAGGGCCTTTGGTCTGAATTCTCCGCCGTTGGTCGTGGTGCAGCTTCAAATCGGGCTCAGGCTAGCTGCGGAGGGAATCTGGCGCAGTCGGGGGAGAATGGCTCTCCCGGACGGCCCCGAACTCGGAACAGGACGATTCCACCTCGCCTGCGAAGCTATCTGGACGACCTTTCCAGAAAGGTATGGTACATCCTCAGATGTCTTTCGGCTGACTCCGTGGCGGCTTCGGAAAAACGATCTTGTCTCTGCCACCTGCAGACTGAACAGAGTGAAGTGGATAGGGGATGAACTAGGTTGATTGGAGTGGTGGTTAATGATGGTGAGTGGGTGGGGATGAAGGATGATGGGGTAGGGGTGTGTGTTAGGGGGTGGAGTAGGGGAGAGAGAGGTTAGATGGGTGGTGAGAGGGAGAGAGGGGCGCAGCTGGGTTGGGTGTTGATGGAGGGGTCGGCCAAGGCAAGGGGGCTAGATGGAGGTGGTGGGGTGCGCAAGTTCCTTGGGGGTGGAGTAGATTTCTCCTTGGGGATATGAATGAGGGTGTGGGGGAGTGGAAAGGGTGCTTGGGGGAGAGGGAAGGTTGCTTTGGAGAATGAAGTGGTGTATGGGGAATAGGGAGGGTTGTCTAGGGAAGGTGAAAGGTTGCTTGGGAAGTGGAGGGAATTGAAAGGAGTTATGGCCTTGGAATATGAAAGGGTGGAGGGGGGTGAGGTGGCAGCTGAGGTGGCAGGGGGAGGGGGAGGTGAAGAGGCTGTTGCGCCCAAGGGAGGGGAGGAGAGAGGAGTGGGGTTCGCCCCTTGAAGAAAGAGAGAGAGGGAGAGTTAGAGAGAGAGGGAGAGATGCACTTAAGTGGCTCAAATTTGCTTAATACTTCATTGCCTCAAAAGAGGGGGGTTGGGGTCCTATATATAGGAAATCCCCCTTTTACAAAAAGTCCCTGTGAAAAAGGACTAATGACAGAAGACCAAGGGGTGGGGAGAGGGGCGCCCATGGGCCAAGCTAATGATATGGCCCAATAAGATATGATAACCCATTAACCCTCTTGGCCACTTAATGAAACCTTAGACATAGGTAGATGACTTACTAACTTAGGTACTTGACTCAATAAAAGGAAAATTACATGATTTTAAGACTCAAGAAAAATGTAAAAATTACATAGCTAGACTCAGGAGTTTGAGATGAAAATAGTGGCAAGCATCGGGACCCACGGGGAAATGGGAAGTGGTAAGTGATGTCCCCATCATACTCCCGGGGTGCGGAAAACTTGACTCCGTCGAGTAAAGGCTCACCGGGGGAGCAGCTCAGGGCGATCCTCATCCTCCAAACTCAACCTGCACCTGCGACCAGGGGACGGCCCCTCATCCTCTCAAGGTGGCCCGGACACACCCTTATGCTGGCGATGGAACCCTGCTTGCATAGTATTGCCCCTCTGTGTACACGTCGGGCTCTCAAGGCTATTTTGTGGAAGCTCTCCGGGGTGTCCCTCTTTAAAGGAAGGTATAGGCTCAAAGTACTCACGAGGATTCACCGCGGTGCCCAAATAGGGTGCCGGGTCAGTCGCTTGAGAATTGGGGTATATCCCATAACCCATTAGTAAATTCAATC
Source organism: Amorphophallus konjac (assembly GCA_022559845.1). NCBI lineage: Eukaryota > Viridiplantae > Streptophyta > Magnoliopsida > Alismatales > Araceae > Amorphophallus > Amorphophallus konjac. Next base: position 175,499,946 of record CM040128.1, on the reverse strand, counting down.
CATAAGCCAGGTTTGCCAAAGCTACTTTGGAACATGGAAGGTCCAAGTCCTCGTGCCCTCGATTTGAAGGTGGCCCTAAGGTAGAGTCATTCCAAAGCCACCATCGTGAGGTTGCCTTCTTGGAATTCAAGTGCCACTCGTGAATCTTTTGCCCGCTCATTATGATCGTCATCGCCCATTGCTAGATGCTTGCCTGAATGAGTATGCCTTGAGCTACGGTGCGGTGGGGGTGGGAAGTGTGTGGTATGCAATGGGGGACTAGGGCAACCAAAAGTAGACCTATCATGTAGTGATGTTATGATGACTTTGAAGAATTTGGGAGGACCGGGGCATCCATAGGTGTCCCTCTTGTGAGTGAGTGTGATGAATGATGGAGGACCCGGACAACCATGGATGCTCCTAACGTGCATAAGATGGATGATGAATAGGGGTGGACCTACATATCCAAATGTGAACCTGCCATGCACTGGACCTAGTGTGTATGTGACACAAATGAGATGACTAGCCCTACCGGATGGGGTAAAATGTTGTGGGACATGCATTCCTATCAAGATGGTCCCATCTTTTGGTGAGGGTTGGTTTGGGGGTCTCCGCTCATGGGGTTCGAAGGGGTCCCAGAAAGTGGTCATCTTGGGATGGGTTAATTCCTCATTTCCTAGGTGGATGTCACTCTTGGTCATGGCTCTCATGGTGTGGGCTAAGTTTTGGAATGGGTGGGTTAGGTTTGACATGGTGTGTGAGGGTAGGAAAAGGTGGGTGGTGGGTAAGGCGACTAGGTCCCATGGGTTCTTTGGCTTCCATTGGGAGGGATCAAAGGGGTCATGGAATGGGTCATCTTGGGGGAGGAACTCTTGGTCCTCATGGTCTTGGGAGAGGTAGTCTTGACTCATCATGGTAGGTTGTGGTAGGAAAATGTTGGTGTTGAGTAAGGTGGGTGGGTATAGGAAGGGATCGAATGGGTCATGGTATGGGTTACCTAGAAACTCTAGGTCCACATGTGGTGGGGAGTCATTCACCTCTATTGAGATTTTTGGGAAAAAGTTGTTGGTGGGTGGGTTAGCCTTGAGAGGATGGCTGGGTTTACTTCCTGAAATGAGGAGCTCCAATTTAAGGATGGCCTTGGGCTCATCGGGTGTGGGAAGAAAGAGAAGGAGGTCGCTAATGTAGCAACCAACAGTGCAAACCGAAGTGATAGACCCGACACATGGGTGTAGAAGACCAAGGCCCCTAGGTTGGTCGACCATAGGGTTCAACATAGCCGTCAACTCCACTTGCCATGCTAGGCCTTGTAGGAGGTCTCCTAGAGTTTCCACTTGGTAAGAGGATTGGATGGTAGTGCGATAGGTGGAGAAGGGTACTATGGGGAGGTGTCGTTCCATGGGAGGGTAAACATGGGCCATGAGATCTCTAAATGGGTTCTCCTTTAGCCAACGTAATAGGGGTTCTCCTAAGATGAGCTCGGCCCCTACTAGGGAGGGTGGTGTAAGGTGAAGACCACCATGTGAAGTGTCTTCTTCTTCCTGGGCATGGGTGATTTCCATGGCGGGGGTTGGGTCCGGAGTGTTCACCACTATGGGGTCGGGTATGGGTTCTTCTACCAAGGAGGTGAGTGGGTCCACTGAGGGCGAGATGAAAACGGTTGGTGTATGGTGTACCCAGGGGGGTGAGTGAGGCCGGACTTGGGTTGGGGTTGGGAGTGGAAGTAGCGGGAGGCTAGGTTTGGGTAGGATAGGAGTTGGAAGTGGAAGGTGGTTTGGGTGAGTAACCTTTTGTTGGGGAGTGGTGGCTGTCACGGGCCTAGGTGGAGTGAGGGTGGGGGCCACTTTGGTTTGAATGGTGCTGGTGATCGGGATAGGAATCATTTGGGGTGGTGGGGTTTGGGTCCTAATGGAGGCCTTGGGTTGACTGGGAGGAAAAGGGGGAGTGGGAGTGCTCCTCGGGTTATGGTCCTCACGGTAGGAGTGGGACGGTCGGGGAGCGTAGATCTTCCTAAGTTCACTATTCATCTCTTCCCATGAGTGAATGGGCTCTTGCCCCCAAACCCTTCTGAATCTCTCTTTGTGTTCCCACATTTTCTTAGCTAGACCCCGAAGTCGTGCCTTGGCCCTGCGGACTCTCTCGGATCCATATACCCAAGTACTTTCAAAGTCCCTTTCCATGGTATTCTCCCACCTAAGATAGGCATGAGGATTAGTTCCATCAAAATGAAGGTCCTCATCTACAATGTAGTCCATGTGGAGGGGGTCAATCGGACCATGTGACCAACGAGGGGTCTGCATGATGATCGGGTGATGAATGCAATTGCCCTAGGACAAGACTTAGTAGAGACAAGTCTAGAACTTGCTCTGATACCAATTTGATGTGACACAATGATGGATGATGATGCTCATATACCAAGTTGATGTGAAACTACCCCTTGGACCTAGAATAGCAAGCAGCACAACAAGTTGGTAACGTCACACTGGCGGATTCACTCGCGTAAGCACACTCGGATCCGTAGAAGGACCGGCGATGGCGGTGAGGGTCCGAGGTTGGACCTCGGGGCTCCAAGGGTTTGGCCAGATAGGATTAGATCCCAATGAGCCAAGGATGCCCAAAATCAAGGGCGACCGGCACGCCGAGGGCGAGGGTTGAAATGTCACGCTCACAACTCACCCGCGGTAATCATGCAACTAGAAGATAAATCGGGTTCGGGCACTCTCTTACGCCGACGGTACTGAGGATGCAATACTAATTAAGCAAGAGAAAGCCGGCAAAGAGTAGTGTGAGTGGCTCACCTGATCGGCGTGAAGACACCGATCCCGGTCGGAGACGAGGGCGAGCGGGGAAGTGTGGGTTCCCCGCACACTGCGCCGATGAAGCTTCAAAAAAAACCTGCTCAAGAGTACATGCACTACACCTCGCGCAGGAGGGTGATCTCGGGGGTGGGAATTAATTGATTACAAACAAACACTACCTCCCACAGGGAGGGGCGGTAAGCCGGCCAGGCGAGAAGGGTAGATTGATCGAGAAACCCACGAGGAGGAGCCGCTACCGAACCAGACTGCTTGCTGTGGTTGGCGATAGACAGGCGGTGTAGTTGCTGTAGATCTCAGCCAGGAATTTTGCCGATGACGTGCCCAGGGGGGATCTTTTAATAACAGGAACCCAAACGGTTATGATTTATGTCAATTTCTTCTGACGTAGTCGATGGCTGCAGTGGAGGTCTGAGTAGAGCAACAGATTCTGGGGCGGGTGGCTCCCTGTTTCTGTCTGTAACTTGAAGAAGTTGCCCCGGTCGCTCCTGGACGCCGAATCATGAACCGTCAGAGTCGCTGGAACCGTGGACAAAGACTCTACACAGAAAAACTGACGGCAACACCTTCTGAGGTCAGGGTGAACAGGGGGACGCCAACGAGTGGGAACTGGTCGCTGCAGACTGCAGGAGGCAGACCCGTGCGACTGAGGGAGAAAATTCGGAACTCTGGCCCCTGGATGCCGAATGAGGTTCTGTTTCTTGCTCCTGGTTGGGAACAGATGGAGGAAGAACTTTGATGAAGGGCCTTTGGTCTGAATCCTCCGCCGTTGGTCGTGGTGCAGCTTCAAATCGGGCTCAGGCTAGCTGCGGAGGGAGTCTGGCGCAGTCGGGGGAGAATGGCTCTCCCGGACGGCCCCGAACTCGGAACAGGACGATTCCACCTCTCCTGCGAATCTATCTGGACGACCTTTCCAGAAAGGTATGGTACATCCTCAGATGTCTTCGGCTGACTCCGTGGCGGCTTCGGCAAAACGATCTTGTCTCTGCCACCTGCAGACTGAACAGAGTGAAGTGGATAGGGGATGAACTAGGTTGATTGGAGTGGTGGTTAATGATGGTGAGTGGGTGGGGATGAAGGATGATGGGGTAGGGGTGTGTGTGAGGGGGTGGAGTAGGGGAGAGAGAGGTTAGATGGGTGGTGAGAGGGAGAGAGGGGCGCAGCTGGGTTGGGTGTTGATGGAGGGGTCGGCCAAGGCAAGGGGGCTAGATGGAGGTGGTGGGGTGCGCAAGTTCCTTGGGGGTGGGGTAGATTTCTCCTTGGGGATATGAATGAGGGTGTGGGGGAGTGGAAAGGCTGCTTGGGGGAGAGGGAAGGTTGCTTTGGAGAATGAAGTGGTGTATGGGGAATAGGGAGGGTTGTCTAGGGAAGGTGAAAGGTTGCTTGGGAAGTGGAGGGAATTGAAAGGAGTTATGGCCTTGGAATATGAAAGGGTGGAGGGGGGTGAGGTGGCAGCTGAGGTGACAGGGGGAGGGGGAGGTGAAGGGGCTGTTGCGCCCAAGGGAGGGGAGGAGAGAGGAGTGGGGTTCGCCCCTTGAAGAAAGAGAGAGAGGGAGAGTTAGAGAGAGAGGGAGAGATGTACTTAAGTGGCTCAAATTTGCTTAATACGTCATTGCCTCAAAAGAGGGGGGTTGGGGTCCTATATATAGGAAATCCCCATTTTACAAAAAGTCCCTGTGAAAAAGGACTAATGACCGAAGACCAAAGGGTGGGGAGAGGGGCGCCCATGGGCCAAGCTAATGATATGGCCCAATAAGATATGATAACCCATTAACCCTCTTGGCCACTTAATGAAACCTTAGACATAGGTAGATGACTTACTAACTTAGGTACTTGACTCAATAAAAGGAAAATTACATGATTTTAAGACTCAAGAAAAATATAAAAATTACATAGCTAGACTCAGGAGTTTGAGATGAAAATAGTGGCAAGCATCGGGACCCACGGGGAAATGGGAAGTGGTAAGTGATGTCCCCATCAAAAAGAAAGAGCTCATGGAGACGCACAATATGGTATTATTAGATTTCTATTTGGCCTGAGAGACACCTACCTTTGCTTGAAGGAAAGAAGGACGAAGAAGAGGGGTCGCCGGAACCCTAGGTACCGCTCCTAGAGCGCCCAAATACTCCCTCGTCTGATTACGATCGGCCCCGCCGCCTGTTGCTGGTGCAAATAGGGTTCTAGGGTGTCGAAAGACCTCTATAAATAGAACCTATAGGGACTCCTAGAGATCGAATTTGGTTGAAGAGTCCTATGAAGAAATTCTGTCGAAAACTTCAGATAAGGTTCTAATCCACCACCGCCGCCGCCGGTAGAAGCGTCTGGAGTTATGGTTTTTGAAGAGAAAGTAGAGACCTATCAATGGGCTAGGGTTTGGCTCGAATTCGAGCACAATTGGGCTAGAATTGGACCCGAATTGCGATGGCTAAACTAGGTCTTCTAACCCACGAAAAACTGCTAAAAACGCGAAATTGGGCCTATACGAATTTTATTTTGGGCTCTTACCTAAACACAAAGTTATTACAAATTCAATTTTACACTAGTTTCATATTTTTCCAGAATTTTAATAATTTCTTTAGAAGTTGAGCCAATAAATAATTAATTATATGGAAATATTATAGTAGAAAAAGACAGGGTGCTACAGCCTAAACCCCCCCGGGGTGGGGTTTAGGCGGACCAGCCTGGGCCCCCAGGTTGGTCCGCTTAAACCCCTTGAGGGAGGGGGGGGGGGGGTTATGCGGACCAGCTCAGCCCCCTGGGCTGGTCCGCGTAAACCCCTTCCCCCTCTCTTAACCCGTATAACCCAAGCGCCATTATTCACTTGGGTTTACGCGGACCAGCTCAGCCCCCTTAGCTGGCCCGCGTAAACCCCTTGTGACCCTTCGACTTCCCCTTTAAAAACCCCTTAGGAGATCAAGGGGTGGGGCATGATCATCCATCCAAGATCCAACATCTAGCAAGCACCGAGCATCCAAGACTTCAAGCGCGGCTCCGAGTAGCGAGCTAAGGAGAATTGTACATGTGACTTGTTCGTCGGCCTTATACGTCGGGGGTATGTCGTTTGCACTCTCCTCACGTCGTATGTAGCCTTCACACACAAGTCAACACCCACTGTATGTGAGACGCTACGACATGTGCAGACATCCCCTCATGCCGAGATTTCCTCTCACGTGCCCGTCGGTTGCAACCACACGCGTACCATGATGTCATGCTCTCTCGCAGTCACGAGGCCATGTTCAACTACTCAATTCGAGTCATGATCGACCCTCACCTAGATACCGGATCGATGTATCCCTCCAGTCATCCAGTCATAGGCCCCCGTTCGGCAACACAGCCCTGGCCCACGCCACGGGATGAGCCCTCTGTAAAATGCACATGTGTTCATTCATCACGCATTGACTCGGGGACCGACTAGCACGTCGGAGTTGTCCCGTGGCATGCGCCAGTTGTACCTTGGCCATCACGGCTTTCCTGTAAAGAAGTATACACCTCAGTATAACACCGTTGATTGGACGAGTGCTCTCGCACCCATGTTCAGGGCCCCAATTTTCTATCTACACCACTTGGCATACGTGCCTAACACCCTAACCCCAATAATGATCCCTCGGTCTAACGCGCACCCATAGCTGTTGAATGCCCCCAGCCCTCTACCCACGGCTTCAGACATATATACAGACTTTTCTTCAGCTCAAAACGAAGGTATTCGGATTCAATCCGATGTAAATAAACACCGGTTGCTTGCGGCCGGTGGGGAAAGACGTCCAGTACACGATTCTCGCAATCGCCTACGCACTCGCACCCATGGAACCCCTTCTCTCCATGTGTCGCCCGATGGCCCGAGCCCACGTGCCGTGCCCTGGTGGCACTTCCCCGGTCAACCTTTGGTTCCATGAGTGATTGTCGAAAAATCGACTGGCACGCCCGCACCCTATCCGGTTAACCCTTATCCCGACATTTCCGTGCCATTCGACCCCTTTTCGACTTTCCGTGAAAGGAGAGTGCCCGATATCGCCGTGAGAGGCATGCAACCGTAAGGAGGATACCCGAGATATACCAAACTCCCATATTCTTCTTCCCCGCTGTATCCCTTCCTTCACTCCGATAATCGGCATAACAAAAACCCGTGCGAACAGAGCGGGTGGCACGCCCGGTGGGACGTCTCCCGCCTTCCTTCTTTTTGCTGAAGAAAAGTCTGTGCCAGCCCTGAAGCCCTGGTGCCCTTTCCCTATCCTTGCAGGAGAGGCAGAGGAGGGTACTCGCGCGTGCATTCTCTAGGAGCTTCTTGTTTGCGTTCTGATCATCGGACCGCTCTCGACAACTGTTAGCAACTGTCGCCTCCGCAGCACTTAGCTCTCCAGAACCATGGCAGCCATCACCTACGACCCCAACGTCATTGCCACCCACGCCCGAATGGGCTACTTGGCGACGTCGATCACTTTCGACAGGTTCGCCCCTATTATCGGATCACCCTACTTCTTGGGTGTGGTCCCCGTGGCTGCTCTTCAGCCAACTCCAGCCTCTCCATTGGCTCCTACGGCCAATGTGCCACATGTATCTCCAGTCCCTGTGGCCCACCTAAGTGCCAGGTACCGGACTGTCACCATTGGCCCCTGCAGGGCCCCCAGATCAACGCCGGCCCGAGTGAGCGTTAGCTCCCGAGGCCAGCCTTGTCCGATCTCCGGCTCGGGCCCCGTGCCCCGGACTTTGGTCACTACTATAGCATTTCCCTTGGGTCGCCAACCCCGAGCCCCAGTCAAGCCGACACCCAATACAAGCTCCCAGCCCCGGGTCCACGGCTCCTCAGTGTTTCCCTCAGGTCTCCAACCCCGAGCCCAAGTCAACCTGGCACCCAACACGGACTCCCAGCCCCGGGTCCATGTCTCCTCAGTGTTTCCCTTGGGTCTTCAACCCCAAGCCCCAGTCAAGCCGGCACCCAATACGGGCTCCCAGCCCTGGGTCCACGGCTCTTCAGTGTTTGCCTCGGGCCCCCAACCCCGAGCTCCAGCCAAGCCGATACCCAACAGGGGCTCCCAGCCCTGGGTCCACTGCTCCTCAGCGTCTTCATCGGGTTTCCAACCCCGAATCCCGGCAAAGCCGGCACCCAATACGGGCTCCCAGCCCCAGGTCCACGGCTCTTCAGTGTTTCCCTCAGGTCGCCAACCCCGAGCCCCAGTCAAGCCGGCACCCAATACGGGCTCCCAGCCCCGGGTCCACGGCTCCTCAGTGTTTGCCTCGGGTCCCCAACCCCGAGCTCCAGCCGAGCCGGTACCCAACACGGGCTCCCAGCCCCGGGTCCATGGCTCCTCAGCGTCTTCATCGGGTTTCCAACCCCGAATCCCAGTAAAGCCGACTCTCAACACGGGCTCCCTGCCCCGAGTTCGCGGCTCCCCGGTATTGCACTCGGGACCCCGGTCCCGGTGTCCAGTTGAACCGGTTCTTCCCATGGGTCTTCCACCCAGGGGACAACGTTCCTCAACACCTTCCTCGGGCCTCCCGACCCGAGCCCAGACTACGTCGGCACCTACTGCGGGTCCTCGACCCAGGGGCATCGGCACCTCAGCACCTCCGACGGCGTTGCCTCCCACTACAAGAGTGTCATCTCGAGCATCGGTAACACTCCTATCGGGGCAGGCAGAGGCTTACACCCGAGTCTCCCAGCCATCGACTCCCGACGTGGGTTACTTATCCCGGGGGCCGATCCCAGCACCTCAGACTGACCGCTTCACGCTGCCGGTCACTTCAGGCTGGGTCTTCTCAGTCTACCATCTTGGGGGGGAGTCTTCCTCAGATCCTCAGAAGAAGCGCCGCCATGGCCGCAGAGGCAGGCGACTCGCTACTGTAACTAGCAACTCTGGTAAGACGGTTCTTGTCGGTGACTTGCGGATCCGTCTCGACGGGGGTGAACCAATCGTACCCCAGGAATGGGCCGTTCCCACCATCCCCACCTCCAATCATTTTGACCTCTTGCGTCAAACATGAGAGGATGGGGTGAAGCTCAAAGGAGCGGGTTCCTCGATGGCAGTCCGGGGGAACCCACCGTAGCCCGACACATGGTCTCCCAAGACAACTCGTCGAAAAAGCGGCGACAAGGGGGAATAATAACCCGACTTGAGAAGAATCTGGGTCACCCCAGAGGAAGCTCAAGCTGTTGGAAAGGCGCGTATTAGGAACCCCCTGTGAGGACTCAGACGCGGCATCAGACGGGATGCGATTGGCCTCACAGTAGCATCGTCTGATGACGCCCAGTCGTCCAATGTCCCCCGCACAAGCAAGCGGAGGCAAAGGCGAGTCCGTTCCTGAGCCCTCCAGCAACCTGTCCAGGGTTCTCCTCTGATTGATGTCGGGAGTGAGCCCCCTCTGCAACGCACCTCCGTCTTTGACAGGCTAGGGGTGCCTGTCCGCCCAGAGCGGCATATGCGCGGGAAACGGGCGGCCTAGTTCATCAATGACACTGTTCGAGTGTTCGCGTGCTACACCGCCAGACACCAGCCAGACACCCAGTCTGACGACTTGAACCAGCCTCTATCCCACTTCAGGAGGCCACGCCACCAAGCTCCGCCGCCTCCCCCAACAGGTCACATCGGCACTTCTGCCTGACCGCAAGTGACAGAACATGCGGAAGAGGTCCTGGTGGAAGACTGCGACCCTCCTATCAACGCAGAGCTGGTCAACAATGATACTCTCATGAAGGAGAACCAGCACCTGAAGGCCCTCCTGCATGATCTCCTCCTGGAATGAGACCTTCATCCTCAGCAACCTGTTAGGCCCCAGGCCAAGGCACTGGTACCCCCGGCGGCCCGTGATGCTGCCAACACCTCAGCGGCGATTTCCTGAACCCCGTTGGCAACTGGGTTTGGCACGCCCCTAGTTGAGACTCGGCCATGAGCCTCTAACACGCTAGTGCCAGAGAATCTCTTGGCCCAATGCCAGATGATCGAGCGCATTGTCGAGAGAAAGCTTGCCCAGTATGGTGAAGGGGCGGTTACGATAGATCTCTATAGTGTACCCTACCCCTACCCGCTTCACCACCAGCTGAAAAAGCTTCCCCTAGAGTACTCCAAGCCCCCAAAGCTACAAAAGTTCGACGGGCAGGGGTCGCCACATGAACACTTGGCCTACTATGTTACGGCCATGGGTGAGTTAGCGTTGGATGAATCATATCTCCTCCCCTACTTCGCCACGTTGCTCATGGGAACGGCCTTCCAATGGTACTCCTGCCTGAAGCCCAACTCAGTCATCGACTGGGCCGATCTCAGAAGAAATTCCAATTCATCGACTATGTTCTCTTCGACAGAAAAAGGGCAAGGGCGCCCTCGACTTCATCAAAAAGTGGCGAGACTTCAGCATGAGGTGTGTCAATCCACCTGTTCAAGAGGACGCCATCACCATATGCCGTCGAGGTCTGGCTGCCGAGGTCAGCGAAAAACTTCTCGGCACAAATATCAAAGGCTTCGATCAACTCAATTCAGCAGTCGCCGAAATAGAGATGTTCTTCACCGATAACCCGAGCTATACTGCAACAAAGGGTAAGCAAGCATGAGAACGCCATCCTGGTAAGGAGGTGAATATCATAGAGTTCACCCCTACCGCCAAGGCCAGTAAGGGGGCCGAATCTAGTGGCTCTGACAAAAAGCCAGCGGATAAGCCAGCTGCTCCCTCCTTCTCGGAGCGTATGAAGACACCCTTCTCCTTTAAGAAGGAACATACGAAGATGCTCTATGACTTCTGTATGGCCCAGAAGATCATTGAGCTTCCAGAAATCCATAAGCTGGACGAGGCTCTAAAGACCGACGATCCTAGTTATTGCTTGTACCATCGCATGCTGGGTCATTCAATCGAAGATTGCTACGTCTTCAAAACTCAGGCGCTGAAGCTGATCCGAGACGGCCTCGTCAAAATGAAGAGCGGTCTCATTGATCTCCCGCAACCACATACGTGGGCCAGGCCAGCTAAGGCAGCACGCGTGGCCCACCCCTCAGCCAATGTCATCCACATGATGGCCGCATTTTCTCTTTCTGATGATGAATCAGAGGAGCCCAACGCTAATCGAAGGGGACGTTCGATCTGGTATCCATGGTGGAGGCCCTGGCATGATCAGAGACATCTCTCCTTCCCCAAGGAGAGAACCCGACGACTCTTCGATATCCTCGTTGAGAATGGGCAAATCATGCCCCGCGACTCACCTGCCGGCTACACCCATTGGGATCGTAGTCACCCCCAATACTGCCCCTTCTACGCCAGAATCTGCCACCCGATCGAGTCATGCAAGGAAGTTCAACACCTCATCCAGGAACAGATCCAATGGGAGCCGATCGATGCGGAAGGAAACTCCATGTCACTCGTCAGGCTTCGACAAGCTGTCGAAGAGACCCTAAGCATAGCCTGGGATGCGCCAGAGCGGCCAGACTCTCCCCAAGAAAATGGGCACGGGCTGCCTTACTAGCATCCTCCAGAATGGCTCGAGTTCCAGACTGACAACCAAGAAGCGCTAGAGCGATTTCGGAGGCGTAGAGAGCAGGATGCCAGTCAAGAGACGGGGCTGACCAACTTCTCGGTCAACGTCATCCATTCCCCTGCTCCTCCGACCCCTTTGGGCTCTCAGGCATCAGCACCTAGCCAGCCAACCCCAGCCACCTCAACCGCGCGGTGGCGGTCTTGGCGAGAGCTAAAGTCTCTCCCTTTCCCTGAAGAAGACACTGCCAGGCTCCTCCGGGTCCTTCTTAGTCGAGAGGACGTTTTGGTGGGCGAGACGATGACGAGCTCCATAGCTCTCTCTTGTCCTCCTCCCGTCCTATCTCCGCCTCTGGCCACCGCGGATAGGAAGAGAAAGCAAAAGCAAGGTGAGGCTCTGCCTCAGCCCCGTCATATCTCCTCAGCGGACGGGCCGTCGGATCTTCTCCGCCTACCCGTCGACACAATCTGAAGTATAAAGAAGGCATCTTCGGAGTCTTCAGCGGCTTCGATTCAAGTGGCGGGCCCACCGCCACAAGGCTTAGCCAGTCTGCAGAGTCGAGATAACTGTGCAGAGAGACAATGTCTTGCGACACCGTTGGTTGTCGCTAGGCCCAACCCTCAGCATGGTTACAAAGGCAAGGCTAAGGAGCAGGACAACAAGCATACCTCTTTGTCCGTTTCTCAACAAAAGCCGTCACCTCCGCGGGTAAGGCATCAAACCGCGCACACATCTTCGGATGCTAGCACCAGCCTACCAACTCCTTGTAGGCTCCTGTCGCCACCGCGGGTAAGGCATCAAATCGCGCACATGTCTTCGGACGCCAGCACCAGCCCACCGACTCCTTGTAGGCTCCTGTCGCCACCGCGGCTAAGGCATCAAACCGCGTACATGTCTTCGGATGCCAGCACCAGCCTACCGACTCCCCATAGGCTCCTACTGCCACCGCGGGTAAGGCATCAAACCGCGCACACGTCTTCGGACGCCAGTCCCAGCATTCTGGCATACCAGGAATTGCCGCTCGAGGTAATTGAGCAGGCGATTAACGCCACCTTCCAGATACAACAAGCGGAAGGCGCCTGGATCGAAATCGGGCAAGGAAGAGTCATCGACCTAGCCCTGTAAAGATGCCAGCTCAGAGATATCCTCATCAGGATTTATCAACTCCGGCTCCAGCACCTCTCCCTCCTACTCCTTTGGAGACTGTTATCGCCAAGAGACAAGAGAAAAATAGGAGGAAGAACCTCAGAAGGTGGCTCAAGAAACAAGTTGAACAAGCGGCTGCCCTACAATCCCCAGTCGAGCCAACGCCTCTCCAAAGGCTCCAGCGGCTCATTGATGACCTGGAAGAATACGTTCCTCCTCGTCCTACCGTGGCTCTCCCACTCGATAGCTACATCCCGTGGGAAGAAATGCAGAAATGAGCCCGCCTCAGGAATTGGGTCCAAGAGATGATCCAAAAGCTCAAGAACAGCGAGAAAGTCATGATCCCGGACGAGCTCTCCTTGTGCTATAAAGACGAGGAGATCACCACAGAGCAGCTAGAAGAAATGCTTCGGCACTGCACCTGCAACATGGTGGCCATCCCACCTCCCGGCAATATCAATGCTTCTCGGTGGGGTGACTCAGTAGCCTCCCAGACAAGATAAAGAACCATTGCCCCTCTTGGGCTACAGCCAGCTCTAGAGCACACCGACCGCGGCCGTGGTCGTGGCTGGGGACGTGGTAGAGCCCGTGGGAGAATCCCCGAGCTACCCATCTCTCTGTCCACCTTCGACCTGGAGCGAATCATCCTCTTTCGAGGAGAAGAACCGGCTCCCATTCCGAAAGTAGAAATTCGGGGCAGACCCGATATTTTTGATCCTTCCAGCTTTGACAAGGCTACTACTAGCCTCCCAGCCCTTACGCCAGTACCGACTGCTGCAGTAGAGCAAGCGGGACCGTCCGGCAAGGACGAGCCAGCCCGCTAATCACCCCCAGAAGAGCCATGATTGGCATCACTATTCCAGGAGTCCGCTGGTGATCAAAGTCAGTCTGATCCCGGTGGTAAGGGCAAGGCAGTGCAACTCCCCGACGGGGAACATCGTGGCAGCTCACAGAAGGCTCAGCCTGACATACTACCTTCCTTGGAAGATGCTCGAGCCTGAGCTGACTGAAAGGTCCTCCACCAGATGAAGCGCTTCCCTGCCAGCATTTCAATTTGGGAAGCCATCGCTTGGAGTAAGGACCTAAGGGAGACCCTTATCAAAATACTCCAAGAGCCGGAAGTCTATGAAGCACATGCCACGGAAATGAAGGCGGCTGCCTATGGAGCCTTCACAGTCGCCATCTTCTTCACAGAGAAAGACATGCTGCTTTCTCCTACGTGCCACAACCGTCCTCTCTACATGAAGGGGAAGATCAACGGGCATGATGTGAACAGAATCCTGGTGGACGCAGGTGCCGCCGTTAACATCATGCCGCTCAAGACATTCAAGTCTCTATATCTGACCCCATACCGCCAGAAGGTTCAAGCGGTCAAGATATCCGGCTTTGACCAGAACACCGAGGACGTCCTCGGCCGGGTGGATGTTGACCTGGTGCTTGATGATTTCACCTCTAAGGTGACATTCTACATCATCGACTCCAACACATCATATAAAATGCTACTGGGCAAACCCTGGCTCCATGAAAACTGGGTCGTCCCGTCAACTCTCCACCAATGCATCAAGTATGCCAAGGATGGGGAGCAACATAAGGTCTTTGCAGACCTGTCGCCGTTCACGCCAGCAGAATGCAATCTGGCCGACGCTGCGCTCTACTTTAAGGGGATTAGTCCATATCCCCTGATCAAGAGCAAAAGCAATGGTTGGCTCTTAGAGGAAGACGATGATGATCTCTTCTCTGTTGACGAGGAAAAGGCCAAGCTTCACCGGCTGCGTCTCGACTCCAAGTCAACCCTAGATCGCCCTGAGAGGCGCCAGATCGACTTCAAGGCTAATCTTATTAGCCGAGCTATCGGCAAGAGTATATGCTTGCCACCAGACTACATCCAGCTTCCAGGCGCATCTGACAAGTTCAACGTCGAGCCGCTGACGACCTTCATTGTCACCTTCAAGCGACAACGTCGAAACAAGAAGAAGGCTAACAGGGACAAACCTATTGTCTTCTACAAGGGAGACATGGTCCCTCAAGCACCGCCAGATGATGACTTTGGCTGGTCTAGGCAAGCCGAAGATACCCCTGAAGCAGTTTAGGTGTGGAGCGAGCTATCGCCGCATATTCAAGAAATGTGTTTGAAGCAACACGTTCCCCTGTGGCAAACTTCTGCACAACAAAGATACTTTCACCGACTGTGGGACCCTTCCCAGGTCTAGGGGCAACCCCCGTCCTTCCATAAGGATACCAGGGGACTTGGCTACGACCAGGACCCAGAATTCCGCGTCTACCACGCAGTTAACATCATAGGCTTGACACTACTAGCCGACGACCAAGCTAGAGTCGAAGCCAAATTCGACAGCTCTGAGGATGAGGAGGAGGAAATTCTAATCCCGATCCCCGTCAAAGCCGGCACCCCAGCTCAAGCCATCAAGGAACCTTCCTCGCCTCCCTGCCAAGACAAACGGGGAGAAGAAGCTCCTCTGGTCTCTCAGCCAATCGAAGGACCCGGTTCAACCGACCCTCCTGAAGGAGGGGATATATCTGGTCTTGATCGCAAAAGAGTGTCAGCTTCGTCAGGCAACCCCGGGGAGACCTTAGCAGCCCCGGTTGACAACTGCTAGCCGGGAGCCGGCGGTCCGGATCAATCCTCGATGGATCCCAGCAACAACGACTCTCCAGTCCCATCGACATCAACCGGTGTCTTCGAGAACCAAGAAATGCTCGAAGCCAACACCGATGATGAGGGTTTCGTCGACTTCCAACCTGCTCCTCCTGAGTTGGAGGACGGCGGCCAGGCGACCGTGGACGAGCTCGTTGAAATCAACCGGGGCGAAGATGAAGCCCCCCAGCCTACATTCGTCAGTGCTTTCCTCACCGAGGCAGAAAAGCAGGACTACAAGCAACTCCTACTCAAATTCAAGGACTGCTTCACCTGGACATACAAGGAGATGCCAGGGCTAGACCCCTCCCTAGTAGAGCACGACCTAGCCATTTCTCCCTCAGTCGCTCCGGTCAAGCAACCACAGCGGCGCATGCGCCATAAGCTGGAGCTCCAGGTTTCGGCCGAAGTCCATAAAATGGCGGAGGTCAACTTCATCGAGCCGTGCATCTACCCGATCTGGCTCGCCAATATAGTTCCATTCAAGAAGAATGGTCAAGTCCGCATTTGCGTCGACTTCTGGGACCTCAACAAAGCCTGTCCGAAGGATGACTTCCCAGTCCCAATTATAGAAACGATGGTCGATATGACCATCGGCCATGAAGCCTTGTCTTTCATGGATGGGTCATCCGGTTATAATCAAATCCGGATGTCCCTTAAAGATAAGAATCACACAGCCTTCAGATCCCCTAAGGGGATTTTCAACTACAAGCGCATGCCCTTTGGTTTGAAGAATGCCGGCGCTACTTACCAAAGGGCCATGACCAAAATATTCGACGAGATGCTGCACAACACTGTCGAATGCTATGTTGACGACCTCGTCGTCAAGACCAAAAGGCGCGAAGACCATTTGCGGGACCTCCGCCAAGTCTTCAAGCATCTTCGGCAATATGGGCTGAAGATGAACCCCATGAAATGCGCCTTTGGCGTATCCAGCGACAAATTTATCAGTTTCGTCGTCAGGTACCGAGGAATCGAGGTGGATCCCAGCAAGATCAAAGCAATATGGGAACTTCCACCACCCAGCAACATCACCGAACTCAGATCCTTCCAAGGAAGGCTGACCTACATTCGGAGGTTTATCTCTAACCTCTCCGGTCGGTGTGCGCCTTTCAGCAAGCTTATGAAGAAGGACGCCCCGTTTACATGGGACTCGGAATGCCAGGCGGCTTTCGAGCAAATAAAGGAGTTCCTCCTTACTCCCCCAGTCCTGGGGGCACCAATCAAGGGCAAACCCCTCATCGTTTACATTGTCACCATGGACGCTTCACTAGGAGCTCTGTTGGCGTAAATCAATGAAGAAGGTAAAGAGCAACCCCTCTATTACCTCAGCCGAAAGCTAATTAGTGCCGAGTACCGCTACTCCCACATGGAGAAGGTCTGCTTAGCATTGGTGTTCGCAGTTAAGAAGTTGCGGCATTACCTCCTGTCCCATCAGGTCGAGCTTATATCCAAGCATGACCCCCTGAAGTATCTCCTTCGACGACCTGTCCTCTCAGGCAGACTGGGAAGGTGGGCTCTCCTATTGATGGAGTACGACATTACTTATATCCCCAGAAAAGTAATTAAGGGACAAGGTATGGCTGAATTCTTGGCAGCCCATCCAGTACCAGACGACTCACCCTTCAACTCGGAGCTCCCAGACGAGGAGTCCCTTGCTACTCAATCACAACCATCGGTTGAACAGAGCGGAGATGTCTTGCATTACTGGCAACAAAATGCTCTCACAACCATTGTTGCTCAATCACAACAACCAGTTGAACAGAGCGGAGATGTCTTGCATTATTGGCAGCCAAGCACTCTCACAACCAGCGTGCCTTGCTGGGAGCTCTACTTCGATGGTGCTTCCCGAGGGGTCACCCGGAGCAACCAGGATCCAGCCACCACGGCAGGTGCCAACATTATTTTCCTGACTCCTCAGGGCAGAGTTTTGTACAACTCCTGCGCCCTCATGAAGTCCCTGACCAACAACGAAGCTGAGTATGAAGCTCTACTCATCGGGCTCCAGATGGCTCTCCACATAGGCATTAAATGTCTCAAAGCCTATGGGGACTCCCAGCTGATAGTCTGGCAGGTCCTCAGCATTTATGACGTGCGAAAGCCAGAGTTGGTTATATACCATACCACTGTCACCAGATTAACCCAGAAGTTCTATTTCTTCGAAATAGATCATATCCCCAAAAGTAGCAACGCTCAGGAGGATGCCTTAGCAAAATTGGCCGCGTCCATCAGGCTCCCGCCCGAGGGTGAGGTCGACATCATCATCAAACATAGAAGGTTGATGCCAAGCTCACTCGAAGTCAACACCGATCTCACCATTTACTAGGTCCACAACCTCGACCATAGCACGCCTCCAGAAGAGGATGATTGGTGTGCACCCATCATCAAAATCAAGAAAGGGTGGCTCCCTCCTGACCGATCTCAAAGGGTCCAGCTACTCCGCCGAGCAACCTCTTACGAGTTGATTGGCGACTCTCTGTATAGGCTCATCCACGAGAAGGACAAGTCAATTCTCCTGAGATGTGTCTCCCTCGCCGAGGCTCGAGCCGTCATGCAGGAGGTCCAATCCGGGTTATGCGGCGCACACCAGGCCGGAGATCGAATGAAACACAACATCAAGCTCAAAGGCTTCTACTGGCCAACCATGTACGTGGACTGCACCCAGTATGCCCGTACATGCCATCAGTGCCAAGCCTTTGGCCCAGTACCTAGAAGACCTCCTAACCCACTGCGTCCTACAGCCCCCACCTGGCCATTTGCTGAGTGGGGCATAGACATTGCGGGGCCTTTCCCGCCATCTTCCAAGGGCCATAAATATATCTTGGCCTCCACTGATTATTTCTCCTGTTGGGCGGAGGCTCTCCCCTTGCGAGAGGTCACCAGGGAAATCGTTGCTAGATTCGTCCGGCACAACATCATATACCAATTTGGTACTCCCAGTCGCATAGTGTCTGAGAACGGGACACCATTCAAGAATAAGGCCGTATACTAGTTAGCGGCCAAATTCCACATCGACTGGAGAACCTCTTCTGTCTACAACCCCCAAGCTAACGGCTTAGCGGAAGCCTTCAACAAAACCCTCTGCAAGCTTCTGGCTAAGATGGTTAGCCACCAGAAACGTGATTGGGGTGAAAAGGTCTTCGAAACCTTATGGGCCTATCGAACGGTCTACAAAACCCCCACGGGGTGCTCGCCATTCTCCCTTGCTTACGGGACAGAAGCAATTATCCCCATCGAAATCCAGCTAGCTTCTTACCATGTGGCGATCCACATCGGCCTTGCCAGCCACGACGGAAGTGAGTACCAGAGAAGGCTTGAAGAGCTCACCGATCTAGAAGGAAAGCGACTCGAAGCCTACAAACACCTGCAAGTATACCAGGCCCGCATGGCCCGGGCCTATGATAAGCTCGTCAAGCAGCGAGCTTTCAAGCAAGGTGACCTTGTCATGATCAAGGTAAAGGAAGTTGTTGAGTCCCAAAGGGCGGCAATCAAGAGGGGAGGGGTGAATTGATTGGCCAATAAAATTTAGTTCTACGAGAAAACTTGTAAATTAAGCATGCAAGCACTAGAACTCACCGAAACATGGATGTACTTGTTAATGCGTGTGAAAAATGTAGATGTTTGACAATGAAATAGGTGTACGCTCAAGTCACCGTGAAGCCCGCTTGATTAAGGAAGCAGAAAGACAAACCACAAGAGACACACGGAATTTTTAGGTGGTTCGAGTACACTGCCGTGTCCCCTACGTCCACCCCTCACTCGTGAGGATCAAGACTTCACTATGAAGTAAGCCACACACACACGCTATGTATAATAACAAACACTCATACACACAGCACCTGATCTGGGCTGCCAAACAAACACACACACACACACACACACACGTTCGTGTTTCCGAGCACGAACACCACACACAAGAATATGAATCAAGTTTTACAACAGATGCTCAAGCTCAAACTTGAATGATTCAGAGAATAGGGAGTGGAGAAAGATTTATCATGGTTGAAGCTCCCCCTTTCACTTCTTTGAAGGTAGTTGAATGCTTCTTCAGGAGGAACGGTTGATCTTGGAGGAAGACTGGAGGAGAATGGTGCAGAAATGAAGTTGTAGCTTGAATTCCCTTGCAGCTTCCAATTGCAGATGATATGGGGACTTGATTCCAACCTCTTCCCTTCACTTTCAGCTTCAGATCAAGGTGGAAGAAGGCTTGGGAGCTCTTGCTGTGACCCAGCACTCTATTTAAAATGGCCTTCTATTCTTTTAATCTCACCTAGCATCGTCTTTTTCCTAAGCCACATGGACTTGTTTAATTGTTTTAGGACAGTCAATAAAAGCGAGGGAACCAGATCCACATTTTGTGGAATGTTTTGTGGAGGTTGGACTAGGATAGTGTTTAGTGCAAAGAAACGGAGGTCAAAAATCACGGCTGGATGTCGGACCTGAAAGGGTCGACCCTCGAAGAGGGTAAGCAACTTCTGGAGCAATGGGTCGACCCTTGGGGTCGACCCTCGTTCAAAAAGATTCTTCCATAAAGAAATGTTACAGGGGTCGACCCTTGGGGTCGACCCTCGTGCTTGGAGCATTCTGTTAAACAGAATTTTACATGGGTCGACCCCTGGGGTGGACCCTTGCAGCCAGAACATCCAGAAAGTGGTAAAAACCACCTAGAAATGGTGCCAACCTAGTGGAGTTAAGGAATAGAGTTTACACCAATAAAATGCATGAATCTAAGGCATCAATAATGAAGAACCAATTAAATTACCTTAGATTCTGAAAATTACTCTATTACCTACTTAATGCAAGGCATGAATTTCAACAAGGATATTAAAAGAGCTAGGATTGATCTCACCAAATGTCCTTGTGTCATTCAAGTCCTTAACTGTCTTCTTGCCCCTGTCAAGACATGCATTCTGAGTTAGCTTTGGCGTTTGCAAATTAAGATTGAACTTCTTACCAACAGAGGTGATTCCTGTACTTCCAAAGCTTATCATGGCATACAAGTTAGAACATTTTAACATGCAAATATATCGTGTTTGGTCATCATTAAAAATCATTAAATATACTCACAAAGAGGGGGTTCAACAATCTCCCCCTTTTTGATGATGACAAAATACTATATTGCGAAAGGCAGACTTGAAACTATATGCCAAGAGATAGTTGTAAGATAACAAGGAGCCTGAACAACATGAGAAGCACTTGACCTTCCATCACACAACCATGAACCATAATAGGACCTCTGTCAAATTGATCAATAAGAGGCATGTTCCAATAATACTTACCGACAATTGAATTGGAAGAACAACCACAGCCATAAACTGAATATATTAACAAGGGGAAGTGAAGTAAAATGCAACAAGATGCCATGCCATGATTTAGAAGACAACGCGGCACCTAAGACAGTACATGAATGCAAATACAATATGAGAATGCAACACACATGCATGCAAGCATACATCACACATAGACTATAAGTAGCTGCGCCGAATAGCTAGCCGGGCACAAATATAGACAAAACTTCTCCCCCTTTGGCAACATCAAAGAGAGGGGGTGAAACGGGATAAGAAGTGTGCCATGTGAATGAAGTGCAACGGCCTAATGATCATCCGGAGTGCGTGGACTTGGAGGACGCCTGATATAATCCAAAATTTCATGGTATAGTTGGGTGTGATGAGCCAAGGCATCGGTGAATGATTGAGTGCATTCTTGGTGAGAAAGCTTCAGATCATGAAGTTCATTTTCAATAACTTCTGAGGTCTCTCCATACTTGTCCAACCGTTCATCAATGTGATCCAAACGATCTATGATTAGCCTGGCCGCCTCAGAGGGTATATCTGCCGTAGGAGCAGGGGGTGATCCCTCCCCATCTTGTTCTTCTTCAGCCTCATCGTCCTCTTCAGAACTTGCAACTGGAATGGCACTTTTCAGTTGGCGAACTAATTCACCATCATGCATAACATAGCCCATGTTGTGACAGATTGAGTGAATGGTAAAAATGTCAGCATCTCGCATAGTCCGTGAAGATTCTGCTGAAAGATCTATCTCCTTGTATTGGAAAATGGCAGTTAATGCAGCAGCATAAGGCAAAGTTTGATTCTTGTGTTTGATGCTCGAGCATATATGCTCCAAAATAAGTGCTGGAAAGTTGATTGGAATCCCATCCAAGAGGCAGTAAATAAGAAACATATGGATTTCTGTTACTTTGTCATGTCCTCCCCCTCTTGGAAGTAGAATGGTAGTAATCATTCTATGAAGAATGTGTTGAACAAGAGGGAAGAGATTGGCATTCAACCCAGCAACGGAACGGCCTGCTCGATCTTCAGAAGTCATGTAAAGATAAATTGTATCTTCTGGAACAAGAATATCACCAAAAGCATATCCCACATGAGGAAGCTGAAATGCTTCGCCTAGTAGCTGTGGGGAAAGAATAATCTGAACCCCATTGACCTTAGAGATGGGATTGTCACCGGCCATTGACAGGTTGCTATAGAACTGATGCACTAAGTTGGGATATAACCGTCATTAGGCAGACATGAAAACGTCCAAGTTCGGCTGACTACAAATGACATCAACTAGACTTGGAATATGGTTGCTCAGATTACCGAAATCGACTGCCCGGGGACGGAGAACCTTCCGATCGAGCACCTTGCTGGATGACGGGTGACCACGTAGTGCTTCACATTGTTTGGCTCGTTTAGAGCGAAGCTCTCTTGCCGTGCTCGATTCTTCACCTCGGCGAGATGGACGTCTCCTTGGGGCCATCTAAATAAAAATCGAAAGGGCCTCATGATGTGGTATAGAGCGAGATGGTTCAACCGGAGAGGAAATCTATACAAAAGAATTTATGATCCTCCACACACACCAAGAGCGTACCTCAAGAGATTGGAGGAGCAAGGAACGATCCTTGGACTCGAAGTAAGGAAACTCGCGCGGGTAGCCACCGGGAGATCCGCGGCTAGGGTTGGATGATTTTGGAGCTAAGAATGTGTTTTTAGGGCTTGCAAGAGGTGGTGGCTGGCCTTGGAGGGGGTTATAAGTATTTATGTAGGCATGGGAGGGGTTAACTTAGGGTTAGAACCCCATTAACGGATGGCCCGGATGCGGACGAAACGCGCCGCCGGAATGGGTCGACCCATTGGGTCGACCCGTGAAACTTAAAGCCCGACAGAAACTATTTTTGCGAGGGTCGACCCCAGGGGTCGACCCCTTTACTGAAATTCAGCAGAAGGATGGAAAAATAACCGGAGGGCCAAAATAAATGTTAGGCTCGAGTCCCCAATGAAAAAAAATGTGGAATCAATGAAAACGAGAGTGTTTTTAAGGTTTTAAACAATTGGGGAATTACCATATTAATTTTAAGATCATATTTTGGCATGCTTATATCCATTGCTCCGGAATTCAGAATTAGGACAGTTTTGCTCCATCGATGGCATGCAAACGTATTCAAGGTCATAATTGGCCATAGAAGTGACAACAAATATGTGGGAATATAATATAGATAGAAGAAATGCAAGAACACACGAAGATAATTGATCATGCAATGTTTTTGGTCTTTATGATTTTTCACACAACTTGATGCACATGTATGACAAGAGAAATATAAACTAGCATATGACTAATGCAAATGGATGTAATGAGGTGATCTATACACACACTGACACACATAATCATGATGTAGACTCTTCTATTCTACAGACCCCTAATTCTCTTCTAAAGGTTATGAATTTCTCTTCATAGAGGGGTTTTGTGAAAATGTCGGCAATTTGATGATCTGTCTCAATGAAGCTGATATCTACATCACCCTTGCAAACATGATCTCTAATGAAATGATGTCTAATTTCAATATGCTTGGTGCGAGAATGATGGACATGGTTCTTGGATAGATTTATGGCTGATGTGTTGTCACAAAGAATTGCAGTGTTTTTGAAGGATTCACCATAATCAATCATTTGTTGTTGGATCCATAGCACCTGGGCAACACAACTCCCAACAGTCACATATTCGGCTTCGGCGGTTGATAGAGCCACTGAGTTTTGTTTCTTGGAGGCCCATGAGACCACGCACCCCCCAAGAAATTGGAAATACCCGCTGGTGCTTTTTTGATCCACTTTACAACCCGCATAATCAGCGTCAGAATAAGCAACTAAATCAATGCTCGAATTACGCGGATACCACAATCCTAAATTACTTGAACCAGTGATATATCTGAAGATTCGTTTAATAGCCGACATGTGTGATTCTTTTGGATTGGACTGAAATCGTGCACATAAACACACAACAAATTGAATGTCAGGCCTGCTGGCAGTTAAATATAACTAGGAACCTATCATGCTTCTGGAAAGTTTTTGATCCACGGATTTACCTGATTCATCTTGATCAATTTTTATTGAGGTGGACATGGGAGTTGGTTATGGTTTGGTAGAGGTCAAGTTAAACTTTTTTAGCAGCTCCAATGCATACTTCTTCTGATGTATGAACATGCCGTCAGCCGTCTGTATGACCTGCAATCCCAAGAAGAATGTCAGTTCTCCCATAAGACTCATTTCAAACTCACTTTGCATTAATTTGGCAAAGTCTTTGCTGAGAGCATCGTTGGTGGAGCCAAAAATAATATCATCTACGTAAGTTTGAACAATTAAGATTTCCTCACCATTCAACTTCGTGAAAAGGGTTTGATCAACATTACCTCATTTGAATCCATTTTGAATGAGGAAATCACTTAACCATTCATATCATGCCCGGGGTGCTTGTTTCAGACCGTAGAGTGCCTTGTCTAGTTTGTACACATGGTCTGGATGCTTTGTGTCCTTAAACCCCGGTGGTTGCTCTACGTACACGTTCTCCTGTATGTAGCCATTCAAAAATGAACTCTTAACATCCATTTGAAATAATCTAATGTTGTTATAGCATGCAAATGCTAATAGGACTCTCACAGCCTCGAGTCTTGCTACTGGAGCAAAAGACTCATCAAAATAAATTCCAAGCTCTTGGCTATAGCCTTTAGCTACTAGCCTGGCCTTATTCCTAGTTACCACTCCTTGATCGTTTGTTTTGTTTCGAAAAACCCACTTTGTTCCGATCACTGAGTGGTTCCTAGGACATGGCACGAGGAACCACACTTTGTTCCTTTGGAACTGGTGTAGTTCTTCTTGCATAGCCATGATCCAATACTCATCCTTCAAAGCCTCTTCAAACGAGTGAGGTTCAAACTGGGAAAGTAAGGCAATATAGTCCTGATCTTCAACTTCCCTGAAGGAGGCTCGTGTTCTTGTTCCGTCTTCAACATTGCCGATCACATTCTCCGGCGGATGGTCCTTTTCGAAAGTCCATTGCCTTGGAAGCTGTTGTTCCAACTGATCTTCCAGATTTGCATCATCTTCTTGTGGTTCTTTTACTTCTTGTTTTTCAATTTTTCTTTCCATCTTCTCGATATTACTGTCATTCAATACATCATCCTGTAATACATAATTTTCATTAGTGCTTTTAGAAGATGATTCATCAATGATGACATGGGGGCTTTCCTCAACTATAAGAGTTATCAAGTTATACACTCGATAAGCTCTTGAGCTAAGAGAGTATCCAAGAAATATACCTTTGTCACTTTTGGGGTCAAATTTAGCTAGGTCCACCTTACCATTATTGTGAAGGTAACAAACTGAGCCGAACGGTCTAAGATAGGAAATGCTTGGCTTCTTACCTCGGTACAACTCATAAGGGGTTTTCTTCAATAGTGGTCTTACCATGGCGCGATTGACAATGTAGCAAGCAGTGTTCACTGCTTCAGTCCAAAAGTACCTCGGTAAATTATTCTCGTTTAGCATGGTTCTTGCCATCTCAATTAGCGTCCTGTTCTTCCTTTCAACAACACCATTCTGTTCGGGGGTTCTTGGTGCAGAGAAGTCATGCGTATAGCCTTGAGCCCTGTAAAAATTGCTGAACTCATGGTTATCAAATTCCTTACCGTGATCGCTCCGCACGGCCTTGATGCAACACCCCTTTTCATTTTGGACTACCCTGCAGAATGCTTCAAATTCTGTCAGGGCATCATTTTTATGTGAAAGGAAGTAAACCCAACAAAATCTAGAGTAATCATCCACAATGACAAACCCATACAGTTTACCACCCAAGCTATGTGTTCTGCTTGGTCCAAATAGGTCAATGTGGATTAACTCAAGGGGCCTTGATGTAGTTACATCATTCTTGCACTTAAATGATGTCCTTGTTTGCTTACCCATGCTGCACGCCCCACAGACTCCTTCATCAGTAACCTTCAGCTTAGGCAATCCAACAACCAAATCATTCCGAGACAGTTTTAGCAAAACATTAAAACTAGCATGCCCAAGTCGGCGATGCCAAAGCCAAACATCATCATTATTCCTTGTAACCAAACACAGATTTTCATGAGAGGGTTCATCCAAATCAATCATATATACGTTGTTATGCCTGAGACCAATGAACTTTATCTCATGAGTATTTTTATTTACAACGGTGCAGTAGTTAGAATCAAAAATCACATTGCATCCTTTATCACAAAGTTGACTTATACTCAAAAGATAATGATGCAATCCTTTCACGAGCAAGACATTCTCAATGGCATGATTTTGATTCTTACCTATCTTACCTTCTCCGATGATTTTGCCCTTGTCCTTACCACCAAATGCCACTTGAAGAGGCAAAATCTCGCGCTGTGTCCTGAGCGGGCTGTGGATCACCAGAAGATGAACTGCAAGACAGGGAAACGTATCAGAGGGCCCAGGGGGTTCCCCTGGGGAAAAACCCTCCGATGGTTAAGTCAGTAGAGCTGTGGTGGAAGCAATAATGGGGAGGAGAAAAATTAGTGCGCGAGATTCCTCTCCACCAGAGGGGTGAAGCGGATCATGCTCAGGAGTTTGGGTGTATGAGTGCCTTAATGGCCCCTTACCTTCCACCGGAGGGTATCCCTGGTTTAAATAGTACACCGCCTTCAGGAGTCCTGCAAGCTGAGGGGTTTCCGGCGGGCGTTACGTCCTCAACGTGGGCTTTCATGGCCTTATCGTGGGAACGTTATGCCTCAAAGTCCGGTGGCTTCTTGATTCCCCTGTCCGTTGGGGACTCTTAATGGCAGCACGAACGGATAATATCCGGTCTGGCCGAGCTTCTGAAACGCCAGCCCTGTCCGGGCGATGAGCATAGCTCGGCGAAAGAGGGGTTGGATAGGTCGGCGAATGCCTGTCTCTCCCGGGCGGGGAAATGGCTTGGGCCGGACCCTCCTTGTGACCTGACCATTACTCGGGCCCTCCGAGCCTAGGGGCCGCCGGGGAGAGTTGGTTTCTCGAGTGTTTGTTCATTGGGCTTTTCTTTCCTAAGTGGGCCCTGTGGGCTGTCACTCAGGTGAGCTTACCTCGTTGGACCCTGTTGGGTCTTGTTGGGCTGCTCTTTGAGTGGGCTGTTGTGGACGTCAAAAAAATGATGATGATCATACGACATGCACGTCTCAGCACTCGAGAGCGAGTGGAAGACGGAAAGGCTGAATAAACCCTGTGCCTCCTCCAAGCAGGACGAATACCTACCCGGTGCTCCGCCACCCGACAAAGAATCCCCTCATGTTGAAGAGACAGCCCCGGCTCTCCAGTCGGCATTGCCAAAGGCTGAATCAAAAGAAACTCGGGAATTCGAACACGTGTTCGGCACGCGCCGGGGATCACTCGAAGTTCCAAATCGAGATGCAGAGGCCCTGAACTAAACACCCCGATGGCGGTGCATTACGACTAAAGCAATACAGGAGGATAAGCATCCATCCGAATAGTCGCGAAGCCGAGACGAAGTCTAAACCGGCGCGCCCTTATATGGTCTTTAAACCGGTGCGCCCCTTCCAATAGCCTTAAACCGGCGCGCCCCTAAGGGGGCCTTAAACCGGCGCGCCCTTTACAAGATGCTAGTCCGGCGCGCCCCGTAAACTCCCTTGATTTATGTTAAAACGGCATGCTCCCGTTGAAGGGTCACCCCTTTGAATGCACTAAACCGGCGCGCCCATCTTGGAGTGCTAATACGGCGCGCTTAGTTTAGAAACAAGCCTTTCTCTGAGGACTTTATCCGGCGTACAGTGAAGCCATCCCGTCATCAATGCGGTCCCCTGTTTCCTGGGAACGGCATGATGACGAACAAGCCCAAAATGGTTAAAGCTCCCACTTCGATCTGGCGGGCAATCGAGCATATGCCGTGAATGGAAGTTCTCGAGCCCTGCACCGTCGAATGCTCATACCGTTGAGCGGCCGGCCATTCTTCAGCAAATGATGATAGCAACGTGGCTCGCGGTGGATGTGCCAGCGGAGGAGGAGGCTATGCCTCTGCCCCCCCCCTCCCGATCACACCATAGCCTCGCCAGAGGCGACGTCGACAGCAGCAGCAGGGCAACGTCACCAACGTCAGCAGCTGCAGTGGTGGTTGCGGGAAACAAGGAACCAACGGGAGGAAGAAGAATCCAGAGGGCATCCCTCCAAAACAGGGCCTTCGGCCCCTATAAAAGGAGCGCTCAGGCGAAGCTTAAATGGGTTGGAAGGTTGAAGGGGGAGAAACTCCTCGAAGCTGAAGCCCGTGTTCATGTGAGAGCGAAGTAAAGTGAGAAAAGAGAAGGAGAGAGCAGAGAGTGAGGTGAGGGAGATACAGATCTCCCCTCCCCCCCTTGTTTCTTTTTCTTTCCTCCGATGTATTCTTCCCTTTGGTTCTTTTCTTTAGATGCATGAAGAGCCCATGTATTTGCACCCCTTCGTGGTGAAATGAAAATGATCCTTCGGGAGATTCTTTTTTTGATATGTTTCTGATCTCCTTCCCCACTCGTTCCTCTTTGAGGGATCATTGCCCGTGAGTCGTGAGAGCTCTTGAAGGCTAGTCCTCGAGCTTTTCCACACTCACACTTGGGTTATCGGACCGCCGTGAGGTCTAGATTTTGAGGTTCACCCTGGAGCAATCCACTTGGTGTTCCTCTATTTTCTCTAGCAATCGTCAGTCCGGGGGAGGTGCTGCCCAAATCTTGCCAGAGGAAGAACACGTAAGAACAGAGGATGTGTAAGAACAGACAGATGAACAAACTAAGCCCCCCCCCTGAATCAAGTTGAATCTCTGAGTTCTTGCACAAACTCTTCTAACGAAACACTTAAATCTTCCTGCCACTAACATAATCCATCAATAAGATGAGCAAAGCAATCAATAAATCAACTTGCAGTTGAAGGAAAGAAGAAACAGAGCACAAACGGGTTGAGGGAAGCTATACAATGCTTAATCCGGCGCCCCCTAATCCGGCGTGGGTTAATCCGGCGCGGTACCCCCCCGCGCCGGTTTAACCCCACACTCAAAACCCATTTTTTTTTCCTTGCAGCAATCCGGCGCGCCCCCTTGTACTAGTCCATTTAACCGGCGCGCCCCCCCTTCCTGGACCTTAACCGGCACGCCCCCCTTGAACTCCCTTAAACCGGCGCGCCCCCCTTCAGCCCCCTTGTAGTGTCCTTAAACCGGCGCGCCCTTCCCCTTGTGGCATCCTTAACCGGCGCGCCCCCCTTCAATATCACTTAATCCGGCGTGCCTGGAAGAGAGAAGATGATCAAGAAAATAAAAGAAAACATGCAATTCAAGCTAATAGAAAACTAATCAAAAGTCTCCCCTCCACTATAATCCAAATTTTGTTCCGGGGGCGCTGCCCCCGAAAACCCCCGAAAGGGGCGTTGCCCCCTTGACCCCCACGACCTGACCGGGCAGGTCGAACCCCGCGACCTGACCGCGCAGGTCGATCCGCGTGCGAGGGCGCACGTTTCCGAGATTGGGCTTCACACTTAACAACCCGCTCCCCCGGACTGTGCGTGAAGAGAAAAGCAATGATGCCCCGTGGTATCGGACGTGGACCTCGGGATCCCCGACATGGTCATGATCCGTGCACCTCTTGGGCCGATAGTTCATCAGCTTGACCCACTCCTTCCGGGATCCGATCCCGCACCCACGTGAAGCGTGCCGTACCTACGGCAGATATCCGAATGTCTTTGTTGTTACCTTCGATGCTTCGAATATGGACTCTCGACCGAATACTGGATTGTCTGTTAGTGACTGATATATATATATACCGGGATCTAATCCCGCACTTTCATTAAATTCGCTGCACTCGCAGCAAGTATTTGTATGGTTTTGAACACCGTTTTGCGTATTGATGCGGAGGGTTTAAATCATGTCAACCCAACTCGCATGCTTTAATGAAAAATGATCTTTAGGTCATTTGACCCCTTTTCTTGGCGATTAATCAGAGGTCTTCCCTTCTCCGAGGGGATGTAATTAACGTCGTGACCTTTATGGCGCGGCGGGTCTCCAGTCCCGACCCGATATCCACAATCGTCTGATTAGTCAGATGGAGCGCACCCCGGGCTTCGGACCACTCCAGTCTCGAAGCCCGAACACATTGTCACCTAGGTGACTGGCACGCCCTCGCACTAGATAAACCGATAAAAAGAACACCGATATCCCGATATTTCCGAACCAACGAAACCTAGTGCGTTCCACAGCTGTAGAAATCCCCCTCTCCACTTGTCCCCCTCTTACTCCCGAGCCATGGAGGCTCGGTCGAGTAGTTTTTGAGGCTTTGGACCGGCGTGGCTCAGGTGGGTGGAATTCTGTTGGCGTTATGGAGCCATGTGTAGTGGTCGCCTGGGCCCGTAATGATGATCCTGACAGATTTGAAATGAAGGGGCCCCCCTTTTCTCGGAGCACGGAACGACGCGCCGCCTTCCTCCAGGGTTTTATAGGCGTTGGGCGCTGTTCGTCGTTCTAGGCTTCTCAGGGTTTTAGGCTTTCCTTAGTTTCTTTGCTTCTGGGGCTCCTTGATGGGCCGTGAGAGCACAGTGGAGACGCAAAGTCTTGCGGCGGCGTTTGAGGAGTTGGCGAGGATAACCGCGGAGGCGGTCCGGCAACTTCCTTCCCCCCCGGAGTCTCCGAGCTCGCGCGAGGGATCATCTTCCAGCTCGATGGCGGATCTGCCTTTGGAAATCGAGCAGGTGAGGCGGGAGCCCGTCCCCAATTGCAGTGAGTTGGGGGAAGCCGAGGTGAGGAAGCTGGAGCATCATTTTCGCTTGCCTCTCAGGTACAGCTTTGCTACCGCCGCCCCGTATGAGACGAGTCTGGACAGCCGTACGAGGCACATTTGCACTTTTCTTCTAGCTTGGAAGAGTGGGTTCCGCCTTCCCTTCGAGCCTTTTGTACTTAAGCTTCTCGAGTTTTTTCGGTTAGCGCCTATTCAGTTGGTGGCCAACTCGTATCTCCTTCTTTCCGCCTTTCGGATTCTCTATCGTCAGCACGACATTTTTCCTTGCTTGGACCTCTTTCACTATTTTTTCGAGTTGAAAGCGCACCCGTCGGCGGGGAAGGGCTTCTACTTTATCCAGGCTAGGAGGAACAGGAGTTGCATCTCACTCGCAGCGAAGGACTCCTCGCACAAGGGGTGGAAGACCCAATTCTTCTGGGTGAAGGCGGAGGCAACGGACGAGTCTTGGAGATGTCTGGTCTCGCCCAATTTTCATCCGAATCTTCCCCCTCGCCAGGAGGAGTTCCCTCCACACGTGGAGAGGCAGGCCGCTCATCTGCTGGATAACCGCCAGTCGACCGAGGAGCTGGTGACGCCGGAGAACATCGAACGGTGTTTTCTTACGCGGTTGACGTCGACAGGTACCGCTCTCGAGGTTCTTCTCCTGGGGTGGTAGTTACTTTCTTTCTCCTGACCGGGTCTTCCTTTGTTGCAGACGTGAGGCGGGAACCTCTGGAGGAAGCTGCTGAGGTCATTGATCTGGGAGATGACTCGGCGGCCGACGAACCAGATGCTTCTGCGGGTCGCACCCAAGCCCGAGATAAGCGCAAGGGGGTGGCCCCCGAGGGATCTTCACGACCAACTGGTATGAAGCGCAAGGATCCCACGGCGGGAAAGTTGCGGGAAGCCGCGAAGGCCAGGAAATGGGCCAAGAAGGTAGGTCTTCCTACTACCGCCGGGGGTGACTCCGGCTCGGCGGCGCTCCCCTCTCGGGGGCAAGATGGGGCCGACCCCTCGGGGCCAGCTCCCCCACCTGCCAGGCGAGAGGGGGCCGAGGAGACCGGGGGCCCTTCAGAGGGCGGCGATGGGTCGGCTCTCCCCCCCACGGGGGTAGAGGGGGCCGATGTTGAAGTAGTTGACGCTAAGACCGGGGGATCGGTCGGAGTCGGTGATGTCTCGATCGGCGAGGTGCGGGCCGAGATAGGCAGGGCTGGGTGTTCGCCCGCGAGGGCATTGCAGCCCCAAGTGCTTGAAGTTCCCAGTGCGGTCGATCCCGCGGCGCCGGTCGAGGTTGGGGGTTCACCCGGGGAGGCGTCACAACCCCAACCGACCGTGGTGCACGAGGCGGTCAGCTCCGTCGCTCGAGCAGAGCCTTCTGGCGGGGTGCCTAGGGCGGAGCGGTTCCCTCTGTCGGAGCCCTTGGAAAGGCTCGGTATTACGGGCGACCTGTATCGGGTCTGCCGGTCGATCGCCGTAAGGACGAAGGGGGGAGAAAGGCGCAATACCCCCCCCCCCCCCCCCGGGATCCTTGATGTTCTAATGGAGGGCGGCCTGGTCATAGCTCGGTCAGCGGCTTTGATGTCGGAGGCGCACGCCCGGACGGAGGCGGAGCGGTCGAACCTCGCCTGGGCCCTTGGGGGATGCGATAGGAAACTGGCCCGACTCAAGGGGGAGCATGAGGGGCTCCGGCAGGAGTTTTTCACGTTCCGGGAGGTGGCGCGGGCGAGCCGACTGGAAGCTGGGGTGCTGACCGAACAGCTCGCCAAGACCCGAGAGTCTCTTGAGAGGACAAGCCGATCCCTGGAGGAGGAGCGTCTGCGTCGCCTTGAGCTAGACAATCGCTGGGAGCTCGAACGCGCCGAGCTGCTAGATCGGGCGGAGGTGGCGGAGCGCCTCCGCTCTGAGGCTGAGGTGGACCGGGCCCGGGCGGAGGAGCGTGCGAGCGAAGCCGAGCGGAGGATGGTCGAGGTAGAGGAGCGTCTGGCGAGGGCGGAGGAGCGTGCGGCCGAGGCGGAGCGGGCTCGGGTCGCGCTCGTCAGAAGGGTGGGGTAGATCGAGGCGGAGGCGATCGAGCGCTATAGGAGCTCGGATGCTTACTCGGCCGACCTGGTGGAAGCCGCCCTACCCTATTACGAGGTAGCACTTCGCCGGGGCGCTCGAAAGGGGTTCAAGCAGGGCTATCGCCGGGCGATAAACTACGCCGACGAGCAAAACTCCGAGATCGAGTTCCCCTTTGGCCAGCGTTATGACTCGGATGAGTCGGTTTCTAGCTCCTCATTGTCGGTCGGGGAATATTCGGAGGGGTCGCCTCCATCGGGGTCACCGGCTCTGGGCGTTTCGAGAGGGCTCACGACCGAGACAGTTCTCGCACAGGCGAGGTTAGTGTCTGAGCCGGCCGTCACCGAAGGTGCCGGGGATGACGCGTCCCCTTCCACCGTTCTCGAGTGTCAAAGTGGGCCCGAGACCTGATGTATTTTGCCTTGTTTCGCCTCTTTCCCTCTTCTGTTCTTCATTTCTTTCACTCTTCGGGGGCTGCTTGCTCTCTCCTTCCTTCCAAGGAGTTGGCAGATTGGAAGAGGGGAGGCCTTCACGGCGCTCCTTTTTCCTGGTTGTTGCCAACTTGGGAGGTAGCCTTCCTCAACGTTTAAAGGGGGCCTTCCTTCTGCAGTCCCTCTGCCACCTTTGTCACGGGCCACCTGAGCCAACTGGCTCGACCACCTCTTGTCCGAGCCAGTTTCCACACGAGGCAGAGTCAGTGGCTGGACGCGAGGAGATCAAGACCGAGTCAGCCGAGCGATGGCCTCTTGAAGCGGTGTTAGATGGATTTTTGCTTTTTGCTATGTGATGTACTGGCATTTGCCTATCAGATGTACCAACAATTGTTTGAATGAATGGAGAGGGAATTTTATTTCATTCAATCTTGCTATACAACTTTAGAAATAGAATCTGTGTAGTGTGGTCGCATTCCATGTCCGGGGAATGGGTTCCCCTTCCATTGTAGCTAGCCTGTACGCACCTTTCCCGAGCGTCTCGATCACTCGGTAGGGGCCTTCCCAGTTGGGGGATAGCTTGCCCGCCGCCTCCAGTGGTCGAGAGGCTTCGGCCTTCCTGAGGACGAAGTCCCCCGGTTGGAAACGTCTGTCTCGGACCTTGGCGTTGTAGTATCGAGTGAGGCGGCGCTAGTACTCCGTTGCTCGGACGTTCGCGATCTCTTGGAGTTCGTCTGCCAGGTCGAGGTTCTCGAGCAACTTTTGCCCGTTTGCCTCGGGTGAGAAGCTGATCACTCGGAGAGACGGATTGGCGATCTCTAATGGAACGACGGCTTCGGTGCCATATACCAACTGAAAAGGGCTTTCACCGGTTGCCGTCCTAGGGGTCGTTCGGTGCGACCATAGTACGCTAGGCAATTCCTCGAGCCATCTACCCTTAGCCTTGCCGAGTCTGGTTTTTATGCCTTTTAAGATAGTCTTGTTGGCATTTTCAACCAGCCTGTTGGCCTGAGGGTGGGCGACCGAAGTGAAGTGGTTGCGGATATTTAGGTCGACACATCTGTCTCGGAAATACCAAGAGTCGAATTGCCGACCGTTATCGCTCACTATCACTCGGGGGATGCCAAAGCGACAAATGATCAATTTCCAAACAAAGCCCCAAACGACTGTCTCGGTGATCCTTGCCGTAGCCTCGGCCTCGATCCACTTGGTGAAGTAGTTGATGGCGACGATGATGAACTTCTTCTGGGACTGGGCCGTCGGGAATGGCCCAAGGATATCGATTCCCCACAGAGTGAAATGGTAAGGCTCGGCTAGGGTGACAAGTTCCGTAGCTGGCTGATGGACCAAATGGTCGAACCGCTGGCAACGGTCGCACTGTCGTGCGTGAGCCGTGCAGTCGCACTGCAGGGTGGGCCACCAGTACCCCTACCGTAGCAGGATCCTGGCTAGCGGCCGACCTCCTGCATGCGCTCCGCACAGGCCTTGGTGAATCTCTTGGATGGCTCGGCTTGCTTCGTCGGGACCGAGGCACTTCAGGAGGGGACCGGAGAATGATCTTTGGTAGAGAGTGTTGTCGAGGACGACGAAGTGCCGAGCTTGATACTTCATTCGGCGGGCTTCCCGAGGGTCGGAGGGCTCTTGGGAGTCCTGTAGCCAGGACAGGTAGGGGGAGCGCCAGTCACTTGGAGTGGCCGAGTCAACAGCGAGGAGCTCCGTGTCGATGCTCGGGCGCTCTAGCTCTTCTAGGAGGACCGATCGTGTACCTTCCGGGTCTAGGGAGGAGGCCAATCGAGAGAGGGCGTCCGCCCGAGAGTTTTGCTCCCGAGCTATCCGGACTACCCCAAATTCCTCGAACTGTTGGGCCAGGCTCCGGACCAACTGAAGGTATTTGATCATGGGTGCCTCCCGAGCTTCATACTCACCGTTGACCTGACCTGCGACCAGCTGAGAGTCGGTGTGGATCCTGACTCGCTCGACCGCCAACCGTCGGGCCATGCGTGCTCCCGAGATAAGGGCCTCGTACTCGGAAGCATTGTTGGATGCCTGAAAGTTGAATTTTAAGGCGTACTGTAGCTCTATCCCTTCGAGGGACCTCAGGAGGATCCCCGCACCGCTGCCTACCGAATTGGACGATCCATCGACAAACAGTTCCCAGGTTGGCCCGGTCGTGGTCGGAGGCCTATCTTCGGCCGGGATGGTGCTTTCGACAATGAAGTCGGCGAGCGCTTGGCCTTTGATTGCTGATCGTGGCCGGTACGAGATGTCATAGGCCCCGAGCATAATGGCCCATTTGACGAGTCGCCCTGAGGCCTCGGGGTGGGCCAGAATCTTCTTCAACGGCTCGCCGGTTAGCACGGTGATGGGGTGCCCCTGGAAGTAGGGTCGGAGGCGCCTTGCGGAGGTAACCAACGCTAGCACGAGTTTCTCGGTTGCGGGGTACCTCCGTTCGGCCTCATTGAGCACCTTGCTGGTGTAGTAGACCGGTCTTTCGATTCTCGAGTCATTTCTGACTAGGACCGAGCTAACCGTGGATGGCGTCGCCGAGAGGTAGAGCAGCAAGACTTCGCCTGGGATGAGCTTGGAGAGCACCGGTGGCGAAGCCAGGAACTTCTTAAGCTCGGCGAATGCTGTCTGGCATTCCTCATCCCATGCGAACGTAGCAGATGCTAGCTTGGGTCCCCTCATCAGTTTGAAGAAGGGCAAGCATCGTTCGGCCGCACGGGACAGGAAACGGCTGAGAGAGGCGACACGCCCTGTCAGACGCTGGATGTCTTTAACGCACGTGGGCGGGCGCATGTCCAGGGTGGCCTGGACTTTGTCGAGGTTGGCTTCGATCCCGTGCTGAGTGACCAAGAAACCCAGGAACTTCCCGAATTTTACTTCAAAGGCACACTTGGCGGGGTTGAGCTTCATGTTGTACTTCAGGAGGGTGCCGAAGGTTTCGGCAAGGTCGGTGAAGTGGTCTTGGGCCTTGGGGGTCTTGATGAGCATGTCATCGATGTAAGCCTCGACGTTCCGACCTAGCTGTCCCTCGAACATGTGATTTACCAGGCGCTGATATGTGGCTCCAGCGTTCTTCAACCCGAAGGGCATCCGGGTGTAGCAATACACGCCGCAGTCGGTGATGAAGGCGGTCTTCTCGACGTCTTCTGGATTCATTCTGATCTGGTGATAACCCGAATAGGCATCTAGGAAGCTGAATATCTCGTTGCCCGAGGTTGAATCAACCAATTGGTCGATGCTCGGTAGCGGATAGCAGTCCTTGGGGGTAGCCTTATTCAGATCGGTGAAGTCCACGCACATTCGCCACTTGCCTGTGGTTTTGGCACCAGGATGACGTTGGCTAGCCACGTTGGGTACCGGACTGGTCTGAAGAGGCCAGTCTCTTGTCCCTTGGTGACCTGCGCCTTGATGATCGCCTGCTTCTCGGGCGCATGCTTCCTTCTCCGTTGCTGTACGGGCCTCACGGTGGGGTCGAGGTTGAGCTTGTGCATCACGGTCTTCTCTGGTATGCCAGGGAGTTGATCATCGGACCAAGCAAAGACCTGAATGTACTCAGAAAGAAATTTCTTGTATTGCTGCTGTTCTTTAGGTGGTAGGTCGGCTCCGATCCTTACTCCGAGGGTCGGGTCATCGTTTTAGGAATACCGTTAGCAATTCGCCACCGGGCTCGGTGGTTACGGTCTTTCCTTCGACTCCCTTGGGGCCCTTATCCTTCCCGTCTGGCCTTGAGGCTTCCATCGAGATGTTGTAGCACCTTCTAGCCGTGGCCTGGTTACCTCGGACTTCCCCCAACCCATTTTTGGTGGGAAACTTCATTTTCTGGTGATAGGTAGATGGTACGGCCTTTATTCGGCTGAGGATTTTTCGGCCGAGAATGGCATTGTACGCTATCATACCCTTGATCACTATGAAGTCCACCATGACCGTAACGGTTTTGGGTGGGGTGCCGATGGTGACCGGTAGGCTTAGGGCTCCCTCAGGGTAGGTGGCCAGGCCGTTAAACCCGCAAAGGGGTGCTCGGATCGGGCGGAGCTTGGATGGGTCTTCCCCCATCTTGAGGAAACAGTCATAAGATAATACATCGGGGGCGCTCCCATTGTCAACCAGAATTCTATCTACGTTACAATGGTTTATTGTGGCCGAGATAACGAGGGCATCATCATGCGGGGTGTTCAGCCCTTCCAGGTCTTGGTCGGAGAAGACTATGACCTGGGGCTCCCTCGGTGGGCCCCTGGAGGGCTCTAAGGCCTGGCTGGCCCGTTCGGCATGACGCTTCCTTCCTCGGCTGGTGTCGCCGCCCGATGCCGTTCCTCCGGAGATGACGTTGATGTGGACCCCTCGGGGGGCGTTGTCGATCTCCTCGGCGGCGTCTCGGTCTTCTTTGCGCCCGGCTGCAAACCGGGCCAGGTGCCCCTGACGGATGAGACGCTCGATCTCATCTTGGAGCTGGTGACAGTCGCCGGTGTGGTGCCCGTGGTCACCGTGGAACAGCCAATGCCTATCGCGCTTGCGGTTCTTCGATCTCATTAGTTCGGGCTGGCGGAGGAGTCCCGAGTCTTTGATGTCTTCATAGATCTCGTAGATTGGCGCGGTCAACGGGGTGTATCGCTCATACTTCCGTTTGCGCTCTCCTTCCCGATCGCGCTTCTTGCCCTAGCCAGGATTTGGCTCGGAGGCCTGCTTCTTGTCCCCTCCTGACCCAAGCCGGTTGTGTCTCGGCAAGCGCTGAGTACTTCTTCGCACTCGACGTGGCGCAGTGCCAGAGTCACTAGCTCGGCAAGGGTCGAGGGAGGGTTGAGGACCAGTTCACGGTGGAGATTCTCATCCCGGGTGCCCCCGGTCAGCGCGGTCGTGGCCGAGGCCACATCTAGGCGGGGAATTCTGAGGGCTTCCGATTTAAATAGGTGGACATAAGCCCGGAGCCTTTCCCCTTGCACCTGTTTGAGGGCCAGGAGCCCCGCTACTGACCTTGGGGGGGCGCTCCCGGCGAAGCTTTCCTTGAAGACTCGCCCGAATTGCCTGAAGTCCCGGATGGACCCAGGGGCGAGGGCCTGGAACCATGCCTGAGAGCCTTGGACCAGGGTGGCCGCAAAGGCTCGACATTTGATAGGATCCGACGTTCCATGCAGAGTTACCAGGGCGTCGAAGCTGTCGTAGTGGTCGGCTGGGTCGCCCTGGCCATCATAGAGCTTGAATGTCGGAATGGAGGTTCTGGGAGACACCTCTGCCTTCAAGATGTATTCAGAGAAAGGGGATTTCTCCTCGTCCTCCGGGAAAGAGGTTTTCTGCAGGGCGCGGAGGGCGCGCTCTTGCTCTGTAAAACGTCTTTCGAAATCCCTCAGTCGGAGGGATAGTTCCGGTTGCGGTCGTGCCGTGGGACTGGGGGGAGCGTCGTGGCGATCCTCAGGAACGTCAACGCCCGGGTG
Organism: Amorphophallus konjac; assembly: GCA_022559845.1. Classification (NCBI taxonomy): domain Eukaryota; kingdom Viridiplantae; phylum Streptophyta; class Magnoliopsida; order Alismatales; family Araceae; genus Amorphophallus; species Amorphophallus konjac. The sequence continues at coordinate 175,461,945 of CM040128.1, read as the reverse complement.
CGGAGGCCTCGCCCCCTGTTTCCCTTTTCTGGGCGTGGAGGAAGCCTCTTGCTCCGGGGGCAGAGCTTGCGAGGGTTCTCCAACGTTGTTGCGGATGAGCTGCTGACCGCGGAGGGTGAAGCGGCCCCCTGCGGTATGCTGGGACGCACTTCCACGGCGGGGGGGGGGGGGGGGGGGGGTTCCCGGACGGGGCGCGGGACCTGGCATCCCTTGCCGCCTGGGCCCTCATGAGCTCCACGAGGACGTCAAGCTTCTTTTTGAGGGCCTGGAAGACCTCGTCGCCACCATTGGGGGGTACCCCTATCGCCGTCGGAGGGGGCGGCGGCCCGTTGGTGGGGACGCTGGCGTTGGAGGGAGGGTTCTATGAGGCCCTAGAGGGGCCATCTCCTGCCGCCACCATGGCCTTACCCCTCTCGCCGGCGGACCTCCTCCCTGAGCTTCTTCTTACCATCTTGGCTCTTCGTGTGTTTCCCATAGACGGAGCCAGATGAAGAGGTGAAATCTCGCGCTGTGTCCTGAGCGGGCTGTGGATCACCAGAAGATGAACTGCAAGACAGGGAAACGTATCAGAGGGCCCAGGGGGTTCCCCTGGGGAAAAACCCTCCGATGGTTAAGTCAATTGAGCTGTGGTGGAAGCAATAATGGGGAGGAGAAAAACTAGTGCGCGAGATTCCTCTCCACCAGAGGGGTGAAGCGGATCATGCTCAGGAGTTTAGGTGTATGAGTGCCTTAATGACCCCTTACCTTCCACCGGAGGGTATCCCTGGTTTAAATAGTACGCCGCCTTCAGGAGTCCTGCAAGCTGAGGGGTTTCCGGCGGGCGTTACGTCCTCAACGTGGGCTTTCATGGCCTTATCGTGGGAACGTTATCGCCTCGAAGTCCGACAGCTTCTTGATTCCCCTGTCCGTTGGGGACTCTTAACGGCAGCACGAACGGATAATATCCGGTCTGGCTGAGCTTCTGAAACGCCAGCCCTGTCTGGGCGATGAGCATAGCTCGGTGAAAGAGGGGTTGGATAGGTCGGCGAATGCCTGTCTCTCCTAGACGGGGAAACGGCTTGGGCCAGACCCTCCTTGTGACCTGACCATTACTCGGGCCCTCCGAGCCTAGGGGCTGCCGGGGAGAGTTGGTTCCTCGAGTGTTTGTTCATTGGGCTTTTCTTTCCTAAGTTGGCCCTGTGGGCTGTCACTCAGGTGAGCTTGCCTCGTTGGACCATGTTGGGTCTTGTTGGGCTGCTCTTTGAGTGGGCTGCAAAAATCCCCCTCTCCACCACTTTTCCACCATCCTTTTCATGCAGGTCCGCAAATAATTCTTTGTTTCCCGTCATGTGCCGAGAGCATCCACTATCCAAATACCACCTATTCCATTGAGCTCTCAAGCAGACCTACAGTCACAACAACCGTACTTATGCAAATTTTGGTACCCAAGCAAGCTTGGGTCCATGATGGTTAGAAACATGAGATATGTATGATCTATTTCTCATTCTAGCAAAACTTTCATCATCAAATTTCAAAATTCTGCAATCATACATATCATGGCCTAACCTTCCACAATAAAAGCATGTAATGGCTCTGTCCTTGTTTCTTCTCCTTCCTTTATTCAAGAATGAATTATGCACATGTGTTTTTGACGTGGATGGAGATGAACTTCTAGGAGGCATGTGAGTTGAATGTGTTTCAGATTGTAAAGTTTTCCCCTTTTTAAAAATGGCAATAGCATCCTTCAACTCATGATTTTCATGCATTAGAGAATGAACTTGATTTTTAGCCTTTTCTTTAGCTTGATTGCATGCCATGCTTTCAATCTTTTCTTGTTCCAGATTACGTTTCAAATCATCATGCATTTTAATTAGTGTGGATTGTTCTTCTCTCATACATGAGATTTCTTCTTCAAACAGTTCAATTTTAGATGCAAGAATTTCATTCTCATGTTTCAAATTTTCATTTTTAGATTTCAACACATGGCAATTTTCACATGAGTTTTCAGCATGAGGACGATGCTCAATTTTCTTTTTCAGATGTCTGTTTTCAGATCCAATTTTTTTACATTTTTCATATAACGACTCATATGCAATTTGCCATTGTTGACAAGTGAGAGTTTCAGTTTCAGAATCTACCTCATTTCCATCATCATCATTTGCCATGAAACATAGATTCTAGACCAGCTCATCTAGTCCATCTTCATTCCCGGACTCTTCCTCATCTTCATCGCTCCAAGTGGCCACCATGGCCTTGGGCTTCTTGAATTTTCCTTTCTTGAACTTTTTCATCAGATCGGAGCACTCACCCCGCATATGGCCGGGTTTTTTTGCATTCATAGCAAATTACTTCTTCCTTCTTGCTACTCTCACCTTTGTTAGGACCTTGCTTCCTTAGTCCTTTTCTGAATTGACCTCCGAACTTTCTTGTTCCTTTGACGAATCTTCTTGCTCTTCTTGTGATCATGGCAACCAGCTCTTCATCTTCAGTGTTGCCGGTTGAATCATTGTCACTGCCCTCTGAATCTTGTGGGTTCACTTTTAGGGCCAAAGGTGTGACTACCTTCTTCTTTTTGTGGTCCTCCTCGCTCCTCTTGATGTTAATTTCATAAGTCATCAAGGAACCAATTAGCTCGTCTAATTTCAAGGTACTGAGATCCTTTGAATCCTCGATTACAGTGGCCTTTGTATGCCACTGTGGTGACAGGGATCTTAGTACCTTTCTGACGAGTTCCTTATCAGAATATTCTTTACCAAGACCCTTTAATCCATTCGTGATTTCCGTCCATCTCGTAAACATATCAGAAATGGACTCCTCTGGTTTCATCATAAATAACTCATAATCCCGGACTAACAGATTCGCCTTGGTTTCCTTTACTTCCGATGTTCCTTCATAGATTAACCGTAGCTTGTTCCACATCTCCTGCACAGAAGAACACATGGAAATACGTGAATATTCATTAAGATGAATGGCACACTGAATTATATTCATAGCTTTAAAGTTTGCTGAGCATTTCTTTATGTCCTCATCATCCCACTCATCCTCATTTTGAGATAGAGTATACGGACCCTTGCTAATGACGCGCCACACGTCATAGTCTTGGGCACGAAGAAACACATACATTCTATTTTTCCAGTAGGGGTAATTGGATCCATCAAAGAACGGGGGTCTTTGAATCGAATGCCCTTCAGGAATCATCCCCTTGTTTGCCATATAAGGGGATCTGCTCTACGACCGTGTGGTCGAGTGAAACAGAGACCAAAGCTTTGATACCAATTGTTGAGTCCCAAAGGGCGGCAATCAAGAGGGGAGGGGTGAATTGATTGGCCAATAAAATTTACTTCTACGAGAAAACTTGTAAATTAAGCATGCAAGCACTAGAACTCACCGAAACATGGATGCACTTGTTAATGCGTGTGAAAAATGTAGATGTTTGACAATGAAATAGGTGTACGCTCAACTCACTGTGAAGCCCACTTGATTAAGGAAGCAGAAAGATAAACCACAAGAGACACACGGAATTTTTAGGTGGTTCGGGTACACTGCCGTGTCCCCTACGTCCACCCCTCACTCGTGAGGATCAAGACTTCACTATGAAGTGAGCCACACACACATGCTGTGTATAACAGCAAACACTCACACACACGGCACCCGATCTGGGCTGCCAAACAAACAAACACACACACACACACACACACACACACACACACACACACACACACACACACACACACACACACACACACACACACACACACACACGTTCATGTTTCCGAGCACGAACACAACACACAAGAATATGAATCAAGTTTTACAACAGATGCTCAAGCTCAAACTTGAATGATTCAGAGAATAGGGAGTGAAGAAAGATTTATCGTGGTTGAAGCTCCCCCTTTCACTTCTTTGAAGGTAGTTGAATGCTTCTTCAGGAGGAACGGTTGATCTTGGAGGAAGACTGGAGGAGAATGGTGCAGAAATGAAGTTGTAGCTTGAATTCCCTTGTAGCTTCCAATTGCAGATGATATGGGGACTTGATTCCAACCTCTTCCCTTCACTTTCAGCTTCAGATCAAGGTGGAAGAAGGCTTGGGAGCTCTTGCTGCGACCCAGCACACCAAAAACATATATATCTATTTAAAAGGGCCTTCTATTCTTTTAATCTCACCTAGCATCGTCTTTTTCCTAAGCCACATGGACTTGTTTAATTGTTTTAGGACAGTCAAGAAAAGCTAGGGAACCAGATCCACATTTTGTGGAATGTTTTGTGGAGGTTGGACTAGGATAGGAAGACTTTTAGTGCAAATAAACGGAGGTCAAAAATCACGGCTGGATGTCGGACCTGAAAGGGTCGACCCTTGGGGTCAACCCTCGAAGAGGGTAAACAACTTCTGGAGCAATGGGTCGACCCTTGGGGTCGACCCTCGTTCAAAAAGATTCTTCCAAAAAGAAATGTTACAGGGGTCGACCCTTGGGGTCGACCCTCGTGCTTGGAGCATTCTGTTAAATAGAATTTTACATGGGTCGACCCTTGGGGTCGACCCTTGCAGCCAGAACATCCAGAAAGTGGTAAAAACCACCTAGAAATGGTGCCAACCTAGTGGAGTTAAGGAATAGAGTTTACACCAATAAAATGCATGAATCTAAGGCATGAATAATGAAGAACCAATTAAATTACCTTAGATTCTAAAAATTACTCTATTACCTACTTAATGCAAGGCATGAATTTCAACAAGGATATTAAAAGAGCTAGGATTGATCTCACCAAATGTCCTTGTGTCATTCAAGTCCTCAACTGCCTTCTTGCCCCTGTCAAGACATGCATTCTGAGTTAGCTTTGGCGTTTGCAAATTAAGATTGAACTTCTTACCAACAGAGGTGATTCCTGTACTTCCAAAGCTTATCATGGCATACAAGTTAGAACATTTTAACATGCAAATATATAGTGTTTGGTCATCATTAAAAATCATTAAATATACTCACAAAGAGGGGGTTCAACAGAAGTCATGGTAGGGCGCTCCAGTAGAAAACTACAGCCAAATTGGCAAGGTCCATACATCATCCAGAATGTCTATGAGGGTGGGGCCTACACGGTTGTTGATCACAAAGGCCATAGACCGTTCCCGCCTCTCAACCGCAAACACATGAAGCTATACTACGCACCAGAACAGGAGTTCGCACGCCAGCCAGACTAAGGCGCACGTCCCAGCTACTACCAATAAGGCCGTCCTTCCCCGTTAAGGATCTAACCGGCCAATCCTCCCAGCCTACAATTCCCAATCAACCAGCCAGCTCAGCTCTTCGGAATCGTTGCCAGGTATCCGCGGGGCCTGATCTCCTGCCCTCATTCCCGTCACCACGGGAGCGCGGGCACTTCTGCATCGGCACCAGTCTAGCAGCCATCCCAGGTAATATATATATATATATATATATATATAAGAAATGGGGTTAAAAATAGAGATGCCCCGGCAGACCCAGTCATCCTTATCACAAGGGGGTGACTGGGGGCAAAAAGGTCAGTAACCCGGCTGAGGTGGAAACCCGAAAGGGCACCTCAGGCAAAATCGGGGAACCCCTCGACGTGAAAAGCCGCAAGGGCACGTCGGAAAAAGCTAAAGGGGGTCGGCTCTAGCGAAAACTCGAAAGGGCGGTAGAGATGATAACGAGAAAATCTTCTTCTCTCTACCAGTCAGAACGGCCTTCCACCTATTCCTTGGTGGACCGTTAGCCTCATCCAGAGCCAGTCTCCAATCCATTTGCACTGCTAGAACACAAACCCTCCAATTCCCAGTCGGCCTTGCATTACTTCTACTCAGTTTGGCCAACCTTTGGCCCTTGCTTCGACAACACAGGTCAACCAGTCCCTGTGATAGTCAATCCCCCCAGTCACCATCCCAGTAAACTTAAAATCCTGGTACATTCCCAGACATCTATCATTCTCTGCCCCTACATCCTACATTCTCTGCAAATCCAGAGCCTTCAAGATTCGTTATAATCCCAGTTCTCCCCATACAATCCCTGATCCACTAGCCATAACTCCAGTCATATCTTGCCATGACAAAGTGGCCCTTCGCCACCATGGCATGAGGATTTCTAAAAAACCCCTATTAATGGCCGAACAATATCCGGCTACCCACACCTTCCAGTCTCAGGTTACATCCCCTGACAGCAACATGCTATGGACGGGAGTTTCAAGAAAATATATAAAAAAATAGGGTTAAAAATAGAGATACCCCGGCGGGCCTGGTCGAATCCATTACAGGGAGCCGACTAGGTGCAAAAATTGCCACTGACCCAGCTATGGTGAAAACCCGAAAGGGCACCTTAGGCAAAATCGGGTAACCCCTCGGTGTGAAAACCGTAAGGGCGCATCGGAAAAAGCAAAAGGGGGCCAGCTCTGGCAAAAATCCACAAGGGCGGTAGGGTTGGTAAAGAGAAAAAAAACTCTCTCTCCCTCTCTACTCTTTACTTACAAAGCCGTTAGCCATGACACGCCCCGATGGCGAGCTCAACATCACTCCACGACAATGATGGCCACTAGACCCCCGAGGGTCGGTCATCTCCATCAGCCAGTCTCCAGTTCCAGTTTCGGCTACAACGCCTCTAAAGGCCAGCCGCCAGCCTCCTGTTCCAGATTCGGCTACAACGCCTCTACAGGCCAGCCGCCAGCCTCCAGTTCCAGTTTTGGCTACACGCCTCTACAGGCCAGCCGCCAGCCTCCAGTTCCAGTTTCGGCTACAACGCCTCTACAGGCCAGCCGCCAGCTTCCAGTTCCAGTTTCGGCTACAACGCCTTCACAGGCCAGCCGCCAGCCTCCGGTTCCAGTTTCTGCTACAACGCCTCTCCAGGCCAGCCGCCCAGTCTCCATCTCTAGTCTCCGACTACAACGCCTTCACAGGCCGGCCGGCCAGCTCCTATCCCCAGTTCTAGCTTCCGGCTACAACACCTTTATGGGCCAGCCGCCAGCTCCCAGCTCTAGTTTCGGCCACGATCCCTCCGCGGGTGGGCCAACCAGTCCCAGTCCCGATCACAGCCCTCGGCTGTGATGTCTTTTGAGGCCATTCGGCCAGCTCAGTCCCAGTTTCTGAAGTCCAGGAGAGCTACATTACCGGCTAACGACATACAAACATCCAACACCCAGGCGTCAACCTACAACCGATACATCCCAGAATTAGCTACCTACCTTAACCAAACAGGCCGCCGCGTCTAGATGGGCCAACGCCAACCCTATGCTAGGGCTATCACGCCCCGAGCGTAGAAGGAACCCGGAGACGCGTGACGAGTTTATATCAATCATGTCAATCAGAGCGTTAGTGAATTCAACACAAAGACAGAGCACACAAGAGTAAATTAACCCAATCCTTTATTAAAACCTTCAGAGTACTTCTATTACAATCCTCTTAATGAGAATACTGGGACTCAAATAAAGTAAAAATACAACGGAAGACTCAAGAAAGTAGAATGTATAAGACTAATTGACGCTTGGATAGTTGGAGTAGCTCTAATCTCATCACTCTTGACTTTCCCCATCCGAAAGAATTTCATCCTCGGACTTACCTGAAAAATAAGGGAAAAGCACTATGTGAGCGAATGCTCAGTAGGCATTATATCTCAAGAGCTAGCTTGCTTTAAGTAATTACATGTTACATGAAATGCAATAAGCTGTGCATGCTTGCAAGAAACGATAATAGAGAGATTGTATTATAAGAGAATAGAGAATGTATATCAAGTGATAGCGAGTGAACTAGCAAGTCTTTCAAGAACTCATGTCAAGATAGCAAGATAATCAAGCACATATATCTATCATGTCAAGTGATCATGTCATGTCAAGAATTGGCTATCATGTTTCAAGCAAGTACAATAAATACCCTTTCCGGGTCACGCAAGTCATGTCATGTCAAGTCAAGTCAAGTACGAGATTTGTGGAATGTCTATCAAGCTAGTCATGCACTTTGGTACAATGCCATACCGTGATCATTACAACTCCCAAGGGCACTAGTACTTTCGGGTGCTCCTCTCAGGACCAGATCGGGCCCTATATGCGCAGGCATTGATCATGTATTTTTGACATCCACTATAGTTATAGCCAATATGGAATTTCAAAGGAACACGCTTGTAGGAAACTTTAAGGTATATCTTGTAGAATAGAATCACAAGGATTGAACATGTAGGGATGATAACAACGGTATAACCACGATTCGCTTTAAATCTAGGTGGAATCGGCTCCCTAACTTGGGTGCCATGACAATAAGAATAAGCGCTCATATAGAGATAGTCACTCGTTCTTGTACATGATAAGGTAGATAGAATTAGTGTCCACAAGTATGGCACATCATTCTTAAGAAGTATTAATGGCATGGTTTCCCATTCCATTAATTAAAGACTATTCTCATGATAGCATATCATGAGGGCCGGTATACCATGTTTCTTTAGAGTGATAAGGAAATCAAGTGGTGTCATGGGTTTTGATGGTACAACCTGCTCGGCTGCCTAGAGGGAATCCAAGGCTAGCGAAGTCTTTCGGATGTCTCTATGATAAAGTCACCAGTCTAAAAGAACGGAATGTCCCATGGAGGGTTCATCTATCACCGAGAAATAGTGGGTAATCGATAAAACATCATGAAACATGGGACTATATTCACGAAATAGAATATTGTTCCTAAATATAACCAACTAACAGCGGGTTATAGAAATTCACGAAAATTAGGAAAACAGGGAATTGACGCCTTAGGTCATGTCTTCAATTCATGAAATGGCGCCCTCGTCAGGGTCGTCAGATCAATAATCAACGACTGTTCATTCAATTGTTACAACCAGATTACTATCGATATTAAAATATGTAATATTTTTAGGTTTCAGATATTATGTAAATGGCGACTTAGATTAAGTCTTCAATTTAGTAAACAGCGCCCTAGTCAGGGGCGTCATATATCAAAATGACGAAATGGCGCATGTCGTTATTTCCAATATCCAGGAAAATTATATACATCTCTATAATTCACAGTTTATCACTAAATTGGCGCCCGCTTACATGGGCGTTCATTCAATTGACGACCTATTTACAGTCGTTATTTCTTTGTCATACGATTTGCACTGGACTGGTACAATCATGGACATGATTTTTGGAGTATTTCTAATCAAGAAACTAGAGACATGTACGGATGGAGAAAAATAGCAGGGATTTATGGACATGATCATGCATTAGTTTACATGTAAGGGTTCACAGTTATTAAATTTTGAACATGGTGTAATATCTAAGGAATTGATGACTGTTTGCACGGTCGTTGAATCAAATAGCACCCTTGCTTGGGTCGCTATTTCCTTTTATGCAATAAATGGAGAAAACACAATCCAGAAACAAAATCTGTAACTCTTACAGACCTATATGCATGTTTTTATAACAGAGGACTTGGTAGTAGAATAATAACAACAGCTTCACCACGATAACAGCTTGCTTCCTCTAGCAGAAGAACAACAACGCAGTAGGAAACAGGAAGAGGAATATGATTCTTCCACGTTCTTAGCAGGAAGGAGACGGCAAGAACAACAACGCAGCAGCCCCTTTGGTCCAAAGAAATAGAGAAGCAGAAGATGGCTTCCTACCTTCACAGTATCGACAGCAAGAGGAAGCGGAAGAAGAAGAAGTCGAAGAACTTCTTAAGTTCTCCACGTATTGTGGAAGAAGCAATAGCAGAGAGAAGCTTTAGCCTCTCCACGATGCGTCCGCGGCCAAAGGATGCAGTTAGCCTGTTCTTCTGTTTAAACACTAGATCTTTCGTTTGAAGAGTAAGAGCCAGCAGGTTTGCTCGACAGAAGGGTTGGTATTTATAGGAGAAGGAATCCTAATGGGTTCTAGGAGTTCGATTAGGACTAAAATTTCTTAGGTAGAATCCTTACTAAACTTAAATATCTACGTATTAATCCTTTTCTTAATCAAAACTTACCCAGTTAACATCCATGTTCAAATCAAACACCAACGGTTCTGTTTGCAAATGTCGCTTAAGGTTGGGGTGTTATTTTAAAATGACGCCTCTGTACACGGTCTTTAATTTATTAAATAACGTCTGTTAAGGGGGCGTCAATTATTTAATTAGGGCCTGCTTATTCAGTCTTCAATTAAATGATGACTTGATCGGAGGCGTTATTCATTTTGGCTTATATTTCATATGTTTTAAGTATATATATGAGTTGGGCTTTATCATTGGTTTAAATCTTGTAGAGGGGGATTTCCGCAGCCCACCACAAAGGCAGCCCAACAAGACCCACAAGGTCCAACCAGGCGAGCCCGCCCGAGTGATAGCCCACAGGGCCCACTTAGGGAAGAAAAGCCCAATAAATAAGACTCGAGGAACTAACTCTCCCCGGCGGCCTTCTAGGCTCGGAGGGCCCGAGACAACGGTCAGGTCCCAAGGAAGGTCCGGCCTAAAGCCCTCTCCCCGTCCGAGAGAGATAGGCTCTAGTCGACCTATCCGACCCCACCTTCGCCGGGCCATGCCTATCGCTCGGACAAGAGCTAGCATCCCCGAGGCTCGGTAAGGCCGGTTGATTATCCGCATGTGCAGCCGTTCAGAGTCTCCCGCCAGCGGGAGAGTCAGGGGAGCCGCCGGACTCCGAGGGGATAACGTTCCCACGATCAGGCCATGAAAGCCCCCGTTGAAGACGTAACTCCCGCCGGGAACCCCTCAGATTACAGGACTCCTGAAGGTGGCGCACTATTTAAGCAAGGGACACCCTCCGGAAGAAGGTAAGAGAAACAAGGCATTCACACACCCTTAGCTCCTGAGCACGATTCGCTTCACCCTCTGGTGGAAAAGATTCTCGCGCATCAGCTCTCTCCTCCCCCCATTATCGCTTCCACCATAGCTCTACTGACTTAGCCATCGGAGGGTTTTCCCCCAGGGAGATCCCCTGGGCCCTCTGATACGTTTCCCTCTCTTGCAGATTCATCTTCTGGTGATCCATAGCCCGCTCAGGACTCAGCGCGAGATCTCGCCTCTTCATCTGGCGCCGTCTGTGGGAAACGCACGAAGAGCCAAGATGGTGAGAAGAAGCTCAGGGAGGAGATCCGCCGATGGGAAGGGTAAGGCTACGGCAGCAGTGGGAGGCGCCCCCTCTAGGGTCTCGCAGAGCCCCCCCTCCAACGCCAGCATCCACACCAACAGGCAACCCCCCGGCGGAGACAGGGGCACCCCTCGACGGTGGCGCCAACGCCTTCCAGGCCCTCAACGAAAAAATGGACGTCCTCGTGGAGCTCATGAGGGCCCAGGCGGCTAGGGACGCAAGGTCCCGCGCCCCGTCAGGAAGTCCCCCTCGAAGGAGTGCAACGCAGCACACCGCCGGAGGCCGCTTCACCCTCCGCGGCCGACAGCTCCTCCGCAACGACGTCGGAGGACCCTCACATGCTCTGCCTACGGAGCAAGAGGCTTCCTCCACGCCGAGGAGAGGGAAGCAGGGGGCGAGGCCGCTGCGCCCGGGCACCAGTGCTCCGGGAGATCGCCACGACGCCCCCCCCCCAGCCCCACGGCGCGACCGCAGCCGGAGCTGTCTCTCCGGCTACGAGATTTTGAAAGACGGTTCGCAGAGCAAGAGCGCGCCCTCCGCGCCCTGCAGAAGACCTCTTTCCCGGAGGACGAGGAGAAATCCCCTTTCTCCGAGTACATCTTGAAGGTAGAGGTCTCTCCCAGAGCCTCCATCCCAACCTTCAAGCTCTACGACGGCCAGGGCGACCCAGCCGACCACTACGATAGCTTCGACGCCCTGGTGACCCTGCATGGAATGCCGGATCCCATCAAATGCCGAGCCTTTGCGGCCACCCTGGTCCAAGGCGCTCAAGCATGGTTCCGGGCCCTCGCCCCTGGGTCCATCCGAGACTTCAGGCAATTTGGGCGAATTTTTAAGGAGAGTTTCGCCGGTAGCGCCCCCCCAAGGTCAGTAGCGGGGCTCCTGGCTCTCAAACAGGCGCAAGGGGAAAGGCTCCGGACTTACGTCCACCGATTTAAATTGGAAGCCCTCAGGATCCCCCGCCTGGATGTGGCCTCAGCCACAACCGCACTGACCGGGGGCACCCGGGACGAGAATCTCCGCCGCGAGCTTGTCCTCCACCCTCCCTCGACCCTTGCCGAGCTAGTGACTCTGGCACTGCGCCACGCCGAGTGCGAAGAAGTACTCAGTGCCTGCCGAGACGCAACTGGCTTGGGTCAGGAGGGGGACAAGAAGCGGACCTCCTAGCCAAACCCTGGCTCGGGTAAGAAGCGCGATCGAGAAGGAGAGCGCAAGAGAAAGTACGAGCGGTACACCCTCTTGACCGCGCCAGTCTACGAGATCTATGAAGACATCAAAGACTCGAGACTTCTCCGCCAGCCCGAGCCAATGAGGTCGAAGAACCGCAAGCAGGACAGGCATTGCCTATTCCACGGCGACCACGGGCACCACACCGGAGATTGCCATCAGCTCCAGGACGAGATCGAGCGCCTCATCCGTCTGGGGCATCTAGCCCGGTTCACGACCGGGCACAAAGAAGACCGAGACACCGCAGAGGAGATTGACAACGCCCCCCGAGGGGTCCACATCAACGTCATCTCCGGAGGAGCGGCATCGGGCGGTGACACCAGCCGAGGAAGGAAACGTCATGCCGAGCGGGCCAGCCAGGCCTTAGAGCCCTCCAGGGGCCCGCCGAGGGAGCCCCGGGTCATAGTCTTCTCCGACCAAGACCTGGAAGGGCTGAACACCCCGCATGATGATGCCCTCGTTATCTCGGCCACAATAAACCATTGTAACGTAGATAGAATTCTGGTTGACAATGGGAGCGCCCCCGATGTATTATCTTATGACTATTTTCTCTAGATGGGGGAAGACCCATCCAAGCTCCGCCCGATCCGAACGACCCTTTGCGGGTTTAATGGCCTGGCCACCTACCCCGAGGGAGCCATAAGCCTGCCGGTCACTATCGGCACCCCACCCAAAACCGTTACGGTCATAGTGGACTTCATAGTGATTAAAGGTATGATAGCGTACAACGCCATTTTCGGCCGGAAAATTCTCAGCCGAATAAAGGCCGTACCATCTACCTATCACCAAAAAATGAAGTTTCCCACCAAAAATGGGTTGGGGGAAGTCCGAGGTAACCAGGCCACGGCTAGAAGGTGCTACAATATCTCGGTGGAAGCCTCAAGGCCGGACGGGAAGGATAAGGGCCCCAGGGGAGTCGAAGGAAAAGTCGTGACCACCGAACCCGGTGGCGAGTTATTAACGGTATTCCTGAACGACGACCCGGCCCTAGGAGTAAGGATCGGCGCCGACCTACCACCAGAGGAACAGCATCAATACAAGGAGTTTCTTTCTGAGTACGTTCGGGTCTTCGCTTGGTCCGATGATCAACTCCCTGGTATACCAGAGGAAACTGTGATGCACAAGCTCAACCTCGATACCACCGTGAGACCCGTACAGCAGCGGAGGAGGAAGCATGCGCCCGAGAAACAGGCGATCATCAAGGCGCAGGTCACCAAGGGACAAGAGACTGGTCTTTTTAGACCGGTCCTATACCCGACGTGGCTAGCCAACGTCGTCCTGGTGCCGAAAACCACATGCAAGTGGCGAATGTGCGTAGACTTCACCGATCTGAACAAGGCCACCCCCAAGGACTGCTATCCACTACCGAGCATCGACCAACTGGTTGACTCAACCTCGGGCAATGAGATACTCAGTTTCCTGGTGCCTATTCGGGTTATCATCAGATCCGAATGAGCCCTGAAGATGTCGAGAGGACCGCCTTCATCACCGACTATGGCGTGTACTGCTACACCTGGATGCCCTTCGGATTGAAGAATGCTGGAGCCACATACCAGCGACTGGTCAACCATATGTTCGAGGGACAGTTAGGTCGGAACATCGAGGCCTACATCGACGACATGCTCGTCAAGACCCCGAGGGCCCAAGACCACTTCACCGACCTCGCCGAGACTTTCGGCACCCTCCTGAAGTACAGCATGAAGCTCAATCCCGCCAAGTGCGCCTTTGGAGTAAGGTCCGGGAAGTTCCTCGGTTTCCTGGTCACTCAGCGAGGGATCGAAGCCAACCCTGACAAGGTCCAGGCCATCCTGGACATGCGCCCGCCCGCATGTATTAAAGACATCCAGCGTCTGACGGGGCGTGTCGCTGCTCTCAGTCGTTTCCTGTCCCGTGCGGCCGAACGATGCTTGCCCTTCTTCAAGCTGATGAGGGGGCCGAAGGTAGCATCTGCTACGTTCGCATGGGATGGGGAATGCCAGACAGCGTTCGCCGAGCTCAAAGAGTTCCTGGCTTCGCCCCCGATGCTTTCCAAGCCCGTCCCGGGCGAGGTCTTGTTGCTCTATCTCTCGGCGACGCCATCAACGGTCAGCTCGGTCCTAGTTAGAAATGACTCAGGAATCGAGAGGCCGGTCTACTACACCAGCAAGGTGCTCAACGAGGCCGAGCGGAGGTACCCCGCAACCGAGAAACTCGTGCTAGCATTGGTTACCTCTGCAAAGCGCCTCCGACCCTACTTCCAGGGGCATCCCATCACCGTGCTAACCGACGAGCCACTGAAGAAGATTCTGGCCCATCCCGAAGCCTCGGGACGACTCGTCAAATGGGCCATCATGCTCGGGGCCTACGACATCTCGTATCGGCCACGATCAGCTATCAAAGGACAAGCGCTCGCCGACTTCATCACCGAGAGCACCGTTCCGGTCGAGGACAGGCCTCCGATAGCAACCGGGCCAACCTGGGAGCTGTTCGTCGATGGATCATCCAACTCGGTCGGCAGCGGCGCAGGGATCCTCCTAAAGTCCCCCGAAGGAATAGAATTGCAATACGCCCTGAAGTTCGACTTTCTGACGTCCAATAATACTTCCAAGTACGAGTCCCTTATCTCGGGAGCCCGCATGGCCCGACGGTTGGGGGCCGAGCGAGTCAGGATCCACACCGACTCCCAGCTAGTTGCAAGCCAGGTCAATGGCGAGTACGAAGCTCGGGAGGCACCTATGATCAAATACCTCCAGTTGGTCTGGAGCCTGGCCCAGCAGTTCGAGGAGTTCAAGGTAGTCCGAATAGCTCGGAGCAAAACTCTCGGGCGGACGCCCTCTCCCGACTGGCCTCCTCCCTAGACCCGGAAGGTACATGATCGGTCCTCCTAGAAGAGCTAGAGCGCCCGAGCATAGACTCGGAGCTCCTCGCCATTGACTCGGCCACTCCCGGTGACTGGCGCTCCCCCTACCTGTCCTAGCTACGGGACTCCCAGGAGCCCTCCGACCCTCGGGAAGCCCGCCAAATGAAGTACCAAGCTCGGTGCTTCGTCATCCTCGACAATGTTCTCTACCGAAGATCGTTCTCCGGGCCCCTTCTGAAGTGTCTCGGTCCCGACGAAGCGAGCCAAGCTGTTGAAGAGATTCATCAAGGCCTGTGCAGAGCACATTCAGGAGGTCGGTCGCTGGCCAGAATCCTGCTAAGGTAGGGGTACTGGTGGCCTACCCTACAGCGCGACTGCACGGCTTACGTACAACAGTGCGACCATTGCCAGTGGTTCGACCATTTGGTCCATCAGCCGGCCACGGAACTTATCACCCTTACCGAGCCCTACCCTTTCGCTCGGTGGGGGATCGACATCCTTGGGCCATTCCCAACGGCTCAATCCCAGAAGAAGTTCATCATCGTCGCCATCGACTACTTCACCAAGTGGATCGAGGCTGAAGCTACAGCAAGGATCACCGAGACAGTCACCTGGGGCTTCGTTTGGAAATCGATCATCTGTCGCTTTGGCATCCCCCGAGTGATAGTGAGCGATAACAGGCGGCAATTCGACTCTCGGTACTTCCGAGACAGATGCGCCGACCTAAATATCCGCAACCACTTCACTTCGGTCGCCCACCCTCAGGCTAACAGGCTGGTTGAAAATGCCAACAAAACCATCTTGAAGGGCATAAAAACCAGACTCGGCAAGGCTAAGGGTAGCTGGCTCGAGGAACTGCCTAGCGTACTATGGTTGCACCGAACGACCCCCAGGACGGCAACCGGTGAGACCCCTTTTCAGCTGGTATATGGCACCGAAGCCGTCGTTCCGTTAGAGATCGCCAATCCGTCTCTCCGAGTGATCAGCTTTTCGCCCGAGGCAAACGAGCAGAAGTTGCTCGAGAACCTCGACCTGGCAGACGAACTCCGAGAGATCGCGAACGTCCGAGCTACGGAATACCAGCGCCGCCTCACTCGGTACTACAACGCCAAGGTTCGGGGCAGACAATTCCGACCAGGGGACTTCGTCCTCAGGAAGACCGAAGCCTCTCGACCACTGGAGGCGGCAGGCAAGCTATCCCCCAACTGGGAAGGCCCCTACCGAGTGATCGAGATGCTCGGGAAAGGTGCGTACAGGTTGGCCACAATGGAAGGGGAACCCATTCCCCGGACATGGAACGCAACCACACTACGCAAATTTTATTTCTGAAAATGGTATCAACAAATCGGGTGAAATAAAACACCCTTTTTTTGCATTCATTCAAGATAATTGTTGGTACATCAGAAAGGCAACTGCCAATACATTACATAGTGAAAAGCAAAAATCCTTCTAACACCACGGCAGACGGCCATCGCCCGGCCGACCCGGTCTTGACCTTCTCGCATCCAGCCACTGACTCTGCCTCGCGTAGAAACTGGCTCGGACAAGAGATGGTCGACCCAGTTGGCTCGGGTGGACCGTGATAAGGGTGACAGAGGGATGACAAGGAGAAGGACACCTTTCACGCGAGGAAGGCTACCTTCCAAGTTGGCAACAACCTGGAAAAAGGAGCGCCGTGAAGGTCTCCTCTCTGCCAATCCACCAACTCCTTGGAGGCGAACAGAAAGCAAGCAGCCCCCGAAGAGTGAAAGAAATGAAGAACAAAAGAGAGAGAAAGAGGCTGCGAACAGAGGTGAGCCACCTCCTCCCCTCCCACGGAGGGGAATGGCGGCCAGCATCCCTAACTCCCCCATCCGCCCTCCATCTCGGCGTCCGCCCGGAAGCCTCGCCGGAGCCAAGAGGAAGTAAACGGCGTGCCCCCACACGTTGAAGCCCTCTCCAGATCCGCGCGGCGACCGTCGGACCCGTCTCATGCACGCGCGACGACCGTGGGATCCGATCGATATTCCAGGACAGCTGGAACCGGCCGCTCCCCGTCGTCTGCGGCATCACCTTCTGAAGGGTCCTCCATGCTCCGATCGCGGCGGCGTGACGCAGAGCGAAAACGAGGGAATAAGAGCAGACCGCCGGCGAGAGTCCTAAGTGTTAAGAGGGAAGGAGCACCCTTCGGTCCTTTTTATAGACCAAGGGAGGCCACGCGCCTTAAATGACTCCCCCCTCGAAAACACACTACAGGACCTCCCCTGGAAGGTCACCTCCAATTCCTCGGTCCCCGCCCTAGCGGGATTCGTGAAGCGCCTCGACTTTCAAATCGGTGGACGTATGAAAGGACGCCCCGCCAGAAGTCTCCCGAATCGGCATGCAAAAATGGTGCAAAGAATATTGGCACTTTCCAACTGCCCTCGATACGCCAGCCAATTCACGGCAAAGATAGCGATCAAACAAAGTAAGTTCATTATTGCCTCCCATAAAGAAGTCCTCTTACAAAAGGAAAAACAGACAAAAAGGGGAAGGGGCAAAATAAAGCATAATACATCAGGCCTCGGGCCCACTTTGAAGCTCAGGAACAGCAGTAGGGGACGCGTCACCCTCGGTACCTTCGGTGACGGCCGGCCCGGACACTGACCTCTCCTGTGCGAGAACTGTCCCGGTCGTGAGCCCTCCCGGAGCCTCCGGAGTTGGTGACCCCGCTGGAGGTGACTCCTCTGGTTCTTCCCCGGCCGAGGATGAGGAGCTGGAAACTGACTCATCCGAGTCATAACTCTGGCCATAAGGAAAATCACCCCCGGCAAGGTGCTCATTGGCATAGCTCATCGCCCGGTGATAGCCCTGCCTGAATCCCTTTTGAGCACCCCGGCGGAGCGCTACCTCATAGTTGGGGAGGGCAGCTTTAATCAAGTCGGCCGAGTAAGCTTCCGAGCCTTTGTAACGCTCGATCGCCTCCGCCTCCACCTGCCCTACCCTTCCGGCAAGCTCAACCCGAGCCCGCTTCGCTAGCTCGGTCATCCTCCGCTCGGCTTCGATCGTCCGACCCTCCGCCCGGGCTCGGTCTGCCTCGGCCTCAGCACGAAGGCGCTCCGCGTCCTCCGCCCGATCCTGCAGCTCGCCGCGCTCAAGCTCCCAGAGGCCATCCAGCTCGATGTGACGCTGACGCTCATCTTCCAGACATTTGCTCTTCCTCTCGAGCGATTCTTGGGCCCTTGCTAGCTGCTCGGCCAGCGCCTCGGCTTCCCGTCGGCTCGACCGCGCCAACTCCCTGAATGCGAGGAACTCCTGCCGGAGCCCCTCATGCTCCCCCTCGAGCCGGGCTAGTTTTCCCTCGCATCCACCAAGGGTCCAGGCAAGCCTCGACCGTTCCGCCTCCGTCCGGGCGTGCGCCTCCGCCATCACGGCCGCTGTCTGAGCTATGACCAGGCCGCCCTCCATCAGGACATCAAGGACCCCGGCGGGAGTGTTGCGCCTTTCTCCCCCCCTCGTCCTCTCGGCGATCGACCGGCAGAATCGGTACAAGTCGCCCGAGATACCGAGCCTGTCTAGAGGCTCCGACAAAGGGGACTGCTCCACCCTGGGCACCCCGCCAGAAGACCCTGTTCGGGTAGCGAAGCTGACCGCCCCGCGCGCCACGGTCGGTTGGGGCTGCGACGCCTCCCCGGGCGAACCCCCACCCTCGACCGGCGCCGCGGGATCGGCCGCACCAGAAACTTCCGGCACTTGGGGCCGCAACGCCCCTGCGGGCGAACCCCCATCCGCGCCGACCGATCCCTCGGTCCCAGCGCCGGCCAGACCGGCATCGGCCCCCTCTACCCCCGCAGAGGGGAGAGCCGACCCATCACCTCCCTCTGAGGGGCCCCTGGTCTCCTCGGCCCCCTCTCGCCCTGCGGATGGGAGAGCCAGCCCGGAGGGGTCGGCCCCATCCTGCCCCCGAGGGGGGAGCGCCGCCGAGCCAGAATCACCCCCGACGACGGTAGAAAGGCCGGCCTTCTTGGCCCTTTTCCTGGCCTTCACGGCCTCCCGCAGTTTCCCCGCCAGGGGAGCCTTGCGCTTCAGGCCGGTCGATCGAGAAGACCCCTCGGGGGCCACCCCCTTGCCCTTGTCTCGGGCCTGGGCACGACCCGCCGAGGCATCAGGTTCATCGGCTGCCGAGTCATCTCCCAGATCGATGACCTTGGCCGCCTCCTCCAGAGGCTCCCGCCTCACGTCTGCAACAAGGAGAAGCCCCAGTCAGGAGGAGGAAAGGAGCTACCACCCCAGAAAAAGAGCCTCAAGAGCTGTACCTGTCGACGTCAACCGCGAGAGAAGACACCGTTCGATGTTCTCCGGCGTCACCAGCTCCTCGGTCGATCGACGGTCCTCCAATAGATGGGTAGCCTGCTGCTCTACGTGGGGAGGGAATTCCTCCTGGCGAGGGGGCAGATTCAGATGAAAGTTGGGCGAGGTCTGACATCTCAAGATCTCGTCCGTCGCCACCGCCTTCACCCAGAAGAAGTGGGTCTTCCACCCCTTGTGCGAGGAGTCCTTCGCCGCAAGCGAGATGCAGCTCCTATTCCTCCGTGCCTGGATGAAGTAGAAGCCTTTTCCTGCCGACGGGTGCGCTTTCAACTCAAAGAAGAAATGGAAGAGGTCCAAGGAAGGAAAAATGTCATGCTGACGACAAAGAATCCGGAAGGCCGAGAGCAGAAGATATGAGTTGGCCACCAGCTGAATAGGCATCAACCGGAAAAAATTAAGAAGCTGCAGCACGAAAGGATCGAAAGGGAGACGAAATCCGCTCTTCCAAGCCAGAAGAAAGGTGCAAATGTGCTCCCCGCGATCATCCAGACTCGTCTCGTGCGGAGCGGCGACAACAAAGCTGTATCTGAGAGGCAGGCGAAAACGATGCTCCAGCCTCCGCACCTCCGCTTCCCCCAACTCACTGCAGTTGGGGACGGGTTCCCGCCTCGCCGGCACAAGCTCCGGACTCTAACCCGCCATCGAGTCGGGGGAAGATCCCTTGTACGAGCTCGAAGACTCTGGGGGAGAAGGAAGTTGCCGGACCGCCTCTGCGGTTATCCTCACCAACTCCACGAACGCCGCCGCAAGGCTCCGCGTCTCCGCTGTGCTCTCACGGCGCATCAAGAAGCAAGGAAAGCCTAAAACCCTGGAAGCCTAGAACGATGAACAGCGCCCCCTAAAAACCCCTGAGGGTGGCGGCGCGCCATTCCGTGCTCCGAGAAAAAGGGGGGCCCCTTCGTTTCGAATCCGTCAGGATCATCATTACGGGCCTCGGCGACCGCTATAAGCGGCTCCATAACGCCAACGGAATTCCACCCACCTGAGCCACGCCGGTCCAAAGCCTCGAAAAACTACTCATCCGAGCCTCCTTGGCTCGGGAGTAGGAGGGGCACAGGTGTAGAGGGGGATTTCCGCAGCCCACCACAAAGGCAGCCCAACAAGACCCACAAGGTCCAACCAGGCGAGCCCGCCCGAGTGATAGCCCACAGGGCCCACTTAGGGAAGAAAAGCCAATAAATAAGACTCGAGGAACTAACTCTCCCCGGCGGCCTTCTAGGCTCGGAGGGCCCGAGACAACGGTCAGGTCCCAAGGAAGGTCCGGCCTAAAGCCCTCTCCCCATCCGAGAGAGATAGGCTCTAGCCGACCTATCCGACCCCACCTTCGCCGGGCCATGCCTATCGCTCGGACAAGAGCTAGCATCCCCGAGGCTCGGTAAGGCCGGTTGATTATCCGCATGTGCAGCCGTTCAGAGTCCCCCGCCAGCGGGAGAGTCAGGGGAGCCGCCGGACTCCGAGGGGATAACGTTCCCACGATCAGGCCATGAAAGCCCCCGTTAAAGACGTAACTCCCGCCGGGAACCCCTCAGATTACAGGACTCCTGATTTGTTCTCTCTGTCAGGAACCCCTCAGATTCCACCAAAATTAATGATGCAAGCTCTAAGCATATCTTCTACTACCTGATTTGTTCTCTCTGTCTTACCATCCGTCTGAGGATGAAAAGTAGTACTAAAGTTGAGTCTTTTCCCCAATGAATGTTGTAGACCCTTTCAGAAATGAGACGTAAAATGAGGGTCTCGGTCAGACACGATTGAGACAGGTACTCCATGTAACCTGACTATCTCCTTAATGTATAATGCAGCAAGGACGTCAATTGATCATCGACTCTTGATTAGCAAGTGTTGAGTGGTGGACAGCGGATCTAGAGGGGAGGGGTGAATAGATCTGCCCCTCTTTTCGCAATGCAACCCCTTATATAGCTAGATAAAATAAATCGTAGCAGAATATAACTAGCTTATCGAAGAACACTATGATTCGCTTGGCAAGATGAGCAACTAATATATCAATTTGAACCTAAGCATGCATCTAGGACGAAGCAATCACATAAACAAATCACAACACAAAGGATTTTAAGGTGGTTCGGACTGAATCCTCAGTCCTACGTCCACCCCTCACCAAATCCGGTGAGGCTCCACTAGTGCCACGCACTGAACCGCAAATCAGAAAAATCTCTGATTGCCTTCCTACTAACCACAGGTAGGGACGTCAACATCGCAGATCAGACAACTTCTGATTGCCTTCCTACTAACCACCGGTAGGAACGATCTTCAGTTCCAAATGTTTGAATGCAATGAAAAGAGAACAAATATCAAGCTATTCAAACAACATATGGAATATGCTAAAGAAGAAAAATCTTGTCTGAGATTGTTGGAGCTTGAATCTGATGCTTCAATGGTGTCTTCTTCCTTGAGATATGATCTTCCTTGAATCTCTTCTAGTTGATAAGGAAGACTATGGATGTAGCTTTGATCTTCCTTTTGATCTCCTTGAGTTGATGAAGAGGTTTAAGGATGCAGTTTAGATCACCCTTGAGAGCCTTAATTTCTTCTAGCTTCCTTGGAGGTTGCTTGCTTCAGATCTAAGCTTGAATCACCTTGGATGGATGAAGAACTCCAGCCCGAAGCAATGTTCATGGAGGTGCTACAGTACCGCGAATCTCCTCCTTAGCCTCCCTTGGTATCTCCTTGTTCCCCTTGAAGCATTAGGGTTTCTAACCCTCCTTGTGTTGGTTTTATAGACTTTGAATGGTCCTTGGACATCCTTCAGACCAGATCCACAATCCATGGGGCATTGGGTGACTTTGGGGTTAAAAAAATACAAGGAAATGGGCTCTTCTCGAAGTGGAAAACAAAGTCATCATTGAAGGCTCGGGGCTGGCGGTCGACCTGCAGAGGCTGGCGGTCGACCGCTACTGAGAAACACTGTAGACGGATGGTCCCTGGAATTTCTGGTCGACCGCTACTCAGCTGGTGGTCGACCGCCATTGAGACTCGTGCAGACTGGGAGCTGCTGGCTGGGGCGGTCGACCACCCCTATGCTGGCGGTCGACCGCCAGCTGGGCAGACCCTGGGTTTTCCCGGGTCGGTCCGTTAACCTCTTTAGCTCCATCGCTTGAGTCCTTTAGCAGTCCGTTCTCATTTGTGGCATCAACCTTGACTGTCTTGAAGTTTTATTACTGAGTCTTCAATCAAAATTTTGTTCCGGGGGCTCCGCCCCTAGAAACCCCAGCAAGGGGCGATGCCCCCTTGACCCCCGCGACCTGACCGGGCAGGTCGATCCCCACGACCTGACCGTGCAGGTCGATCCGCGTGCGAGGGCGCAATCATTGAGCTTTCACTTTTGGCATTGCTACTCAATTCCTTGTCCATTCATTGGCATATCTATCATGAACAAAACATCACGTATGTCAGTCATATGAGAGTGGAAAACAATAATGACTTATAGTGTTTAGCTATTATCAAAACCAAGAATATCCAATAACTTAAATGACCACAAGATGATGCCGAATGACCCAAACCACAGGAAGACTCAAATGATCACATGAGCACAACAGCATGAAATGCGCCGACTTGGTCAGACGGTCTATGATGACCCAAATTCCATCATGTCCTTCTCTAGATTTAGATAGTCCCATAATGAATTCCATACCAATATCCTCCCACTTCCACTTAGGAATATCAAGAGGTTGTAGCTTACTGGCAGGCTTTTGGTGTTCTACCTTGACTTGTTGGCAAGTGAGACAGCGAGACACAAAATCCGCTATTTCTCTTTTCATATTGGGCCACCAAAAGGTCTTTTTCAAATCTTGGTATATTTTGGTAGATCCTGGATGAATCGTGTACCTTGATCTGTGAGCTTCATCTAAGATCTTCTTTAACTCCAGACAATCTAGGATGCAAGTTCTATCTCTGAATAACAATCTTCCGTCTGAGGCTAACTTGAAATCAGGTTGCTCTTCCATTTTACCCTTGATTTCCACTAATACCGGGTCATTATCTTGCAGTCCTTGTATCTCTAAGAGGAGATCTGGCTGTATGCTCATATGGGATAGTGTGACACACCTACTCTCCTTGTCCATACTTATATTAAGTTTAGAGAATTGTTCTAGTAGCTTCCATTCTTGAATCATACAATTGGCTAATATTACTCTTGGCTTATGACTGAGGGCATCAGCTACAGGATTACCCTTTCCAGGATGATATTGTATTGTGAAGTCGAAGTCCTTGAGATATTCTAGCCAACGTCTTTGCCTCATATTCAATTCCTTCTGAGAGAAAAGATACTTGAGACTCTTGTGATCGGAGTATACAGTGAACTGTACTCCGTATAAGTAATGTCTCCAGATCTTCAATGCAAACACTACCGCAGCCAATTCTAGATCATGTACTGGATAGTTCTCTTCATGCTTCTTTAGCTGTCGAGATGAGTAAGCTATGACTCACCCTTGTTGCATTAAGACACATCCAAGACCAATGCCAGATACATCGGTGTATACCTCGAATTTCTCACCTTCAGTTGGTAAAGCTAAAACCGGGGCAGTAGTTAGGTGATCTTTGAGGGCTTGGAAGCTTCTTTCACATTCCTCGCTCCATTCATAACGGATCTCCTTGCGAGTCAGCCTAGTAAGTGGTACGGCGATCTTAGAGAAATCTTGATGAATCGCTGGTAATAGCCTGCAAGACCCAAGAAACTACGGATCTCGCTAGCATTAGTCGGTCTTTCCCAATTCCTTACAACTTCAACCTTTGATGGATCTACAGATAAATCGTCCTTTAAAATCACATGTCCTAGGAAGGATACTTCTTCTAGCCAGAATTCACATTTACTGAGCTTCGCATATAGCTGATTCATCCTCAATATTTGTAATGTAATTCTCAAATGCTCCTCATGCTCTTCCTTGGTCTTTGAATAGATCAGTATATCATCAATGAAAACCACTACGAATTGATCTAGATGAGGCCTGAATATACTATTCATCAATTGCATAAAGGCAGCAGGGGCATTGGTTAGTCCAAAAGACATAACAACAAATTCATAGTGCCCATACCTGCTCCTGAATGCGATCTTATAAATGTCCTCATCTTTGATCCTTAGTTGGTGATATCTCGACCTGAGATCGATCTTCGAGAAATACTTGGATCCAGATATTTGATCAAATAACTCATCGATTCTCGGCAGTGGATACTTGTTCTTGATAGTGAGATGATTCAACTGTCGATAGTCGATGCATAACCTCATGGATCCATCCTTTTTCTTCACAAATAGTACAGGTACTCCCCATGGGGAAGTGCTTAGTCTAATAAATCCTTTCTTAAGAAGTTCCATCAATTATTCCTATAACTCCTTGAGTTCAACAGGGGACATCCTATATGGTGCCTTAGAAACTGGACCAGCACCAGGGACCAAGTCGATGGTGAAGGCCACTTCTCTTTGTGGGGGTAGTCCAGGCAAATCTTCTGGAAACACATCCGGGAATCCTTGTACAACTGGAATGTCTTCTATCTTAGACTCCTTAGTCTCCTTAATGGTGATAAAAGCAAGGAAAGATACACATCCTTTCCTTATTAGCTTGCTAGCTCGAAGAGACGATATAAGAGGTGACTTGCTCCGATTCTTAGGGCTAGTATAAACTAGTTCTGGGAACTCCTTGAAAGTAATCTTGCTGTTACGGCAATCAACAGTTGCTTGGTACTTGGATAACCAATCAGCTCCTAATATGATATCATAGTCCTTCATATCTAGGCATATAAGGTCGATAGGAAGGTTTCTTCCTTTAACCAGGACTTCATAATTTTGGTAATGGTGAACAATATCGGCCTCGTTTCCAAGAGGAGTTGAAATAACTAATCTTATCCATTCCGGTTCCATAGGTAATGGGTCAGTTAACTTCTTGGAAATAAATGAGTGCGATGCACCAGTATCAAATAAGACATATGCAGACTTGGAACAAACTTGCAGTGTACCTTCTACTAGTCCGCCTTCATCTTGTTATGTCTCCTTAATAGCTTGGAGGCATGCATTCTTCGTTACCGGGCGTTTCCCATCACCGGCTTGATCATTGAGCAGGGGACATTCGGGAATCCGATGATCACGGCTCCCACAACAGAGACAGGCTCCAAGTTTCCTCCAACATTCTTTGACCTTATGTCCGGCCTTATCACAGTGTTTACACACCACTTTAGAAGGTGTGGTGGTAATGGAGAAAGGTTTGGTCTTCTTGAACTTTTGCCCTTGGAGGGAGTTCCTCCATTATTTGGCCTCTTCTTGTTGAAATTGGGTTTGAAGGAACCAGAACTAGTGACCCGTTCCTTCTTATCTTTCCCACGAATCATATCAGATAGTTCTGTGGCATCTTCTAATAACTGGGCTCATCGTACCATCTCCGAATAGACTTGTATGTCCATCGGCGCCAGCTGTGTGATATATTGGGGCCTGATCCCATTAAGAAATCTTCTAGCTTTCATCTTCCCGATACTGACCAGATGTTTCACATACCGGGACAACCTAGAGAATTGTGCTTCGTATTCGGCCACCGACAAAGATCGTTGCTTAAGTGCAACGAACTCGGCAACTTTCTTCTCTTGGACTCGGTCTGAGAAATATTTATTATTGAAATGTTCAACAAATTTCTCCCATGTAACCTGGCCTTGCTCTAAGGTGGCTTCTACTGACTCCTACTAGCATCGTGCCTCTCTTTCCAATTGAAATGTGGCTAACAAAACTTTCTCTTGGTCCGTGCATTGCATAACTCTGAAGATACGTTCAGTCTCTCGGATCCAGTGCTCGGCGTCATCTGGATCGGTAGATCCCATGAACTTAGGAGGGTTCATGTTCTTGAAACTTTGGTGGAGATTTCCCGCTCCACAGTGTGCACCTCCTAGTGCTACTTGTTGCAGTTCTTGTGTCATGCCTTGCAGAGTGCGTTACATGTTACGCCACTGAGCACGTTCGGCAGCCATTGCCTTACCAGGATTTTAGATAACTAATTAATATGAGATTCGACCAAGAATTGAGTATCTAGATTACCTTAACCCATGGTTCTACCCAATCTCACCGGTTAAAGGTTTAAACCTATCCTTGGACTTGGGTTTCCTAGGAATTGAATATCCTAGGTTCTGATACCACAAAAACTGTCACGCCCCGAGCGCGGAAGGAACCCGGAGACGCGTGACGAGTTTATATTAATCATGTCAATCAGAGCGTTAGTGTATTCAACACAAAGATAGAGCGCGCACGAGTAAATTAACCCAATCCTTTATTAAAACCTTCAGAGTACTTCTATTACAATCCTCTTAATGAGAATATTGGGACTCAAATAAAGTAAAAATACAACGGAAGACTCAAGAAAATAGAATGTAGAAGACTAATTGACGCTTGGATAGTTGGAGTAGCTCTAATCTCATCACTCTTGACTTTCCTCATCCGAAAGAATTTCGTCCTCGGACTTACCTGAAAAATAAGAGAAAAGCACTATGTGAGCGAACGCTCAGTAGGGATTATATCTCAAGAGCTAGCTTGCTTTAAGTAATTACATGTTACATGAAATGTAATAAGCTGTGCATGCTTGCAAGAAACGACAATAGAGAGATTGTATTACAAGAGAATAGAGAATGTATATCAAGTGATAGCGAGTGAACTAGCAAGTCTTTCAAGAACTCATGTCAAGATAGCAAGATAATCAAGCACATATATCTATCATGTCAAGTGATCATGTCATGTCAAGAATTGGCTATCATGTTTCAAGCAAGTACAATAAATACCCTTTTCGGGTCACGCAAGTCATGTCATGTCAAGTCAAGTCAAGTACGAGATTTGTGGAATGTCTATCAAGCTGGTCATGCACTTCGGTACAATGCCATACCGTGATCATTACAACTCCTATGGGCACTAGTACTTTCGGGTGCTCCTCCCAGAACCAGATCGGGCCCTATATGCGCAGGCATTGATCATGTATTTTTGACATCCACTATAGTTATAGCCAATATGGAATTTCAAAGGAACACGCTTGTAGGAAACTTTAAGGTAGATCTTGTAGAATAGAATCACAAGGATTGAACATGTAGGGATGATAACAACGGTATAACCACGATTCGCTTTAAATCTAGGTGGAATCGGCTCCCTAACTTGGGTGCCATGACAATAAGAATAAGCGCTCATATAGAGATAGTCGCTCGTTCTTAGATAGATTTAGTGTCCACAAGTATGGCACATCATTCTTAAGAAGTATTAATGGCATGGTTTCCCATTCCATTAATTAAAGAGTATTCTCATGATAGCATATCATGAGGGCCGGTATACCATGTTTCTTTAGAGTGACATAAAAATCAAGTAGTGTCATGGGTTTTGATGGAACAACCTGCTCGGCTGCCTTGAGGGAATCCAAGGCTAGCGAAGTCTTACGGAGGTCTCTATGATAAAGTCACCAGTCCAAAGGAACGAAATGTCCCACGGAGGGTTCATCTATCACCGAGAAATAGTGGGTAATCGATAAAACATCATGAAACATGGGACTATATTCACGGAATGGAATATAGTGCCTAAATATAACCAACTAACAGCGGGTTATAGAAATTCATGAAAATCAGGAAAACAGGGAATTGACGCCTTAGGTCATGTCTTCAATTCATGAAATGGCGCCATTGTCAGGGTCGTCAGATCAATAATCAACGACTGTTCATTCAGTTGTTACAACCAGATTACTGTCGATATTAAAATCTGTAATATTTTCAGGTTTTAGATATTATGTAAATGGCGACTTAGATTAAGTCTTCAATTTAGTAAACAACGCCCTAGTCAGGGGCGTCATATATCAAAATGACGACATGGGGCATGTCGTTATTTCCAATATCCAGGAAAATTATATACATTTCTATAATTCACAGTTTATCACTAAAGTGGCGCCCATTCACATGGGCGTTCATTCAATTGACGACCTAGCTACGGTCGTTATTTCTTTGTCATACGATTTGCACCGGACAGGTACAATCATACACACATGATTTTTGGAGTATTTCCAATCAAGAAACTAGAGACATGTACGGATAGAGAAAAATAGCAGGAATTTATGGACATGATCATGCATTAGTTTACATATAAGGGTTCACAGTTATTAAATTTTGAACATGGTGTAATTATTAATTATCTAAGGAATTGACGACTGTTTGCACGGTCGTTGAATCAAATAGCACCCTTGCTTGGGTCGCTATTTCCTTTTATACAATAAACGGAGAAAACACAATCCAGAAACGAAATCTGTAACTCTTACAGACCTATATGCATGTTTTTAACCTAGAAATTTTAGGGTTTTGCTAAGTCTTGAGAAAACCTACCTTTGTTGATGATTTTGTTTGACAGATGATGAAGAACCGATACTCTATTTTTAACAGAGGACTTGGTAGTAGAATAATAACGGCAGCTTCACCACAATAACAGCTTGCTTCCTCTCGCAGAAGAATAGCAACGCAGTAGGAAATAGGAAGAGGAATATGATTCTTCCACGTTCTTAGCAGGAAGGAGACGGCAAGAACAACAACGCAGCAGCCCCTTTGGTCCAAAGAAATAGAGAAGCAGAAGATGGCTTCCTCCCTTCACAGTATCGGTAGCAAGAGAAAGCAGAAGAAGAAGAAGTCGAAGAACTTCTTAAGTTCTTCACGTATTATGGAAGAAGCAATAGCAGAGAGAAGCTTTAGCCTCTCCATGATGCGTCCACGGCCAAAGGATGCAGTTAGCATGTTCTTCTGTTTAAGCAGCAGATCTTTCGTTTGAAGAGTAAGAGCCAGCAGGTTGGCTCGACAGAAGGGTTAGTATTTATAGAAGAAGGAATCCTAATGGGTTCTAGGAGTTCGATTAGGACTAAAATTTCCTAGGTAGAATCCTTACTAAACTTAAATATCCACGTATTAATCCTTTTCTTAATCAAAACTTACCCAGTTAACATCCCTATTCGAATCAAACACCAACAGTTCTGTTTGTAAATGACGCCTAAGGTTGGGGTGTTATTTTAAAATGACGCCTCTGTACACGGTCTTCAATTTATTAAATAACATCTATTAAGGGGGCGTCAATTATTTAATTAGCGCCTGCTTATTCAGTCTTCAATTAAATGAGGACTTGATCGGAGGCGTTATTCATTTTGGCTTATATTTCATATGTTTTAAGTATATATATGAGTTGGGCTTTATCATTGGTTTAAATCTTATTTAATATTTTATTCCTTTAATTTACTAGGGTTGCTACAAGGGCTTTTCCCTACTTCCCAGCAACCAGCACTCTGTTCCCAGTACCCAAAATCCAGTCATGCCACTCCCCCCACCCAGTCTTTTATCCCAGCTCCAGTCTGGGTAAAACCCAGTCCCCTGCCCCTTATGCCGGTACGTGTTAAGACAATCAAGCACGACCGACAGTAAGTGGTAGCCATCCTTTCTACCCAACCCTATTCCACAGACTAGGGAGACAAACAACTCAGTAAATAACAACACTAAAATCCAGAGTTTGTCATTAACACTCTGTAAAAGGGAGCCCAAGACATGCCCTTGGGGTAACAAAAATACACAGTCCGGATAACAAAAAGGGGGAAGGGAAGCAATACAATCACGGCTTAGCCTCGCTCCCCTCCAGCTCCACCAAGCGAGACTCCGCAGCCGCCAGCTCCGCCTCCAAGGTCGACGCAAGCTGAACGCTGGCCTCGGCAGTCTGCCACTCAACTCTAGCAAGCTCTACGGCTTGCCGCTGCTCCTCCAAGGCCTTCTGCAGGGCCTCAGCTCTACTGGTCGCCTCGCTCAACTTCCTGGAACGGTCCTGAGCAAGAGACACGGCCGCGTCGGCAAGCCTCCTCTGCTCGGTCGCGGCTGACGCAAGCTGAACACACTGCTCCTGTGCCTCCCGAATGGCCGCCAGTCTCTGTGCCCACTGTTCCTGAGCCTCCATAAGCCGCGGGTACTCTGCCTAGATGCTGGCCAAGCTAGACATCCAGAGCCCACGAGGGAATCCAAGGCCATGGTAGCCGCGTGTACACTCCCTCAGCCGTTTCCGAAGCTCCTCTGGGGAAGGCAGGGGATCACCCCCTACGTAGCCCCGGGCTCGCTGAAGCAAGGCTGCACCTATGCTGGCGTCCAACAGCGGCTCCGGTGGTGAAACGGATGTAGGCCACTCGATCCCCAGCTCGAGAGAGGACTGACCCGTCTCAGCCAGCACACCGGAAGGACCTGCACAACCCCATCGAACACGAAATGGGTCAACCATGTTCAGGGTTTCCCTATGACAAGACAAGGTGAAAAACCTAAGAAAGGTCCTGACTCTCACCTGGTGTGGCTCCCGCCGTGCCTATAACTTCCCCACTCGGGGTAGGTGAGGGTAACCTCTCCTCCACCCCAGCAGTGTCCTCTGCTAGAGTCGGAGAGGGTAGGGACTCCCCTGTAATCCGGTCCTCCCCAATGGCCATTGAGGTGACGGAGGGCTCCCCTCGACCCTCCTCGACGGGAGCCGGCGCGTGCTCCTCCTCAGACTCCAGTCCTGGACATAACACAAAAATGTCAGCACTCTGTCATAAACTCTGTATCAAAGCCAATACGGAGGCAAGGAAAAGTCGCATATACCTTCCAACGCCGCCTCTATCTCGGCGTCCCCGGCAGAAGAGGCCTCAGAGGAAGAAGAGCTCAAGCTCGAGCTTTCATCAGTCGCCATCGTGGCGCTGCCACCCTCTAAAGAACCAGACAAGCTCTCTGATGAAGCCCCGGCCGTGGGCAAATCAGGGGAACCTATACGTTGGGAAACCAGATTAGGCTACTATCAAGTCCAGCCTCACATAAAGATAGCTAGTCGAAGGTGCTGGGGAAGAAGCTCACCAGTCGGGGCATCCCCTTCGGAAATCCCCTCCATGTCAACAAACTCCTCGTTGCCCTTAGCAGTAGTTGCGACGGGAGGCTTGTCTCCTGAGAGCCGGTCTGTATCCCGAGGGAGCTCTCCTTCCTCCAGAGGGGAAGAGGTACCTACAATCCATCCCAATCAAAGCTCAGCACGGGTGGGAAAGTCTAATAATCCACCCTAAAGTGATCAAGTGCTCAGCTACATACCTAATGGTCCCACACTTGAGGACTCCACCACCCCCACCGTACAGGTCGACACCACGGTCGGTAAAGGTGGGAGAGGCACCTTCGTCAATAGCGGCGGTGGTCTACTAAACGTGTCCTCAACGGTAGCTGGGGGCATGGAAGTCACGGGTCTGGGTTCATCTCCAAAAGATGGCAGGGCCACTGACGGGCCGGCATCCGCCAATTCTCGGATCATCTCCAGAGTAGCCGCCGCATCCTCACCTGCCAAACTAGCAACATAAGTCAAGTCAATAATTCTGGCTTGTTAAAAGAGTCCAACAACGACGGGAAGATCCCCTCAACAATAATTGGACACTTACCCAGACAACTACTAGCCACCGTGGGTGCAGGCTCTTCCGCCTGCCCAGGGACTCCACTCGATATCTCAGCCGGGGCCTTGGCCTCCGACACCTCTGCCTCCCCTGCACAATCCAGACGGTCATGTCAGTAACCGAAAGCAAGTGAATCGCAGCTTACACTTAGCGTCAGAAGCCCTTACTCGAAGGAGCTCCACCAGTGGCCTCCCACAACTCAAAGTCTGGGAAGGTCCCAGCATGGGGTGCAGGCTCATCCATCAGACGAAGGAGCCCCTCCATATCTATCTCAAACTCATTCCCTTCCTCAGGAGGAGGATCCACCTCCCGAGGGGGCGAGAAAGCCGCCTCCACTCTAGTCTCCGGCGGGGCTACAAAACATAAATCCAGCAAAACAAGATTAACCAACTACTATGGCTAAACCAAGCAGGAGCAAAGAAGGCAAAGCGACACTTACTCAAGGACGCCCCCTCCTCAACTTACTCTCCAGTCTTGGGTCCCTCAGACGACCCACCAGCCTTGACCGCTGCATCCTCCACACGAGGGCATTTCCTCCAGGGCTGCAAGCTCCCATCCCCGCTCCCTGAGGACGTTCCAGTGGAGGGCTGGTCCCCCTCTGCTGTAGAACCTACCGACAAACACAATATTATATAGCACCTCAGTTCTGTACCTGAGAATTACAGAATGAAAGGGAGAGAGTGGGCTAAAGGAGGAAAGCCTAACTTGGAGCCCCGAAGGGGGTCAATGGTAAAGGCACCAGCTGCTCCAACCCCAACGCCAGGGCTCAGGCTGCCATCGCGACGGCCTTCCGAATATCCCGTGGAGTGCGTGCGCACTCAACCTGGGACACAAACTCCACAGCCCCAACAGACCCAATCGCATGGGCGATGTGCCGTCTCTAGTCATCAACCGCTGTGTCGGCGAAGCTCCCGTGCGGGAGCTCCCGATCCAGCGACCCTCTGCCCCGAATGCCATAATCAGCCAAGAATTGAGCCAACCAGGCCCTAGGTGCCCTCGGTCTATTGGAACCCTAGTTTTAATGATGACAATATATGAGTCATGTGAAGACTGGATTGTATAAATTTGTTTGCATTTGATCATTTCATATAAAATGTATGTCTGTGCACAGTTGAGTCTTTCAGCATAGAAGGTCTGTGTACCTTGCGTTTGTTACATATAGTCCATGCATAGGTTGAAGAAGTCATCGCATAGTCAGGTCTGTGCATACCACGTTATTTGGCAGATAATGACTGCATACGTCTTAGTTGTTTGCATATTCAGGGTCGGTGTAATGCATTCATAGTCAATGCATGTGTTCCTATCTGTTATACATAGTCGGTGCATGTTCAACGTCCTTCATATGAAAGTCCATGCATATCCTGCATTGCATATAGCCGAGGTCTGTGCAAGTCTTCGCACACGCTAATTGGAGTCCGTGAATATCCTGCATTGCATATAGCCGAGGTCTGTGCAAGTCTTTGCACATGCTAACTGAAGTCCGTGCATATCCTGCATTGCATATAGCCGAGGTCTGTGCAAGTCTTCGCACACGCTAATTGAAGTCCGTGTATATCCTGCATTGCATAGAGTCAAGGTCTGTGCAGGTCCTCGCATGTGCATAACTGAGTATCTGCAACTCTCATCTTTTGCACGCACAAAGATTGTGCAAGGTTGCTCACAGCACATTGGGTCAGTGCACCATTTTTACATTTCTCATATATATATAATGTCTATGCATGACTCTCTTACAACATAACAAAGTTGGTGCATGTTATAATTCATGCATACTTGAGTCCGTGCACGTTTGCTCTCATGCTATCTTAAGTCTGTGCAATTCCAATGATTGTCTAACTATCTTATGCTGACTGAATGTCTAACACTTTGACAGGACACTTATTCGTAGAGACTAAGGAAGGCACGTGATCCAAGGTTGAAGACTGAGCTATGCTCATGACACGTGGAGGGTAGTTACGCTTAGATGCTGCCACCTGGCTTTGGTCCTCAGATCTGGACGAAAAGCTTGGGCGGGAAATGTGGTCTCCACACGCCCTCTTTCTGCTGCTCATATAAAAATGAGAATTTGCTTGTGAAAGAATAAGTAGTAGATGATGAGAAAGAAAAAAGTAGAAGAAGAAAAAGTGAGAGAAAAAGATTGAAGAAAACTAATAAGAAGAGAGGCGAATAAAAAAAAAAGATTAGAGATAGAAATAGAAACTTAGAGAAAAAGAAGAGATGAAGAGGGAGTAAGATTGTGAGAAGAGACTAGAGTTCCTGAACATTTGTCCAACTAGTCCTTGGATCAAATCCAACCCAGTTTGCTCTTGTATGAGCTTCATTCTATCGGGTTTCAGTTCCAACTTTCCGTTGCTACTATTTTTCCTATTTTTCTTAAACTCTTATTCAAGCTGTGTGTCAGCGTTGCAGAGGAGGATTCCTCTGGATAGCAAGCTGTGAAGTTTAGCGGTTGTAGGGATTCGTCCCTGAAGCTATGGATCAGCGCCAAGCTATTTGTCAGCGGATGGCATAAGCTGTAAGGCCCAGCGCAAGCTGTTTGTCAGCGGGTGGCATAAGATTTAAGGCCCAGCGCAAGCTGTTAGTCAGCGGATTGTAGGCAAGCTGTGAGGCCCAGCTGATTAAGCTGTATATCAGCGGAAGCCATACTTTGGTTAAAGTGTGGGGTGGATGTTGGTCAGCTGACCGAACCACCAAAAATATCTTATGCAGTGTGGTTGAATGCTTTTTCGTGTGAGATTGATTGTTCCTAATCGTCTAGATAGCTTCCGTTTGTATGTCCCCTAATAGTTGATTAGGCGTGCATTTCTGGTGTTTGAGAAATTGTCCACTGAATAAGCCATCATATTTCTATACATCTTTAAACTCGGCAAAATGTTTTAAGAAGATCCATTCACCCCCCTCTGGATCTACATTTATCTCTATATCTGCACCCAACAATTGGTATCAGAGCGGGTGTCTGCACAGAGGGTCCAACGACCTACAGATCCGTTCCTACACTTAGTTTTGGTGCGATCTGGTTTGATCTATTTTGCATTGCGATTTCTGATTTAATCTGAGCTTGATACTCATGGCTGATCTTCTGAGATTTGAGGGATTGAGCTTTTACATTTGGCTTGATCGATTCAGAGAATATGTAATGCATTTTAATCCAAATCTGTGGATAATTATTGCACACAATCCGTACGAAGTTCCAGAGGATAAATCCCAATGGAAAACTTCAGACCGACTAAAATTCCCTGAAAATCAAAAGGCCCTGGAATTAACTAGTAGGGCAATAAACTCTGACAAATTCCCTCGTATTTTTGAATGCTACAGTGCCTCTGAAATCATCAATATGATTGCAGCTAGCAGATGTGAAGAAGAAGTGAAGTGCTTCATGGTCACAGATGAAATCAATGACCAAATGGAAGATGCTTCGTCACAGGTAAATTCTGAAACTGCTAATTTTAGTTTTGATGATCTGATTGTCTTGAATGAACATCTGGTTGATAAATATGATAGAGTCATGTCTGAAAAGAAAAAGCTTAGAAAAGAAATGATTTCTAAAGTTACTCGCTTGAAAGTTGAAAATGAAAATTTGAAATCAGACATAAAAAGGGATAGATCTGAAATAAACAGATTGAAATTTGAAAATGAAAGTCTTAAGAATGAATCTCTTAAAGATGAAAATTCGTATAATGAGTGTGCCTTCTTAAAGGAATTGATTGTAGACCTTGATTCTGATGATAATATGCAGAAGAACTTAATCAGATCCTTGAAAGAAGAAAATGAATCATTGATTGAACAGAAAAAGGAGACTGATGAATATCAAGACAAATTGATTGAAGGGAATAGCTATTTGAAGGAACCGAACAAAAAGCTGATAGTTCTTAACACCATCTTATCTGAAAGATGGCTGGCTTTTGAAAAAAGAAAATCTATTTTGGAGGAAAAGGAAACAAACAATGAAATAAAGCTTCAACAAGAAAATTAATCTTTGAAAAATCTCAATGACTGTCTGCATCAACAAGTTATCTCCTGTGAAAATGATGTTGCCACTTTGCAAGCTGAAATTGAAGATCTAAAAAATTCTCTTTCAAAGTCTGTTAAGGGAAAAGATAACTTAAATAAATTACTTGGGTCAAATGTGAATTTTTAGAAAGAAGGCTTGGGTTTTAATCATGTTAATAAAAAGATTGATATGAAAAGGAACTTCACTGTTTTTGTAAAAAGTTCTGAACAAGAAAAGCCATCCAACTCATCTGTCTTCCAATTCACTGCCCAGAAAACAGAAAATCCAACTAAAAATCTGAAAAAGATTCAAAAATAGAAAAAGAAGGTTATTTCAAATAAATCCAAATCTGCTTCTGATTCTTCTATGCAAGTTGTCAATGATTTTCACACACACTCACATGCACATGCAAATAATAAATCTGTCATAATAGTGCATGTTCACAATAAAAGAAATGTTTCATGTCACTACTGTGGTAGGAAAGGACATGTTATGGATGATTGCATAGTTTTGAAAAATGATGAGTTAGATGCATGCAAGCATACCAATACAGTTCAAAATAAATCTGTAAAAATGCCTGATAGAGATATCTCCAATGCATGTTTTTATTGTGGCAAAAAGGGTCATTACACGCATAACTGTTATTTAAAGAAACAAGAAGATCAAAATTACAGAAACAGTTATGCAAAGAAGCATGTGAAGAAATCTCAAAATCAGAGAGTCAATTATTTTAACTATGGAAGATTTGGGCATGTTATATCTGAATGCTGGTTTTTGAAAGACAATAAAATCTATCCTGCTCACATGAACCATTTTGCATCTAGGAGAGTTCAGAATCCTGTATTCATGCATAAACTTCCCATATGCAATAAGTGTGGCAGATTAGGTCACATTGCTTTTAATTGTTCCTGGAATAACTGGAGTGCATCAATGTAGGGTGCTACTCATCCTGTTGGACCCAAGAATCCTTGGGGTCCAAGACTGTTCAAATAACATTTTGGCTGCAGGTGTGCTCCTGAAGATAAAATAAAAATGGGGCTCAATAAATTCAGGGCACTAAGGTTAGTCAAATTACACTGTTTA
Source organism: Amorphophallus konjac (assembly GCA_022559845.1). Taxonomy (NCBI): domain Eukaryota; kingdom Viridiplantae; phylum Streptophyta; class Magnoliopsida; order Alismatales; family Araceae; genus Amorphophallus; species Amorphophallus konjac. The sequence goes on along the minus strand of CM040128.1, from coordinate 175,425,021 downwards.
GTTTTGTTAATTTTTGTTTGAATAATAATCTCTGTGGAATGCTGCATGATTGATTGGAACAAGTCTGATGATTGATGATTTTCTCTTAAGAGTAATACATATTGAGAATGTAATTCATACAAATTCCATGCGAGACTTTTAGTTAGTCATTCATGTTAATAAGTAGATGCATACATCTGCATGACCTCCTGGTATATCAAATGGATACAATTGCACATTGCATTACCAAGTCGTGCATAGTTAGACGTGTTCGCATATAACATTAGTGCATGCCTAACTAGAGTGTTATAACGTCTGTGCAAGTATTGTTGTTTCATGCATGCAAGTCGGTGCACTTATTAGCTGCATGCATATAAACTCGGTGCATCCCTTATCTCGAGCCAGATGAGGTCGGTGCAATTTTTGTGTATCATGACATAAATGGGTCTGTGCATGTTTCTGTAGAATGCATATAATGTTAATACATATCTGTGTACTTTAAGAAAATCAAATAGTGGTTGTTTGAAATCTCTACACATATTGAGGGGGAGCTGTGCTAATCAGAGATCGAATACATGTTTTGGTTAGTGATTTCTTGCTGCTTAGACAGTTAGCTTTCTGTGTCTGATGAATTGCAAGGTACTGCTGTTGTGATATTGACTTTGGAGTCAGCTTGAGTCTGATCTAAGATGAGAGGTCAATTGGTTGTGATTTGGGCTTTTGGATACACTGATTTCCCAGAAGGCTGAATGTTTGCTGGTTTATAGAGATGGGTGGTTATATGATGATGGTCATTCAGGTTGTGTTTTTGGATTTGTGCTATCTAGCCTTTAGTCTTAACCCTGCTCATGAATGGTCTTCACCTACATCACTTTGTTCTTTGTCTCCTTCCCTTATTCACATCTGTCTTCAAAGAAATTCATAGAATGTGCTAGTCAGGGGGAGTAATATCTGAATACTGTCACCTTTACTTATTTTCAATAATTAACTACTAAGATCACCCTGAACTAAGAACAAAATTGCTGATCTTAACTGAGGTGTGATTTTTAGTGTATGAATATTAAATCTTATCTGAAAAGCTCTCACAATTAACCTGAAAGATACCTCAATGGTCTTAAAATAGTCCAAATTGGAAATTGCTCAGTAGGACATCAAAAATCTGAAAGTCCTTAGTAATAAACCAATCTGATAGAAAATCAAGGTTTATATGGTCCTTAAGTCATGTCTAAAGAAAATTCTGACAAAAGACCTGGGAATATGCCATTAAATAAAAAATTGAGTGTGGCAGAGCAATGGCATATTATTTGAGAAACTGATCATCTGTCTCAAAGAAATTCAGAGGTCAAGTCATGATAATGAATGCTATCTCTGTTCAAAAAAAAATTATGAAACATAAAGGTAAACTGCACTGAGTAACCAGGGACTCTGGTGTTTGATCAACATGTTTCCTTGAGTAAAAAAGGGCAGTTATACTGAAATGTTCAATAAAAATCTCTTTTTGCAAAAGATCAATTAAAACATGGTTGACCCTATGGTTCCTTCAGAAAATTTAGACTGGTTTAATGTCAATATAAAAATTTGGATTTTTCAATCAGTAATTGGCTAATAAAAGGGAGCTAGTAAGATTAATGATCTCTTGACTGGGTTATTTCTTGATTAAGCTGTCTCATTTCCATTGATTCACAGGGATAACTTGTGGAGAATAGCGTTTTAAGATATAATCTCATATGCCGGAAATCACATTTCTGCGTAGAAAGGCATTTTATTTTAAGTAAGGGGTAGTTTGGGTATTAACTGTTGAATATTGGTAAAGTTGGCAGTGTCTCTTGTATTTACGTAACCCTACTTGCCTTACCCATCATACCCTCTCTTTTGAAGCCGAAGCGACCTCCCGCTCTCGTGTTTTCCTCTCTCGAGTTCAGCTAGCAAGCCCGCCTCTCCAGCCTTCCCTCTTCTCATTTGTCCATTCCTTCTCTACGTCTCGTCCTTCTCTTCTTATTGCTTCCACCATGTCCTCTCCGTCCGCCACGAGTGAGGGGAAGAAGAAGGTCACGGAAGAGCAGCAACCCTCGTCTCCTCAAGTCTTGGAGACCGATGTGACCAAATGCTATAAGCGAAGATCAAAGGAGTTACATGCAGAAGGAGTAACTTCTGAATCGATTCAGAAGAAGTCTGTCAAGGGGAAGAGAAAGGAAACAGAGGTACAGTCGCTAGAAGATCGTGAGTCAGCAAAGGTTGATGTGCCGCTACCAAAAGTAAAGAAGCTGAAGACAGCACAGGGTCGAGGTAAGAGAAAGGTACTCGAAGAAGAAGATATCTCAGCTGAAGCATCAAGACATGCAAAAATAACACTGGAAGCTGGAAAGATAGTTTCCCACAGTACGTAGATTTTCATGATCAGAAAATGATTGAAAAATTTCTGAGTTGATTGAAATTTTTAGAGTTCAGAAATGGATAAATTTTTTGGGTAAGCACAGAGTATACTATCCGAGACTCGTAGCTGAGTTCTATCAGAATCTGAAGTATGATTTGGATCAGGCAAAACTATTTTCTAAAGTCAAGGGGTCTAGGATTGAAGTCTCTAAGCATCTCCTACATACAGTATTTAGAATACTAGAAGGAGGAGAAACTGAAAGAAAGTTTGCATATGATGTTCATGATGCATACTCACTCATCACAGATGAGCCTAGGAATCCCCAAGACAAAAATCAGTTAAAATTGGGTCAGTTCAACGCAAACAATTTCTCTCCTCTCAAGAGATTGCTGCATCACATTCTTACTGCTATGATCACTCCACAAGTTGGAGGAAGAGGAAGACTGACCAACACTCAGAGATTTGTTTTATATTGTCTGCTGAAGAGAATCAGAGTTTGCTTGCCTGAAACAATTATTCAGATAATGAGAACTTGCAAAGAGTCTAGAAGACATTTGCCATTTGCAGCTCATTTAACTGCTATATTTAAGAAGGCAAACATATCTTTAGAAAATGAGCCTTCAAAAGAAATTCCAAAGTTTAATGTGTACATGGATTTTATTGAAAAGTACTTGAGGCTGAAAGATACTGACTCAGAGAGTTTTTCTGGTGAAATTCAAAGAAAGGATAAATCAGAAAAGCATGCTCCTTTGAAGAAGAAGAAGAGAAAGTTCAAGTGGAAACAGTGTCAGAACAGCCTCCTCAGATTCCTCAAGAAGAAACTCTTCCTATGTTAGCTGAAAAAGACCAAGAATTTGCTGATAAACCTGTTGAGAAGAATCTCAAGGATCTACAACTAGAACAAGAAATCCATGAATTGGACGTAACTGATGCTCAAATTGTACAACAGATGGATCAAAATATCAGTGAGCTATTTGATAAATTTGGAGTGCAATCTGAGTAGGAACAACAATTTGTTCAGCAAGAACAAGAGGAAGATCAACCAAGTGAAGTAGAAATACAAGAGGTTGATTCACAAGGTGTAGAAGAGGAAAGAGAAGAAGAAATTGAAGTAGATGAAGAATTACTGTCTAAGATGGTTACACATATTGTGATAGAAGAGACTGACAAAATTTATGAAGAAATTACTGAGTCAGTTGTCAATGATCAGGAGGGTGAACAACTAAGAGAAGAAGAAGCTCCATAAGAAGCTCCACAAGAAGCTCCAGGGGCTGCTGAAGAGGATACACAGGAGTATGTCATGGGACCAGCTCCTCTATTTCAGTTGTATCCAAGAATGTCTCTTGCTCCTGCTCCCTCATATGGACCTTATCTTGGGGAAATGATTAGTCTTGGTATACCACCCACTTCATCTCTGAACCACAGCATGAATACTATACTGAATTTCTAGAGTCTAGTGCATCTACATTTAGTTCACTTGGACCTAGTGCTGAGTCTGATATTGCTCAGATGCTGTCAAATTTGACTGAGATAGTGCTAAATCAAAACGAATTGATGAATAAACAGTTTCTGTTCAATACCCTTTAGCTGGACAGAGTAGATGCCCGAATGCAACATTTGGAGAGGATTGTGAAATCCCAATGGGTTGAATTTATGACTGCCAAATAAAGAACGGATGCAGCAATCCGAGAGATCTTGGAATCTCTTATGGGAATCAGTAATAGAATTGGTGACATGGTGAGCAAAATACAAGATACACAACTCTCAACTTTCACCAGGCTTGCTCAAATTCTGAGCCACACTTTTGATCTGAATATTGAATTTGAGTTGATAAAGAGTACATTGAACAATATTGCAGCCAGTCAGCCTGAAGTCATCAACAAGTTTCAAGATGTTCAGTCTCAATTGGAGACCCTCTCAAAGAGTATTAAACAAAATCTCACAAAGCAAGATTCTACCACCTCCCTAGTGGACAGACTTGGGAATACAGTGCATCGAAAGCTAGATGAGCTGTTAGACTTCATGAGAAATCTTCACACCTCAGTGTTGAACACATCTTCAACCCCTGGTTCCAGCTCTGCACATCATCCTAGAGACAGGGGGAGTTACAGAGTCAATGATTCTCAAGAATCCCCATTTTTTTGATAATGACAAAGGGGGAGAATATATTGTGGTGGAAGGTGGACATGTATGTAAGCTTACAGTTTTACCGATGAACAGTTTTTCAGGTCTCTGATGTAAAAAATGCTGAATGAGATAGTTCACTCAGACACTAGTCTATATTCTCTTACTGTACACAGAAATGTAACTTCTACATAGTGCATATTTGTGTTGGATGCATGTTTTATGTTGAATGTTATCTTTGCCATGCATGTCAACAAATAAATTCTCTGTTAGTTTCAATCATACATGAATTATAGTTGTCATCATAAAAAAGGGGGAGATTGTTGGAACCCTAGTTTTAATGATGACAATCTATGAGTCATGTGAAAACTGGATTGCATAAATTTATTTGCATTTGATCATTTCATATAAAATGTATGTCTGTGCACAGTTGAGTCTTTTAGCATACAAGGTCTGTGTACCTTGCGTTTGTTGCATACAGTCCATGCATAGGTTGAAGAAGTCAGTGCATAGTCAGGTCTGTGCATACCACGTTATTTGGCAGATAACGACTGTATACGTCTTAGTTGTTTGCATATTCAGGATCAGTGCAATGCATTCATAGTTGATGCATGTGTTCCTGTCTGTTATACACAGTCAGTGCATGTTCTACGTCCTTCATATGAAAGTCCGTGCATATCCTACATTGCATATAGCCGAGGTCTGTGCAAGTCTTCGCACACGCTAATTGGAGTCCGTGCATATCCTGCATTGCATATAGCCGAGGTCTGTGCAAGTCTTCGCACATGCTAACTGAAGTCCGTGTATATCCTGCATTGCATAGAGTCAGGGTCTATGCAGGTCCTCGCATGTGCATAATTGAGTATGTTCAACTCTCATCTTTTGCACGCACAAAGATTGTGCAAGGTTGCTCACGGCACATTGGGTCAGTGCACCATTTTTTCATTTCACATATATATATATAATGTCTGTGCATGACTCTCTTACAGCATAACAAAGTCGGTGCATGTTCTAATTCATGCATACTTGAGTCCATGCACGTTTGCTCTCATGCTATCTTAAGTCTGTGCAATTCCTATGATTGTCTTACTATCTTATGCTGACTGAATGTCTAACACTTTGACATGACACTTATTTGTAGAGACTAAGGAAGGCACGTGATCCAAGGCTGAAGACTGGGCTATGCTCATGACACGTGGAGGGTAGTTACGCGCAGATGTTGCCACGTGGCCTTGGTCCTCAGATCTGGATGAAAAGCTTGGGCGGGAAATGTGGTCTCCACACGCCCTCTTTCTGCTGCTCATATAAAAATGAGAATCTGCTTGTGAAAGAAGAAGTAGTAGATGATGAGAAAGAAAAAATAGAAGAAGAAAAAGTGAGAGAAAAAGATTGAAGAAAACTAAGAAGTAGAGAGGCGAATAAAAAAAAAAGGATCAGAGACAGAAATAGAAACTTAGAGAAAAAGAAGAGATGAAGAGGGAGTAAGATCGTGAGAAGAGACTAGAGTTTCTGAACATTTGTTCAACTGGTCCTTGGATCAAATCCAACCCAGTTTGCTCCTGTGTGAGCTTCATTCTATCGGGTTTCAGTTCCAGCTTTCCGTTGTTACTATTTTTCCTATTTTTTCTTAAACTCTTATTCAAGCTGTGTGTCAGCGTTGCAGAGGAGCATTCCTCTGGATAGCAAGCTGTGAAGCTCAACGGTTGTAGGGATTCATCCCCAAAGCTATGGATCAGCGGCAAGATATTTGTCAGCGGATGTCATAAGCTGTATGGCCCATCGCAAGCTGTTTGTCAGCAGGTGGCATAAGCTGTAAGGCCCAGCACAAGCTGTTAGTCAGCGGATTGTAGCAAGCTGTGAGGCCCAGTTGATTAAGCTGTGTATCAGCGGAAGCCATACTCTGGTTGGAGTGTGGGGTGGATGTAGGTCAGCTGACCGAACCACCTAAAATATCTTGTGCAGTGTGGTTGAATGCCTTTTCGTGTGAGATTGATTGTTCCTAATCGTCTAGATAGCTTCCGTTTGTATGTCTCCTAATAGTTGATTAGGCGTGCATTTCTGGTGTTTGAGAAATTTTTTACTGAATAAGCTATCATATTTCTATACATCTTTAAACTGGGCAAAATGTTTTAAGAAGATCCATTCACCCCCCTTTGGATCTACGTTTATCTCTATATCCGCACCCAACACAGTCGAGACACCTTCGCTCCAGTCGCTGTCGCTGATGCCCGTCCCAGGGGCTTCAGTGCCCCTCCGCTACTTCGGCTCCCAGACGACGAACCCCGGCCACTCCGAGGCCACTCTGCTACAATCTACTCGATCTCTCGACGGATCCGAGCAACACGAGTCCTCAGGTACCCCTCATCCAGTGCAATAGGAGGCAGATCCTCCCTCAGCAAGTGACTCTCCTCCACCTTCCTGATCACGGAGGCTTTTTGTCCGTAGAGATGACTGTGCTCGAACCACCACCGGGCGTAATGCACATCAAACAGTCCTCAACGTCCCTGCCCCGGCATCGGGAATCGCTCCGACTCCCGACGGCAATAAAAGTCCCACCAGGCCGCTGTAAGTAGGTGGGTATCCTTGCCCTTGTACTGTCTGCCTGTCAGAGGGAACTCCCTATTTGGCAGAATCCCCTGGTCGTACCCGAAGTTCCTGGCAAAGCGATGCAGGTAGTACGGCTCCAAGGAACTAATCGCTGACCGGCGCAATGCCAACACAACTGCTCGGTCAGTATCTACTCAATCCATGGTCCCGTATGGGCCGCCCCCTGACCGGGGTAAGCGCTGGTCGTCCCTCCACCTGAAGCCCCCAAGAAGAAGCCAAAGTCCCTCGCTGCATTGTCAAAGGGTAGTCCCTTCTCACTCCAGGAGGGCAGGTAACAAAGGGCCCTCCTGGCCCCCTCAAGCTACTCCTCCGCATCCCCATCCGGTTGCCCAGTAAAGCTGAATAAAAGTGGTGCCGTCGGGTTCGCCACGGTACCTCGCGTCACCAGCCCCGGGAACAGTAACCCACCCCACACACTGAGGTAGTGGGTCGGTAGGAGTATACTCCTCTGCCTCGGCGCTGAGTGTGCTGCCAGAACTCCAAGTCCCTGGTAGATGTTGGCCAGTGCAGCGGGAGCTAGAGCTAACTGTCTCCCCTCAGCCAACAAGCAAGCCGGCCACAACAACTCAGCTCTCAACAGCCCATTCTCTCCGTGGGGAACTACAAAAGTCACCAACCAATATGCCAGATACGCTGCAAGGTGCCTCACATCTGGCAGACCATGGGGATTCCACCCCTCCTGTGGTGCATACACATATCTGGAGTACGTCCGGAAGCATAGCACCACCTCAATGTACTCCTCCCATGGAGTCTGGTCCCTGGCGAACTCCTGGTAGAAGCAAAATGGCCCGTTGTAGAAATGACGGACCCATACATTCAGTGGTACTCGGGGAGTCTGTGTAGCTCTCCCTCTCCCTGCTAGAGCTAAATCTCTCCAGGTCTTCATGAGATACCGATAACTCGGTATCTTCCCAATCCGTTGGTATGACTGCGGTGGAGGTCATCCAGCACTACCTCCTCGTATCCTTCGTCGACGACCGGCAAGCCAGAAATCATGAACAAAGACCACAAGTCAAGGCTGGTCTCCCCCTCTGCTGGTGCCACCGTGTTCCAACGACGGTTGAAACACTCAACCAATCTCTACAGCAGTCTGGTGTAGCACGGGTACACGTACAGAGCGGCAGTCACCGCGTACCTGATCTCAGCACGATCTAGCAATGCCCTGTAGTGGTGGACGATCCCCATCAGCCACTCAGTGGCACCCTGGCGGTAGTAGTGTGACGAGATCACTGTCCAGCGACCATACCAGCTAGTGATGGTCTGTCGCATGACTCCATTCAGCATACTATGATCATCATAACCCTCTCCAGCGTACTACACACCAGCAGGCTCCAATACCAACCCAGCAATCCCCTCTATCTCTGTGCGATGGTGACCATGCAAATCCCAGCTAGCAGGGCCAATCGGCCCAACCCTGACTCCGGACTGCTCTGCCATGCCGAAGAACCCCAGGCAGTCAACACTGGGAAATTGGTGCTGCCTCCAGTAGTTCTCCAAAAAGCTCTGATAGCTGCATAACGTTGTACCATGCAGGCTGTCCCTGCCAATCAAGATGGCCCTCTCAAGCCGGCGGTGGGCCCCTGGGATCTACGAGTCGGCCTCCTCCACGCCAGGAGGGACGTAGCTGCGGATGAATTCAAACAGGTGACGATCCAGGGGGAACTCCAATGGATAGTCCCCGCTAAGGTCATAACTGTACAAACCACCCGCCTCCAAAATCATGGCCACTTCTACGGCCCCTGCTCCAACTGTCCTCTCACCCATCGGACCCTCAGCCATTGTCGTATGGCCCCGGTCCAGCTGCTCTATGCCAGCCACAGTGATCACGGGTGTGCCCAGAGGGGGCATCGGTCGATCGGTCTGCCGCACCCAGTGATCCTCCTCCCGAGCCATCCACCTCAGGACTCGCCCGTCTCTGCCGAAGCGTGCCATGGCTGCAGGATAGGGCACCCAAAAAAAAATATAGTCAGTGTACCAAAAAATAAACATATACAGCACAGTAAAATAAAGGCACATGAAGTGTCAAAATACAACTACAACAACTTAGAAGGAGGGTTTCATGGGCCGTACGCCCTCATCTCCGCCTCCGACGCACGCCCTGTGGGGGGCATTTGTTGTACCCGGACTATTTCCCAGCCAAAATAACAAGGAGTAAGGGTTCGGGCATTTCCCCAAACACCTTCAAGGCACGGGATAGCCCTTTCTACAACCCTGCGGGTCCCTACAAGGGTCCCGACCAACTTGCCATGACACACGGCGACACAAACAATTGTCCGAGGTCAACCTCGACCACTAACATACGGGCCTTGCCCGTATCCTGCATGGCCGCCCGGGACCACCCGAGGGCACCCCGACACTAAGCCACGCCATGTGGCACCCAGTGAAAGAGCCACAGGCCCACTCCGAGACACTTCATTCAACCCTCCAAGGTCAAAGGGAGACCCGAGCAAGTCAACCACAGGCTTTGGAGGCCCGCAGCACGTGCATACGGCCCACACATGTGTGTTCGGCATATTTCTGAACACCTTGTGGGCGCATCTGTTCCAGCCCTTCTACATAAAACCACGGGCCACGCCGTGGTTCCATCACACTAATGGGGCCCCACAACGATCCCCCAGTAAGTCGGGGCCACCCTCGACCCTCAGATACTTGGCAACGGGCCACTCAACTTTAGCACTTGGGCCAACCCGAGGCTACCCTGTCAACCCGCCGAGCAACACAGCACACAGCCCGAGGCATTACCCACGTCCACAAAATGCCCCCTCTTAGCTCTCACGAGCACCTATCCTTAATCCAAGGCCCACCGTGCGGCCCCTCAGCCATCTACTTAAGCCGTTCGGCAATTCGGGGTGTATCGGGCATTTACTCGAACACCTTCCGAGCGATTGCGACTACCCGAAGAATAACGGCCCCACGGGCCCATGCCAGCCTCCCGAAGTTTGAAGTCCGTCAAAGGACACCCCCAGGCAACACAAGAAGACCCTCGGGGGCCATCCCACGGGGTTACGACCGGCCCCGGGGCCAGTTCACCCCAGGGGCGACCGCGCGCCCCAGGGAGGGCGAACCCCCTAGGGGAACCGCGCCCCTCCCTCCAGCCCGGTGGTCCCACGACCCCACTCAGTCTCGGTTCATCTGATTTACTGTCCTACGATGCGGTTCGTGTGCCGTACCAGTTCAAAAAGTCAACACGTGGATGCGGCAAAGTAACGGCGTAATAGTACGAAAAATCCGCAAGCCAACGCGCACACGAGCTCTACATATCCTTTCATACAATTGTCTTTTCCTCTTAGTCAATTTAGGAAGAAAATTAACCAAAAAAAAAAATTTATAGGGTGGGACCGCCCCCCTCTCTCATTGGCGCCAGTCCGCCTAAACCCCCCATGGGGGGGGGGGGGGTTTACGCGGACCAGCTCACCCCCCTTGGCTGGTCCGCGTAAACCCCCCCCCATTCAATTAAAAAAATTTAATTTTTTCAAAAAAAAGAAAAACCAAAACCACTCCGCCTAAACCCCCTAAGGGGGGGGGGTTTACGCGGACCAGCCCAGCCCCATGGGCTGGTCCGCGTAAACCCCTTCCCCCTCTCTCAACCCGTATAACCCAAGCGCCACTATTCACTTGTGTTTACGTGGACCAGCTCACCCCCCTTAGCTGGCCCGCGTAAACCCCTTGTGACCCTTCAACTTCCCCTATAAAAACCCCTTAGGAGCTCAAGGGGTGGGGCATGATCATCCATCCAAGATCCAGCATCCAGCAAGCACCGAGCATCCAGGACTTCAAGCGCGGCTCCGAGTAGCGAGCTAAGGAGAATTGTGCGTGTGACTTGTTCGTCGGCCTAATACGCCGGGGGTATGTCGTTTGCACTCCCCTCACGCCGTATGTAGCCGTCACACACAAGTCAACACCCACCGTATGTGAGATGCTACGACATGGGCAGACTTCCCCTCATGCCGAGATTTCCTCTCGCATGCCCGTCGGTTGCAACCACACGCATACCATGATATCATGCTCTCTCATAGTCACGAGGCCATGTTCAAGCGCTCAATTCGAGTCGTGATCGACCCTCGCCTAGATACCCGATCGATGTATCCCTCCAGTCATCTAGTCACAGGCCCCCATTCAGTAACACGGCCCTGGCCCACACCACGGGATGAGCCCTCTGTAAAATGCACATGTGTTCATTCATCACGCATCGACTCGGGGACCGACTAGCACGTCGGAGTTGTCCCGTGGCATGCGCCAGTTGTACCTTGGCCATCATAGATTTCCTGTAAAGAAGTATACACCTCAGTATAACACCACCGATTGGATGAGTGCTCTCGCACCCACGTTCAGGCCCCCAGTTTTCTATCTACACCACTTGGCATCCGTGCCTAACACCCTAACCCCTGTAAAGATCCCTCGGTCTAACGCGCACCCATAGCTGCTGAATGCCCCCAACCCTTTACCCACGGCTTCAGACATATATACAGACTTTTCTTCAGCTCAGAACGAAGGTATTCAGATTCAATCTGATGTAAATAAACACCGGTTGCTTGCGGCCGGTGGGGAAAGACGTCCAATACACGATTCCCGCAATCGCTTATGCACTCACACCCATGGAACCCCTTCTCTCTGTGTGTCGCCCGATGGCCCGAGCCCACGTGCCGCGCCCTGGTGGCACTTCCCCGGTCAACCTTTGGTTCCATGAGTGATTGTCGAGAAATTGACTGGCACGCCCGCACCCTGTCCGGTTAACCCTTATCCCGACATTTCCATGCCATTCGACCCCTTTTTGACTTTCTGTGAAAGGAGAGTGCCCGATACCGCCGTAAGAGGCATGCAACTGTAAGGAGGATACTCGAGATATACCAAACTCTTGTATTCTCATTCCCCGCTGTATCCCTCCCTTCACCCCGGTAATCGGCATAACAAAAACCCGCGCGAACACAAGTCTACATGAATTCTCATATCTCACCTTGATCATATCTTGTTATTTGTGTTACTTTGGTTTATTCACGTGTTTCATCATATTTTCATGACTTATCTTATACTCTAGAGCTAAAATACTAATTACTTAAACATTACCTTCATGTTGATACGAAGATACCTACTGGGCATGTGTGCTTATTCCCTACTTTTTCAATCTTTTTCATGAAATTCTAGCGGGTCGGATTCACATTATTCAAGTGATGGATTCGAGAGTGATTGATGGTTCGAGAGAAGCCATAGCTAGTCTAGTCAAGAGTCAATTATGTAATTTTCACTTTATTGAGTCTAGTTAGTCAAAAAGTCAATATCATGTACTTGATTATTATTATCAATAAAAGTTAGATTTTTGTTCAATTATTGTGTCCATTCATCTTATATGTGAATGATTTACGCTCTGATTGTTATTGTCACTTGAGGCTTCTCTTGCCAACTGTTCACGTCCCCGATTGTTTCCGCTGCATAATCTCGGGGCGTGACATAAACTATGCATGTGACTGAGATGACTATGCATGTGACTGAGATACATAATATTCTCCCCCCTTTTGTCATCAACAAAAATCGACGGACAATGGTGTTATTAAACCTTTTATAAACATGTATGAGCCAAAGATGTATCTATGTGAAATGAAGTATGATGTGTTCCAAATTATTCATGCAAGCAAACAAACAAGCAAGTATGAAAGGCAAGCAAGCATGTTATACTATAACTCCCTCTCAATAGGGTTGAAGGATAGCAAGTGAACAGTAGATTCAAAACCAAAGTGTGAGACATGAAGCATAATCAAAAAAGGTAGTGCATGCATATGCTAGAGGAGCTGCATAAACCATGATAAGAACAAATTCAAGATACACATTCATCACAATAATACCCAGGAGTGAAATGTGAGGCAATTAGCAATGAACTTCAAAAATATATGCATATAAGAAGAATTTCTAAAGAACACTAGAGGGTTATTTCCTCTCTACATTTCAATTTAGATCCTCGACTATCGGTAGCTTGGCACAACCCCTTTTTGTTTCTTTTATGGGACTTCACCGTTCAACGCGAGTCACCTCATATGTCTCAATGGGGTTTCCCGGCCACTAGGATTCATCATAATTTTGATTCTTGTGGATTTTCGCTTCACTTTTCGACGCGAGTTTCCTCATTTAATTCAGTGGAGATTCCCGGCTACTCAGTTCCATATTCCACTTATTGAATGCTGCGGGGTAGGTAGTTTTTTCCTCACGATTACTCTTCATTTCCATGTAGAAATTTGTTTCCCTTAAAGTGTTGAAAAGAATTTCTGAAATCCTTATCGATCAAAGTCATATGCATCATTTTGTGCAAAGTGTGTGGGTAATTGCTTTGTATGTTGAAAATGAATTTGTCAAAACATGGCTATTACTCCCCCTAAATGTATGCACAGTTGGGAATAAATCCTCCTCCTTTGTATATGTAACTATTCATAAATGATCAAAATCACTGTATTTTATCTATCAAGGAGGTAAGGTCTTAGAAAAGATCAAGAAAAAGGTTTTCTTAAAATATATACATGCAATCAAGCAAGGATTTGGAATGAAGTTTATGAAAGATGATTTCTGGTATGTGGCGGAGAACGTAGGTCCGAAGACCCGACTCTAGCATGGTAAGTGTTTCCCGGTGGATGAAATCCACCATTCTACAACACACCATTTGAAATACCGATGAATCATGGCATTCAAGCATGCAAAGATAGAAGGTATGTACAAGCATATGCATGTGAATGAAAGGATGATGAAAGATTATTTCTATTCACAAGTATGTAAGGATATGTGCATGTGTTTTCTATGTATGCAAAAGTGAATTATTATTTGCAAAAAGATAAACATGAGTGAAAGTATGAAAGACTCTATGTGCAGTCTCAAATATTCAAAGACTGAATTTATCACTACCAAAATCAACAAAAGATAAAAGCAAGATTGAAGTAGGATCAAAACTTGCGCTCCCTTACCTTTGCCTTTAGAAACCATTATTTATCAACATTCTTCATGTCCTCAAGGCATCCCTGCACTCAGGGAAACTCATCTTGTATGTTTGGGTACCCAGATTTTCTTGGGTCCCTTGGAGTTAGTTCCATTTTGAACAAACAACTTTTTACTCTTTCTCTCAGACCATTCATCATCGGCCCACGTCAGACCACATACATACTTGGAATGGCTGATCATACCACAATAAAAGCATGTGACATTTGGTTTTCTAAAATGACTCCTATGCATATATGATTTATCAACATATGAATTCATGCATGAGTCAACAAGATTATGATAACATGAATCACACGATTTCTTAACTTGATTTCTCACGAATGAATTTTTCTTTTTGGGTGTGTATTCCACACCTCTCTCTTCATTACTAGCATTTCCATTGTTAGTTTCACCAATTTTCTGTTTTCCTTTTAATTCCTTTTCAACAAGACCTTTCAATTTTCTTAGTTCATCATGCATGGTATTGAAGTTAGTTTCAAGTTCTTTCTTGGATTTCTCATAATCATTCAATCGTGATTTAAGCTCATCCAACTCCACAACCAACTTTTCATTTTTAGTTTTTAATTTCTCAACATTCTCATAAGCACTTTGTTTTTCAACTTCTAGACATCCAAGTTCATCCTCGTACAAGGTTAGCTTAGATTGAAAATCTTCCTTCTCATATTTGAACTTTTCAATTTGCATTTCAAAGAAGCTACACTTATCACAAAGATTAGTGGAACTAATCAAATCGTGAAATTTCTTTTTCAATTTTTTTCTCTCTGACTTAATCTTCTTGTATCTTTTATACAAATCAGCATATGCAAGTTTCCATAGATCACAAGTAAGATTTTCATCATCAGAATTTACCTCGATGTCATTCTCCTCATTTACCATCAGACAAAGATTTTGGACCAGCTCGTCCAGTTCATACTCCTCCTCGGATTTGGACTCGCTGTCGTCCTCGTCGGTCCAAGCAGCTTTCATCACTTTTTACTTGCCAACTTTTCCTTTCTACATTTTCCTCTCAAGATCCGGACATTCATTTCTCATGTGTCCAACCTTGTTACATTTATAGCATCTGATCTCTCCTTTCTTCCTTAGTGGTTTTTTCTGAACTTTTCTAGAAGTAGAAGTTCCATCCCTTCTAGCCGTCCTAAAAATTTTTCTGGCTCTCCTATTGATGAGGTCCATAAGTTCGTCATCACTACTATCAAGACTTGACCTGTCACGCCCCCAGCGCGGAAGATACTCGGATGCGTGACGCGTCTATATAGATCGTGTCATTAGAGCGATAAGAATTTTAACATACATAATTTCAGAGTGCGCAAATGACTAATAAAACTAATAAATTCCAATAGTCCAAGTGATGATTAGTTGATTAATCAAAGGAATTAAAGATACTCAATGAAGATTTCCAAATTTAGAAAGCCAAACATTTGGCTACACGACTTAACACAAAGTTTATACCACTAACTGACATAACTAGAAATACAAAGTAGACTCAAATAAATCCAAAGACTCGACTAGCTAATGATAGATGGATGGCGTTCTAGCACTCTTTACTCGGCCTCAAACCCATTCTTGTCACTATCCGATTCACCTGAAAAGGTTAGGAAACAACTGGATGAGTGAATCGCTTAGTAGGAATTACATCTTAAATACGAGCAATCTTTACGTGATTTACAAGTTGCATGTATTATCAGTATGGCTATGCATGATGTACGTATAAGAAAAATTAGGTATACAGGTAAATTTAGGCATGATAAAGAGTAAGAGATCAAGAACTGTATAAAGAGAGTATATCCAGATTTCAAGTATTTGACAAGTAGTATTTCAAGAATTTATAGATGTAAATGTCACTTCGGGGCAAGCAGGGATTCGTGTATGATTACGAATTCAAGTACAAGTATATCTCAGGTACGAGCAAGTAAAAATTCAATTCAGGCAAGTAAAGTTAAGCACGTATCAGTAGAATTGGCTATTATCATGTAAATATTTTGCCCTTTCTCGGGCCACAAGTCAAGTATTGCCCGTTCCGGGCCACGCAAGTCAAGTAAAGTAAGGTGAGAGAGAGTAGGGGTGGAGTGTCTCAAGTCAAGCAAGTACTCTAGTGCAATGTTAAACACCGTGGTCAATAAACTCCTATGGGCACAAGTACCTTCGGGTGCTCCTCCCATGACCATACCGGGCCCTATATGCACAGTATTTCATATATTACCTTTGACATCCACTCTCATTTATAGCAAATATGGAATTTAAAGAATTTAGAAACGTAGTATTTTAGACGAGATTAACTAGTCATTTGGTTATGGAGGATTCTAGAGGTGGCCCCTACAGGCTCAAGAGGTGGCTCCCATCGTGTAGCACTTTGCGCCGTACGGCCTCAAGAGGTGGCTCCCACAACGTAGCACTTTGTCCTGCATGGCACTTAGCTCCTACACCCCCAAATGATAGCTTAAGAGGTTCAAGGTTTGACCATGTAGGGTATACACAAGTAGATTTTTCATGGAATGGAATTCAAGAATTCGTCATACGCAGGAGTCTCGATTAGGGTTATGTTTGCACAATTCTCGAGACAGATCAGGATCAGAAGTTGTAATTACTGAGTTGGCATCTGGGGGTTTGCTAATCTTTCAAAATTTTAATTTTTGGAAATTTATATAAGCATATATCAAATTGGCGCCCCCCAAGATGTCTTCATTTAATTGAAGACGTCCTAGAAGTCGTCAATTCAGTAATTGGCGCCCTGGCTTGGGATGCCAATTACGTGGGCTATTTATTTGAATATATATAAGTATATAAAGAATTGGCATCCCTGTATGTAGTCTTCAATTAATTGTCCATCGGGGCAAGTTGTGTGATATAATGGGGCCGAAGCCCGTTGAGGAATCTTCTCACCTTCATCTTTTCCGTACACACCAAGTGGGGTGCATACCTAGATAATCTGGAAAATTGGGCCTTACACTCGACCACTTTCAAGCCCCGTTGTTTTAGAACGACGAATTCCGCGGCCTTCTTCTCCTGGATATGGTCAGAGAAGTACTTGTTGTTGAAATGCTCGGTGAATTCATCCCATGTGACATGGTCTTCTGGCAGTGTTGCTTCTATGGATTCCCACCAGCATCGAGCATCCCGCTCCTGTTGGAATACGGCCAGTAAAACCTTCTCTTCATCCGCGCATTGCATCACACAAAAGATTCGTTCCATCTCCTTCAGCCAATTCTCGGAATCCTCGGGGTCGGACGAACCCGTGAACCTCTGTGGGTTCATGTTACGGAAACTTCGGTGGAGATCACCCGCTCCATGGTTTGCTCTGCCTTGGGCCACTTGTTGTAGTGCCTGTGTAAGGCCTTGCACGGTGCGCTGCATCTTGCGCCATTATGCTCTTTCCACAGCCATGATCCTACAAAAGAGTTAAAGTATGATAAAGATCGGGTTTACTTGTAAGGTCAAACGTCATTATAGAACTTAACCCATGGCTCTATCCATCTCACCGGGTAAGGTGTATCTATCCTTGGACTCAGGTTTTACCTATCCTTGGACTCAAGTTTTTACTTAGATTTCAATTTCTAACCTTTTATTTCTTCTAGTTCCCTAGGTTTGAAAACCTAGGCTCTGATACCACGAAAACTGTCACGCCCCGAGCGTGGAAGATACTCGGATGCGTGACGCGTCTATATAGATCGTGTCATTAGAGCGATAAGAATTTTAACATACATAATTTCGGAGTGCGTAAATGACTAATAAAACTAATAAATTCCAATAGTCCAAGTGATGATTATTTGATTAATCAAAGGAATTAAAGATAGTCTATGAAGATTTCCAAATTTAGAAAGCCAAACATTTGGCTACACGACTTAACACAAAGTTTATACCACTAACTGACATAACTAGAAATACAAAGTAGACTCAAATAAATTCAAAGACTCGACTAGCTAATGATAGATGGATGGCGTTCTAGCACTCTTTACTCGGCCTCAAACCCATTCTTGTCACTATTCGATTCACCTGAAAAGGTTAGGAAACAACTGGATGAGTGAATCGCTTAGTAGGAATTACATCTTAAATACGAGCAATCTTTACGTGATTTACAAGTTGCATGTATTATCAGTATGGCTATGCATGATGTACGTATAAGAAAAATCAGGTATACAGGTAAATTTAGGCATGATAAAGAGTAAGAGATCAAGAACTGTATAAAGAGAGCATATCCAGATTTCAAGTATTTGACAAGCAGTATTTTAAGAATTTATAGATGTAAATGCCACTTCGGGGCAAGCATGGATTCGTGTATGATTACGAATTCAAGTACAAGTATATCTCAGGTACGAGCAAGTAAAAATTCAATTCAGGCAAGTAAAGTTAAGCACGTATCAGTAGAATTGGCTATTATCATGTAAATATTTTGCCCTTTCTCGGGCCACAAGTCAAGTATTGCCCGTTCCGGGCCACGCAAGTCAAGTAAGTAAGAAGAGAGAGCGCAGGGGTGGAGTGTCTCAAGTCAAGTAAGTACTCCGGTGCAATGTTAAACACCGTGGTCAATAAACTCTCATGGGCACAAGTACCTTCGGGTGCTCCTCCCAGGACCAGACCGGGCCCTATATGCACAACATTTCATGTATTACCTTTGACATCCACTCTCATTTATAGCCAATATGGAATTTAAAGAATTTAGAAACGTAGTATTTCAGACGACATTAACTAGTCATTTGGTTATGGAGGATTCTAGAGGTGGCCCCTACAGGCTCAAGAGGTGGCTCCCACAACGTAGCACTTTGCCCTGCATGGCACTTAGCTCCTACACTCCCAAATTATAGCTTAAGAGGTTCAAGGTTTGACCATGTAGGGTATAAATGAGTATATTTTTCATGGAATGGAATTCAAGAATTCGTCATACGCAGGAGTCTTGATTAGGGTTATATTTGCACAATTCTCAAGACAGATAAGGATCAGAAATTGTAATTACTGAGTTGGCATCTGGGGGTTTGCTAATCTTTCAAATTTTTAAATTTTGGAAATTTATATAAGCATATATCAAATTGGCGCCCCCCAGGATGTCTTCATTTAATTGAAGACGTCCTGGAAGTCGTCAATTCAATAATTGGCGCCCTGGCTTGGGGCGCTAATTACAGGGGCTATTTATTTGAATATATATAAGTATATAAAGAATTGGCACCCCTGTATGTAGTATTCAATTAATTAATGACTTGCTGGCTGCCGTCATTTAAAGAATTGACGCCTGGGGTTGTCCAACCTTTCAAATTTTTGATTTTTGAAAAATATATACATATATGAAATTGGCGCCTATCATGAAGTCTTCAATTAATTGAAGACTTGAGGGCCGTCTTCAATTCAGTAATTGAAGACTTAAGGGCCGTCTTCAATTCAGTAATTGAAGACATGAGTGTCGTCTTCAATTTTTGATTTTCACCCAGTCGATGCGTTTTGTTACTTAAATCACTATTCATTTTGAAAAAGTTTCTCAAAATTCGAAAGTAAGGACATGAATATTTAGTATAATTCCTCGGGAGTCCAGAAACATGTTCAGATATAATTACTGAGTTTTGGTTTCACAGATATGAATTTTTTAATGTTATAGCTTTAATTCCTCAAGAAACGAAATTGACGCCCCTCTGAGCAGTCTTCATTTAATTGAAGACTTCCAGGGTGTCTTCAATTTAAGTACAGATTCAACTTGAATTGACGACACACCAATTGAGTTGTTTTTCCAAGTGAGTTGTGCTTTGCATCAGAACTGTAAGTTCTGTGACACAAGTCACTATTCATTTCTCCAAAGTTTCTCCGAATCAGAATCCGAAGACATGGTCAGGTGGAGAAAAATCTCAGGGTCATAGAAGTATATTCTGTCAAAATTTTCAAGGTCCCGTTTATTAGTTATAGATTTTTGAATTCGTTGATTTACTGATTTATGGAATTTACAGAAAATTGAATTGACGACATGGTGCATGTCTTCAATTAATTTACGCCCTCGCAGGCAGTCTTCAATTCTGAAATTGGCGCCTTGGTCAGGGGCGCCAATTACAGAGGAGTGTCCACTATTCATCGGTGTGATAAAGCTCCGAATCAGGAAGTAATGTCACGAATATGTTGAGAAAAATATCAGGATTCCAGAAACATGTTTATGCAAAAATTTAGTACTTTAGTTCGATAGTTATGGATTTTTGAATGTGTTGAATTATCAGTAACTCAAAATTCTAGAAATCGGATTGATGACATGGTGCATGTCTTCATTTAATTGAAGACTTCGACGAAGTCTTCAATTTGTTAATTGGCGCCCTGGTCAGGGGCGCCATTTTCAATTGAGCTGGGTGTTAAAACGTTAACGTATTCTATGTAACAGAGGCTATAATTTAAGGTTTAAAACAGGATTATTAAGACTGAAAACTAGTGTGATAAAATACGTTGAAAAGCTCATGAAATCATGCTAATAAACTAAATTCAAACTCATAAAAAAAATCATGGTAACAGTATGTAACAAGCTATTATCATATGTATAACATGGTATTATTCTTGGTCATGGTAAAGCGATAATTATATATATATATATATATATATATATATATATATATATATATATATATATATATATATAGCATGGTTGACTAGTTGATCGAACTCTAAACATGCATCAATTAACCTATTTAGCTACTGGTTAGGCAAGGATTTGAGAACACCTACCTCTGTGAAGTGATAGGAGTTGACAGGAGAGGAAGAAACAGCCCTTCCCTTCCTCTGCAACTCTTCAGAGTTTGTTCCCGTATCTAGCCTTCTAACTAACCAAATAGAGTGTATTTTATAACCTTAGGGTCGACAGATGGGGGACAAGATCCAGAATGATAGGGTATTTAGTGGGTTTACAGCCTACACAGGCTAGAGGGATAGAATGATCGTGATAGTTGTCGGAAAAGAAATGACGCCCAAGAGAGGGTCATGTCTTTTCATAAGTTAAGATTTCCATGTTAAACTTCAAAGATTTTTATCTTAAAAAATTTATGAAATTTGTTTATGAAATTTCAGGGGTGAGACCCTTACATTTTTCTCTATTTTTACAAAAAAAATTGAAAAATTTCTTTTAAATAAAAGTGACACTATTCACGTTATTATTCACGTTTAGGAAATAACGATTTAACATATGTCGTTATTTTGAACGGAGATTTTTATATTCACTCTACACTAACCAAAATTGTCTATATACCCTTTCTCACTTTCTAAATTATGTTTATCCTTTAACACTTCATCTATATACCCTTATTTCTTCAAAACAATGATATAATGTAAAAGTTGAGATATGAAAATTTCTAAATTATAAAAATATGAATTGGCATCTTGTAAAAGTGATGTTTATTCTTTAAAACCCTATCTATATAACCTATTTACTATTTCTTTAGAATTATGTAATAAGATGTATTATTAATTTCCTAAGTGATTGAAAATATAAATTGGTATTTCCTAAAATATAATTTGGCATCTTCTAAAGCATCTATTGGTAATTAAATATTTTAAATGGTTAATCCAATAGAATTAGAATATGAGTTCGATAATTAAATATATATATATATATATATATATATATATTTGGTGTGTATATTTCTATTTTAAAATTCTCGGGTGTTACATGACCCTTCATCACTTTCCTTAGATGAATGTGTGTTGGCATTAAATGTAATTGATTTCTTCTTGCTTTTCTCCTCATCTATCCTTTTAATGTTGATTTCATAGGTCATCAAGGACCCAATCAACTCATCCAACGTAAATGCAGTGAGATCTTTAGAGTCTTCTATCACGGTCGCTTTCGTATGCCATTGGGGTGACAAGGACCGCAACACCTTCCTTACTAGGTCTTTATTTGTGTACTACCTTCCCAGTGCTTTCAAACCATTGGTGATCTCACTTAACCTTGCAAACATCTTTGAGATGGTCTCATGCGGCTTCATCATGAAGAGCTCGTATTCTCGGACCAATAAATTTACCTTTGTTTCCTTAACTTCTGAAGTGCCTTCATATATCAACTTTAACTTGTTCCACATTTCCTGTGCAGACAAACACATAGATATACATGAATATTCATTAGGATGTACAGCACATTGAACAATATTCATAGCTCTGAAATTTGCACATGATTTTTTGATATGTTCTTCAGTCCAACTGTCCTCATCATCGGGCAATTGATAAGGACCTTTTCTTATGACTTTCCAGGTAGCATAATCATGTGCTTGCAAGAACACAATCATTCCATTTTTCCAATAAGGGTAGTTCGTGCCATCAAAGAATGGTGGCATATGTAAAGAATGTCCCTTAGGGAGCATTCCCATACTTTCCATCGCTAATGATCAAACCTCTACAACCGTGAGGTTGAATAAAATCAAAGGCCTTGCTCTGATATCAATTGTTGGCCCAGATAAGCGCACGGACAAGAAGGGGGGGTTGAATTGTCCCCTTAAACGAGTTGATAGATTTTAAACTAATATGCAGAATTAACAAGATTGATGAAGATAAGCTGAACAGAAATAACTCTAGTTCTCTCAATCTCTCTGAGCACACTCGATTGTGTTGGGATAAGATAATATGCAAGCAAGCAACCACAGGACACGGGGATTTTAAGGTGGTTTGGGACCACGACGGGCTCCCTACGTCCACCCCTCACCGAACTGGTGAGGCTTCACACGCTTCACAACGAAGCACACGGAGAAAATCTCCAACACACACAGATACACGGTCTCCAACACGATCCTACCACTGATCAAGACACACACACACATGCTGCAACAACCGCAGCATAATAAACGACAACCGTACGCAGACGGTTCAATGCACAGAGAGTCGAAGTTAGAAAAATAAAGATATGATCAATACATGCTTATAAACTGAATGAAAATCATCTAAATATGTGTAGAAAGGTTGAAGAAATAAATCCTCATATGACGAGAGGGCTGTAGATGATCTTCTTTGATGCTCAAGTTGGAGGGAAGCTAGATGCCGTCGATGTGAACGTCAACGCGTTCCTCTCTTCAATTTGCTTCTCTTTATCTTCTATCAAGATCTCCAAAAACACCAGGATGTAGATGATATCCATAGGTTTTGTTCTCCTCCTCTCCTTCTTCCATTTCTTCTCATGCAAGATAGAAAAATATTAGCCCTTGTTACTTTCTCTCCAAATTCGTAGGTCATATATAGAGGGATGAAAGGAGATATGAAATGACCATAAACCCCATGCTAAACCCTAGCAAAACATGTCTTGGTATGAGTAGGAAAGCCCTAGGGGCAAGGGGTAAATTTTGAACCCAAATGGATCATGATTAATGGGTTTCGAACACAAGCAAACAGGGCCGCTCGCCGTATTCGGTCGATCGCTCAAAAGGGTCGGTCGACCGAACTGTAACAAGGTCCAGACCCCTACAGCCTGTGAATTTCAGTCGATTGAAAGTGCTGGGTCGGTCGACCGAAGTCTGTAAGATTTTCAGAGCCTATACGCTACTAATTCTGGTCGACCGAACTCCTTCTATTGGTCGACCAAAATTCAGTAGATTGCAAGAATTAAGAAATGAATACAAGAGTTTAAGCCAATTCAACCCAAATATTAAATGCATGGATTATATACATCATAACCTTGAAGAGTGATCATGATAAACATTGGCATGAAGCATATAAACACTTTGAACATATAAGCATGCATTTGTGCAATTAGAAAGCAACATGAACCAAAATGCCATACGTTGTGAGAGAATGATGCATTAAACTTCAGCCAAGGGTTGAATGAAAGAATCAAACAAATAGCTAGCCCAAAAACCTCAAGAAGAAATATGCATTAGAACTCAAGAGTGATTTACATGAAAACCCATTTTCACATTAATGATTTGAACACTTGTTAGCTTCACAAATGCATGTATGATATGCATGAAAATCAAACACACAAGTTTCAATCTATTTGATCAAGGTTAAATAAATACATTCACCAAAAATCAAATCCACATGATCAAACACATAAGAACCTATTCATAGTAGTCCAAGTTGACTTCCCTTGAAGGATAAGTCGACTTGATTCAATGTCCCAAAAGCATAAACTGGAAATGGCACCAGAAGTCAACTTCCATTGTATCAAGAGTCGACTTCGCCTGAGTTAGAAGTCGACTTCCCTTGAGCTGAAGTCGATTTGAAACATCATAGGTCACTCCATTGATTCTGCAAAACAAGTTAATCAAAGTATAAGCTCCTTAATCAACAATGGACATTTTCCACAACACATGCACACACGATTTGTCATCATTAAAACTTAAACTCCAAAATCAACTCGGGGATCCAACATAGATGATAGGGGTTCATGTCTTAATTTGAAAGATTTCCTTATTTGTTTTCCTGAAGCATATGCATCATAGATTTTTGAATTTATTTTGAATTGAATCTCAGGCAATCCCTTAACTAAGTCATGCTTGACCAATTTATTCAAAATGTTATAGCTACCATGGCCTAATTTCCTATGCCAAATGAAGGCATTATTATCAGAATTGGCAGACAAACAAAGATTGGATGCAGAATTATCATCTAAGTCTGCTATGTAGACATTGTTTATTCTGTGACCTATAAATTTTATTGATTCTGAGTTGATTTCCAAAATTTTGCATGCATGATCATCAAAAACAACCTTGTGACCCCTATCACAGAGTTGACTAATGCTTAACAGGTTGTGTTCAAGACCATCTACAAGTAAAACCTTTTCAATGGTGTTGGAGGGAAACTTACCAATTGTGCCTCACCCAATTATTTTGCCTTTATTCTTCCCTCCAAACCTGACTAATCGACCAACCTTCATCTCCAGCTTACTGAATTTTGTCCTGTCTCCATTCATGTGCCTCGAGCAGCCACTATCCAAGTACCACCTATTATGCATAGCTGCTAGGCTAACCTCCTCATCGATGTTTGCCATTAAGCACATGCCTTCTTTTTCTTCTCCAGAGGTTTCCTCTTCAACATCCTCTTCTTTATCACTCCACGTGCACAGCATGGCTCATGGTTTCTTGCCTTTGGCTTTAGCAGTCTTCTTTAGCAGTTTGGGGCAGTCTCCTTTCATATGACCTGCCTTTTTGCATTGGTAACAAATGATTTTATCAAGTTTTTTATTCCTCTCAGGCGTAAGGTTAAAACTCTTACCTTACTGCTGCGGCCTTCTTTTTCTGAAAGTCTTACCTCTGGATTTCAGGAACTTTTAAAATCATCTGGTCAGGAGGGCCTATTCATGGTCATCTAGATCTGAGAAATTCTTAGAGTCTTCACTGCTTTCTCCACTGCTTCGAGACACCTTGAGGGCAATTATCTTATTTTTCTTATTCTCTTCCACACTCTTCTTGAGATTGATCTCATACAACATCAATGAGCCCATTAGCCCACTCACTGTCATGGTGGACAGATCCCTGGATTCTTCTATCATAGTGGCTTTAGTGTGCCACACAGGGGTTAGGTACCTAAGAATTTTTCTAACCACCTCACTGTCAGGAAATTGCTTTCCTAAGAATTTAAGACTATTAGTAAGTAGTGAAAGCCTCGCATACATCTCAAACACAGTCTCATCATGTTTCATTTTGAATAACTCGTAGTCTGAAGTGAGCATGTTTACCTTGGTGGCTCTCACCTGTGACGTTCCCTCATAGATCAGTTCCAGCTCGTCCCACATCTGCTTGGCGGATTTACAGGCATAAATCCTTGAGTATTCATCTGGATGAACCGCGCACTGCATAATATTTATTGCAGTCCAGTTGATGGTTGACAAGCGAATTTGTTCTCTGGTCCATGCATTTTCATCTTCTGGTAGTTGGAATGGACCGCTGGTTACAACTCTCCAAAGCTCATGACTCTGAGCTCGTAAAAACACCTCCATCTTGTTCTTCCAATGCAGATAGTTAGAACCATCGAAGAATGGTGGTCGTTTAATTGAATGCCCGTTAACTAAGAGGCTGCGAGCATTGCCATTTCTAGGTCTTCCCGGGTCGTTGGACCACATTGTGGGAAACTGGGCTCTAATACCAACTGATGTGTAAGGCAATGCGGATCTAGAGGGGGGGTGAGTATATCAACCCCTTTAACAGAACAATTTAAAAACTTTAAGCTAACGCTCAGATTCTATAGAAATGAACTAGACAAATGAATGACAATATTAGTTCAGTCCACCACAAAGAAACATTCACAAACACGTTAAGCGCAGGGTACTGAAGCGAAGCTAGAGAATGGGGATAGAAGATATGAAGATCAAACCACAAATACACTGAGATTTTTAGGTGGTTCGATTACTTCCAACAATCTACGTCCACCCCTCACCTGATCAGGATGAGGCTTCACTAAACATAGATGAAACCGCTATAGCAACTGATCACACAGCTTGCCCAACGGAGGAACAGCCTCCTCCCTTCCTCTGATGACACAAAGGGAACCCGTGCTTCACCAATCCTGATGAGCACACCCATGATTCTACCATTGTAGAACCAGTTACACTGCACTAAGGCAACACACAAGGACCCTTCCTCGCACCCTAGCCCGTAGACCAGACCATGATCAATCTGAAGATTAATCACACCTCTGATTAGTGCAGTAATGCACTATCAGAGAACAATGACTCAACTGGATCGAAAAGATAAACCAAAAAAATTGAAATGAAACAAACGAAAATACAGTAGAGTGAAAAAAATGTAGCTCTGAAATTGTTTCAAGAGCTTTCTCTGAAATGGGAGTCGCCCTCTCTCGATCTGGGCTGCAATCTCTCTCTCTTTTCTTCTTTCTCTCTCGCCTTTTCTCTTTCTCACGTAGTGGATTTCTCCTTCTTCTTAGATGGGCTTTCTTTCTCTTCGAAGGCGGCAACCCCACCTTCAAGGGTTGAGGAGTTTATATAACAGAGCCTCCAGAATTCTTTTGGATGGACTCATTAACGTAGTGAAATTCCATTGGTTCACTTGGTAAAATAGAATATTCCATCCATGTAATTATCTGGAAGCGAGCCTACCATCCTAGGATCACGTGCCAATCATTGGAGGATGAGGCACGTGACTCTCTTAAGTATCTCATGAGCTTGGACCTTGTTCAGCTCTGGCAACGCATTTTTCACCCTTATCGTACACTTTGCAACCTTTTTAGGCTATTTGTCTGCGTTGCACACCTATTATTCACCCTTAGTCCGTCGCTATTACTCTTTTCTTTGCCTTTGATATTTCAGCATGACTGCGTTGACGCAAGCAGGAAGGTGCGTTAATGCAGCTGCGTTGAGCGTGTTAGCTTCAGCCTCGATTGCTATTTGTCAACCTTGTGCTTCACTATTCACCTCTGATAGTCATTTTTTGGCTGTGGTCATGCATTTGTTACCCTTAACGCCTGAGAGCCGTCGCTTGTTCTTTTCACTACCTTTATACTTTTTGGTGTCTCTGCTTACCTGCGTTGACGCTGTTTGGAACGCTGCGTCGGCGTTGCTTGGCTTTTCTTCTTCTCAGCTCCTTCATCATTCACACATCTCTCAGCATGTTCATCTATTTGTTGGTTTCATTGATTGCCTGTTGCCATGTGAGGTCCCTGACTCGTTGTGCTTCATTTCTCATCTGTGCTCAGCTTGATTTCATGGTAAGCTGGTCTTCAATCCTTGTGACTTCATCTATCATTTGATTTCTTCAAATTTACAGCTTGTTGATTCATTCTTCAGCCTTATTGTAGTTCACCATTGAGCTACGTCGACGCTGTTTGAGGTTGTATTGACGCTGCTTCTTCATTTTCAACCCCTTTCCACCTTGTCGTCTATTTTTCACCTTTTTCGAGCTATTTGTCATCCCAACTGCCCATTTGTCACCACTACTTACCTATTTTTTCCCCTTAATCATCTTCAGCCGTCGCCTTTGTTGCTTTGACTAGCGGGTCCTTCTGGCATTCTGGCTACGTCGACGCTACAACCTTCTTGCGTCGACTCGGCTTCTTCGCGTCTGAAGGCTTTCAGCACTATGGTCCATTTTTTACCCTTAGTGGACTCTTTTTCACCCTTACAACCCATTATACACCATTCACCATCTATTTGTCACCCCTAATCCGTAGCTATTGCCCTTTTTAGCTAGCGGGTGACGCTGGGTTTTTCTACCTTGCAACTGAAGTGGAGTCGGCTCCAAGGCTTTTTGGAGTTGACTTTTCTTCTTCAATTTTCTTTTTTTCAACTTGACAAAAGATGTGTTGCTCCCTGAATTTCTCTGCTCTGTCATTTTCTCATGCATTTGGCTTGAAAACAATTGTGTTTAGCAAACCAAAATCTGAAGGTTATGATTTAATGTGCGGAATATGAAGAACACCTGTGCAAAAATACATTTGAGTATTTTCAACTTTTAGAACCAAACGACCTCATGTTGGTTTGACATCATCAAAAAAAATATATATCCAACAAGAAGGTCCTGATGTGTAAGGTAATGCAGATCTAGAGGGGGGGTGAATAGATCAGACCCTCCAATAGACCGATTTAAAAACTTTAAGCTAACTCTAAGATTCTGTAGAAGCAAAGTAGACAAATGAATGACAATATTAGTTCAGTCCACCAGAAAGAAACATTCACAAACACGTTAAGCGTAGGGTACTGAAGGGAAGCTAGAGAACGGGAATAGAAGATATGGAGATCAATCCATAGATACACTGAGATTTTTAGGTTTTATTGCTGGAAGCTAGAGAACGGTTTGATTGCTTCCAGCAATTTACGTCCACCCCTACCCTGATCAAGATGAGACTTCACTAAACACGGATGAAACCGCTATAGCAGCTGATCACACAGCTTGCCCAACGGAGGAATAGCCTCTTCCCTTCCTCTGATGGCATAGAGGGAACCCGTGCTTCACCAATCCTGATGAGCACACCCCTGATTCTACCCCAGTAGAACCAGTTACAGTGTGCTAAGGCAGCATACGAGGACCCTTCCTAAGACCCAGGCCCGCAGACCAGACGGTGATCAATCTGAAGATTAATCACACCTCTGATTAGTGCAGTAATGCACTATCAGAGAACAATGACTCAACTGGATCGAAAAGACAAACCAAGAAAATCAAAATGAAACAAACGAAATACAGCAGAGAGAAAAACAAATGTAGCTCTGAAATTGCTTCAAGGGCTTTCTCTGAAATGGGAGTCGCCTTCTATCGATCTGGGCTGTAGTCTCTCTCTCTTTTCTTCTTTCTCTCTCGCCTTTTCTCTTTCTCACGTAGTGGCTTTTTCCTTCTTCTCAGATGGGCTTTCTTTCTCTTCGAAGACGGCTACCACAGCTTCAAGGGTTGAGGAGTTTATATAATAGAGCCTCCGAAATTCTTTTGGATGAAATGATTAACATAGTCAAATTCCATTGGTCCACTTGGCAAAGCATAATATTCCATCCTTGGAATGATCTAGAAGCGAGCCTGCCATCCTAGGATCACATGCCAATCATTGGAGGATGAGGCACGTGACTCTCTTAAGTATCTCACGAGCTTGGACCTTGTTCAGCTCCGGCAATGCGTTTTCACCCTTATCGCACACTTTTTACACCTTTTTTAGGCTATTTGTCTGCATTGCACACCTATTATTCACCCTTAGTCCGTCACTATTGCTCTTTTCTCTGCCTTGGATATTTCAGCATGACTGCGTTGACACATGTGGGAAGGTGCGTTAATGCAGTTGCGTTAAGTGTGTCAGCTTCAGCCTCGATTGCTATTTGTCAGCCTTGTGCTTTATTATTTACCTCTAACAGTCATTTGTTGGCTGTAGTCATGCATTTGTTACCCTTAATGCCTGAAAGCCATCGCTTGTTCTTTTCACAGCCTTTTTACTTTTTGGTGTCTCTGATTATCTACGTTGACGCTGTTTGGAACGATGCGTCAGCATTGCTTGGCTTTTCTTCTTCTCAGCTCCTTTATCATTCACACATCTCTCAGCCTGTTCATCTATTTGTTGGTTTTGTTGATTGCCTACTGCCATGTGAGGTCCCTGACTCGTTGTGCTTCATTTCTCATCTGTGCTCAGCTTGATTTCATGGTAAGCTGGTCTTCAATCCTTGTGACTTCATCTATCATTTAATTTCTTCAAATTTCCAGCTTGTTGATTCATTCTTCAACCTTATTGTAGTTCACCATTGAGCTGTGTCGACGCTGTTTGAGGCTGCGTTGACGCTGCTTCTTCATTTTCAACACCTTTTAGCCTTCTCATCTATTTTTCACCTTTTCCGAGCTATTTGTCATCCAAACTTCTCATTTGTCACCACTACTTACCTATTTTTCCCTCTTAATCATCTTCAGCTGTCACCTTTGTTGCTTTGACTAGCGGGTCCTTCTGGCGTTCTTGCTACGTCGATGCTACAACCTTCTTGCATCGACTCGGCTTCTTCGCGTCTGAAGGCTTTCTGCACTATGGTCCATTTTTCACCCTTAATAGACTCTGTTTTGCCCTTACAGCCCATTATACACCGTTCACCATCTATTTGTCACCCCTAATCCGTAGCTATTGCCCTTTTCAGCTAGCGGATGATGCTGGGTTTTTCTACCTTGCGGATTGAAGTGGAGTCGGCTCCAAGGCTTTTTGCAGTCGACTTTTGATGGGAATCGACGCCGAGCATTAACTTTTATTTTTACATTTGAGTCCTTTTATTTACTTTTATATCCTTGGGAAAGTATATGTACAATTGTAAGGCTTTGTAAGCCAATGTGCCATTCCCTAGGATTGTGTGGGTTTTTATGCAAATGTGTAGTAGGTCCAGTTAGGGGGCCCCCTCCCCTTCCCCATTGGTCCACCTCATCCATGTGGGGTTGGTCAACCATCCTAGGTGGCCATCTAGAAGGTTTGAATGCTAATTGACCACATGGGAGACAAAGGAGTTAAAATTTCAAAGGTTGGCCACCTACCTTACCTACCTAGTCAAAGGAGTGCTCCATTCATATGTAATTTATTTTTTTTTGAGTTTTAACCACATGGGGGAAGAAAATGACTTATTTCCCACGAAATTCCTAGCCCCCCACCCCTTGCCATTTTCTATATAAGCCTATGTATAGTGTCATTAGAGATTAATGAAGAAATGAAGAGAAAATTGTTAGAAAATCAAGAGTGTTCTTGAGCCCCTCCTCTCTCCCTCTGGTTTCTCTCCTCCAATCTCCAGTTCTAGAGTGATTTCTATCTTCTATCCCCTCCCCTCCATCTCCGGTGATCATCTGTGCCGCCGCCGCCGCCGTCCGTGCCGCCATCACGCCGCCGCGGAGCCGCCTTCGATGTTTTGTCCATCCTGGACAGAGGCTTCTTGTCCGAATATCTTCTCTCCTCCACGTGAAGATCTCAAGCTGAAATTTTTATGGTGTGTTCTACCCTTGCATACCAAGTGCCACCTAAAGTTTCACGCTGAAAATCCACTATTTAGTATTTTTACATTTTCGTCCAACCTGTCATCCCAGATCTGCCAGGTTTCTGTCTACAGTGACAGAACCTCTGAGTTCTCCCCCTCCGACCATCGTTTTGATTTGTCCAAACCCTCCCAATTTTAATAGAAGTTCTGTCCATCACCCCCTACCTCGAAAAATTTTCTTAATTTTTTATCAGCCTTCTATCTATTTTTAGAAATTCGTGTTCTTCCTCTGATACAGTGTTTTTAGTCAGATCTCAGATCCGACCACCCTCCACTTCCAAAATCTGAACAAATCACCACCACCTCCAAATCCAGATCCAAAACTATTCCTGATTTCCTTGTTCGATTTCCTACAACCTTGAGGAAGAACACATCTTCACATTCGGACATCTACTTCACGGTCAAAGGCAATCAATAGGAAAGTTCTCTGCAGATCTGAGTCTTCGGTTATTGTACAACAGCAGCATATAAAATTCGCCAACACAAAGTACAAATATGGTGAATTTTTCAGAATGCCACTAGATTGTAGTACTTCAAAGCAACTTTCCAACGGCTCTGATCTCGTCGCATTCCGACACCGGTGCTGATCGCAGCGTCCGTTCTCGCCGGAGCGCGCGCTGAAATACAGAACCGGCAGATTTCTGATCGGTTTTTTCGACCGGTACCGAACGGAGCCGCCCGGCCTCCGGCCGATGAACCAGCGTGCCGCCAGCCCGGGGAGCGCTTCTCCAAGTGTCTCCACTACAGCGGTACCACCGGGTCCCACACGGCCCCTCCGGACAGCACGTGGGCCCCACGGTCGTGAACACGCGTGTAGCCGAATCAACACCCGAAGCTGCCCGTCAACATGAATTTGGTCCTCCCGGGCCCATTTGTATAGCCCTTTACCTCCCTGCGTGGAGTGGGCATGTTCCCATTGCTGCAATTATTGTGTGTTAAGTTTCCCGGGAGTACGAGTTTTTGGCCGGGTCCGTCTTCCCCACGCCGAGCGCGTGGAGGTATCGCATTCGCTCCCTTCTCGGCATTTTGTTTACTTCATATATATTTGTTTATGCCGCTGCTAGAGAGCATGTGTAGGGATATCTAGCTCACTTTATATGTTCATTACCGCTGCTGCGAGAGAGTACGTGATCGTCCCGTGACCCGATCCGGGCACAAAAGAGAGCCGATCACCCTAGCTCATTGCCGGTTTCTCAACCGCGCACATCCGACGCTTCCCTCGTTAAGGGGCAATCACGAGCTTGTCGTGTCCGTGGTCTCGTCCCGCATCAATATGGTATCAGAGCGAGTTGAGTCTAGTGTGTCCAAAAGAAAAAAAAAGAGTGTCATTTACGTCTAGTCATTAGTCGGTTTAAGTCGAGTCTAGGATCATCATATTTCTAAAACACAAAAAAAAGTGTCTTTTTGCATTTACATCCCTTTACTCGGTATATCAAAATGTGTTGTCCGAACGTTAGGCTACGCCTATCGGGAAGGCCGCACACTTGCGCGAGTGACCTTCGGGTCAATTATCTCCGCCACGTACCAAGTCTTGGTTTACGTCTAGGGTCCTTAGTGTGCATGCATTCCAACTTTGCATTACTTAGGGTTGTGTCTAGTGTCTTGCCCAAATGGCCTTGCATATCCATTCCTAGGGATCCATTCCCGTATTTTGGCAACTATGGCCAACCCATGTCGACCCGTCCAAGGTGATAGGTCCGTGTCCGAGTACATTCGGGCATATCATAAGTATTGGTTAGAACATGGCTTGGGAGAGGAGAGCAACACGGCCGCATTTCAGTTCCGGAGAGGTTTGCGCCTTCACTTCCAATTGGAATGTCTTATCCGCAATACATTCTCTCTAGCGGAATCCTATTCGGTCGCTCTAGTGGTCGAACCATTTGAGTCACACTTTTCTCGGTATGGTGGCTTTCGAAAAGCATCCACCTCCCAGCCGCCTACACCATGGCCTTCACCACTCGAGAGAGTTCCAATGTCATCCATCTCTATTTCCGAATTTGATTCGGAATCCTCTCATTTGGAACCACCAAGGCCCGAGCCACTCGTATTTCTAACGGGTACACTTTTCATAGCCGAGCTGCTTCTTAGTTGGCTCAAGGATGGCTTGGTCCCACCTCCCTTCCCATCAATGGACCCCACACTACCACTAGTGTCAAGCAACTCATTTCATACCACCTTCCGGTCTCGTCACTATGTGGACACATTGGACGACCTTCTTAAAGGGTTAGACCGGCAGTTGACCTTTACACATTTATTGGCCCGAGGCTTCCACCAACCCGCTAGTCTTAGCTTCACCCATCCGGCCTATGGGTCCATTACCTCCGAGTGCACCGTGGGTTGTGTCACCACGGAGATCCTCTTACTCTTTCCCTTACAGGCCGAGTCTGAATCCATACCCTTTTGTCTAAGGGAGGAATCATACTTCTTGCTTACGGTCCCCGTCCCACCCATCACAATGCAAGAAGGTGACTATCCACACCTTCAAAACATCTACACGTGGGACCGTGACTTAGGGGAGCCCACCACAAGGGGTCATACCTTCTTCGATCCCTTTGACCCATTTCTTAGTGGACCCCATGACCCACCTTATATAGTTCATTTCTTCAAGGGAGTCCACTATCACACTCCTACCCCACGGGCCGGGTCATTTACACCCACCAAGCCCGTCCACGATACAACAACATTCGGCCCTCCTAGCCCTCTCAAGTCCCCCAAATTCAAAGGGCCGTCCATGCATGACTGGGTCATACTTGGATGTTTAGGTGTTCCCCATACCACCCATCTCCGGTTACATAACATGCATGCATGGCACACATTCGGGTGTCCTGGTCCGCCGTCACCTATGTACGGGTCGGACTAACAATAGGTGTGTCTAGAGTCATGTATGAGTCGGTTTCTTATTTGTGTGGTTTGCATATGTGTGTTAGTGCATGGTGAGTCTGCATATGTCGTGTGCAAGCTCGTCGATGTCAGTCCCATATGAGTGTGAAAGCGAGTAGAATCACTCGATGAGTATGGGATCGGTTCTACATCTATACCCGGATCAGTCACCTACAGGGACTCAGCGGTGATTCCTAGTGAGTCTTCGAGCTGCTTCCTTCCCTTTTGAGAGTGCCCCACCCGGAGTGTCCACCTCTAGCCCGTAGCAGCTTGTGCATATCGAGTATATATGGATTGAGCAGGTGACGATCACTTGGAGTGGAGCATACCCGCGCTACTCGGCACGGTGACGGATCCGCCGGAGTACTCGAGCATCCATACCCCTACTCGACGGGGTCGAGTTCCTCCCACTCGGGGAGAGTTGATGGGAATCGACGCCGAGCATTAACTTTTATTTTTACATTTGAGTCCTTTTATTTACTTTTATATCCTTGGGAAAGTATATGTACAATTGTAAGGCTTTGTAAGCCAATGTGTCATTCCCTAGGATTGTGTGGGTTTTTATGCAAATGTGTAGTAGGTCCAGTTAGGGGGCCCCCTCCCCTTCCCCATTGGTCCACCTCATCCATGTGGGGTTGGTCAACCATCCTAGGTGGCCATCTAGAAGGTTTGAATGCTAATTGACCACATGGGAGACAAAGGGGTTAAAATTTCAAAGGTTGGCCACCTACCTTACCTACCTAGTCAAAGGAGTGCTCCATTCATATGTAATTTATTTTTTTTGAGTTTTGACCACATGGGGGAAGAAAATGACTTATTTCCCATGAAATTCCTAGCCCCCCACCCCTTGCCATTTTCTATATAAGCCTATGTATAGTGTCATTAGAGATTAATGAAGAAATGAAGAGAAAATTGTTAGAAAATCAAGAGTGTTCTTGAGCCCCTCCACTCTCCCTCTGGTTTCTTTCCTCCAACCTCCAGTTCTAGAGTGATTTCTATCTTCTATCCCCTCCCCTCCATCTCCGGTGATCATCTGTGCCACCGCCGCCGCCGTCCGTGCCGCCATCACGCCGCCGCGGAGCCGCCTTCGATGTTCTATCCATCCTTGATAGAGGCTTCTTGTCTGAATATCTTCTCTCCTCCACGTGAAGATCTCAAGATGAAATTTTTATGGTGTGTTCTACCCTTGCATCCCAAGTGCCACCTAAATTTTCACGCCGAAAATCCACCGTTTAGTATTTTTACATTTTCGTCCAACCTGTCATCCCAGATCTGCCAGGTTTCTATCTATAGTGACAGAACCTCTGAGTTCTCCCCCTCCGACCATCGTTTTGATTTGTCCAAACTCTCTCAATTTTATTAGAAGTTTTGTCCATCATCCCCTACCTCTAAAAATTTTCTTAATTTTTTATCAGCCTTCTATCTATTTTTAGAAATTCGTGTTCTTCCTCTGATATAGTGTTTTTAGTCAGATCTCAGATCTGACCACTCTCCACTTCCAAAATCAGAACAAATCACCACCACCTCCAAATCCAGATCCAAAAATATTCCTGGTTTCCTTGTTCGATTTCCTACAACCTTGAGGAAGAACACATCTTTAAATTCGGACATCTACTTCACGGTCAAAGGCAATCAACAGGAAAGTTCTCTGCAGATCTGAGTCTTCGGTTACTGTATAATAGCAGCATATAAAATTCGCCAACACAAAGTAAAAATCTTGTGCATTTTTCTGAATGCCACTAGATTGTAGTACTTCGAAGCAGCTTTCCAACGGCTCTGATCTCGTTGCATTCCGACACCGGTGCTGATCGCAGCGTCCGTTCTCGCCGGAGCGCGCGCTGAAATACAGAACCGGCAGATTTCCGATCGATTTTTCCGACCGGTGCCGAATGGAGCCGCCCGGCCTCCGGCCGACGAACCAGCCTGCCGTCAGCCCGGGGAGTGCTTCTCCAAGTGTCTCCACTACAGCGGTACCACCGGGTCCCACACGGCCCCTCCGGACAGCACGTGGGCCCTACGGTCGTGAACACGCGTGTAGCCGAATCAACACCCGAAGCTGCCCGTCAACCAGAATTCGGTCCTCCCGGGCCCATTTGTATAGCCCTTTACCTCCCTGCGTGGAGTGGGCATGTTCCCATTGCTGTAATTATTGTGTGTTAAGTTTCCCGGGAGTACAAGTTTTTGGCCGGGTCCGTCTTCCCCACGCCGAGCGCGTGGAGGTATCGCATTCGCTCCCTTCTCGGCATTTTGCTTACTTCATATATATTTGTTTATGCCGCTGCTAGAGAGCATGTGTAGGGATATCTAGCTCGCTTTATATGTTCATTACCGCTGCTGCGAGAGAGTACGTGATCGTCCCGTGACCCGATCCGGGCACAAAAGAGAGCCGATCACCCTAG
This sequence comes from Amorphophallus konjac, assembly GCA_022559845.1. Lineage (NCBI taxonomy): Eukaryota > Viridiplantae > Streptophyta > Magnoliopsida > Alismatales > Araceae > Amorphophallus > Amorphophallus konjac. Next base: position 175,388,324 of record CM040128.1, on the reverse strand, counting down.
CTCATTGCCGGTTTCTCAACCGCGCACATCCGACGCTTCCCTCGTTAAGGGGCAATCACGAGCTTGTCGTGTCCGTGGTCTCGTCCCGCATCAACTTTCCTTCTTCAATTTTCTTCTTTTCAACTTGATGAAAGATGTGTTGCTCCCTGAATTTCTCTGCTCTGTCATTTTCTCATGCATTTGGCCTGAAAACAATTGTGTTCAGCAAACTGAAATCTAGAGGTTATGATTTAATGTGCGGAATATGAAGAACACCTTTGCAGAAATACATTTGAGTATTTTCAACTTTTATAACCAAACAACCTCATGTTGGTTTGACAGCATCAAAATAAAAATATATCCAACAATCTCCCCCTTTTTGTTGATGGCAACCACATGAGCCATTGAGCTTATTATGTTGACATTGAACTTGAAGAAACAATTGGATGACTCAACAAGATGAGCTGACATTGAATGAATGATATGCAATGAATGATATGCAATGACTCACAAGACTCTTATTTCTCCCCCTTTGACATCATCAAAAAGAGATAAGCAATAGAGAGAATTCAATGTGGAGAAATGCAGGAAAAAGATTAAGTGCTGAGTAGTAAAAACAATAAGTTTACAGACCATGGAGTTGACTACCTTCAAAAGCAATCTTGTTAGGACGATAAGTGCATCAGCTAAACTAAGTTTCATGGTTTATGACTAGTAACTTAGAAAGACACAAGATACAAAAGTTTGAAGACATTTTATACCCAAGTAATGGAGAAAGAACAATTTGATTTATGTGTCTTGATAATCAGTCTGCAGCTTTACTAATCAATGGTTCAGAAGGAAAATCTACAATTAGTATTGAGGACAAGCACATGTAACCAATCTATATTGAATTTATTTTGGGGGTACACTATTTGAGATTTTTCTTTGCAAAATGGCATTTATTGGAGAATTTTCTTTTTATGAGCAATCTGGTTCAGTCCACACCTTTTGATGTGAGGAAACACATTGTTTAGATGCTGGAATCCCTAGTTACTCAGTGTGTTAACCGTTTTGCCATGAAATTACAGAGTAAATAGTATTAATGGCTTTTTACGTAAGACACAACACATCTTAGGTGAAGTGACCCAGTTACTCACCATACTATGTCATTGCTCTATCATGAATTTTTTCAGCACAATAATTTTTAATCAGAGATAGTTTGGCACCTCATGACATAATTCACTTCACTTCAAGGTGAAGGATAATTAGTTTTACTGTAAACCAAAACCATTGCTCTGAAATTTTATTTTCTCCTTTTTGAATTCATTGAGATGGTTTAAGTGCTTGAAGATAATACTTAATTTGAAGATTTTCAACCAAAGTTGCCCCCTTACAATTGAATTTCAAGCTTTAAGAAAATTTCTGGACACGATACATCAAGATTGTTCTTGATCCATTAAGTTTGTATAGGATTACTCTTTAAAGCTCTTTTGTTCTATTCTTGCATGGTTATGAATCTTAAACCACTACACTTAGCAAGGCCAACTTACTTGATCTTTGTCTAATAGGAAAGTCCTAAATACAGAAATCATCAAGTCTGTAAAAAGACTGTTGGAGACTCAGAATAATCTCACAAGAGATTTTTATGCACTGCCTAAGACACTAGAATGACTGAAAGTAAAAGAACTGAAGTAAAATTATTGAAGACTGCTCCCCCTAACGGCATGAATGTGAACAACTTGAAGATATTTGTAACGACCCAAGATCCGGATACCAGGAATAACCCGATACCATTCGAATCTTGGTCCGTCGCCCATGAGTTGGAGGGCTCAGAAGGGCTAAAAGATGTGTGGAGTGGCAATATACATAGAAATAAGAAATAAAGCAGGAATAACACTAATACACTACTACAGAGTCTTGGCCAAAATAAAGTACAATATATAGAAAATAAAACGTAACAATAATAAGACAATCCACAATCTGGGCCAAAACCAAGCTACCGCCACACAATCTCGAACCAATCCAGGACTAAGACAGTCCATTCGCGCGCAAAAATGTAGGGCTTAGAGTTCGCTGGGACATCTCTGCCCAATCCTGCCTTAAAATCCACAAAATAATCGGGACTGACACGTCATTTCTGATGCCACAGAGCACAACAGGAACGTCGGGCTGGACAATCAGTAGCTCATCCGGAAGATCTTCAGCTCATCTGAGCATAATTCTCGATCACAACACCCGTTTTGACACCTCAAACCACGATCTCAACACCTCAGGGGCTGGATAAACACCAAATTGGGGTGACCAAAATCTATAACAACTCCCTCAGAGCACATCCACGGCCACTTAACCACGAACAATCCTCACCAGCCACCTGACCTTACCGTGAATCACTCGAACGCAGCACCACAGCAACGCACCTGTCGGCAACCTCTGCCCAACGCAGCACCACTGGGGCCATCACTCATCGGGAAGAAATCTCTCTATCCCATTCCTCGAGCCCCACACCGACATTCCAACGAAACAACAATCACATTCACAATGCCAACTCATCGCACTCAAGCTCTCAAGCGAGAAACAAAAGCGAAAAAATAAACATAGAACCCTATGCCAGCTGTTGACTGTACTGGACCTTATAGCTAGACTCTGATCATTGTAATTATCTCGAATTCCTATGTGCACTCCACAAACACACACCACTCTGATACCATCTGTAATGACCCAAGATCCGGATACCGGAAAAAACCCGATACCATTCAAATCCTGGTCCACCGCCCATGAGCCGGAGGGCTCGAAAGGGCTAAAAGGTGTGTGTGAGTGGCAATATACACAAAAATAAGAAATAAAGTAGGAATAACAATAATAAACTACATCAAAGTTTAGGCCAAAATAAAGTACAGTCTACAGAAAATAAAATGTACCAAACGCCGAGTGAACACTCGACCCGGCGAGATGGCAACTACGAACCACCGCGCAGCACCCTCGAACCTCGAGGAAGAACCGCCACACTTGAAAAGTAGGGGTGAGCCTCCTATCACTGGCTCAGTAGGGGTCCCGCGGAACCTCAACTCTAAACAACGGCGATAGTGGAAAGTAGCAACAAAAGCAGGAGCGGCCATCACGACGGCCGGTAAAACCTCAGCTCTACAGCTACTCCTACTGTGCTGGGAAACACACCCCGATCTCACAGTCGGGGGATCACCGGACTACCAAACACCAAAGCTACTGAGGGAAAGCACACGACAACTCTGCCGTGGAGGCCTGTCACCAAGACGGGGCCTAACTTGGATCACACGGTCCATGGGTACCGTCACGACTTCGCTGTCGTGAACCTGACCTAGCCAAGGGATGAAGCCCCGATAATCCTATCGAGCGCCCCCGGCCTCAAGCTCAGAAAACACATAGAAACGGTCCAGGAGACCTAGACTCGCGGTCAAAAAATGGACTCTCGGGTCACAGAAACTCGCGTCCCGTGACGGGGGCACCTGCCCACTAAAAGCATGGCCGGAAGCGTCCACCATCAACTTATTCCATGCCTCAGGTGTCTCTCTCGCCCCAGGCGGAAACCGAGACACAATACAACCATAGTAGAAACAAGGGTCTAGTCGGGGTCGTGCTCGTCAACACGCGTCCGAAGTCCCCGACCATGTGTGCACACACTGACAGACTATATAACGCCAGGCCCTCTAGCTGGTTTTCCTCCCGGCTAGGACTCGAGCCACTACAGGGGAGGCCCTACGGTAACCAGCCTAAAAACCGTCTCTAATGGGTGTGGCTCTCCACCTACCCCGTAGGTGGGTTAGCCCACGCGTGCCCAGGCAAGCCACTGTAGCTCTCCACCTAGCTCAGGTGGGTCGGCACACACGTGCCAAGGAAGCTACCACCAGTGGGGGTCACCAAAAAAATGACCCTCGGTGGAATCCACCGGAACAAGGATAGGCCACGCACAGGCCCTGTCACATCCAGCTCGGGAAACGGCTGGCACAATGCCACCGGACTCTAGGCAGTTCACTAAAACCTATTAAACCAAAGGTTCTTGAGTCACAGAACTCAGAGCCAAGACCGTTATACAGGACAACCCTAGGCCGTCAATCTGGCCTATCCCTAGGTTAGAAACCACGATCATATAATCCTCAAGGTAGCTCGTGACCGCCGAGCTCAATCCCTTCCCAAGGGAAATGAAGAAAACCCTCCAATCCCAGGCTGGGTAATTGGACTCACAGTCCATAGGTCATACGCACGGCCCACATGGAAACCACATTCCAACGAAGCTAACGATGTATGGGAATCACCCTCTGCACTCATGCCAACCCGTGGCGACTCGATCTAGCGAAAGAACGGAAGCCCGGATCACAAAGGGTCACACGAACCCTTAAAACATACGAGCACACTAATCTAGGTAAAATGGTACCTCTGGACACCCAAAAACATGGTCACAGTACCCACGGGGTGTCCGGGACACTCACGGTGCCAAAGGTCCGTCATTGGGTCTCAACTGGACCGACCGGGACCCAAAACGGGCAAGAAGGTGGATTTCGGTTGACCAATACCCCTGGGTCGGTCGACTAACAGGGGACAGGTCGACCTGTCCAGTGGGCAGGTTGACCTGACCAGTAGCCAGTAGCAATGCTGGCTGGGTCGGTCGATCGGACTGCCCAGTTCGGTCAATCGAATTGAGAAGCAACCTTGCCCCACGTGCTGGCTGGTTCAGTCGATCGGTTACACCCGGTCGGTCGACCGAACACGGCGGGAAACCCTCAGAACCTCACCCAACAGCCGAATTTCCATGCCCCATTCGATCCCAATCAAAGGGGAAAACAACGGGGATCATTCCCCGGGTCCTAAAACCCAAAAAGGGGAGGAAGAAAGCGGTAAAACGGCATTCGATCCGCCGAAATTGTCACACACCCTAAAAACATGATTTTAACAGCCAACGTGAAGAAAACCCCACTCGGTTCACCATGACATACCAAAATCACGGGAAAGAAAGTACAGGGTCTAAGGATCCATCCCCCTACCACCACCGAAGATTTGACGCATCGTGGACGCCGTTCCGTTGCGAAACGCCTCGCGAAGCCCACACCAACGTCCTGAGCTCGCGAACGACGAACGTTGCACCTCCACCTCGATCCTCGCTCCATCCTCACCGATCAACGCCCCACGATCCTTGCCGCCTCGCCCCCATCCACTTTCGTCGGCCGCCAGAGAAGAGAGGGAGAGAGGAGAGAGCATGAGAAGAGAGAGAGAGAGAAGAGAGAAATAAGAGTGAGGGGAGAGAGAAAAGGGGTGGGGGTTTAAATAGAAAATCTGAAAATTTTGGAAAATATGAAAAATAGGGAAAAATACTCCCCACGATCCTCGAAAAATACACAACACGCTAGTAACGTCCCGGAGTCGGACAACACATCGGTTCACTCTATACGAGGTTTTGAAGGTCCGATAGGTAAAAACAAGCGTAAAGCCCAAAACACTCTCTGGGACTCACCAAGGCACTCCGAACTCATGGATCCTGATCTGAAAAAATTGAAAAAAATTTGGGGTGTTACAGTCCTCCCATCCTTATCAAAATTTCATCCTCAAAATTTGAGGCAACCGTAACTCAAGGGGAAGAACAACATACCCCACTAGCGACGCTCCCATAGCCATAGCCAGAGCCTCAACACTCCCGAAGGCACAGATTCGGAAGGACACAACTAGACCTTGATCACGATCAACATGCCTCGCTCTATACACAATCCACACCAATCATCAGAGTAGGCATAACACAAAAGGACATAGTCCGACATCGCCTCAGCCACAACGGAAAACCAATCATGGCATCGCTGCCACACTCTCGCTCGCCGAGGAAATGCAATCCTCGTTACAAGAGACAGCCACAGATAAAACCCCTTGTTCGGCGGACCAATCACACATTAGCTCCATTGCCAGCTGACTGATCTCGTGCCCTGCACCAGGGACAACCATTGCTGAGCTTCCACCAGCTCACACAGTCATCACCGCTGACTGTAACAATTTCGTCGGCTCTGCGCCAAGGACCACCTCGCACCTGGCAAGCTGAACGCCTAATACTGGGCCAGCTCTGTCAGAACTCAAACTTTGACAAAGCCCAGATCCCGTCCGAAAAGGCACATCAAGGAAACATCCACTAAAGGCCTTGCTTGCACACAGCTCTCGCCATTCTCGATGCGCAACCACCAACATCTTCTATCTGTGAAAGACCATCCGCTGGTCACTAACTATTCATCAATGAGAAACCTTCGCTTGCTCAACTTCTTCCTTCTTTCCTGGTCTTCCACTAGATCCGACGAGCACATTACAACTCTCAGGGCCATCCGCTGACTCTCGCACAGACCAACACTGCAACTCAAAATGATCCTCACTCGAACACCACATCTAGACAGATCCCCACGCCAACTCTACCCTCTCAGGGGAGCACGGCGAAATCAAAGGACAATATTCTGGGATCTTCGGTCCTCACCTCACTCGACTCAGACTTACAGGGGAATCCTCCCATGCTGGTCACAAGATCAAGGACCACCATCCAATAGCCACTTCCTCAAGGTATCTCGAACGCAGGCACCATCCATCGTCCTGTTTCATCAAATCCTATCTCACCTCAAACGCTCCAAATGGACGCCTGTTGTCACATCCCGAGCGCGGAAGATACTCGGGTGCGCGACGCGTCTATATAGATCGTGTCATTCATGTATCATCAGAGTGCGCATAGTACTCGGTAATTTATTTCTAACTTAGAATTTGACAAAAACCATAGTCCAAGATGACAATTGTCTACTTAACCAAATGACAATATCCCAGAAATTTTCATAGGGCTACAGTTTGACAAATCCATTACTAGATCATAATGGACCCAAATTATGCCATGCGATTACAAGCCTTTAACAATAACTGGAAATACAATGTAGGTCCCACAATACGAAATACACGACTAACTGACGGTACACCAAAACTAACACTCATCACTCGGTATCCGTCCCATCCGGGTGGTGGTCGCTATCCAAGTTTCAAGAACAATGTTAGAATTGCAACTTTATGAGTGAATCACTCAGTAGGAATTACATCTCAAGTTCTAACAATCTTTAAGTCAATTACAAGTTCATGCGGCATAATGATGCATGTTGGATCGAGCAAGAATATCAAGAATTGTATTAAGAGAGTATCACATGAATTTTGATAAGATGTATCAACAAAGAACTAGCAAGTAATTTGCAAGTAATTGCACGAGTATTTCTAATAAATCAGTATTCACGCAAGTCTTTCCAAGAATTCAACATTCGAGCAAGTCCTTCCAAGAAGGGGATAGTCAATATTCAAGCAAGTAATCTCAAGCTCATGTAATATCAAGTAGTATAATGGAATTGGCTATTTCATTTATTCCATTCAAGCAAGTAATTACCCTTTTTTGGGCCAAGTAATTCATGTCAAGCAAGTCAAGCATGTCACGAGAGAGCGAGTGGGAATGTCTCAAGTTAAGTGAAGCAAGTACTTCGGTGCAATGCTAAACACCGTGGTCAATAAACTCCCATGGGCACAAGTACCTTCGGGTGCTCCTCCCAGGACCAGACCGGGCCCTATATGCACATCATTTCATGTATACTTTTAGACATCCACTCTCAGTTATATAGCCAATATAGAATTTCAAGAAGTTTACACATTGTAGGAACATAAGATAGATTTCCAAGAATAGAGTTCAAAGACATCTTGATAGGGTGCTAGGCCCAGATTCAGAGGGGGGGTGAATGAATCCCTCTTAAAACCTTTGCTCAATTGAAACTTGAATCAAACTGATATGCAAAATTAAAGTAAACAACTGTAGGGCAGAGAGCACACACTGAACTTCAACTAGAGTAGATCAAAAGTATACGATCGGTGCTCAAGTAATCCTATTCAAATGGGCTCTCTCTCTCGAGAACTGAATCAAAAGCTCAGTGTGCAAACTAGATACCCACTAGATGGGAAATATAGGTCAAGCCTAAGCATACATCTAGCAGATCAGACAAGGCAATCAAACCATGATGGACAAAAGATTTTTAGGTGGTTCGACCAGACCCACAGTCTGCCTACATCCACCCCTCACTCCAAACCAGAGTGAGGCTACCCTTGCAATAGCAAGAATCGCAGACTCAGTCTTGAAACAGACGCTGCCTAACAACTTGACAGACCGAGGGAGACAAATCCCTCAAACCAAGATCTGCAACCCCCAGAAGCTTGGCACCTGGACTTGCTACCCACAAGACCAGAACCGGAGATGAAACTCCTTCTTCCAAACAGGAGGGGAACCGCTAGTGACACCCAGTCACTAGCAAACCATAAGTAAAAGAACAAACGAAAAATAAACAGGAGAAACATAAACAAATGTAGCTCCGTAGGAGCACCATGGCTTGGATCTGATCTAGAGGCCAATACAACTCAGATCTTCAGGGAAGACTCTCTCTTCTTCTCTCTATTCTCTCTTCTGCACTCTCTACCTCTTTCTTTCTTCTGTTCTTCGCTCAGTATGCTCTCTCGCTCTCCTGGCGACTCCTTTCTTTTTTTTTACGAACGGCAACCTTCCTATTCTCTTCTTTTCTCTTAGCTCACGATACTCTGCTTTTTTTCTTCAGATCACTCTTCAAATTCTCTGATCTTCTTGATCAACTCTCCTCTTCTCTTTTCTCTGAGACTCTCTTCTTCTGCTGCTCTCCCTCTCTTTCTCTTCTCTGTTCTTCGCATCTCCTTCAATCTCTTCAGAGGAAGAGTTTATATATGACTTCAGTCTCGGACTCACGTGCTCACACGTTGGGCGAGTAGAAGGGACACTCCCACCCAACTACTTCCAGAAGGCTCTCAGCCATGTGTCAGGATCTGGTCCTCATCTGTCCACGTGTCAGGATCACTGGCTCGCTCATTCTCTTGGATCACGTGCCAACTTCCAACATTCTAGGAACACGTGCCTTCTTAGTTCGAGCTCACGAGATCACTTTATCCTGTCAGTTAAGAGAATATTTCATTAGACATCTTATATGGTATAAAACAATGTTTGCACTGACTTAATATGGTATATGCAAAGTATGCACAGACTTTGATGTACATATAGAAGAATATGCACAGACTTATATATACGCATGATGCAAATATTGCACTGACCTGCTACAGTGTGTGCATCGAATATGAAGCGAGAATGAACAAGAGATGCACTGACCCTTACATACCTCGCTATAGTGAAGAGCACAGACTATCTATGCATGCTAACCAAACATTGCACCGAGTATATGAATAGTGAATGCACAGACTTCAGGTGCAAGGAAGACAAACGACATTGCACCGAGTATATGAATAGTGAATGAACGAACTGGGAAAAGTGCACGGAGTGAAAAGCTGTAAACAGAATATGCACTGACACTAGGCCTCATGTGAGGCGCACTGTAAGACCCTCCTCCTATATGCGTTAGAAAAAGATGAACCGGGGCAAACTTACACCGACCTCTATATGAGTAAGTGAAAGTATGCACTGAGTCAAAATTTGCACTGACCTCAAACAGTGATTGCACAGACCCTTACAATGCACCGAGTATATGAATAGTGAATGCACGAACTGGGAAAAGTGCACCGAGTGCAAAGCTTTAAACAGAATATGCACCGACACTAGGCCTCATGTGAGGCGCACTATAAGATGCTCCTCCTATATGCGTTAGAAAAAGATGAACCGGGGCAAACTTACATAGACCTCTATATGAGTAAGTGAAAGTATGCACTGAGTCAGAATTTGCACTGACCTCAAACAGTGATTGCACAGACCCTTACAATGCACTGACCTTGCTGCATGCATTGACCTACATAGTGTTTGCACCGAGCTCCTATATGTTCACGGTCCTTCAGATGCTCAAGACAAAACTTGCACCGAGTTTCAAATGTACGCAAACGGTGATATACACTGAGCAAGATTTGCGCTGACTTCACTTAGGCAAACAAAAGTTGCACCGAGTTCATGTGAGCAAGAAGGAGAAGGTTTGCACGGACTTACGAAAGCCAAGACTCGAACTAGCACTGACTTAGTGTACGCGTGAGGTGCATTGACACATATGAACGGTTGTACCAGTCTCTATGCAAGATTTGTACAGAGACATTCACAAACATACACATGTGCAGCAATTCATTCCATGTAATTCATCTATACAACAATATGAGCATTGTATGCAACACACACTGTATGTAACAAAAACCCATGCTGTATGCAATAAGCACATATGGAATCATAAAACACATATGACATCATACATATGACTCATAGTGTTTGTCATCATCAAAACACAATATCCAACAATCTCCCCCTTTTTGATGATGGCAACACTATGAGTCATATGAGTCAACATGACCATGTAATATGTCAAATGAACCAGATGTTCAATATGTCATGCAAACACTAAATATGCCACTACATATTAAGCAAACAGAATACTACTCAAGATGACCAGCACGACCACAAATATGACATATGACTCCACATATTAGCCACAAATATGACATATGATTCCACATGTTCTCCCCCTTTGACTTCATCAAAAAGAAAGGACCTAAAATGGAGAAATTTATGTAAGCACAAATGCAGACAATGTGAATGTAGGACCTGATGCCTAAGGATGTGGCAAAAACCTGCAAAGCACATTCTCCCCTTTGGACAAGACTGATGAAACAACATATAATTCTCCCTCTTTGAAAGAGCAGAAGGATTGGAATGGAACCAGATTCATAAGACGTAACATGAGTTCAGCTAAAGCACCGGTAAGTAGATAGAGATCAGTTTCATGAAAAAAATAATTGCAATGAGTTATCAAAGCCATAATTCCAAGGTTAATGTATTTTAGATTCTTCCACTATAAAGACTTATGACATAATCTTTATTGAGCGCCCTGGTTGAAACATGATGTATTCAAGTTTTATTCATTCAACCTGTACTCATATCTGACATCAATTTCAATAAAGATGAACCATGCCTTCATGTTAACATCTAGTTAAACCTCCCTATCTCTTACTCATTCAAATTCAATGACTCCTTTAGGAGTTACAGAATGTAGTGTTGAGATTAAACAGACATGAAAGGATCTTATTTTGTCCAAAGATTTAGCAATTTTCAAATTTTCAGATTGTTTTTCTATCTATGCATCATCAATGTTTATTGCAAAAACTCTCAAGATCAATCGAGTTTAGTTCACACCTTGTAACTAGAGGATACACGTTGTTTAGATGCCAGTATCCCTAAGCACTTAGTATGACTAACTGTCATGATACATATTGAACAGAGTTAACTAGGACACTTCATGACATAGGATGACTCCATTTCTTTGATGAGGATCCCAGTTTCTCAGTGCAACGTAATCATCGCTCTGCCTTAACATTTCAAAGATTTTTCATTAAATTTTCACCAGAGATAACTAAGGCACTTCATGACACAGTCCTTTGGACGTGGTTTCTCAGTGACCAAAATCATTGCTCTGACCTTATTTTTCATTCAGACATAACTCAGATCAAACAAACATTTTAAAAATAACACTCACCTTAAGTATCTCTACCAAAGAAAGTCATGGTTATAAAAACTTTCAGATTTCAGAAGGTTTTACATGATGTAACATGAATCAACTCGTTAAAGTTTATTAAAAGATTGATTCAGATATTTTCAAGATGTTCGAAATCAAACTCAAGAAATACATAAGGCTTAAACTAGCTAAGTTAATTCAGATATTCATAGTTCCATACAATGGAAGATTCCTAGTACAAGTGTTTTTGGATTTATTTTTTTATTTTTTTATTTATTTTTTTTAGGGGAGGGGAAAGCGGGGACAAGCACCTCCCGGTGGGAGGCACGGCTTGAACCCGTGCCCTCCTGCCACCTGCGCAAGTGGGGGGAGGGGGGTGTCCACCCCGCCACTGGCGGGGGGATGTGTTTTTGGATTTATGATTAGGATAAGCTCATTGAAATCTTCATGAAGATCTGACAGAAGTGTTCCAGCCAATACGAAAGATTCAGAATAATGATCATCAAGTACCATACCAAGAGTGAGGTTTTTCAGAAGTTCTGAATCAAGGATTAGTTATCCGCCAGACAGACTTTCAAAGAGTGATGCCGAGCAGGTGACTTATCATTGATTAGGAAATTTCAATTTTAAAAGTATGATAATGATAATCAAGAAGTGCAGACAGTAGCTCCCCATCAGCAAATGGGATTTAAGTTCAACTGATTTTCAGAACAAATAGATGCAAGTGAGACCGACTGATACCATGTATGAGAGAAAATACATGAAGAGCAAAGAAAATCATTATGACAAGGATGGTCAAGTAGTCCAAGAATTATTCTTATACTCCCCCTGGCGACAACATTTTAAACGGAATGCTTGAAACAAAATGTCGACTCATGGTGTCGACTCTGAGGATCAGATGAAGCTTGCAAACAAAATCAATCAAGGATAAAATGAATTCAACTTCACTTGTATCAAGGAACATTGAGGTTCACTCAAGGGAAATTCAGATTGAAGAAGGAACAGCTCAATACAAGCATGTAAGCAACCGATTCAGATTAAGACAAGAACACCCCCCAAGAGTATGCATGACAATTACTCTTTTTTTTGGTATTTTCAATATGAATGATATGCAATTACCGCATGCATGCCTATGCATTGACTCCCCTTAACTAAATGCATTAGAATGTTCTATATACAATGTGACCCATGGTACCGGACAGAGGACTTGATCTAAAGGACCACCTAACACATAGTAAGAACCTCCAGACAGATTTCATCTGCCCTTTTAGTAGCTTACCATTTGGTATACCATAGTGGTCATGCATGACAATACAGTGCCAATGCAGTCCTATATGCATCATATTTTTTAACGAATATAATGCAAATTCGGACAAGCATCAAAACACAAATCATGTGAAATTTAGATATTTTCAGAGAATTCTAATCAGTCGATGTCTATCAACAGAGTTGAGTGCAAATTTGTCAATGTAGACGATGAATGAATATGCAAAGATAGATTTAACATGCTATGCAGTAATCAAAGACAGAAAAAACTTGAATGATAGGAATTGAGCAGAGTTAACATGACAGACCTGGTAAATGCAGAATTGGGATTTTCATTCTTGAATGCCTTGGTTCATTATCCCCAAATTATTCTTTCCACCAAGGCACACCTGTAAAATAGCCTTTATTTCACACAAGCAGGTACCCAAGAGGTCTTGGGTCCTTAACTGACAGTTGCACCTTTAAAGGGTGCTCTCAGCAATGTTTGAGCATAGGAATCATCAAATCTCAGTATATGACAGTTATCCATAGAATGTCCATTCTTTCCACAGTAACGACATGAGATAACAGGTTTTGTGTTCTTCCCATTGTGCACATTAACGTGGGCATGGAATCTAGGTGCATGAATATTTCTGTTATCCATATGTGCATTTTGTCTTTTATTCCTTGCCAGCCAGCAATCAGCAACTTTATGGCCTGGCTTTCCACACTCAAAACAAGAAATGAATTTTTCTTTGAAAACAGATTTAGTTCTACTGAAACCATTTTGATTTATAGGAAGTTTAACAAATTCAGAGTTAAATCTCCTTCCTTGAGCATCCCAACAGTGTGCTACAATGTGGCCCATCTTGCCACAGTGAAAACATGAAATAGAATTTCTCCTAACAACTTTTAGCCAGCATTCAATCGCCTTGTGACTCGATTTGCCATAGTTAAAGCATGTAATGTGCTGGTTTATTGATACAAATTTATTCTTGTTAACAGCATGAAAGTTTGCATTAAATTTAGCATGATATGAATGTGAATTCTTCTTATCACTCGCAACCCAGCATTGTGCATTTGTGTGTCCTAATTTACCACAGTGAAAACATTCAATTTCCTTTTTCTGAAATGAAGAATTTTTATCATGAAATTTTCTAGCATGCATTATGCTAGCGCTCAGATCATCCTTTTCCATCAACCTACACTCATGCATCAGATGACCAAGTTTATGACAATAGTGGCATGACATTTTCTTTTTGTGTGCATGTGTGTGTGTGTGTTTAGGTTATGTGTCCCATGCACAGCATCATCATGATTGTTTCTTTGCTAGTTCTTCACATGAACATCATTTTTCACCTTTTCATTTTGTTTCTGATTGTCAATTTGTTTCTGACTTATCTGAACAATGGGTTGTTTATCTTTTGAGGTGTTGGCTACGTTTGATGCAGTGACAACCGATGTCATCAGCTTGTTATTAAGTGCTTTCTTATTAACATTATTGTATCCCAGCCCTTCCTTCCTGAAGTTAACCTTGACTCCTAGCAACTTATCCAGATTTTCTTGCCCACTAACAAATTTAGATAGAGAAGCTTTCAAATCCTGAATCTTAATTTTCAGTGATGCAATGTTTATTTCATAACTCGCAATCTCTTGTTCACTGCAGTTAGCAACTTCAGTCAGTACTTTGTTAGCTGTTTTGTATTTTTCAATTTCTTGTTCCAGATTTTTTAGTTTTTCAAAATCTTCAATACAAACAGTTTTTCCTCTTTCTAATGCTAGAAGTCTTTCAGACATAGCAGAGTTCAGCTGTTTTAACTTTTTATTTTTCTTAACCAGAGCATCATTTTGAATTAATTCATCAAGAAGAATCTGGTCATCATGTGATGCCTTTGGATTATCTGAAGTTTCAGATTCTCTTTACAGATTTCCAATGTCTTTCTGAAGCTCCATGTTCATAGACTTTATCTTATCATATTTTTTAGCTATTAGATTCTTCTCGACTTCAAGTTTTCTGAATTTTTCTTCATGTTTGGTAATCTCATTTGCAAGTTCTTGATTTTCACTTTTTAATAAACCAGTTTGGTTCTTAAGCTTTTGAATATTAGACATGCATGCATCATGAAATTCTTTCAATTCAAGACATTTTTCACAAGAAGAGCTTGAACTATCTAACCCAGTACCCTTTTTCAATTTTTTATACTATTTTCTTAACCTCTCATGTGACTCAAATAAATCGGCATATGCATCCTCCCAGTCATCTAGAGTATAGTTCTGAAAGAGATTTACCTGGCTGTCATTTTCACTCTCATGACTACTTTGATTGCTTCCATTTGCCATCATGCATCTGTCCTCCCCTCTCCTTTGGGCTAGCTTCAGCTTGTCCAGTATGTCCTTAGTAGAACTGTAGTCATCAAAACATGAGTGGAGGGCCTTGTCAGTAGCTGCTTTGATTAGATCTAAAGCTTTTTGATTTTCACCACACATGAATTTATGAATGTCAGTCCATTTAGACTTGTTCTTTGGTAATCTGTGTGGACCGTGTGAAATTAATTTCCACAGATCAGTATCAACAGATATAACAAAGCTACGCAGGCTGCTAAGCCACGAATTAAAATCTGAGCCATCGAAAATTGGTGGATGAGCCATTTATACAAATCAGTGAACAATTCAGTGCGCGGAATAGGTATGCTCAGAAAAGTACCAAAGAGGCTGCAGGATCTATTGCGGATCGTTGGATCCGATAAGACAACAACCGGCTCTGATACCAATTGATAGGGTGCTAGGCCCGAATTCGGAGGGGGGGTGAATGAATCTCTCTTAAAACCTTTGCTCAATTGAAACTTGAACCAAATTGATATGCGGAATTAAAGCAAACAACTGTAGGGCTGAGAGCACACACTGAACTTCAACTAAAGTAGATCAAAAGTATACGATCGGTGCTCAAGTAATCCTATTCAAATGGGCTCTCTCTCTCGAGACCTGAATCAAATGCTCAGTGTGCAAACCAGATACCCACTAGATGGGAAATATAGGTCGAGCCTAAGCATACATCTAGCGGATCAGACAAGGCAATCAAACCACGATGGACAGAAGATTTTTAGGTGGTTCGGCCAGACCCACAGTCTGTCTACATCCACCCCTCACTCCAAACCAGAGTGAGGCTACCCTTACAATAGCAAGAATCGCAGACTCAGTCTGGAAACAGACGCTGCCTAACAGCTTGACAGACCGAGGGAGACAAATCCCTCAAACCAAGTTCTACAACCCACAGAATCTTGGCAACTGGACTTGCTACCCACAAGACCAGAACCGGAGACGAAACTCCCTTCCTCCAAACAGGAGGGGAACCGCTAGTGACACCCAGTCACTAGCAAACCAGAGGTAAAAGAACAAACGAAAAACAAACAGGAGAAACAGAAACAAATGTAGCTCCGTAGGAGCACCATGGCTCGGATCTGATCTAGAGGCCAATACAACTCAGATCTTCAGGGAAGACTCTCTCTTCTTCTCTCTATTCTCTCTTCTGCACTCTCTACCTCTTTCTTTCTTCTGTTCTTCGCTCAGTATGCTCTCTCGCTCTCCTGGCGACTCCTTTCTTTTTTTTTTACGAACGAAAACCTTCCTATTCTCTTCTTTTCTCTTAGCTCACGATACTCTACTTTTTCTCTTCAGATCACTCTTCAAATTCTCTGATCTTCTTGCTTAACTCTCCTCTTCTCTTTTCTCTGAGACTCTCTTCTTCTGCTACTCTCCCTCTCTTTCTCTTCTCTGTTCTTCGCATCTCCTTCAATCTCTTCAAAGAAAGGGTTTATATATGACTTCAGTCTCGAACTCACATGCTCACACATTGGGCAAGTAGAAGGGACACTCCCGCCCAACTGCTTCTAGAAGGCTCTCAGCCATGTGTCAGGATCTGGTCCTCATCTGTCCACGTGTCAGGATCATTGGCTCGCTCATTCTCTTAGATCACGTGCCAGCTTCCAACATTCTAGGAACACGTGCCTTCTTAGTTCGAGCTCACAGGATCACTTGATCCTGTCAGTTAAGAGAATATTTCATTAGACATCTTATATGGTATAGAACAATGTTTGCACTGACTTAATATGGTATATGCAAAGTATGCACAGACTTTGATGTACATATAGAAGAATATGCACAGACTTATATATACGCATGATGCAAATATTGCACTGACCTGCTACAGTGTGTGCATCGCCTATGAAGCGAGAATGAACAAGAGATGCACTGACCCTTACATACTTCGCTACAGTGAAGAGCACAGACTATCTATTCATGCTAACCAAACATGGCACCGAGTATATGAATAGTGAATGCACAGACTTCAGGTGCAAGGAAGACAAACGACAATTCACCGAGTATATGAATAATGAATGCACAGACTTCAAGTGCAAGGAAGACAAACGACATTGCACCGAGTATATGAATAGTGAATGCACAGACTTCAGGTGCAAGAAAGACAAACAACATTGCACCGAGTATATGAATAGTGAAAGCACGAACTGGGAAAAGTGCACCAAGTGCAAAGCTTTAAACAGAATATGCACCGACACTAGGCCTCATGTGAGGCGCACTGTAAGACGCTCCTCCTATATGCGTTAGAAAAAGATGAATCGAGGCAAACTTACACTGACCTCTATATGAGTAAGTGAAAGTGAAGGGGCGTGATCTCGCGCGGCTCCTGAGCTGGGTAGATGATCACCGAACAGTGAACTGTAGGGAAAGGGAAACGGATCAGGGGGCCCAGGGGAAGTTCCCTGGGGAAAACCCTCTGATGTTTAAGTCAGTAGAGCAATGGTGGAAGATAGGGAGGGAGGTAGAAAGAGGTGCACGAGATCCCCCTACACCAAGGTGGTGAAGTGGTTCCTGCTCAAGGGATTTTCGGCATGTATTGCCCTTACCTTTCACTGGAGGGAGTCCCAGGTTTATATAGTGTGCTCACCTTATGAGTCCCGTAAGCTGAGGAGTTTCAGGCGGGAGTTACATCCTCATCATGGGATCTTTATAGCCTTGAGGGATCATGGGTCTCTTATCCTCATAAACTCCTGCTCATAAAGGGCTCTCAACGGCAGCGTGGATAAGTAATCGTCGGTCGATCCGAGCATAAAAGGTGACAACCCTGTCCGGGCGATAGGCATAGCTCAGATGATGATAGGTCGGAGTGGGCGCTGAGCGCTTGCCTCTATCCCGATGAGGGGATAACTCAGGCATGGGTCTTCCTCCGTTCTAACCGACGC
Source organism: Amorphophallus konjac (assembly GCA_022559845.1). Classification (NCBI taxonomy): domain Eukaryota; kingdom Viridiplantae; phylum Streptophyta; class Magnoliopsida; order Alismatales; family Araceae; genus Amorphophallus; species Amorphophallus konjac. Next base: position 175,370,332 of record CM040128.1, on the reverse strand, counting down.
TCGGGCCTTCCGAGCCTAAGGGCCGCCGAGGAAGAATTAGATCCCGAGTAATCATATTGGGCTTTTTAGCCTAAGTGGGCCCTATGGGGCTGTCACTTGGATGAGCTGGGCCTCGTTTGGTTCTGATGGACCTAGTTTGGCTGCTCTTAGATGGGCTACAGAAATCCCCCTCTCCACTTTTCCCCCTCCTACTCCCGAGCTTTAGTAAGCTCGGAAGAGTAGCTGTTGGGGTTTTAGACCAGCGTGGCTCAGGTGGGTGGAGATCTGGCGGTGTTAGGAAGCCACGTGTCGTGGTCACCCGGGCCCGTAATAATGATGATCCTGACGGATTTGAACTGAAGGGGCCCCCTTTTCTAGGATGTCGGAATGACACGCCGCCTTCCGCGTGGGGATATAGGCGTTGGGTGCTTGTTGTCTTTCTAGACTCCCTCCGTCTTTAGGGTTTTGGCTCTCCTCCGTTCTTGCTTTTGGGCTCTTCGATGCATCGTGAGGACACGACGGAAGAGCAGAGGCTTGCAGCGGCGTTCGTGGAGTTGGCGAAGATAACCGCGGAGGCAGTCCGGCGGCTTCCTCTTCCCCCAGAATCTTCGGGGTCCCGAGATCACCTTTCCTCAAACTCTTCTCTGGATTCCATGGCGGACCAGCGTTCGGATGCTGAGGAGTGGGAGGACGAGCCAGTGGTGAAGGCGCCTATTCCAAACTGCAGTGAACTGGGGGAGGCGGATGTGAGAAGGCTGGAGCACCAGTATCGCCTGCCCCATAAGTTTCGCTTTGTCACGGCCTCTCCACACGAGACGAGCCTGGACTCTCCTACAGGCCACATCTGTACTTTCCTTCTGTCGTGGAAGGGTGGGTTCCGCCTTCCCTTCGAACCTTTCGTTCTTCAGCTTCTCAATTTTTTCCTATTGGCGCCCATTCAGTTGGTAGCCAATTCTTATCTTCTTCTTTCCGCCTTCCGCATTCTCTGTCATCAGTGTGGAGTTCCTCCTTCCTTTGACCTCTTTCACTATTTCTTTGAGTTGAAAGCACATCCTTCGGCCGGGAAGGGTTTCTATTTCATCCAGGCGAGGTGAAATAGGAGCTGTATCTCCTTGGCTGCAAAGGATTCTTCGCATAAGGGGTGAAAAACTCAATTCTTCTGGGTGGGGATTTGTTCAGTGGAGGAAACCTGGAGGTGTCCAGTAATCCCCAATTTCCACCCGAATATCCCTCCCAGGCAGGATGAGTTCCCTCCACATGTGGAGAAATATGCGGCTATCTTGCTGAAGCACTGCCAATCCACAGAAGAGCTGGTTACTCTAGAGAATATCGAGCGGTGTCTTTTTACGCGGCTGCATTCGTCGGGTTCAGGTGCCACAAGCTAGGTTCTCCTTTGGATCTTGAGATCATTTTTCTTTTTCTGAATATGTCTTCCTTTTCATGCAGACACCAGGCGACAGGCTTTAGAGGAGGCCGCAGAGGTGATCGAGCTTGGCGATAACTCGGCTACTGATGAGTCGGTTTCTCCTACGGGTCGCTCCCGAGCCAGGGATAAGGGCAAGGGGACGGCCCAGGGCGAATCCTCCAGGCCACGGGGGTCCAAGCTCAAGGATCCCGTGGAAGGCATGATCCGGGCCGCCGCGAAGGCCAGGAAGCGGGCCAAGAAGGCCGGGGTCGTATCCGCAGTCGAAGGTGACCTTGCCGCGGCTCGCCCCTCGGCCGAGCATGATGGGGCCGACCCTACCGGGCGAGCTCTCCCACCCGCTGAGTAAGTGGGGGCGAGGAGGTTGGGGCTGCTCCTGCGGGCGGCGACGATGTGGGCTCAGCTCTTCCTTCGACCGGAGCCGAGGGGGCCGGGGCTGCTCCTGCGACTGGCAACGGTGCTGGCCCGGCTCTCCCCTCGGTAGGGGCCAAGGGGGCCGTGGACGAGGCGGGGGATGCTGGGGCCATGGCTGAGGCTGGCCCTTCAGGTGGTGGTGCAGGTGCCGAGCCGGTCCAGGTTGGGAGGCCGCAAGAAAATTTGACCGAGGCACGAGAGGCGACCGAGGCCGGGGCTTGGTCCGAGCCACTCGGTGGGGCGCCGGGCGATGGGGGGTTCTCTGTTCCGGTGGCCTTAGAGAGGCTTGGTATTTCGGGCCCTTTGCACCAGGTATGCAGCAGTATAGCCGCAAAGGTGAGGGGGGGAGGTAGGCAGTACTCCCTATCTGCGGCCCTCGCCGGGGTTATGGAGGGCGGCCTGGTCCTGGCCTAGATGGGGGCCACTCTGGCAGAAGCGTACGCTCGGTCAGAGTCGGAGTGAGCGAACCTGGCCTGGACCCTTGGTGGGTCTGACAGGAGGTTGGCTCAGCTTGTCGAGGAGCGTGATGGGCTTCGGCGGGAGCTTTCCTAAGTCAGGGAGCTGGTGCGGTCGAGCCAGGTGGAGACCCGGGCGCTAACCGAGCAGCTAGCTAAGTCCCGCGAATCGCTCGAGAGGAAGAACATGCTTCTTGAAGAGGAGCGCCTTGCACGTGTTGAGCTGGATGGCCGGTGGGAGATCGAACGTGTAGAGCTGGTGGATCGAGCGGGGGAAGCCGAGCGCCTTCGGCGGGAGGCCGAGGTTGATCGGGCCGAGGCAGAGAAGCAGGCGGCGGAGGCCGAAAAGCGGACGGTTGAGGTCGAGCGGAAGTTATCCGAGGCGGAGCGGGAGAAGGTCAAGCTCGCTGGTAGGGTGGGATCGGCCGGGGCGGAGGCTCTCAAGCAGTACAAAAGCTCAGAGGCCTACCAGGTCGACCTTAAGGAGGCTGCCCTCCCCTACTACGAGTTAGCACTTCGTCGGGGCATCCGCAAGGGGTTCAAGAAAGGCTACGATCGGGCCGTCTCTTATGCCGAGGAGCAGGCGTCCGGGGCAGTTGACTTCCCGTGTGGGCAATGCTATGACTCGGACTTGTCATCCTCTAGTTTCTCTGCTTCGGCACAGGATGAAGAGGATCACGGGGGCTCTTCGTCCGAGGGGTCGCCAACTCCGGATGCCTCGGGAGGGCACGCAATCGAGGCAGTTCCCACGTCGGTGGGGTCAGTGCCAAGGTCGACCGTCGCCGAGGGTGCCGGGGGCAGACCTTTTGAGCCCTCCACTTCCAGGCTTCAAGGTGGGCCGGAGGCCTGATGTATCTGCTTTGCGTCCTCTTTTTGTATGTCATTTTCCTTTTGAAGAAAAACTTTCTCCTTTGTGTAGAAAAATAGATAAGGCAATAGCGTTGGGACGAAGACTTAACTGTTCCGTATCGCCATTGCCGCATTTTGTTCAGTGTATTTGCAGTGGTTGGAAAGTGCCGATACTTTCTGCGTAGATTTTGCCTGATGGTTGGGTGTGCGTCTGATAGGGTGTCTTTCCGTTTTCTCATGCTTTAAATGCTTGGCCGCTTCGTATGTCCTGCTGGAGACGAAAATGAGAAGTTTGAGGTGACCGTTCGTAGGGAGAGATCCCTTTGGCGTGTTTTCGAGGAGAGAATCATTTAAGGCAAATAGCCTCCCTTCGCCTATAAACGGTCCGAAGGGCGTCCCTTCTTCTCTACCGCTTAGGGTTTTCCCTGACAGTCTTTCCCCATTCTTTCTTTACGTAGCGGTGTGCCGTTATATTTGGAGCATGGAAGACACCCCAGAAGATGAAGCTGCCAATGACGGAGGGCAGAGAGTCCTTGCTGCTTCGGGTTTGAAGGAGGTCCGACGGCCGGCGGACAGGTTATAGAAGGTCCGACGTGTGGAGGCACGTCGTCTTCTTTTTATCAGTTCCGACGGCGCTTGCAAGGGGGTGAGATGGTGGACGGATGGGGGCATCAGGCATCCCTGCCGCCCGTCCCTTCCTGCTCGCTCCATGGAGGGGAGGAGGAAGCCAACTAAGCTCCCTCCCTCTCGGGCTTTCCCCTGCCTCCTCGTCCAGCTCTGCTGGTTTCTTTTTCACTCTTCTGCTCTTCTTGTCATTTCTTTCACTCTTCGGAGGGTGCCTACACTCTCTTCCTTCCAAAGAGTTGACAGGTTGGCGGGGAGGATGCTTTCATATGCATTCCCTCTCCCCTTTCTCTTCCAAGTTCAACTTGGAAGGTAGCCTTCTCCTTCCTAATCCCTCTGTCACCTTTGTCCTAAGCTGCCCGAGTCAACGGGGTCGACTACCCTTTATCCAAGCTAGTTTCTACACGAGGCAGAGTCAGTGGCTGGACGCAGGAAGGTCAACCGAGTCAGCCGAGCGATGGCCTCATACGGCGGTGCTAGATGGATTTTTTGCTTTTTTGACATGTATTTTCTTGGCTTCGGCCTTCTTGATGTACAAGCGAGTTGTTTGAATAAAAGAAAGGAGCCTTTTGTTTTATCTCATGTCGTTTACACAATGCTCAGTATTCAGAAATAGAACTTGCGTAGTGTAGTCATGTTCCAGGTCCGAGGGATGAGCTCTCCTTCCATCGTGGATAGACGGTATGCTCCTTTTCGGAGCGTCTCGACCACTCGGTAGGGGCCTTCCCAATTAGAGGATAACTTGCCCGCCGCCTCAAGTGGTCGAGAGGCTTTGGCTTTCCTAAGGACGAAGTCTTCCGGCTGAAAGTGTCTATCTCAAACTTTGGCGTTGTAGTATCGAGTGAGGCGGCGTTGGTATTCCATTGCTCGGATGCTGGCAATCTCTCGGACTTCATCTGCTAGGTCGAGGTTTTCGAGCAGTTTCTGGTCGTTTGCCTCGGACGAGAAGCAGATGACTCGGAGGGAGGGATTGCCAATCTCCAACGGGATCACGGCCTCGGTACCGTATACCAGCTGAAAAGGGCTTTCACCAGTTGCCGTTCTGGGAGTCGTTCTGTGTGACCAAAGTACGTTGGGCAATTCCTCAAGCCAGCTACCCTTGGCTTTGCCGAGCCTAGTCTTGATGCCTTTTAAGATAGTCTTATTGGCATTTTCGACCAGCCCGTTAGCCTGAGGGTGGGCAACCGAGGTGAAGTGATTGCGAATACCCAGGTCGGCACATCTGTCTCGGAAATAACGAGAATCAAATTGCCGACCATTATCGCTTACCATCACCCGGGGGATGCCGTAACGACAGATGATCGACTTCCAGATGAAATTCCAGACGACTGTCTCGATGATCCTTGCTGTGCCTTCGGCCTCGATCCACTTAGTGAAGTAATCGATGGTGACGATAATGAACTTCTTCTGGGCCTGGGCCATGGGGAATGGCCCGAGGATGTCGATTCCCCAGCGAGCAAAAGGATAAGGCTCTGCTAGGGTGATGAGCTCCGTTGCTGGCTGATGGACCAAGTGATCAAATCGCTGGCACCGGTCATAGTGTTGTGTGTAGGTCGAGCAGTCGCGCTGCAGAGTGGGCCACCAATATCCTAGCCGTAGCAAGATCCTGGCGAGCGACCTACCTCCTAAATGCGCTCCATACAGACCTTCGTGAACTTCTTCGATCGCTCGGTTGGCTTCGTCGGTGCTGAGGCACTTCAAGAGAGGACCGGAGAAGGATCTCCGGTAGAGAGCGCCCTCCAGAGTGACGAATCATTGCTTGGTACTTCAATCTTCGGGCTTCCCGAGGGTTGGGGGGCTCCTGAGAATCTTGGAGCAACGACAGATACGGGGTACGCCAGTCGCTTGGGGAGGCCGAGTCAACAACTAGGAGCTCCAAATCGATGCTCGGCCGCTCTAGCTCTTCGAGAAGGACTGATCGAGTACCCTCGGGGTCAAGAGAGGAGGCCAGCCGAGAGAGGGTGTCCGCTCGGGAGTTTTCCTCCCGAGCTATTCGGACTACCTCAAAACTCTCGAACTGTTGTGCCACGGTCTTGACCAGCTGGAGGTATTTGATCATCGGTGCTTCTCGAGCTTCATAGCCGCCGTTGACCTTGCTAGCGACCAGTTAGGAGTCAGTGTGAATCGTGACTCGCTCAGCCCCCAACCGCCGGGCCATGCGGACTCCCGATATGAGGGCCTCATACTCGGAAGCGTTGTTAGATGCTTGGAAGTTGAACTTCAGGGCATACTGTACCTCTGCTCCTTCGGGGGACTTCAGGAGGATCCTGGTGCCGCTCTCGGTTGAGTTGGAGGATCCATCAACGAACAATTCCCAGGTCGGCCCGGGTGCGGATGGAGATCTTTCTTCAGTCGGGATGGTGCTCTCGGTGATGAAGTCAGTGAGCACCTGGCCTTTGATAATCGAGCGAGGCCGATACGATATATCGTAGGCCCTGAGCATGATGGCCCACTTGACGAGGCGTCTCGAGGCTTCAGGGTGAGCGAGGATCCTCTTCAATGGTTCGCCGGTCAGCACGGTGATGAAGTGCCCTTGGAAATAGGGTCGGAGGCGCTTGGCCGAGGTAACCAATGCTTGCACGAGTCTCTCGGTTGCGGGGTACCTTCTTTCAGCCTCATTGAGCACCTTGCTATTGTAGTAGACCGGTCTCTCGACTCCCGGGTCATTTCTGACTAGGACCAAGCTAACTGTAGATGGAGTCGCCGAGAGATAGAGATGCAAGGTTTCACCTGGGACGGGCTTGGAAAGCACCGGAGGCGAAGCCAGGAACTCCTTAAGCTAGGCGAGAGCTTTTTGGCATTCCTCGTCCCACGCGAATGTAGCAGATGCCATTTAAGGCCCCCTCAACAGTTTGAAGAAGGGTAGGCATCGTTCAGCCACGCGGGACAGGAATCTGCTGAGCGCGGTAATGCGCCTGGTAAGGCGCTGAACATCTTTGATGCAGGTGGGTGGGTACATGTCCAGAATGGCCTGGACCTTGTCGGGGTTGGCCTCGATCCCACGCTGGGTGACTAAGAAGCCCAAGGATTTCCCGGACCTCACTCTGAAGGCGCACTTGGCAGGGTTGAGCTTCATGTTGTACTTCAGGAGGGTGTCGAAGGTTTCTGCTAGGTCGGCGAAGTGGTCCTCGGCCTTGGGGGTCTTCACGAGCATGTCGTCAATATAGGCCTCGACGTTCCGACCGAGCTGTCTCTTGAACATATGATTGACCAGCCTCTGGTACGTGGCTTCAGCGTTCTTCAACCCGAAAGGCATCCAGGTGTAGCAGTATACGCCGAAGTCGGTGATAAAGGCGGTCTTCTCGATGTCTTCTGGGTTCATTCTGATCTGATGGTAACCTGAATAGGCGTCTAGGAAGTTGAGTATTTCGTTGCCCGAGGTTGAGTCAACCAGTTGGTCAATGCTTGGTAATGGATAGTAGTCCTTTGGAGTAGACTTGTTCAAGTCAGTGAAGTCCACGCACATTCGCAACTTTCCCAAAGCTTTTGGTACAAGGACGACGTTAGCCAGCCATGCCAGGTATAGGACCAGTCTGAAAAGACTAGTCTTTTGCCCCTTGGTGACTTGCTCCTTGATGATCGCCTGCTTCTCTGGTGCGTGCTTCCTTCTACGTTGTTGTACGGCTTTGATGGTTGGATCGAGGTTGAGCTTATGCATCACCGTCTACTCTGGTATCCCAGGGAGTTGATCATCAGACCATGCAAAGACTCAGACGTATGCAGAAAGAAACTCTTTGTATTGCTGAGATGTTAGGTCGGCTCCAATCTTTACTCCCAGGGTCGGGTCATCGTTTAAGAAAACCGCTAGCAATTCACCTCCAGGCTCGGCAGTTGCGGATTTTTCTTCGACTTCCCGGGGGCCCCTATTCTTCTCGTCTGGCCTTGTGGCTTCAACCGAGATATTGTAGCACCTTTTGGCCATGGCCTAGTTACCTCGGACCTCCCCTAACCCATTTTTGGTGGGGAACTTCATCTTTTGGTGATAGGTAGAAGGCACTGCTTTCGTTCGGCTGAGGATCCCTCGGCCGAAGATTGCATTGTACGCTATCATACCCTTGATCACTATGAAGTCTGCCATAATCGTAACGGTCTTGGGTGGGGTGCCAAGAGTAACCGGTAGGCTGAGGGCTCCCTCGGGATACGTGGCCTGGCCATTGAACCCGCATAGGGGGGTTCAGATCGGGCAGAGTTTAGACGGATCCTCCCCCATCTTAAGGAAACATTCATAGGATAATACATCGGGGGCACTTCCATTGTCAACTAGAATCCTGTCTACGTTACAATGGTTTATTGTGGCCGATATGACTAGGGCGTCGTCATGCGGGGTGGTCAGCCCTTCTAGGTCTCGGTCGGAGAAGACTATGACCTGAGGCTCACTCGGCGGGGCCTTGGGAGGCTCGACGGCTCGGCTCGCCAGCTCAGCATGACACTTCCTTCCTCGGCCACTGTCCTCGCCTGATGTAGCTCCTCCGGTGATGACGTTGATATGGACCCCACGAGGGGCATTGTCGATTTTCTTCTGGGGCGCCTCGGTCCTCCTTATGCCCAGCCACAAACCAGGACAGGTGTCCCTGGCGGACGAGGCACTCGATCTCATCCTGGAGCTGATGGCAATCGTCGGTGTGATGCCCGTGATCACTGTGGAACAGGCAATGTTTGCTGTGATTATGGCTTTTCGACCTCATTGGCTCGGGTTAGCGGAGGAGGCCCGAGCCTTTGATGTCTTCATATATTTCATATACTAGAGCAGTTAGGGGAGTGTACCGCTCGTACTTCCTGGATGGTTCTTTGTGCTTCCCGTCTCGGTTCCGCCTCTTTCCTTGGCCCGAGCTTGACTCGGGTGCTCGCTTCTTGTCCCCCTCCCGACCCGAGCTGGTTACGCCTCGGCATGCGCTGAGAACTTCTTCGCACTTAGCATGGCGTAATGCCAGAGTCACTAGCTCGGGAAGGGTCGAGGGAGGGTGGAGGACAAGTTCGCGGAGGAGGTTCTCATCTCGGGTGCCTCCGGTCAGTGTGGTTATGGCCGAGGCTACATCCAGGCAGGGGATTCTCAGGGCTTCCGATTTGAATCGGTTGATGTTGGCCCGGAGTCTCTCGCCTTGCGCCTGTTTGAGAGCCAAAAGCCCCACTACCGACCTCGGGGGGCCGCTGCCGGTGAAACTCTCCTTGAATACTCGCCCAAACTGCTTGAAGTCTTGGATGGATCCGGGGGCGAGGGCCCGGAACCATGCTTGGGTGCCTTGGACCAAGGTGGTCGCAAAGGATCGGCATTTGATGGCGTCAGACGCTCCATGAAGGGTCATCAGGGCGTCAAAGCTGTCGAAGTGGTCGGCCGGGTCGCCTTGGCCGTCGTAAGGCTTGAAGGTCGGGATGGAGGTTCTGGGAGATACCTTTGCCTTCAGGATATAGTCAGAGAATGGGGATCTCTCCTCGTCCTCTGGTGGAGAGGTCTTCTGCAAGGCTCGTAAGGCGCGCTCCTGTGCTATGAAGCGCCTCTCGAACTCTCGTAGACGGAGGGACAACTCCGGCTGTTGTTGCACCGTAGGGCTGAGGGGGCATGATGGCAGGCTATCTTGGCGCTCCCTGGGGACTTTGGTCTCCGGGAGTGGATGGCGTTCCCCATGCTTACCCCATTTCGGTGTGGAGGAGGCCTCTTGCTCCGGAGGGAGGGCATGTGAGGGTCCTCCTGCCTTGTTGCGAATAAGCTGCTGCCCTCGGAGGGTGAAGCGACCTCCGACGGTGTACTGGGACACGTTCTCGGGGGGGGGGGACTTTCCGGAGGGGCGCGTGACCTTCCATCCCTGGCCACCTGAGTCCTCATGAGTTCCATGAGGACATCCAGTTTTACGTTGAGGGCTTGGAAGGCGTCGGCGCCGCCATTAAGCGGTACCCCTACTGCGGCGGCGGGAGGGGGCGGTCCGTCGGCGGGGGTGCTGGCATTGGAGGGGGGATTTTGTGAGGCTTGAGGAGGGCCCTCTCCCACCGCCACCATGGTCTTTCCCCTGTCACCGGCGGACCTTCTCCCTGAACTCCTTCACACCATACTGGCTCTTCGGTCGTTTGCCACATACGGCGCCAGATGAAGGGGCGTCTTGCGCGGGTTCTGAGCTGGGTAGATGATCACCGAACAGTGAACTATAGAGAAAGGGAAACAGATCAGGGGGCCCAGGGAAAGTTCCCTGGGAAAACCCTCCGATGCTTAAGTCAATATAGCAATGGTGGAAGACAGGGAGGGAGGTAGAAAGGGGTGCACGAGATCCCCCTACACCAAGGTGGTGAAGTGGCTCCTGCTCAGGAGATTTTAGGCGTGTATTGCCCTTACCTTTCACTGGAGGGAGTCCAAGGTTTATATAGTGTGCTCACCTTATGAGTCCCGTAAGTTGAGGAGTTTCAGGCGGGAGTTACGTCCTCATCATGGGATCTTTACGTCCTCATCGTGCGATCTTTATAGCCTTGAGGGATCACATGTCTTTTATCCTCATAAACTCTTGCTCATAAAGGGCTATCAACGGCAGCGTGGATAAGCAATCATCGGTCGATCCGAGCATAAAAGGTGCCAACCCTATCCGGGCGATAGGCATAGATCGGATGAAGATAGGTCGGAGTGGGCGCTGAGCACTTGCCTCTATCCCGATGAGGGAATAACTCGGGCATGGGTCTTCCTCCGTTCTGATCAACGCTCGGGCCTTCCGAGCCTAAGGGCCGCCGAGGAAGGATTAGATCCCGAGTAATCTTATTGGGCTTTTTAGCCTAAGTGGGCCCTATGGGCTGTCACTTGGATGAGCTGGGCCTCGTTTGGTCCTGATGGACCTAGTTTAGCTGCTCTTAGATGGGCTACAGAAATCCCCCTCTCCAGAAAGTATGCACTGAGTCAGAATTTGCACTGACCTCAAACAGTGATTGCATAGACCCTTACAATGCATTGACCTTGCTGCATGCATTGACCTACACAGTGTTTGCACCGAGCTCCTATATGCTCACGGTCCTTCAGATGCTCAAGACAAAACTTCCACCATGTTTCAAATGTACGCAAACGGTGATATACACTGAGCAAGATGTGCGCTGACTTCAGTTAGGCAAACAAAAGTGGCACCGAGTTCATGTGAGCAAGAAGGCGAAGGTTTGCATGGACTTACGAAAGCCAAGACTCGAACTAGCACTGACTTAGTGTACGCGTGAGGTGCATTGACACATATGAACGGTTGTACCAGTCTCTATGCAAGACTTGTACAGAGACATTCACAAACATGCACATGTGCAGCAATTCATTCCATGTAATTCATCTATATAGCAATATGGGCATTGTATGCAACACACACTGTATGTAACAAAAATCGATGATGTATGCAATAAGCACATATGGAATCATAAAACACATATGACATCATACATATGACTCATAGTGTTTGTCATCATCAAAACACAATATCCGACACATCTCAAGTGTAAATGATGCATTATGACCATCTACTTAAAATGCATCACACATAGGTCACATAGGCAAATCAGGGTCAAGGAGGTGTGTTGCATCCCTAGGATTTTGATGAGTTCAAACACCATAAGTCAATCATCATTGGTCTAACATCTTATGTCAATCATCATTTGATATGTATAAATGCAAGTCAACGCAAGAAAGTCAATAGTCAACGCCAACAAGTCAACATCATTGGTCAAATTTGAGTAAGCCTCTGACAGGTAAAGACAATGCTCCTCCTAGTCTGATACATGTTCAGGTCAGATGTCTCAGACTTCCATTTTGTGCATTTCAAGGTCGATGCTAGTTTCTGTGCATACATGTGGAGGTCGATGCTAGTTACTGTACATGCATGTTGAGGTTGATGCTAGTAGGGTATCATGTATATCAAGGTCTGTGTTACCTTGCATTAGGTCTGTGTTAGTCTGTGTTACCTTGCTTTAGGTTTGTGTTAGTCAATATTTTCATGTATATCCAGGTCTATGTTACCTTGCATTTGGTCTGTGTTAGTATGCGTTACCTTGCATTAGGTCTGTGTTAGTCAATGTTTTCATGTACATCAAGGTCTGTGTTACCTTACATTAGGTCTGTGTTAGTCTGTGTTACCTTGCATTAGGTCTATGTTAGTCAATGTTTTCATGTATATCAAGGTCTGTGTTACCTTGCATTAGGTCTGTGTTAGTCTGTGCTACCTTGAGTTGGTCTGCCTATAGGGTCGATGCTAGTCTGTGCTAACTTGAGTTGGTCTACATATAGGGTCTATGTTAGTATTGTATCATGCATATCAAGGTCTATGTTACCTTGTGTTGGTCTACATATAGGGTCTATGTTAGTAGTGTATCATGCATATCAAGGTCTATGCTACATTGTGTTGGTCTGCATATAGGGTCTATGTTAGTAGTGTATCATGCATATCAAGGTCTATGTTACCTTGTATTGGTCTGCATATAGGGTCTATGTTAGTAGTGTATCATGCATCTCAAGGTCTATGCTATTTTGTGTTGGTCTGCATATAGGCCATCCAGCACATAGAAGGTCAGTGCATGTTCTTAAAGTCAGTGCAGGTTCATATGATAAGTCCGTGCATGTTTTTTGTCTCATACACATATAGGTCCGTGCATGCTTTATATGCTCGCATATAAGGTCTGTGCACACCTTGTGTGACTGCACACAAGGTCCGTGCATGCTTTGGTTTCTATGCCTTAAGGTCTGTGCTAGTTTAGGCTAGATGCATACCAAGGTCCGGGCATGTTTAAGGTCCGTGCATGTTTGCCTTAAGGTCTGTGCTAGTTTAGGCTAGATGCATACCAAGGTCCGTGCATGTTTGCTAGATGCATACCAAGGTTCATGCATGTTTAAGGTCCGTGCATGTTTGCTAGATGCATACCAAGGTTCGTGCATGGTCCGTGCATGTTTGCTAGATGCATACCAAGGTTCGTGCATGTTTAAGGTCCGTGCATGTTTGCAAGATGCATACCAAGGTACGTGCATGTTTAAGGTCCGTGCATGTTTGCAAGATGCATACCAAGGTACGTGCATGTTTAAGGTCCATGCATGTTTGCTAGATGCATACCAAGGTCCGTACATGTTTTTATTTCATACACATATAGGTCCATGCATGTTCTTATATGCTTGCACATAAGGTCTGCGCACACCCTGTGTGACTGCACACAAGGTCCATGCATGTTTAAGGTCCGTGCATGTTTTTATATGCTCACACATAAGGTCTGTGCACGTTTAAGGTTCGTGCATGTTCTTATGTGCTCGCACATAAGGTCTGTGCACGTTTAAGGTCCATGCATGTTCTTATATGCTCGCACATAAGGTCTGTGCATGTTTAAGGTCCGTGCATGTTCTTATATGCTCGCACATATGGTCTGTGCATGTTTAAGGTCCGTGCATGTTCTTATATACTCGCACAAAAGGTCTGTGCACGTTTAAGGTCCGTGCATGTTCTTATATGCTCGCACATAAGGTCTGTGCACGTTTAAGGTCCGTGCACGTTTAAGGTTCGTGCATGTTCTTATATGCTCGCACATAAGGTCTGTGCATGTTTAAGGTCCGTGCATATTCTTATATGCTCACACATAAGGTCTGTGCACGTTTAAGGTCCGTGCATGTTTTTGGGTCTATGCATAATGAAGTCTGTGTAGGTTTTCAAATTTGCAAAGCATGAAGTCTGAGCATCTTCACATAAGGTTGGTGCACATGTCCATGAGTGTACGCTAAGTTCTAAGCTATGTGCATTTTAAGTCTGAGCACATTCATACAAGTCTAGTAGATGTGGATTTTTAAGTCTAAGCACATTCATAGGTCTGAGCATGTTTTCATATCCAAGCGTGCATTAGGTCTGTGCATCTTTTCTAAAGTGGCATGCTATAGTCGGTACATGTTTGAATTGTTGATACTAATTACGTAACTTGCTGTTCATGATTTATAAAATATTCACAGAATCAGGAAGTAGAGATATGGCTGGACATGGACAAATAGCGAGATGGCAAGATCATGCTCATACAATATTTTTATTATATAATTTCATAGATATGAATTTTTTTTAAACATGGGATAATTTATAGGAATTAAAATAGAATAACACCTGGAATCCAGGCGATACGTAACTGCCCTATTCATGCATGTCACCCTATTTAACTACTAATTAGGCCAGATCTTGAGAACACCTACCTTTTTGACGTAAACACGTAGAAGAGATAATAAGAAAATTAGTCTTCTCTGCAACGATCCAACAGCAGGAAGAAGTACGTAGGAAGAAGATCTCCCTTCAGGTATGTTCATGTAAGGACCCTATTCTAAAGTGATGTGACATGACCTAGGATGGAAGTGGCGACCCAAACACCGAGTGGTACGTGGCGAAGGACGAACCCGAAGGTTTCCTCGACGCTAGAAAGGCCGCGTTCCGAATCGGCGTAACCGGAACGTCCCGCGACGTCTTTTGATATACCATTTTGGTGGAGGGGCACCAAGATGGGATGAGACACTAGTGGGATGCAGCAACTAGACCGAACAACCCCTTGGACCTAGCAAACAAGCACAATTCAATGGACCGGTATCATCACTCGAGCGGACTCACCCGCTAAGCGCACACTAGTGCCCGTAAGCAACCCGATGATGGTGGTAAGGGTTTGAGGTGGGACCTCGTAGCTTCGGGGATTAGCTAGCTTGGGATTGAACCCCCAAGGGTCCAGGGATGCCCAATTCACGGGCGGCCAACACGCCGAGGGCGTGGGATGAAGGGTAACTCTCACAACTCGCCCGCGGTGGCACTCAATTAATCGAATAATTTGAGCGAGCACTCTCTCACTACCGACGGAGCAACTAGAAATAATACTAAGCTAAGCAATGATAAAAATAGCAAAGGATGCGGCCCGAAACTCACCTGGTCGGCATGAAGATGCCGATCTCGACCGGAGACGAGGCGAGCGGGGAAGCGTGGGTATACCCTGCACGCTTCGCCGGTGTAGCTCTAACCTGAAAATTCAGAATAGTACACCACTACGCCTCTCACAGGAGGGGAATCTTGGGGTGGGTGTTATTTTGAATTACACCCAAACACTACCTCTACGTAGGGAGGGGCTGTAAGCCGACTAGGCGGGGATGGGGAATTAAGCAAAAGTCTAGTGGAAGATGACCATCGGTTCTGCCAGCTCTCTGGATAGCGAGATAGGCAGTCGCTGTCGGCGCTGTCACAGGCTCTCCCAAACTCCGTTATTGATGAAACTTGCGCCAAAACCTCCTGGGTTGGCCCAGGAGGATGTTAGAATTATTGGAGAATTTCTTATTGATGACGACGGCCGGGGCAGGATCGGGATCAGGACTGCTACTGTAGTGCACCAGAATTTATATAATAATTTCTAGATTATTTATAGATTTTTTTGGAATTTATTAGGAATTTATAAAGGTTAAATAGATTAATAAATGGATTATTGAAATAATAAGTAATTATAAGGCCCAATTATGTTAAATAATTAACCTAGCCTATTTAAATAAAATCTAAAAGGTTTAAGGACCAAGCCCATTGAGTTTGGCCCATATTCTATAAGGTTATTTAGCCTATTTACATATTTTAAGGATAAATAGTATTTTTATAGATAATAGTATGGATAATTAACAAAAGAGTTTGATTTATGTTGAATTCTGTGCACGTTAGATGTAACGGTCTATCGTGAGACCGTCACAGCCACGTAACGCACCAGTCTTGATGCGTTACACCCTGATAGTTCCGTGAATGGAAGAACGAGCATAAAGATTAGAACTTTGGGATCCTATCAGCAAGAGATCAACTTGGGAGAGCTTATAACATTACTAAGGACTCTTAGAGATTAGGTTCTGGCAAATTAAGGACTCTAGAATCGATCTAATCTTCAAACCCTAGCCAAAACCCTATAAATAGGACCTAGTTCTGAACTGAGCGACCCTTACTTTTGGCTCGTGAAGAATCAAGGTAAGGAGTCATAATTTCGGGTAAGCTCTTTAGAAGATTTTGTTTAGTATACTTTAGACTAATAGTTCTCCAAATTTCATATTAGGAGATCAAGCAACCATGTAGATTGAAGCTTCCAAAGTTGCTGGTTCGACCATAGTAACTCAGGAAACTGAACGCAAGACCCCTGAAGATCAAGAGATTAGGACGACTAAACGAGATAATTAGAGCTCAATCCTTTAGAACTTTTTGTTCACCTTAGTTTCATCTTCTTACCCTCAAAATTTCACATCTTTAGATCAAGAGGTCGTGGAGTTAGAGCAGCAGGAAATTGCTAAAAATCACTGGAAAAGGAGAACTAGGGCACGGTTTTCAGACTCAAATTAGAAGCTTAAAGCCTAGTTAAGAGGTAGGTCATCTCATGATTGACAGAAACATCTTGTTAGAGATAAAAGCCTTCTGGTTTTGATTGATTTCATGTATCATAGATCATGAATTTCATGTTTTAGTAGGACATGCATGCATGTATACTCTCAACCCTAACTAAGTTAAAAAGGAACTCTCTTGTCAAATTCACAGAAAACCCATGCATACTAGTAGGTTAGCCTTCATTCTATCATGTGGAAGTTATATATGATTTCCAGACATGATGTAAGTTGAACCCTCAGATTTTTTAATATCTTTTCTGCTAGCAGACGATCTGACGCATCAAGGTAAGACCGTCACAATGATCTAACGGCCTTACGACAAGCCGTTACACCTTCTGTTGTTTTTAAATTTCTCTGTTATCTCTGACGGCCCAGACTTAGTGCGTTACAACACTGTAACGGTCCCACGATAACCCGTCACAATCACTGTGACGCCCCCATTCTCGACCGTCAGAGTAACTATAGACAGAATTGAAGAACAGTCACATTAACCTATAAATATGCCTAGTTATCTAAGTGTTGACCTGTTGATATGACTTTAAATTTATTCATTGGTTCATGATAAGTATCACATGTTAAAAGCATCTTGAATTATTTTAAGGATATGTTAATTTCATGCCAAAGCACTATAGTTTGTATTAACTCCATGATTTTAAAAGATGTATTGACGGACTTTTATCATGATTTCATATTGTTACACATTCTCTCTATCTATAGAGTCATTTCTTTAAGTACATGGCACATATTCCGGTATGTTGTCCATTAGTTCACACTTTACACTATAAGAATATTATTCTTAGACATGAGGACCTCTCTATTGGATATTCCTTCCAATGGACTAGGAAATCTTGTTTCAAGGCCTCCGTAATTCTCCGTGAGCCTGGAATTCCCACTAGGACGCCGAGTTGGTTGTACCATTAAAGCCCATTTAGTAGATTACACTATCAGTGTTTCTGGTTCTAGCAATGTAACGGATCTATACTGGACCGTCAGGAGCATCTGACGGCCCAATATAAGACCGTCACATTTCACTAAGTCTATTTTACTAATTCTGGATTCAGACTAATGTAACGGCTGAATACTGGAGCGTCACATCATGTAACGGCCCAGTCCTTGATCGTCACATTGTTTGAGTGATTAACTTGAGGTTTGACCCAAGGGTTGATGTTCTAAAGTTTCTAGATGGATTATTGATGATCTAGAACTTGCCATATTATCCAAAGAGGCTTAATATAATGAAATAAAAGTTAAAGGTATGTACCATTATGCTGCCAATTTATTTCCATAAGCATAACCTTGTTTGAGTCATTCTTGACTCTCGCATTATTAATTTGAAGCGTTCATTCATTGAATAGTGTTATCATGAACTTATTGAATTGTACATTCTTGGCCATACTTTATTGTTACGTGCGTGGAAGTAGCTTGATTTATACTTGAAGATGCGATCGAGCACTGATTGTGTTCAAGGGCTCTATGCTAGTCCCCTCGGCTGATTACCGGAAACATACTATTATAAACCATGGGGTATGATGCTACTGGCGTCGCATTGCGCTGGGATTACTTTCTCTATAAATAAGTGAAGATCCACGGCACGACATGACTTTCTTGTACATGACTTGATATTCCACAGAAATTCATGAAGTACTTGCTCATAAGCAAAAGATACTGGAGTGATGATTATGTGGCTTGCTAGTACATTCTCGTTACATTCTTGTTCTTGAAAGGCCATAACATGTTCTTGTTACATTCTTGCTAGTTCATACTTGCCCTCATTCTATCTTAAACGACCATCTTTGTTACTTTGGGTATTCGCATGATTGATCGCATTCGCATGATTTTACCTTATTTCTTTAGAGCTAAAATGTTAATTACTTTAATAGTGCCTTCATGTTGATGCGAAGATACCTATTGGGCAAGTGTGCTCATTACCTATTTTCATTCTTTTCAGGAAATGAAAGTGATTCGAATTCGGATTCGGGTTATACAAGTAGCGGGTCCGAGAGCGAATGAAAGTGTTGTCAAGATGAGAGTGAAGACTTAGGAAAGTCTATATTGTTTAGATTGAGTCTATGTAATTTTCTTATTTCTTGAGTCTGATAGATTGAAAGAAGTTGAAAGTTATTGTATTTGAATATTTGATTATTATGAAATAAGTTGGAGTTTGATGAAAATATTGTGCAATTACATTTATGTGTGTAATTGTCTTGCGCTCTGATCATTCTTGCTTGCAAGAGGCTTACCATGCCGGCTATTCATGTTTCTCGAGTGAGTCTTCCGCTGTCATAAAGGCTCGGGGCGTGACAGCTGCACTCTGCTTCTGGCAGTGTCTGGATCGCTGTTGCTGGAAGGGGAGGCCATCACGACCACTCTCGTGATCTGTTGATGGCGAGACCAGAACCGTTGCGTTTGTGGTCGAGTTCTCTTCGAACTGAGACCCACGGGGCCACCAGCGGAGGTTAGAGCAGACATGGAGACCCCAGACAGTGACAGGATATTAGGCCAATCCCAGAGGGGACTAACCCAGCGCACCCTAGGGAGGAAATTCGGAACTTGCTGCTCTGAGATCCAAACGAAGCCATGCTTCTTGGTGATGAAAGGGGACTCATAGCAAAAGTCTTCAGCCAAACACCACTCCAATATCTTCAAGGTAATGGTCATGGTAGCCTCTGCAAGTTGCAGTTGGGTGTCTGCCAGGGAGGAATTGCGCAGTTCGGCGGTGAAGACTCCTCCGGGCAGCCACGAACTCAGATGGAGGCGGGACCACCTCCGTTCCGAAGTAGACTAGATGACACTTCCAACGGTATAAAGTTTGCTATCGGGAACTTCACGGAGATGATGATGTAGGCTCTGCAAACAGGTTCTTGGGCTACTACTTGCGAACTGCCATGACAGGGTGGAGATAGGTGATGGAGAGTGGGGTAGATGGGAGGGGAAATGGGGTGGATGTGTGTGGGGGCGACCCCTGACTGTGAGGGGGTTTGGGAGGGGGCGATCCAAGGTGTGGGAGGGGAAGAATGGGGTCTGGAAGGGGGTCTAGTAGATGGTGGGAGGGGGAACTGCGAATTTGGTGTTAGGAGGGAGAGGGAGGTGGATTTGAATTTTAGTTAATGAGTGGGGTTAATGCTGGCCTAAGGGAGAGGAAAGGATGCTTGGGGAGGGGTGTTCTGCCTTGGGAGAGTGAGAGGTTGCATGGGGGAGAGGGAGAGGTGTGTTGGGAAAGGGAAGAGTCACCTAGGAAGGGGGAGGGAATTGATGGGATGATTTAATGGGGTCTTGGGATGTGAAGGGGTGTAATGAATACACCTTGGGGAGGTGAAATGGTGATGATGTGGCAGAAGGGGAGAGGATGAGGTGGACACTTAGGGCTGATGTGGAGCTGAGGTGGCAGGGGGGAAGGTGAAGGGGCAGGTGTGCCCAAGGGAGAGAGAGGGGGGTAGGAGGGCTTCTCACCCTATCTAATGGTTTCTCACCACAAGAAAATAATTAAATTGGACTAAAATTCTCAGATTTTCATTAGCTTCAAATGGGAGAAATGGGGTCCTATTTATAGGCAACCCACTTTTTACAATAAGTCCCTGAGTTTAGGACTAATGACAAATAACCAAGGGGGAAGGGCGAGCCCCTGGGCCAAGCGCACTGAAATGGGCCCATTAACCAACTAATCAACATAATGACACTCAGACTTAGGTAAATGACTACCTAACTTAGGTACTGGACTCAAATAAAAGAAAAATTACATAATTATGACTCAAAGAAAATATGAAAATTACATGACTCAACTCATAAAAATGTAACAGACACGTTGGAGCCATGCTGGCGAGCTGTGGAGAAATGTGAAGGGCGAGAGATGCCCCCATCATATCCCCGGGGTGCAAAGAACTCGACTCCGTCGAGTATGGGTCTACCGGGGGAAGTGGTCCTCCAATGCAGCTCCGGGCGAGCCGCCACCTCCAATCTCATCCTCGCGTCCTTAGCCGGGGGATGACTCTTCATCCTCTCAAGGTGGCTTGGGCACACCCTCTTGCTGGCGATGGTACCCTGCTTGCCTAGTATTGCCTCCGTGTGCACACGTCGTACTCTTAGGCTGATATGTGGAGGCTCTCCGAGGGTATCACTCACAAAGGTGGGGGTAGGCTCAAGGTGCTTACTGGGTTCCACTGCGGTGCCTTTAGAGGGTGCCGGATCCGCCACGCAGAAAGTGGGGTGTATCCCAAAATCCATCGGGAAGTCCAACTGGGTTGCCAAAGTCACTCAGAACTTGGGAATGTTCAAGTCCTCGTGCCCTCAAGTTGGAGGTGACCCTAGGGTAGAGCCACTCCAAAGTCATCATCACTAGGCTGCCTTCTTGGAAATCCAAGTGGCGCTCACGAGCCTTTGCCCACTCTTCGTGAACCACACTACTCGTTGCTTGATGCTTGCTTGAATGCTTATGCCATGAGCTACGGTGTGGTGCGGGTGGGAAGTGTATGGTATGCAAAGGTGGACCGAAGCAACCATAAGTGGACCTATCATGTAATGTGGTTATGTAAACCTTGATGGACCTAGGAGGACTGGGACATCCGTAGGTGAAACTATCATGCTTGAATGTGGCAAGTGTTGGGGACCCAGGGCAACCAAATGTGTATCCTTCATGCACAAGACCAATGACGAATGGGGGAGGGTCGTTACTCCCGAATATGGACCACTCATGTTTCTGACTTGACATGTGGGTGTCATGAATGAAAGGACCCGACTTACTAATCATGCCAAGTGGTGGGAGGTGCCAAGACATATGCATTCCTACTCCAAGGATGACTTCCATGTGTGGGGTGGCGGGATAGCTTTCGAAGGGATCTAGGAAGGTGGATATGGGGTGGGGCACTTCCTCGATCTCTAGGCGGGTGTTGCCTAAGGTTATGGTGTTGCATCCCTACGGTTTTGATGATGTCTCACACTATAAATCAATTTGTTTTATCGCATTCTTGCTATAAAGATCCGTGCATTTACCTTTTCATATGCATTCAATAGATCAATGCATGCTTTACTCCAAACGTGGTTAGTCCTTACGTCGGTGCAAGTCTC
Source organism: Amorphophallus konjac (assembly GCA_022559845.1). Lineage (NCBI taxonomy): Eukaryota > Viridiplantae > Streptophyta > Magnoliopsida > Alismatales > Araceae > Amorphophallus > Amorphophallus konjac. Next base: position 175,349,187 of record CM040128.1, on the reverse strand, counting down.
CTTTAATAAGCTCAACACTTGTGCTCGTCTCAGTAGAGCTCGGTGGATCTCATATTAAGTCAGTGCATGCATTGTCTCATTCATAAAGTGCTTGCCTCGGTGCAAGTCCTTGTTCATGCACAGGTTCTGTCGTTCATTTCTTTATCTAAGTGTAAATTCAACTCCGTGCAAGCTTTGTCTTGCTTATCTCTTTGTTATGCTCATTTCTCTCTGCCATCTCGGTGCAGCTCTTACTTGGACTGCACATCTCGACTCGGTGCATTCTTTTTCTTTCTGAATAACATGAAGTCAGCGCATCTTTGTGCCTTATCCCTTCATGTCAGTGCACATCAGTTGCACATTTGAACTCCATCGTCCGTGCTTATGTCGTCATGCGTTTTCTCAAGTCAGTACATCTCTCGTCTTTGCTCACTTCAACTCGGTGCAACCTCTTGTTCACCTTGTAGTAAGTCAGTGCAATGGCTGACTTGGTAACTCCTACTCAGTGCAGTTTATGCTTACTTACTCGCTACGTCAGTAAGACTTATGCTAAGTATGTGACAAAATGCTTATTCCTTTTCTGATAGTTTTTCTGTGCATTCACCAGATGGATGGCATGTGATCTGAGGAAGATGGAGGTCCAGAACATTTCGACACGTGCCCCAACCTTTCAGGCAAGAAACGTGGTATCCACACGCCTAAGTTTCTGGAGTAGACATATATATATATATGCTGAGGAAAAGGATTCAAGAGAGAGAGAGAGGGGATGGAACAGTAGAAAAAGGAGAGAAGCGTGAGAGCAGTGCTGGTGATCTAGAGAGAAAACCAGAGACAAACCACTCCATCCAGAGCAGAGAGAAAATTCTGAGAGAAAGCTGTCTGTGAATCTGAAGATCTGCATCTACAGAAGCTACATTGTTTTGAATTTGAGATAGTTGTTTTCCATCGGTCTTTTATTTTTGAGTTTCCTTTGTTTCCCATTCTATCTTGTTACCCTCCAAGCTTGTTCGGAGGAAGGGAGAAGTTCTCCGGTTTCCCTCCATTGTTCTTGGAGGAAGAGAGGTTTGATCCTCTAGTTTTGTGAGTTGCTTGGGAGCAATTTCACAAGGTTCCCTTTGCTGCGTGCAAAGGAAGGGAGATTTGTTCTCCAGTGCTTCTTCTGGTTGATCAGAAGGCTGAGGAGGGTGTTCCTCAGGGCAAGCTATTTGGCAGCGGTTGTCGCAGACTGAGTCTGCTGTGTGCAATTGATCATTGCAAGGAAACCTTACTCTTCTGAGTGAGGGGTGGACGTAGATTGCGGGTAGCAATCGAACCACCTAAAAACTCTCTGTCTCTCTTGTGGATTTGCCTATCTACTTTATGCTTGCTCTCCATCTACTTGATATATTGCTTCATCGTGAATTCCTTTCTCGATCTCAATTCACAGTCTAGATATCTTTTTACCTATCTCTGAAGTTTTTATCACTGCGCTCTGAGGGGTTGAGTAATTTTTTTTTGTGCTTATCGAATTTGGGAGTGATCTATTCATCCCCCCCTTCTATCTCACTTTCCGCTGTGCGTATCAATTGGTATCAGAGTAGGTTTTCACTATGTGGTCCAATGGCCAAGGTAACCCCGGATTTAATGCTCCTTGGAGCTTCATGGCTGAGGGACAATCTTTCAGCCGCCCTCCGTTCTTCGATGGTAACAATTACCTTTTTTGGAAAAATAGGATAGAGGTTTTCATTAGAGCGTAGAGCCACAAACTTTGGAGGGTGATCACCACAGGGCCATATGATCTGCCACCGAACGAAGATGCATGGACAGATGATCAAGTCAAGCTTTCGTCACTCAACTGGACGGCCCTAAACATCATCCAATGTGCAGTTCATCCAGACAAATACGCCCGCATCTCGGCATGCAAAACGGCCAAGAAAATGTGGGATGAGTTGGAGTTAATCTACGAAGGTACATCCCAAGTGAAAGCGACAAAGGTAAATCTCCTCACCTCTGAATATGAGCTGTTTAAGATGAAATCGGAGGAGACCATAACTGAGATGTATGCCAGACTATCATTGATTACGAACAATCTTAAGGGGTTTGGGAAAGAGATATTTGAGGGAGATATAGTCAGGAAAATACTTAGATCTCTAACCCCTACATGGCACACTAAGGCCACTGTGATAGAGGAGTCCAGGGATCTGTCAAAAATGACAGTCACCGAACTAATAGGATCCCTAATAATGTATGAGATGAATTTCAAGAGGAATGGTGAAGGAAATGACAAGAAGGGCAAGAATATTGCCCTCAAGGTGTCCCGCAGCAAAGGCAGTAGCAGTAGCAGGAGTAGTAGTTGCGAGTCTGATGGGATGTCAGACCTCGACCAGGAGGAGCAAGCAATGCTCACTCGTCAACTCAGGAAATTCTTGAGGACTAAGGGAAAGACCTTTAGAAAAAAGAGGTCATATTCCTTTGGTAAGAACTTTGATTCCAGCAATGATAAGAATAGGAATGCCAAGAAAATCACATTGTTTCATTGCAGGAAACCTGGACACATGAAAGGGGATTGCCCTGATCTTCAGAAGAAGGGTCCCGACTTTTAAAAGAAGTGCTCCAAGGTGCATAAGAAGAAACCACAAGCAATGGTCTGCACGTGGAGCGATGAGGCAGAAGATCCAGAAGCCAACTCCTCTGAGGAGGAGGAAGAAGGAATTTGCCTGATGGCAAATAGCGATGAGGAGGTAACAAACATTTTCGAGAACTTTTCTATTGATGATTGGGAAGATGCCTATGCTGAACTATTTGATAAGTTCAATTCATTGAGTAAAGAGCATAGGGTTCTGAAAAGAAAATCAATGCTAATTTTGAAGAACAAACTCAAATCAGTAAGGAAAATCAGAAATTAAAGGAACAATTAGAAGAAATGACTACTCTGAAGAAGGAAAATGAAAAGCACAAATCAGAGAACCAGGAAGTTCACACACAGCTCAACGAACTCAAGATAAAACTTGAAGAAAGTCTGAATGGAAACAGCGTGATCACTGAGAAGTATGAAGTTGTTAAGGAAGTAAACATATAACTTCTAAAAAATTGCGAGTCTATGCAAAGAGAGCTGGAAGACAAACAAAAAATCTTAGAAATTTTTTTTCAAGGGAAAATAAATCTGGACTCTATACGAGGAACAAGGGTAAATTTCAAAAAAGATGGTTTAGGCTATAACCCGACAAATAAGAGACTCTTTCAGTTCAATACCACTACCTTCTACCTTGAGAAGGGAAAAGATAAGCTGGACACACCATCCAGCTTAAACAGTAATCAAAATATTCAGCATCCAAAGGAGAAAGCAACAAACCATGCTGAACAACATCTTAAAACAGGGATGAAATTCACTAAGCCCAATCACCAGAACAAAAATGGTAGCTGGAACAGGCAAATGTATCAGAATAGAAGCTGGAATTACTATAAAAGAATGGGCCCGAACAGAAGTTACTAGGGAAACAACATACACTCACAAAAATTTGGTAATCAACATGCGTATAGAAGATACCCCAGGGATGAAAGGTCTAATAACTGGAATAGATTCCATTTCTCTAGACCAGCTGGACATAACTCTGGTCAACATTTCAATAAACCTGAAAATAACATGCAAGAGAAAAACAAGCTAAAACAATTTTGGATTCCCAAACATCTGCTTAAAGATTTAAATGATGTCCTTGGACCCAACTTATCTTGGGTTCCAAACCACCGTGCTTGATTTCTTCTATAGGTTTGCCTGGCAGCTGAGAACAACAAATGGTACCTTGATAGTGGCTGCTCCAGGCACATGACAGGAGACCGATCCAAGTTCAGCAAGTTAGAAATGAAGGTAGGGGGTCTGGTCAAATTCGGAGGAAAGAACAGAGGTAAGACCATTGGGGTTGGCACAGTTGGTAAGTCCTCCACTAACTCAATTGAGAAAGTTTTACTTGTGGAATGTCTTCAACACAATCGGATTAGCATCAGTCAATTATGCGACAAGGGTCACAGGGTTGTGTTTGATAATAATTCATGCAAAATCTTCAAAATAAATTCTGATCTTGTTAAGTTTGTAGCCAATAGGACCAATAATGTCACGCCCCGAGCGCGGAAGATACTCGGATATGCGCGACGAGTTTATATCAATCATGTCAATCAGAGTAGTAGTGTATTCGACACCAAAACAGAGATGCGCAAAATAGAAAGATAACCCAATCCTTTATTTCATAATGGATAGACTATTACAAATCCAATACTCTATTCAATTAAAAAGGAAAAGTACATAGTTGACTCAAGAAAATAGGAAAAAGACTAGATGACACTTGGAGAAGTTCTATCTCTTTCACTCTTGACCATTCCCATCCGATTGACTTCCCTCGTCGTCGGAATTACCTGAAAAGTAGGGAACACACGGAGTGAGCGAACGCTCAGTAGGAAATTATATCTCAAGCGCTAGCAAGGGGTTTAAATAATTACATCTTTCATGTATGTACTATAGCTATGCATGCTCGTATAAAACGACAAGATAGAGAGAGAATTTATCAATAAGACAGCAAGATGAACTAGTCATGAGCTTTCAAGAAAAGATAACAAGATATTCAAGCAAGTACTTTTTAGCAAGTCATGTCAAGAACTTTGGCTATCATGTATCAAGCAAGCAAGTAATTACCCTTTCTCGGGTCACGCAATTCATGTCATGTCAAGTACGAGTCAAGTACAAGATTTGTGTGGAATGTCCAATCAAGCTAGTCATGCACTCGGTATAATGCCAGATACCTTATCATTCAACTCCCATGGGCACAAGTACTTTCGGGTGCTCCTCCCAGGACCAGATCGGGCCCTATATGCGCAGGCATTTATCATGTATATTTGACATCCACTCTTGTATATATATATAGCCAATAAGGAATTTCAACAATTTAAGCTTGTAGACACGTAGGATAACTTTGAGAGAATGGAGTCCAAAAATACGACATTGGACATAGATAGGCGATAACAACGGTACAATCACGATGAACGATGAAACTAGGTGGAATTAGGTTCCCTTAACTCGGGTACCATGACAAAAAGTATGGACATTCTTTATATAGAATTGAGGTCCACATGAACAGTATATCAAAGGTAAGATACCCTCATTCTTATTATAGAATTGAGGTCTACAAGAACATCAACAAATGGCATGATATCATCATCCCATTAAGAATTCTCATGATATACTCTTTGCATATCATAAGGGCCGGTATACCATGTTTCTTTAGAGTGACATGGCATTCAATAGTGTAATGGGTTTTTAGGGTACAACCAGCTCAGTCGGCCTTGAGGGAATCCAAGGCTCGAGGAGTCTTACGGAGGTCTCTATGACTAACTCGCTAGTCCAAAGGAACGGAATGTCCAATGGAGAGCTTGTATGTCAATGAGAATTAAGGGTGATCGATAAAACATCATGAAACGTGGGACTATACTCACGGAGTGGAGATATAGTGCCGATATACATATATATATAGATATACTGAAACCATCGGTTATCAGAAACAGGTAAAAACATTTTTACAGGAAAATAACGACTTAAGTAAAGTCACTACTCAAGTAATTAACGCCTTCAGTAAGGGCGTTTATCTATTTTACATTTTTGCAAGATTTCAATATTTCAGTATTTTACCAAAAACGCGCCCTGGTAAGGGGCGTTTAATTACAAGTTGACGACGTATACAATGGTCGTTCATTCTTTACTTCTATTTTTGCAGAATATATATTTTCAGTAATTTATCAAAAACACGCCCTGTACAGGGGCGTTACTTTTCAATTCACGCCCTGAACAGGGGCGTTAGTCAAGTGAGAGACGACCTATACAGGGTCGTGTATTTCAAGAATTTACAATTTTTCAAGTATTGAAATTTCCAGAAAACGAGATATGGTCATGACAGGATAATATCAGGATTAATGATCATGCACTGATTTAGAATCATGTTTAAGTGAATATTGGACTAATTAACATGGGTAATTATCAGGTAATTAAATTGACGTCTGTGTACAGGGCGTCAAATCTTTTGAATTGACGACCTTGTCAGGGTCGTTTATTTAAATAGCGCCCTAGTCTGGGTCGCGTATAAAATTAGCGTCCTTGGAAAGGGCGTTTCTTTCCAACAATAGAAACATTCAAAACTCTCGAAAACTATATGCATGAATTAATATATATGGTTTAACATAGCTATTATGGTGATTTGGGCTACAGTGCTTGAGAAAACCTACCTTATAGTTGATTTGAACGGACGCAGGTTCTGTGAAGAAAGAACGATACTCTGTTTTATAAACAGAGTCTTTTGAAGCTTTCGATCTTAATAGCAGTAGCAAGGGTAGTAAGAGGTTGCAGATGAAGAACCCACAATTCTTCAATCGATCGGTTTCACTTCTACAGGCAACCTGTAGAGGCAGAAGAAACGAAGAAGAAGATATTAAAATCTTCTTATACGTAACCGAAAGCGAGGGGAAGAACTTACTTGTTCTTCGGAAGACAGAAGCTTTCAACCTGTAATCAGAAGTAGATGAAGAATCATCAGTATTCTTCACAAATTCGATAGACAGAGTAAAGAAAAAGAACATGCTGTTCTTTACGTACCTTAGAAGAGTCCGAACGCCAAATAGCGTTCTCGGTTCAAGCAGTAGGTTATTTATAGGATTTCTAGAATCCTAATAGAGTTAGTGTTTGATGGGAAGTAATACTTCCATATTAGAGTTATTACTACATTCGAACTCTTTCTCATAGTTATCAACTTACCCTGGATAGACTCCTGGGTCGAACGAAACTCAAACTGAATTAGCGTCCTAAGTAAGGGCGTCGAATTTTGAATTGACGCCTTGTCAAGCGTCGTTACTTGTTGAAACGCGTCCACTCAAAGGACGTTACGCTAACTTGCCCTTTTTATTTATTTTGGTCGTTTGAAATTTGACGCCTTGACTTGTGGGCGTCCTTTCTCAAAACACGCCTTAGGTGAAGGCGTTTTCTTGTAAGGTAGCGCCTTTATCTGAGGCGTTATTTTCATCAGGGTTTAATTATTTTTCTTCCAAGCTCTTTCGTTTATTTACTAAATCTTTTAATCTATTTTGATTTATTTATTCCTTTTAAATTTATCAGGGTTGCTACACCCTCCCCCACTTAAAAAGAATTTGGTCCCCAAATTCATATCATATATTTACATTTGGAGAGTGTAGAGTATGTACCTTCTAAAATAAATCTGGAAATTGTTTCCTCATAGATTCCTCGGTCTCCCATGTAGCTTCATGTTCTGAATTCTTATTCCATTGTACTTTTAGCATGGGAATAACCTTATTCCTTAGGGTACGTACTTCTCGATCTAAGATCTTCATAGGCTTCTGCTCATATGTGAGATCCTTCTGGATTACTAGGTCTCCATGTTCGATAATATGTGATGGATCGTGTACATACTTCTTCAACATGGATATGTGGAACACATTATGTATCTCGGACAATTGAGGAGGCAATGCGATGCGATAAGCAACCTCGCCAACTCTTTCTAGAATTTCAAAAGGTCCGATAATCTTGGTGTAAGCTTGCCCTTAACACCAAATCTCCGTATTCCACGTCCAGGCGATATCTTGAGAAATACATGATCTCCAACTTGGAATTCAAGATCTCTCCTTCTTGTGTCAGCATAAGCCTTTTGTCTAGACTGAGCAACTTGCAGTCTTTCTCTGATCAATTGTATCTTCTCGGTAGTGTCCCTTACCATGTCTGGACCTAACAGTTGTTTCTCTCCAACTTCGTCCAGCATAAGGGTGATCGGCAACTCCTTCCGTATAAGGCTTCAAAAGGTGCCAGTTGTATACTTGCCTGGTAGCTATTATTGTATGCAAATTCGACCAGAGGCAAGTGATCATGCCAGTTTCCATCAAAATCAGTAATGCATGCTCTTAGCATATCTTCGACTACTTGATTGGTTCTCTCGGTCTGACCATCCGTTTGAGGATGAAAGGCTGTGCTAAAGTTAAGTCTCGTTCCCAACGAATGTTGTAGTCCTTTCCAAAAATGAGAAGTAAAACGGGGATCTCTGTCAGACACGATTGAAACAGGAATACCATGTAATCTGACTATTTCCTTGATGTATAGTGCAGCTAAGACATCAACTGACCATCGACTCTTGATTGGCAAGAAATGCGCTGATTTAGTCAATCGGTCAATGATAACCCATATTCCATCATGTCCTCTTTTTGATTTAGATAAACCCATGATGAAATCCATACCAATATCCTCCCACTTCCATTTAGGGATATCTAGAGGATGTAGTTTTCCAGCAGGCTTTTGGTGTTCCGCCTTGACTTGTTGGCACGTGAGACAGCGTGATACGTAGTCCGCTATTTCTCTTTTCATGTTGGGCCACCAAAAATTTCTTTTTACATCTTGGTACATTTTGGTAGATCCAGGATGAATCGTATACCTTGACCTATGAGCTTCATCTAAGACCTTCTTCTTCAATTCTGGGCAGTCCGGTATACAAGTTCTATTCTTGAACATTAATCTTCCATCAGAAGCTAATTGGAAATCCGATTGTCCTTCTAATCTGCCCTTGATTTCTACTAATGTAGGATCATCATTCTGAAGTGCTTGTATTTCAGACAATAAATCTGACTGTATGCTTACATGAGATAATGTGACACATCTAGGGTCCGTGTCCATGCTTATATTGAGTTCAGAGAATTGTTCCAGCAATTTCCATTCTTGAATCAGACAATTGGCTAACAGTGCTCTCGGCTTTCGACTAAGGGCATCTGCTACATGATTACCCTTTCCGGGATGATATTGTATATTGAAGTCGAAGTCCTTGAGATATTCCAGCCATCGTCTTTGCCTCATATTTAGTTCCTTCTGTGAGAAAAGATATTTGAGACTCTTGTGATCGGAGTATACAGTAAACTGTACTCCATAAAGATAATGTCTCCATATTTTGAGTGCAAATACTACCGCGGCCAATTCTAAGTCATGGACGGGGTAGTTCTCTTCATGCTTCTTTAATTGACGAGAAGAGTAGGCTATAACCTTCCCTTGTTGCATTAGAACACACCCGAGGCCAATGCCAGAAGCATCAGTGTATACCTCGAACTTTTCTCCTTCAATTGGCAATGCTAAGATAGGAGCTGTAGTAAGATGATCCTTGAGAGTTTGGAAGCTTCTTTCACATTCCTCATCCCATTCATAACGGATCTCCTTGCGAGTTAACCTCGTAAGTGGCACGGCGATTTTTGAGAAATCCTTGATGAATCGCCTGTAATAGCCGGCAAGACCTAAGAAACTTCGGATCTCGCTAGCATTGGTCGGTCTTTCCCAGTTCCTTACAGCTTCAACCTTTGATGGGTCTACAGACAAGCCATCCTTTGATATAACATGTCCGAGAAAAGTCACTTCTTCAAGCCAGAATTCACACTTGCTAAGTTTTGCATATAATTGGTTTGTCCTCAATATTTGTAATGCAATCCTCAAATGTTCCTCATGCTCTTCCTTGGTCTTGGAATAAATCAATATATCATCAATAAAGACCACCACGAATTGATCCAAATAAGGCCTGAATATACTATTCATTAACTGCATAAAGGCAGCAGGGGCATTCGTTAGTCCGAAAGGCATAACAACAAATTCATAATGGCCATACCTGCTTCTGAATGCGGTTTTATGAATATCCTCGTCCTTGATTCTTAGTTGGTGATATCCGGACCTAAGATCAATTTTGGAAAAGTACATGGATCCTGAAATTTGATCAAACAATTCATCGATTCTCGGCAGTGGATACTTGTTCTTGATAGTGAGATGATTCAACTGTCGATAGTCGACGCATAACCTCATGGATCCGTCTTTCTTCTTTACAAATAATACAGGCGCTCCCCACGGGGAAGTACTTGGTCTAATGAATCCTTTCTTAATGAGTTCCATCAATTGCTCCTTTAACTCCTTGAGTTCAGCAGGTGACATCCTATAAGGTGCCTTTGAAATCGGACCAGCACCAGGGACTAAGTCAATGGTGAAGGCCACTTCTCTTTGCGGGGGTAATCCCGGCAAATCTTCCGGAAACACGTCCGGAAATTCTTGTACCACTGGAATGTCTTCTAGCTTAGCTTCCTTAGCTTCTTTAACTGTGACAAAGGCAAGGAAAGATGTACATCCTTTCCTGATGAGCTTGCTAGCTCGGAGAGCTGAAATAAGAGGGGATCTGCTCCGACCCTTGGGGCTAGTCAAGATTAGTTCTGGAAATTCCTTGAATGTAACCTTACTATTGCGGCAATCAACCGTTGCCTGATACTTGGATAACCAATCTGCCCCTAGTATAACATCATACTCTTTCAGATCTAAACATATGAGATCAATAGGGAGATTTCTACCCTGAACCAATACTTCGCAGTTTTGGTAATGATGTGTAATATCAGTCTCATCATCCAGAGGAGTAGACAAAACTAACTTTATCCATTCCGGTTCTAGGGGTAATGGGTCAGCAAACTTCTTAGAAACAATAGAATGCGATGCACCAGTATCAATTAAGACATATGCATTCCTGGAACAAACTTTCAATGTACCTTCCACTAAGCCGCCTTCTTCTTCTTGCTCGGTCTCCTTGATTGCATGAAGACGAGCATTCTTGGTTACTGGGCGTTTCCGTCAACGGCTTGATTGTTAAGTAATGGGCAATCGGGAATCCGATGCTCACGACTCCCACAACGGAGACATGCTCCTAGTTTCCTCCAGCATTCTTCTGCTCTATGACCCGCTTTATCACAATGTTTGCACACTGTATTTGGAGAGGTAGTGGTGATAGAGAAGGGCTTGGTCTTCTTGAACTTTTGGTCTTGTGAGGATGCTCCTCCATTGCTAGGCCTTTTCTTGAAGTTGGGTTTAAAGGAACCCGAACCTGTAACTTGTTCCTTCTTATCCTTACCACGAATCCTATCAGACAGTTCCGTGGCATCTTCTAATAGTTGAGCTCGGCGTACTATCTCCGAGTAGACTTGAATGTCCATCGGCGCCAGTTGAGTAATAGCTTGGGGCCTGAGCCCATTAAGAAACCTCCTAGCTTTCATTTTCTCGGTGCTAACTAGATGCTTAGCATACCGAGACAATCTAGAGAATTGGGCCTCATACTCGGCCACTGACAAAGATCGTTGCTTTAATGCAGCAAATTCTGCAGCCTTCTTTTCCTGAACTCGGTCCGAGAAATATTTTGCGTTGAAGTGTTCAACGAATTCCTCCCACGAAACCTGATCTTGATTTATAGTAGCCTCTATTGATTCCCACCAGCATCTAGCATCCCTTTCTAACTGAAAAGTAGCTAATAAGACCTTATCTTGATCCGTGCATTGCATAACACGGAATATTCGTTCTGTTTCCCTAATCCAGTGTTCAGCGTCATCTGGATCAGTAGAACCCGTGAACTTGGGCGGGTTCATGTTCTTGAAAGTCTGGTGGAGACTTCCTGCTCGTTGTCCACCTCCTAGTGTTACTTGTTGCAGCACTTGAGTCATGCCTTGCAGTGTACGCTGCATGTTGCGCCATTGAGCACGTTCGGCAGCCATTATCCTACAATTATAATAACTAGATTAATACGTGATTTGTATCTTAAAGACTAGCATTCTATGTTAACTTTAACCCTTGGTTCTACCCAATCTCACTGGTTAAAGGTTTGAACATATCCTTGGACTTGGGTTTTCCTAGGAATTGAATACCCTAGGCTCTGATACCACAAAAACTGTCACGCCCCGAGCGCGGAAGATACTCGGATATGCGCGACGAGTTTATATCAATCATGTCAATCAGAGTAGTAGTGTATTCGACACCAAAACAGAGATGCGCAAAATAGAAAGATAACCCAATCCTTTATTTCATAATGGATAGACTATTACAAATCCAATACTCTATTCAATTAAAAAGGAAAAGTACATAGTTGACTCAAGAAAATAGGAAAAAGACTAGATGACACTTGGAGAAGTTCTATCTCTTTCACTCTTGACCATTCCCATCCGATTGACTTCCCTCGTCGTCGGAATTACCTGAAAAGTAGGGAACACACGGAGTGAGCGAACGCTCAGTAGGAAATTATATCTCAAGCGCTAGCAAGGGGTTTAAATAATTACATCTTTCATGTATGTACTGTAGCTATGCATGCTCGTATAAAACGACAAGATAGAGAGAGAATTTATCAATAAGACAGCAAGATGAACTAGTCATGAGCTTTCAAGAAAAGATAACAAGATATTCAAGCAAGTACTTTTTAGCAAGTCATGTCAAGAACTTTGGCTATCATGTATCAAGCAAGCAAGTAATTACCCTTTCTCGGGTCACGCAATTCATGTCATGTCAAGTACGAGTCAAGTACAAGATTTGTGTGGAATGTCCAATCAAGCTAGTCATGCACTCGGTATAATGCCAGATACCTTATCATTCAACTCCCATGGGCACAAGTACTTTCGGGTGCTCCTCCCAGGACCAGATCGGGCCCTATATGCGCAGGCATTTATCATGTATATTTGACATCCACTCTTGTATATATATATAGCCAATATGGAATTTCAACAATTTAAGCTTGTAGACACGTAGGATAACTTTGAGAGAATGGAGTCCAAAAATACGACATTGGACATAGATAGGCGATAACAACGGTACAATCACGATGAACGATGAAACTAGGTGGAATTAGGTTCCCTTAACTCGGGTACCATGACAAACAAGTATGGACATTCTTTATATAGAATTGAGGTCCACATGAACAGTATATCAAAGGCAAGATACCCTCATTCTTATTATAGAATTGAGGTCTACAAGAACATCAACAAATGGCATGATATCATCATCCCATTAAGAATTCTCATGATATACTCTTTGCATATCATAAGGGCCGGTATACCATGTTTCTTTAGAGTGACATGGCATTCAATAGTGTAATGGGTTTTTAGGGTACAACCAGCTCAGTCGGCCTTGAGGGAATCCAAGGCTCGAGGAGTCTTACGGAGGTCTCTATGACTAACTCGCTAGTCCAAAGGAACGGAATGTCCAATGGAGAGCTTGTATGTCAATGAGAATTGAGGGTGATCGATAAAACATCATGAAACGTGGGACTATACTCACGGAGTGGAATATAGTGCCGATATACATATATATAGATATACTGAAACCATCGGTTATCAGAAACAGGTAAAAACATTTTTACAGGAAAATAACGACTTAAGTAAAGTCACTACTCAAGTAATTAACGCCTTCAGTAAGGGCGTTTATCTATTTTACATTTTTGCAAAATTTCAATATTTCAGTATTTTACCAAAAACGCGCCCTGGTAAGGGGCGTTTAATTACAAGTTGACGACGTATACAATGGTCGTTCATTCTTTACTTCTATTTTTGCAGAATATATATTTTCAGTAATTTATCAAAAACACGCCCTGTACAGGGGCGTTACTTTTCAATTCACGCCCTGAACAGGGGCGTTAGTCAAGTGAGAGACGACCTATACAGGGTCGTGTATTTCAAGAATTTACAATTTTTCAAGTATTGAAATTTCCAGAAAACGAGATATGGTCATGACAGATAATATCAGGATTAATGATCATGCACTGATTTAGAATCATGTTTAAGTGAATATTGGACTAATTAACATGGGTAATTATCAGGTAATTAAATTGACGTCTGTGTACAGGGCGTCAAATCTTTTGAATTGACGACCTTGTCAGGGTCGTTTATTTAAATAGCGCCCTAGTCTGGGTCGCGTATAAAATTAGCGCCCTTGGAAAGGGCGTTTCTTTCCAACAATAGAAACATTCAAAACTCTCGAAAACTATATGCATGAATTAATATATATGGTTTAACATAGCTATTATGGTGATTTGGGCTACAGTGCTTGAGAAAACCTACCTTATAGTTGATTTGAACGGACGCAGGTTCTGTGAAGAAAGAACGATACTCTGTTTTATAAACAGAGTCTTTTGAAGCTTTCGATCTTAATAGCAGTAGCAAGGGTAGTAAGAGGTTGCAGATGAAGAACCCACAATTCTTCAATCGATCGGTTTCACTTCTACAGGCAACCTGTAGAGGCAGAAGAAACGAAGAAGAAGATATTAAAATCTTCTTATACGTAACCGAAAGCGAGGGGAAGAACTTACTTGTTCTTCGGAAGACAGAAGCTTTCAACCTGTAATCAGAAGTAGATGAAGAATCATCAGTATTCTTCACAAATTCGATAGACAGAGTAAAGAAAAAGAACATGCTGTTCTTTACGTACCTTAGAAGAGTCCGAACGCCAAATAGCGTTCTCGGTTCAAGCAGTAGGTTATTTATAGGATTTCTAGAATCCTAATAGAGTTAGTGTTTGATGGAAGTAATACTTCCATATTAGAGTTATTACTACATTCGAACTCTTTCTCATAGTTATCAACTTACCCTGGATAGACTCCTGGGTCGAACGAAACTCAAACTAAATTAGCGTCCTAAGTAAGGGCGTCGAATTTTAATTGACGCCTTGTCAAGCGTCGTTACTTGTTGAAACGCGTCCACTCAAAGGACGTTACGCTAACTTGCCCTTTTTATTTATTTTGGTCGTTTGAAATTTGACGCCTTGACTTGTGGGCGTCCTTTCTCAAAACACGCCTTAGGTGAGGGCGTTTCTTGTAAGGTAGCGCCTATATCTGAGGCGTTATTTTCATCAGGGTTTAATTATTTTTATTCCAAGCTCTTTCGTTTATTTACTAAATCTTTTAATCTATTTTGATTTATTTATTCCTTTTAAATTTATCAGGGTTGCTACAAATAATGTCTACATGGTAGACTTAGATGTTGAGTCTGAATCTAATCTCTGCTTGTCTGCTAATTCTAAAAATAATGCTTTTGATTGGCATAGACGTTTAGGGCATGCTAGTTTTTCCACTTTGAATAAATTGATCAAGCATGATTTAGTCAGAGGCATGCCTAAAATCAAGCTTAATTCTATCTCAAAAATCTGTGATGCCTGTGCTCTAGGCAAGCAAACTCGCAAGTCATTTAAGCTCAGATCTGAGCCTTTATCAACCAAACCAATGGAACTCTTGCATATGGACCTTTTTGGTCCAACCAGAACTTTGAGCTTGAATGGGAAAAGGTTAGGGTTCGTCATTATATATGATTTCACTAGGTTTTCATGGATATTTTTCTTAGCAAATAAAAATGATGCTGGAGAGGGGGATTCCTGTAGCCCACTCAAAGAGCAGACCCAACTAGGCCCAACGAGGCAAGCTTGTCCAAGTGACAGCCCACAGGGCCCACTCGGAAAAGCCCAATAAGACAATGCTCGAAGAAACAACTCTCCTAGGCGGCCCCAAGGCTCGGAGAGCCCGAGCCTCGG
The DNA here is from genome assembly GCA_022559845.1 of Amorphophallus konjac. Taxonomy (NCBI): domain Eukaryota; kingdom Viridiplantae; phylum Streptophyta; class Magnoliopsida; order Alismatales; family Araceae; genus Amorphophallus; species Amorphophallus konjac. The sequence continues at coordinate 175,333,853 of CM040128.1, read as the reverse complement.
TCAGGTCACAGGGAGACCTGCGCACGAGCTATCCCTCCACACGAAGGGGGGAAGCGCTAGCCGGTCTGTCCGACCCATCTCCTCACCGAGCTAGGCCTATCGCCTGATAGGGCCGGCCACTCTAAGCTCAGCACGACCGATAAAATGTTCATCACTACAGCCGTTAGAGTCCACAGCGGGCCGGACGCTAAGAGGTCCAGGAGCTCCGGCTTCCCCGGGAGGATAACGCCCCCACGATGAGACCATAAAAGCCCACGACGAGGACTTAACCTCCCCCGGAGACCTCTCAGCTTGCAGGACTCCAGAGGGCGGCGCACTATTTAAACCTGGGATACCCTCCGACGGAAGGTAAGTCCAAAAGGGCATTGATCCACCCCCAATTCCTGAGCAAGGATCACTTCACCCCATTGGTGGAGAGGGATCTCGTGCCTTCACCTTCTCCTCCCTATCGCTGCTCCCACCATTGCTCTACTGACTTGAGCGTCGGAGGGTTTTGCCCCAGGGAATCCCCCTGGGCCCTCTGACCCGTTTCCCTGTCTTGCAGTTCATTAACTTGGTGATTACCAGCCCGCTCAGGAACCAGCGCGAGATTTCACCTCTTCATCTGGCGCTGTCTGTGGGAATACCAGCATCCGAGCGACGGAATACCAGCGACGCCTCACTCGATACTACAACGCCAGAGTCCGAAGCAGACTAATGTGACACTACCTAGGACTTAAACAAACAAGCACAATCATAATCAAACGGACCGATGTCGACGACTGCTCACCCGTTGCTCACCAAGACCCGGGGTAACTTGGCAATGCCAAGGTGAGGTTGAGGGGTTGGGCCCTTTCTGGTAGAGGGCCAGCAAGGCCAAGATTTGAATCCCAAAGGTTGTGGATGCCCAATTCAATGGGGCCGACAAAGTGCCAAAGGCACTGGGTTACTCTCTCTTCCCACGGTGATCACTCAAAGCAACGGGGCTTGAGGATCGAGCTCTCACTCTCACGGCCAGCGGAACTATGAACTAATATTGAAAGAACAAGAATGAATTAGAGCAAGGTTATAGAGCACTTACTCGACCGGTTTGAAGAAACCGGTCCTGCTTGGAGACGAGGGCGAGCGGGGAAGCGTGGGTTCCCCACACGCCGCGCCGGGGTAGCTTGACCTGATCAAACCAAATTACAACACTACACCTCTCGCAGGAGGGGGATCTTGGGGTGGGGGTTAATGGATTACAATCAAACTACCTCCATGCAGGGAGGGGCCTTCAGCCGGCCAAGCGGGGTGGGGAAAACTAGGGCTAAAACGATGATGAAGTGAAGATGCCGAATCTGCCTTCTCTCGGCAATTGTGGATAGACAGTCAGTACTGTGGCTGCAGAACTTGATCAGGAATTTTTCCGAGGGCGAGACTAGTGAGGAAATCTTCATTACTGGAGCTGGAGTGCCTCTGAATTTTTCTGAATTCTTCTGGGGTCACTGTTGGCCTGGGCAGGAGCTTGAACAGGGTCGCTGATTCCCGGACTGACAGCAACTGGTTACTAACAGCAGGAAGAAGAGGTTGCCTCGGCCACTCCCGAACTCCAAATCAGGTGCCGCCAGAACCTTTGGAACCGTGGACGGGTCTTCTTTGTAGCAGAACAAACGGGGATGCCAAAAAATGCCGGAAGAACAGTGGATCCAAAAGAGTGAGGAGAGGTCGGTGCAGACTGTGGGGAAGTAGAGTCGCACTGCCGAGGAATAAAATTGATAACTTCTGCTAACGGATGCCGAACGGGATTCCGCTTCTTGATTCCGAAAGTAGACATGAAGGAGAAGAACTTTTTAGAAGAGCTCGTGGCCTGGTTCCTCCTGGGTTCATTGTGGTGAAGCTTTTTCTCCGGCTTAGAACCTCTGCAGGGGGCAGAGGATGTACCGGCAGCTCCTGACCTCGGAATCAAGCGCTGTCAGAGTCGTTGGAATCGTGGACGAGTCCTATTCACAGCAAAACTGACGGGGAAGCCAACCGATATCGTAGAAGACTAGAGGATGCAGAACAATGGCGGCTAGTCGGTGCAGACTATGAGTAGCAGATCTGCGTAGCTGAGGGAGAATAATGAGAACTCTGGATCACGAATGCCGAATGAAGTTATGTTTCTTGATTCTGGAAGTAGACTGGGTGATGAAGAACTTTGAAGAAGAACTCGTGGACTGATTCCTTCGGGGTTCGTCGTGGCAGAGCTTCTAATCTGGCTCAGGTCCTCAGCCGAGGCAGAACTGCGCAGTTGTGGGAGAATGGACCTCCTGGACGGCTCAGAGATCGGAAGAAGATGAAACCACTTCTGTTGCGAAGGAGACTGGTAGACGCTTCCGACGATGGCTCTTGGGTCTTCAAACTCGTCCAGAGGAAGTCGTGGTAGCCACTGCAAGTTGCTGGTTCATCTGCAACCTCTAGACAACAAACTATAACTTCGAAGTAGCTTCCAATGACCAAGAAAGAAGAAGGGGAAGGGGGTAGATGAGTGTGGGAGTGACCCCTGGTTGTAAGGGGGTCTTGGAGGGGGTGTTCTAAGGTGTGAGAGGTGGAGAATAAGGTCTGGAAGAGGGTCCAATAGATGGTGGTAGTGGGGGTTGCGAATTTGGTTGGAATGGAGAGAGGGAAAGGATATTCGAAAATAGGTTTAAGGGTGGGGTTAATTTTTTGTCTTGGGAATGGGGGGGTTGTGTTGGGGAAGGGAAGGGGTGCTTGGGGTAGTGGGAAGGGTGCTTGGGAAAGTGGGAGGGGTAGTTGGGGGTTGGATGGTGAGGAGAGGATTGGTGGAGGGGGTCTTGGGAAGGGGTGGAGTATTGATGAGGGTTGTGGGGAATGGGAAGAGGCTTAAATGGGGTAGGTGGGGAGTGGAGGTTGTTGGGAAGGGAGGAGAGAGAAGAAAATTTGAATTTGGGTGTTGAGGAGAGAGAAAGTGGAGTGAAAAAGAGAGATTAAGAGAGGGAAGGGTGGGGAATCTCTCCCCTAGGGTTTCTCACCCAAAAAATGGAATCTCTCCACTAGATAAGAAGTGTAAACTCTCAAAATGGCAAGTTTTTTCATTCATTGATTCATTAAGTTGAAATGGGGGGAATGGGGTCCTATATATAGAAAACCCACATTTCTACAAAAGTCCCTGACAATTGACTCAATGACAATTAGCCGAGGGGGTAGGGGAGAGCCCTTGGGCCAAGCCCAATGAGTTGGGCCCAATAGCTAACTAGACAACCTAATGACACTCAAACTTAGGGAAATGAACACAAGACCTAGGAACATGACTCAAATAAAAGGGAAAATACATCAAATGACTCAAATAAAAATTACATAGGACTCAAAATTAAATGACTAGACCATGCCGGATGCAACCGGGATGCGGAGACGAGCTGTGAACGTGGGCATGGGAGGTGATGTCCCCATCATACTCCCGGGGTGCGGAGAACTTGACTCTGTCGAGTAAGTGTCCTTCCCTCCTTGGAGGGTGTAGAAGTGGTACTGCCCTCAAGTCTTCCGAACGAGACCAATCCATCCACCTGCCGAGATAGCGCTCGTATACCTTGCTCCTGGTGGTAGTGACCTGTTCATCCAATATTCGTTCAATGCGCTCACGCTGGGCTCTCCAGGCTGGTGGACTCTCCTCACGGGTGGGTGCTCTCTCAATGGAGGGAATAGGCTCAATATCCTCACTAGGTACCACCGTGGGTCCCTTGTATGGCACTAGGTCGGCGACACTGAATGTGGGACTTACCCCATATTCCTCAGGGAGATCTAAGTCATAGGCATTTGCACCAATGCGCCTCAGGACCTGGAAGGGACCAGCCCCACGTGGCCTCAATTTGGAGATGGCTCTCGGGGAGAGCCTCTCCGTCCTTACCATCACAAAGTCACCCTCATGGAATTCTTGGTGACGTCGATGAGAGTCGGCTCGCCTTTTATAAGTCACATTCTTCTTGCTAATGTGCTTGCGGATATCTTTATGCAATGTTGTGTATGCAGACATTCTGGGGGTGATGGGTGGACCTGGGCCACCAAAAGTAGACCTATCGTGTAATGATGCAGTGTAGACTTTGGTTAGCCTAGGTGGGCCGGGACACCCGTAGGTGGCCCTATCATGCAAAGTGGTGATAAATATCGGGGGACCCGGACATCCGTAGATGCCTTTGACATGCTTAAGACCCATGATGAATGAAGGTGGACCATTACATCCGAACATGGACCACTCATATTTTTTACTTGACATGTGGGTGATATGAATGAATGGACCCAACATAGTGTTCATGCCAAGTGGTGTGGTAAGCCTAGACACATGCATATTTTTCCCAAGGGTGACTTCCATGTGTATAGGTGTGGGACAACCTTTGAACTCCCATTGGAAAGGATCGAATGGATCTAAGAAGGTGGTCATCATGGGGTGGAGCACAACCTTATTATCTAGGGATATGTGGCCCAAGGTCATGGCTCCCAAGGTGTAACCCGGGTCTAGGATGGGGTGGATTGGGTCAAACATGGTGGGTTGGGTTAGGGAAAGGTGGGTGGTGGATAAGGTGGTTGGGTCACATAGGGGTCTAGGCTCCCATAGGAAGGGATCAAATGGGTAGTGGAAAGGTCTTCCTAGAGGGTGGCACTCTATGTCTTCAAAGTACCCAAACGGTGAGTCATCCTCCTCCAAGATAATTGGGCCAAGGTCTCTAGTGGGTTGGTCAATTAAAGCAAATGGAATCTTGATGGGTGGGAAGTGGGCCAAGATTGGTTTCTCATCCTTGGGGAGAAAGAGGAGGGTTTCACTCGTATAATGGCCACTAGTGTAGATGGAGGTGATGGAACCGGTGACGGGGTAAGCTAGGAAGGGTCCACTAGAGTAGATGGGGCTAGACTCCAATGGTCCTATGGCTAGCATATTGGTCAGGTAGACTTGCCATTGTAAACAGTCCACTAGGTCCCCTAAGCCTTCCACAAAGTAGGAGGTTTGAAGTGTGACATGGGAAGACCGGGTGGGCATAATTTGGACTTGATATGCCAAGGGTGAGAGGTAAGGTGGTGAGCTAGGAATGGTGAGGTCTTGCTTAAGCCATTGGAGTATGGACTCATTCATGGTTAGGGTGTGCGGCTCATGAGGACCCGAACTAGGAGAGGTGGGTGGAAGTGGGGGGTCTAGGATGTTCTCTATGGTGGAAGGTGAATCCGGATTGGCATCCATCTCCACTTGGGTAGGAGTGTGGGCCACAACTTCCAAGGATAATGGGGTAGGATAGTCTATGGTGGGTGGAGTGATAATGGTCAGTGCATGGTACTCTCGGGGTGGTGAACATGGGTGGACTTGGGTTGGGCTTGGTCGGGGAAGTTCATGGGTGGGAGTTGGGTTCGGGGGTGAAAGATCGGTTGGTTGAAGAGGTTTGGGTTGGGGTGCATAGATCTTTCTAAGATCGGCCCTCATTTCATCCCAAGATTCAATGGGTGCTTCCCCTTTGGCTTCTCTCAAACCTACAATGTTCTCCCATTCTTTCCTAGCTTGGCGCCAAAGCAAACTCTTGGCATAGTTGACTTGGACAAGCCCTGACAGGGTAAACCTCCCAAAGTGTTGGTCTATGGACTTCTCCCATTCTAGATATATGCTAGGGCGGGATCCATCAAACACAAAGGCTTTTAATGGGCCTAAGAGTGGCGAATATGCCATGTATGAGGTAGTCATGATAGTGGACGAAGGTGATGCATGCAATGGCCCTAGGACAAGACATAGTAGAGACAATTCTAGAACTTGCTCTGATATCAATTAATGTGACACTACCTAGGACTTAAACAAACAAGCACAATCGCAATCAAACGGACCGATGTCGACGACTGCTCACCCGTTGCTCACCAAGACCCGGGGTAACTTGGCAATGCCAAGGTGAGGTTGAGGGCTTGGGCCCTTTCTGGTAGAGGGCCAGCAAGGCCAAGATTTGAATCCCAAAGGTTGTGGATGCCCAATTCAATGGGGCCGACAAAGTGCCAAAGGCACCGGGTTACTCTCTCTTCCTACGGTGATCACTCAAAGCAACGGGGCTTGAGGATCGAGCTCTCACTCTCACGGCCAGCGGAACTATGAACTAATATTGAAAGAACAAGCATGAATTAGAGCAAGGTTATAGAGCACTTACTCGACCGGTTTGAAGAAACCGATCCCGCTCGGAGACGAGGGCGAGCGGGGAAGCGTGGGTTCCCCACACGCCGCGCCGGGGTAGCTTGACTTTTTTTTTTAATAGAAAAACCTTACCTAGGGGTCAATGGGAGAATGCACCCCTTACCAGAGGTAAGGAAAAAGCCACTCCACCATCCGACCACGAGGAGGTGATTTTATTTCAATAAAGATGAATGAAAAATTACATCAATCGAATACTAGGCAAGCCTAGTAAGTCCATCCGAGCAACACCTTTTATAATACAAGGCAGCTCACTATAAGAATAGAAAGTATTACATTTGGTAGTGCAAGCTAGAGAGGCAAGAAGGTCTGCAGCATTGTTGGCTTCTCTGAAAATATGGGATATAGAGTCATGCTGAGAAATGACACTCCATATTTCTCTAACAAAGCTGAGGATGGCCCATGGACAATTTAGCTTCCTTCTTGATAATCCTGACAAGGATAAGGGAGTCGCATTCAATAAGAGCTGGGATAGCAGTCACTGTCTTAAGATATTTTATACCATCAAGAAGAGCTCTAGTTTCAGCTATAAGGCTATCCGAATGACCATAATAATGAGAGAAAGCAAGGATGGTCTTGCCACTTGAATCCCTGATTATACCACCTCCCCTGGTAGCTTGACCTGATCAAACCAAATTATAACACTACACCTCTCGCAGGAGGGGGATCTTGGGGTGGGGGTTAATGGATTACAATCAAACTACCTCCATGCAGGGAGGGGCCTTCAGCCGGCAAAGCGGGGTGGGGAAAACTAGGGCTAAAACGATGATGAAGTGAAGATGCCGAATCTACCTTCTCTCGGCAATTGTGGATAGACAGTCGGTACTGTGGCTACAGAACTTGATCAGGAATTTTTCCGAGGGCAAGACCAGTGAGGAAATCTTCGTTACTGGAGCTGGAGTGCCTTTGAATTTTTCTGAATTCTTCTAGGGTCGCTGCTGGCCTGGGCAGGAGCTCGAACAGGGTCGCTGATTCCCGGACTGACAGCAACTGGTTACTAACAGCAGGAAGAAGAGGTTGCCTTGGCCGTTCCCGAACTCCAAATCAGGTGCCGCCAGAACCGTTGGAACCGTGGACGGGTCTTCTTTGCAGAAGAACAAACGGGGACGCTAAATGATGCTGGAGAAGAACAGTGGATCCAAAAGAGTGAGGAGAGGTCGGTGCAGACTGTGGGGAAGTAGAGTCGCACTACCGAGGAATAAAATTGATAACTTCTGCTAACCGATGCCGAACGGGATTCCGCTTCTTGATTCCGAAAGTAGACAGGAAGGAGAAGAACTTTGTAGAAGAGCTCGTGGCCTGGTTCCTCTTGGGTTCATCGTGGTGAAGCTTTTTCTCCGGCTCAGAACCTCTGCAGGGGGCAGATCAGTGCCAAAATAGCAGGTTGCAGAGGACGTACCGGCAGCTCCCGACCTCGGAATCAAGCACTGTCAGAGTCGTTGGAATCGTGGACGAGTTCTCTTCGCAGAAAAACTGACGGGGAAGCCAACCGATGTCGGAGAAGACTAGGGGATGCAGAACAATGGCAACTGGTCGGTGCAGACTATGAGTAGCAGATCTGCGTAGCTGAGGGAGAATAATGAGAACTCTGGATCACGAATGCCGAATGAAGTTTTGTTTCTTGATTCTGAAAGTAGATGGGGCGATGAAGAACTTTGAAGAAGAACTCATGGACTGATTCCTTCGGGGTTCGTCGTGACAGAGCTTCTAATCTGGCTCAGGTCCTCAGCCGAGGCAGAACTGCGCAGTTGTGGGAGAGTGGACCTCCTGGACGGCTCGGAGATCGGAAGAAGATGAAACCACTTCTGTTCCGAAGGAGACTGGTAGACGCTTCCGACGATAGCTCTTGGGTCTTCAAACTCATTCAGAGGAAGTCGTGGTGGCCGCTGCAAGTTGCTGGTTCATCTGCAACCTCTGGACAGTAAACTGCAACTTCGAAGTAGCTTCCAATGACCAAGAAAGAAGAAGGGGAAGGGGGTAGATGAGGGTGGGAGTGACCCCTGGTTGTAAGGGGGTCTTGGAGGGGGTTTTCTAAGGTGTGAGAGGTGGAGAATAAGGTGTGAAAGAGGGTCCAATAGATGGTGGTAGTGGGGGCTGCGAATTTGGTTGGAATGGAGAGAGGGAAAGGATATTCGAAAATAGGTTTAAGGGTGGGGTTAATTTTTTGTCTTGGGAATGGGGGGGTTGTGTTGGGGAAGGGAAGGGGTGCTTGGGGTAGTGGGAAGGGTGCTTGGGAAAGTGGGAGGGGTAGTTGGGTGTTGGATGGTGAGGAGAGGATTGATGAGGGTTGTGGGGAATGGGAAGAGGCTTAAATGGGGTAGGTGGGGAGTGGAGGTGGTTGGGAAGGGAGGAGAGAGAAGAAAATTCGAATTTGGGTGTTGAGGAGAGAGAAAGTGGAGTGAAAAAGAGAGATTAAGAGAGGGAAGGGTGGGGAATCTCTCCTCTATGATTTCTCACCCAAAAAATAGAATATCTCCACTAGATAAGAAGTGTAAACTCTCAAAATGGCAAGTTTTTTCATTCATTGATTCATTAAGTTGAAATGGGGGGAATGGGGTCCTATATATAGGAAACCCACATTTCTACAAAAGTCCCTGACAATTGACTCAATGACAATTAACCGAGGGGGTAGGGGAGAGCCCTTGGGCCAAGCCCAATGAGTTGGGCCCAATAGCTAACTAGACAACCTAATGACACTCAAACTTAGGGAAATGAACACAAGACCTAGGAACATGACTCAAATAAAAGGGAAAATACATCAAATGACTCAAATAAAAATTACATAGGACTCAAAATTAAATGACTAGACCATGCCGGATGCAACCGGGACGCGGAGACGAGCTGTGAACGTGGGCATGGGAGGTGATGTCCCCATCACAGACACTTCCAACCGGGAGACTTCGTTCTCAGAAAAGCCGAAGCCTCTCGACCACTAGAGGCGGCGGACAAGCTGTCCCCTAACTGGGAAGGCCCCTACCGAGTGGTCGAGACGCTCGGGAAAGGTGCGTACAGGTTAGCAACAATGGAAGGGGATCCCATTCCTCGGACATGGAACGCAGCCGCACTACGCAAATTCTATTTTTGAAATTGTACAACAAGAAGGAAGAAATAAATTCCTTTTCATTCAAAACTATTGATACATCAGAAAGGCAAAGGCCAGTACATTGCATGACAAAAAGTAAGAAAATCCGTCTAAAACCGCTGCAAGGGGTCATTGCTCGGTTGACTCGATCTCGATCTCCTCGCGTCCAGCCACTGACTCTGCCTCGCGTAGAAACTGGCTCGGACAAGAGGGGGCCGATCCAGTTGGCTCAGATGACCCCCGACAAAGGTGACAGAGGGACTGCAGAGAAAGTAGCCACCTTCTAAAGTCGGAGAAGGCTACCTTCCAAGTTGATGGAGGCCAAGGAGAAGGAGCGCCGTGAAGACCCCTTCTTTCCCAACTTTCCAACTCCTTGGAAGGAATCAGAGAGCAAGCAGCCTCCGAAGAGTGAAAGAAATGAAGAGCAGAAGAGGGAGAAAGAGGCTGCAGACGGAGGAAGGCTTCGGTGAGGAGGGAACTTGATGCACCCCGCCCCCCCCCCCCCCCATGCAGAGGGGGAGTGGCGGCAGGCATCCCTGATACCCCCATCCGTCCTCCGCCTCGGTGCCCGCCCGGAAGCCACGCCAGAACTGAGAAAGGGCAAGAGCCGTGCCCTTGCAAGTCGAAGCCCTCCCCAGATCCGCGCGGCGACCGTCGGACCCGTCTCATGTTGTGCCCCTATGGTCACTTGAGTTCATATGGTCACTTGGGTCATTCGACATCATTCTATGTTCATATGAGTTCTAATGTGTTCTTGGTTTTGATAATGGCTAAACACTATTAGTCATTGATGTTTTTCACCTTCATGTGATTGACATACGTGATGTTTTTATTCATGACAGGTGCACCAATGAATGGATAAGGAATCAAGTGAAAATGGTGAACGTGAACGCTGAATGTTGCGCCCTAGCACGTGGATCGACAAAATTTGGATTGAAGACTCAGTAATAAAACTTCAAGACAATCAAGGTTGATGCCACAGACATGAATGGGCGGCTAACGGAGTCAAGCGACGGAGTTGGTGCGGCCAACGGACCGAACCGGGCTGACCCGGGCCCTGCCCAGCTGGCGGTCGACCACCAGCACAAGGGCGGTCGACCGCCCCAGCCAGCATCCGCCAGTCTGTAATCTTTCTACTGGCGGTCGACCGCCAGCCAGTGGCGGTCGACCGAAATTCCCAGGGATCACCCGAATGAAAGTTTTATAGTAGCGGTCGACCGCCAGGAGCTGCAGGTCGACCGCCAGCCTCGAGCCTTCAATGTTGACTTTGTTTCCAACTTCGAAAAGGGCCATTCAACATGGATTTGTTTAATCCAAAAGTCACCTAAACACCCATGATTTGTGGATCTGGTCTAGGGGGCATCTATGGACCATTCAAGGGTTATAAAACTAACACATGAGGGGTTAGAAACCTAATGCTTCAAGGGGCTTCTTGTGAGATCTAGGGTGGCTGCAAGGGAGGTTGCAAGAGAGCTTGGAGACGAGCTACTGTTCACGTGAACAGTAGTTTGTGACGGTGTTCTTCATCCAATCAAAGGGGAATCAAGCTCAAATCAAAGCCAGCAAACCTCAAGGAAGATTACATCAAAGCAAGGCTATCAAAGTGATCCAAGGAAGCTGGTTTGATTCAAGTTATTCAAAGGAAATCATCTTCATCCATTCAAGTTCTTTCCACCTCATTCAAGGTGATATTTCAAGCATTCAAACTCCTAGAAGCTAAAGAAGCAATCAAGGTTCAAGGTAGCTTCATCATCTCCTTCATTCATTCAAAGAAGTTCAAAGAGAAGATCAAGAGAGAAGAATTGAAGGAAGAGGTACTGTTCACGTGAACAGTACTCCGTGAAGAACATTCATCCAATCAAGGGTGAATCAAAAAGATTGAGTTGAAGCCAAGAGGAGCCTTGTTGCTGATCAACATTTCATACAAGGGCCAATTAATTTTCACTCATAACTCAATCTCTTGTCTTAGTTCATTCACATTTGTTTCATTTTCATTATTGTTTAAACATTGAAAGTGTGATTCATCCCTACCGGTGGTTAGTAGGAAGGCAATTGGAGGGTGTTCCAATTTGCGGTTGACATCCCTACCAGGTGGTGAGTAGGAAGGCAATCGGTGGTTTCCGATTTGCGGTTCTGTGCGCTGCACAAGTGAAGCCTCACCAGGTTTTGGTGAGGGGTGGACGTAGGACTAAGGATTCAGTCTGAACCACCTTAAAAATCCTATCTAGTGTGGTTTGCCTGTGTGATTGATTCGTTCTAGATGCATGCTTAGGATCGAATTATTATATATCTTTCGTATCTTGCTAAGTGAATCATAGCGTACTTGGAAGCTAGTTTCTATTCTGCTGCAATTCATTTTCACTAGCTGTTTAGAGGGCCGCATTGCGAAAAGTGGAGCTGATCTATTCACCCCTCCCCTCTAGATCCGCTATCCACCACTCAACATCTCAAACCAGCGCGGCGACCGTGGGACCCGTAAAACAAGCCGGGACGGTAAAAGCTCTCTGCTCCCCGTCGTCGGTGGCGTCACCCTCCTAAGGATCCTCCATGCTCCGAATGCAACGGCACAACGCAGAGTGAAGAAGAAGGAGTGAGGGAAGACTGTTAGAGAAAATCCCAAGCGGTAAAGAGGAAAGGGCGCTTTTCGGTCCTTCTTATAGGCCAAAGGAGGCTACGCGCCTTAAATGACTCCCCCCCTCTAAAACACGCCAAAGGATTTCTCCCCTGAACAGTCACCCCTAACTCCTCGTTTCCCGCCCTAGCGGGATTCACGAAGCGGCCTGGCATTCAAAGCGTGAGGGAACGGAAAGGCGTCCCGTCAGAAGCCTACCGAATCAGCATGCGAAAACCGCGTAGGACATATCGGCACTTTTCAACTACTTCAGATACGCCAGCCAAATCATGGCAAGGATGGCGATCAAACAAGTAAGTCATTTATTATCTCGTAAAGAGGAAACTCTCTAAAGGAGGAAAGAGAGACAAACAAGAGAAAGGGGCAAAATAAGGCAAAATACATCAGGCCTCGGGCCCACTTTGAAGCTCGGGAGCGACGAAAGTAGGCGCGTCACCCCCAGCGCCCTCGGTGACGGCCGACTCGGGCACTGGCCTCGCCTGTGCGAGAACTGTCTCATTCGCGAGCCCTCCCGAGACGTCCGGAGTTGGTGACCCCGCAGTAGGAGACCCCTCTGGATCTTCCCCGCTCGACGCAGAGGAGCTAGAAACCGACTCATCCGAGTCATAGACCTGGCCCAAAGGGAACTCGATCCCGGAGTCTCGATCGAAGGCGTAGTCCATCGCCCGGTGATAACCCTGCTTAAACCCCTTTCGGGCGCCCCGGCGAAGCGCTACCTCGTAATATGGTAGGGTGGCCCTCTCCAGGTCGGCTGAGTAAGCGTCCGAGCTTCTATATCGCTCGATCGCCTCTGCCTCGATCTGCTCCGTCCTTCCAACGAGCTCGACCCGAGCCCGCTCCGCCTCGGCAGCACGCTCCTCTGCTCCCGCCAGGCGTTCCTCTACCGCGACCATCCCTCGCTCGGCCTCGCTCGACCGCCTCTCCGCCCAGACTCGGTCCGCCTTGGCCACGGAACGAAGGCGCTCCGCTACCTCTGCCCGGTCCAGTAGCTCGGCACGTTCGAGCTCCCAACGACCGTTCAGCTCGAGGTGATGCAGACGCTCCTCTTCCAAGAGTTTGCCTTTCCTCTCGAGCGACTCCCGGGCCTTAGCCAACTGCTCAGTCAGCGCCTCAGTTTCTAGCCGGCTCGCCCGTGCCAAGTCCCTGATCGCAGAGAACTCCCGTCGGAGCCCCTCATGCTACTCGCTGAGGCGGGCCAGTTTCCTCTCGCACCCCCCGAGAGCCCATGTGAGATTCGATCGCTCCGCCTCCGTCCGAGCGTACGTCTCCGCCATCAAGGCTGTCGACCGAGCCATGCCTAGGCCACCCTCCATGAGGACGTCGAGGACGCCGGAGGGGGAGTGGTGCTTGTCTCCCCACCTCGTCTTTGCGGTAACCTCTCGGAAAATCTGGTACAGGTCGCCCGAAACGCCGAGCCTTTCCACAGCCTCCGGCATGGAGATACGCTCTCCACCGGATGCCCCGCCAGAAGGCTTGGCCCGAGCGACGGGGCCGACCGCCCCGCACGCCACGGTCGGTTGGGGTTGCGACGCCCTCGAGGGCGAACCCCCAACCTCGACCGACGCCACAGGATCGACCGCACCAGGAACTTCGGGCACTTGGGGCTGCGACGCCCTCCCGGGCGAACCCCCATCCCTATCTATCTCAGCCCGCGCCTCGTCGCCTGAGACAGCGCCGACCTCGATCGGTCTCCAGGTCTTGACGTCGGCTGCTTCGGCGCCGGCCCCCTCCATCCCCGGGGAGGGGAGAACCAACCCATCTCCGCCCTCTGAGGGGCCCCTGGTCTCTTCGGCCCCCTCTCGCTTGGTAGGTGGGGGAGCTGGCCCGGAAGGGTCGGCCCCACCTTGCCCCCAAGAGGGGAGCGCCGCCGAGCCAGAATCGCCCCCGGCAGCGGTAGGATGGCCGGCCGTCTTGGCCCGTTTCTTAGCCTTCGCGGCTTCCCGCAATTTTCCCTCCAGGGGATCCTTGCGCTTCGCCCTGCTTGGCCACGAAGATCCCTCGGAGGTCACCCCCTTGCCCTTATCTCCGGCTTGGGAACGACCCGCGAGAGCGACAGGCTCATCGGCCGCCGAGTCATCCCCAAGATCGACGACCTCGGTGACCTCTTCCAAGGGCTCCCGCTGGATGTCTGCAATGAAGAAGAAGGTTCGGTTAGGAAGCGAAAAGGCGACCCTCTAACCCCGCATAAGAATTCGAAGAATGGTACCTGATGGCTTGAGCTGTGTAAGCAGATACCGCTCCACGTTCTCTAGCGTCACCAGCTCCTCAGTCAACCGGTGATTTGTCAACAAGCGAGCGGCGTACTCTTCCACGTCGGCGGGGAACTCCTCTTGGCGCGGGGGAAGATTCGGATGGAAGTTGGGCATAACTTGGCACCTCCAGGACTCATCCACTGCTTCCACCTTCACCTAGAAAAACTGCCTCTTCCACCCTTTGTGCAAAGAATCCTTCGCCGCCAGCGGAATACAACTCCGATTCCTGTGCGCCTGGATAAAATAGAAGCCTTTCCCCGCCGACGGATGTGCCTTCAGCTCGAAGAAATAATGAAAAAGATCTAGCGACGGGGGAACCCCCTGCAGGCGGCAGAGGATCCGAAAGGCAGAGAGCAGGAGATACGAGTTGGCCACCAGCTGAACAGGCGCCAACACGAAAAAATTGAGAAGCTTCAAGATGAAAGGCTCGAAGGGGAGGCAGAATCCGCTCTTCCACGCCAGGAGAAAAGAACAAATATGGCTCGTGCGGCTGTCCAAGCTCGTCTCGTATGGGGCAGCAGCTACAAAGCGATATCGGAGAGGCAGGCGAAACCGATGCTCCAGTTTCTTCACATCAACCTCCCCCAACTCGCTGCGATTGGGGACGGGCTCCCGCCTCACCTACTCAATTTTCGAGCGCAGATCCGCCATCGAGCTGGAAAAAGAACCTTCACTAGAGCCTGAAGACTCAGGGGGAGAAGGAAGCTGCCGGATAGCCTCCGCGGTTACACGCGCCAGCTCCTCAAATGCCGCCGCAAGAGCTTGCTCCCCCACTGTATCTTCACGGCGCATCAAGGAACCCCAGAAGCAGAGAAATGGAGGAAAGGCCAAAAACCCTAAAAAGACTGGGAGGAACGAGCAGCTCCCTACGCCTATAAACCCTCGTGGGAGGCGGCGCGCCGTTTCAACCTCCGAGAAAAAGGGGGCCCCTTCATTTCAAATCCGTTAGGATCATTATTACTATAGGCCCAGGTGACCACTACACGTGGCTTCATAACGCCAACAGGATTCCACCCACCCGAGCCACGCTGGTCCAAAGCCTCAAAAAACTACTCAACCGAGCCTCCTTGGCTCGAGAGTAGGAGGGGGACAAGTGGAGAGGGGGATTCCTGCAGCCCACTCAAAGAGCAGTCCCAACTAGGCCCAACAAGGCCCAACGAGGCAAGCTCGTCCAATTGACAGCCCACAGGGCCCACTCAGAAAAGCCCAATAAGACAATGCTCGAGGAAACAACTCTCCTAGGTGGCCCCAAGGCTCGGAGAGCCTGAGCCTCGATCAGGTCACAGGGAGACCCGCGCACGAGCTATCCCTCCGCACGAAGGGGGGAAGCGCTAGCCGGTCTGTCCGACCCATCTGCTCACCGAGCTAGGCCTATCGCCCGATAGGGCCGGCCCCTCTAAGCTCGGCACGACCGATAAAATGTTCATCACTGTAGCCGTTAGAGTCCACAGCGGGCCGGACGCTAAGAATTCCAGGAGCTCCGGCTTCCCCGCGAGGATAACGCCCCCACGATGAGGCCATAAAAGCCCACGACGAGGACGTAACCTCCCCCGGAGACCTCTCAGCTTGCAGGACTCCAGAGGGTGGCACACTATTTAAACCTGGGATACCCTCCGGCGGAAGATAAGTCCAAAAGGGCATTGATCCACCCTTCATTCCTGAGCAAGGATCACTTCACCCCATTGGTGGAGAGGGATCTCGCGCCTTCACCTTCTCCTCCATATCGCTGCTCCCACCATTGCTCTACTGACTTGAGCGTTGGAGGGTTTTACCCCAGGGAATCCCCCTGGGCCCTCTGACCCGTTTCCCTGTCTTGCAGTTCATTAACTTGGTGATTACCAGCCCGCTCAGGAACCAGCGTGAGATTTTGCCTCTTCAGATGCATTTCAAAAGTTTGAACACTTCTTCAATAAAATCAAACAAGGAGGTTCTCACTGTATTTCAATAATTCAAACTGACCATGGAGGTGAGTTTGAGAATTCGTTATTCTCTGACTTCTGCAATAAAGAGGGACTAACTCACAAATTTTCTTCTCCCAGGACTCCAGAGAAGAACGAAATTGTTGATAAAAGAAATCGGACAATCATCGAAATGGCCAGAACTATGCTGGTCGAAAGTCAGCTTCCCAAGAGATTTTGGGCAGAGGCAGCCAACACAGCCTGCTACACAATTAACCGAGCAATGGTAAGACCTGTCCATAAGAAAACTCCTTATGAACTCCTTAAAAGTAAAAAGCCAAATGTCGCATATTTCAGAATTTTTGGTTCAAAATGTTTCATCCATAACAATAATAAATGGGACATAGATAAATTTGATGCTAGAAGTACTCCAGGAATCTTTCTGGGATACCTCTAAACAACCAGGGCCTACAGGGTTTTCAATATAACAGACCAAACTGTAGAGGAAACTCCTCATGTGATAATTGGTGAATCAACAGATGCTAACAACCTTGATGATGCCGACAGGTCTTCAAAGCATGATGCAAAATTTCTTGAGGAGGAATTGAAAGATGAAAATGAGCAACCCGAAGGACCAACCTATCAGAATCAAGTAAGCTCAACCGAACCAAGTGAGTCCTCAACCAATGTTAGATTCTTGAAAGACCTCCCTGAGAATAATATTATAGGAAATTTAAGGGATCTTCCTAGGACCAGGTCTCATTTCAAAAATGTTCAAAATCAAGATTTAATTGCTTTAGTTTCTCAAATTGAACCAAAATCAGTAGATGAAGCCTTAAACGATGCATCTTGGGTCAATGCCATGTTTGAAGTGTTAAGTCAATTTGATAGAAACAATGTCTGGGAACTTGTTCCAAGACCTGAGAACACTAATGTGATAGGAACCAAATGGGTGTTCAAGAATAAAATGAATGAAGATAGAATTATTTCTAGAAATTGTTGTGTCCCTATGATTTTGATGATGTCTCACACTATAAGTCATTTCTTTATCTCAAGATAATCTCATGTTTCATCATGTAAGTGAATGGATTAAACAGTAAGGGAATGTCCTGTTCAATTGAACTATTTGACCAAATGAATTTTAGTGTTGCCTGAGTCTTAATGTCTTGATGGTTTCAACACTATGAATTTCTTGTGAACAAAAATGTCTCTCTGTGTTAACGTAAATCCTCGAGCCACTTCAGGTAATTTTGGGAATTGTTTTCGTGTCACTTAAGCCATACTTCGTGTTGCTTTCCCTCACCAACATGAAATGATTTCGTGTCGTCTGAGCGTACAACACTCCGTGTTGATTTCCATGCTTGACAGGAAAACTCGTATGAGGTAATACTTCGTGTTGTTTTATCCTTGTGCTCTCTGTCTTCGTGTCGTTTCTCTTTGTCGCTTTGTGACTTCACCTCGTGTAGGTTTCAGTTTTGGTCTTCGTGTTGTTTTACTCTTTAGACTTCGTGTCCTTCTCGCCTTGACCACACTCCGTGTCAATTCCGTATCATGTCTTCGTGTCGTGTTTCTGAAGCAGCTCTAATAGTTCTGATGAACTTCGAGTCATTTCCCTGTAGACCTCGTGTCGTTCCTGTTTAGTAACCACACTTCGTGTCGGTTACTGTTGTTTCTGTGTCTTCGTGTCATTTTTGTTCCACTGCGTGCAGAATATTACAGCACCTCGTGTTGCTTTCTGTGCCACCTCGTGTCATTTCTGTGTGAACCTCGTGTCGCTTCTCTCTGTCCTCTAGTTGCATCTCGTGTCATCTTTTATGTCTTGCTTGTTGTTGCAACCACTTCGTGTCGTTCTTCTTTTTACCTCGTGTTATTTTCAACTCGTGTCGGTTACTGTTTTGTCTCCATGTTGTTCTCGTGCCGTTCTCATTACTGGTTATTATATCATGATGTTTTTACTTCGTGCTGTAGTCATCGTATGTACCTCGTGTCGTTCTTGTTTCACTTCATGTCGTTCTCCTCGTTGTGTCTGTTCTGTTATAGTGTACCTCGTGTCATTCTTTTCCTATCTCGTGTACTGGTCACGTCGTGCTGTTATCATATACCTCATGCAGCTTTAGTTTTAGTGGCCATACTGCGTGTTGATGGTTTTTATCTTCTTACAGGTACGAGGAAGATTATTCCCTAATAAAGGGGGTGCACGTGATCCAAGACAAAAGGAACCAATCCAATAAGGTCACGTGGCAGGAAGGTTCTGGATCGAGCGTGGGAGGCACACGCGTTTTGTGCCCTATCCACCTGCTGCTGCTATAAATTGAAACCTTCGTCCACCGATGAAGGTGATCAGAGCCAAGAAAGAAAAGGCAGTATTGCAGAGAGCTCGATCCACCAGTAAAGAGAAAGAAAAAGAGAGAAAGAAAAAGAGAGATAGCAGTGAAGAGAGAAAGAGAGTTTGCAATATCGGGTTTCTGAAATTGCTTCCCAGGAAGCTACATTTGTATTAACTCTCAGTATCGAATGTTTTCTCGATCAGTCTTTAGTTCCTTTTCTGATTTTCTTTATGTGTTCTTCGTCTATTTCTGATCTGTTCCCCTCCGGTGTGTGGAGGAAGGGAGTCTATCTCCGGTTTCCCTCTGGGTTGCAGAGGAAGAGAGATCGCTGATCTCTGGTGTTGCTAGTGACGGGTTGTCATTAGCAGGTTCCCTCCGGTGTGTGGAGGAAGGGAGAGGCACTCTCCGGTTCTGTTCATGCTGGGTGCTAGAACAGGTTACAAGCTCTGTGGGTAGCAAAGCTTGGTTGAGGGATTTGTCTCCCTTGGGTTTTCAAGCTGTTTGGCAACAAGTTGTTCACAGACTGAGTCTGTTGTGCTCTAGCAGTGGCTAGTGGAATCCTCACTCTAGTTGGAGTGAGGGGTGGATGTAGATTGCGGACTGCAGTCGAACCACCTAAAAACCGGTTATCTTCTCTGTGGTTTGTGATCTTTATCAGCGCTCTCTATCTGTTTGTCTCTTCGACTAGTTGTGTGTTCAGCTCTTATCATCATTTTCTTATTCGATCTGATTGGTACCTGCATTTGCAATTCTTTGTGTGCTAGTTTAGAAGGGGCATAAGCGGTAGATTTATTTTCTCGCCTAAGCTTTGCGAACTGGGAGTGATCTATTCATCCCCCCCTTCTATATCACTCTCGCTGCGCTAACATTTGGTATCAGAGCGGGTTTACGCCATGTGGACGAACGGTCAAGGAAATGGTGGTGGTCCTAGAACCTTCATGGCCGAAGGTCAATCCATTAGTCGCCCTCCTTATTTCGATGGTAGTAACTATCTATTTTGGAAGAACAGGATGGAAGTGTTCATCAGAGCTCAGAGTCAAAATTGTGGAGAGTAATCACGGTGGGGCCATATGAGCTGCCACCAAACGAGGATGCTTGGACAGATGATCATGTGAAGCTCTCACCACTCAACTGGACGGCGCTGAACATAATCCAGTGTGCTGTTCATCCAGAGGAATATGCTCGTATATATGCATACAGAACTGCCAAGCGAATGTGGGATGAGCTGCAATTAATTTATGAAGGTACAGCTCAAGTGAAAGCCTCGAAGGTAAATCTCTACACCTCCAAGTATGAAATGTTTAAGATGAATGCAGATGAGAATATAACCGAAATGTATGCCAGGTTATCCTGATCACTAACACTCTTAAAGGGCTAGGGAAGGATCTTGCTGAGGCAGATATAGTCAGGAAAATCCTTAGATCTTTATCCCCGGCATGGCACACTAAGGCCATTGTGATTGAGGAGTCAAAAGATTTGACTGTCTTAACTGTGAATGAACTCATAGGATCCCTGATGACCTATGAGATGAACTTCCAAGGAGGTGGAGAAGGTAGTGAGAGGAAGGGTAAAAATGTAGCTCTAAGAGCTTCCCGCAACAAGGGTAGTAAAAGTGGGAGCAGCAGCAGTAGCCCTGAGTCTGAGTCCGAGCTTGAAGGTCTTGCAGATCTCGACCAGGGGGAGCAAGCTATGCTCACTCGTCAGTTCAGAAAGTTTCTGAGGACAAAGGGAAGACCTTCAGGAAGAAGAACCCACACTCTTTTAACAAGAAAGCTGAGTTTACCAATTACAGGGATAGAAATCCTAAGAAACTGACTTGTTTTAACTGTAACAAACAGGGACACATGAAAGGCAAATGCCCAGAACTCCAGAAGAAAGGTCCCTATCTTCAGAAGAAGTTCACAAAGGTGCAGAAGAAGAAAAGCCACAGGCGATGGTCTGCACATGGAGCGAGGAAGAAGAAAATCCCGAAGACACTTCCTCGGAGGAATATGAAGAAGGAATTTGTCTTATGGCAAACAGTGAAGAGGAGGTAATAAACGTTTTTGAAAATTTCTCAATTGATGACTGGGAGGATGCTTATGATGACTTGCTAGATAAATTTAATTCACTTAGCAAAGAGCACAAAGTTCTGAAAAGAAAATTTAACACAAATGTTGAAGAACAAACTCTGGTCTGTGAGGAAAATGCAAAGCTAAAAGAACAACTAGAAGAAATGACCTCACAAAGGAAAGAGAATGATAAGCTCAGGGGAGAAATCCAAGAAGTAAAAAATAGCTCAATGAATTCAAAACTAAAATTGAAGAAAGCATGAGTGAAATCAGAATGAATTCAGAGAAATATGAAGCTGTGAAGAAAGTAAATGCTGAACTCCTAAAGAATTCAGAGTTTCTTCAAAAGGAGCTGGAAGACAAACAGAAAGTCTTAGAGAAGTTTGTCCAAGGAAAGACTAGCCTAGATGCTATACTAGGAACTAGGGTCAATTTCAATAAGGAAGGTCTAGGCTATGACCCAACCAACAAGAGACCCTTGTAATTCAAGACTATCACCTTCTGTCCAGAGAAGGGAAAAGAAAAGCTGGACACACCATCCAGCTCAAACAGCTCTAAGAAAACTCAAAGTCCTAAAGAGAACACAACAACCAGTATTGGACAACCATTCAAGATTGGAATGAACTTTATGAAGAATAACATTAAGTCCATTCACCAGAACACAAATGGTAGCTGGACCAAGAAAACAAATCAGAATAAAAGCTGGAATTATAACAATCAGATGGGTCCAAACAAGACCTACTGGAGGAACAACTTTCATGGTCAAAGATATACCAATCAACAAGCCTACAGGAAATTTCCTAGGAATAGGAAGACCGATGAAAGGAATAGAACTCATTTCTCCAGTTTAGCTGGATTGAACTTTAATAAACCTGAAAGGAGGGTGCCAGAGAAAACCATGCTGAAACAAATCTGGGTACCCAAACACTTGATCAGAGATTTAAACAATGTACTTGGACCCAACTCATCTTGGGTTCCAAATCACTCTGCTTGATATACTTGTGTAGGTCGGCCTGGCAGCTGAAGACAACAAGTGGTACCTCGACAGTGGCTGCTCCAGGCATATGACAGGAGACCGATCCAAGTTCAGTAAGATAGAGATGAAGCCAGGAGGTTTGGTCAAGTTTGGAGGAAAGAACAAAGGTAAAATAATTGGAGTTGGCACAGTAGGTAAGTCTTCCACAAACTCCATTGAAAAAGTCTTACTTGTGGAAGGGCTACAACATAATCTGATCAGCATCAGTCAGTTATGTGACAAAGGTCACAAGGTTGTTTTTGATGATACTTCATGCAAAATCTTTGAAATAAATCTGATGAGGTTAAATTTGTAGCCAACCGGATTAATAATGTCTACATTATAGACTTAAATGAGAAATCTGACTCTACTATTTGTTTGTCTGCTAACTCTGAAATTGATGCTTTTGAATGGCATAGACGTCTAGGTCATGCTAGCTTTTCTACTTTAAATAAACTGGTCAAACTTGATTTAGTTAAAGGCATGCCTAAAATTAAATTTAATTCTATTTCAAAATCATGTGATGCTTGTGTTCTAGGCAAACAGACCAGAAACTCTTTCAAATTAAGATCTGAGCCATTGTCTTCTAGACCAATGGAACTTCTTCATATGGATCTCTTCGGTCCAACCAGAACTCAGAGTCTTAATGGTAACAGGTTTGGCTATGTCATCATAGATGACTTCTCCAGATATTCATGGATATTTTTCTTAGCAAATAAGAGTGATGCATTTCTGGTGCGGACACCCGAGCAGTCGATCGGCACGACACGCCGAGCCACCGGTACCGCACGCGGAGCACGACACGAGCCACCACAGCATCCATCTGGCTCGGAGACAGCCTGGAGACTCCGCCTTGAGCTTCCCCATTTATTATATTTAGTTAGACTTTATGTGTGTGTAATTTGTATTTATTTCGTTGCATTCGGTTTGCCATTTTGAGTGTAATAGGGGCTTACGAGCATTTCGGACCCCGTAGGCCCCACGGGCCCCCCGGGCCCCCCGGGCCCCACCACATTGGGCCACCTCAGCCTAGGGTCCCACATGGGGCCAGTCAACATGCCACATGGGAGCATCTAGAAGTTTGAATGGTATTTGGACACATGGGGGACAAGGACTTGAAAAGTCAAATGAGAGGCCACCCTACCCCCCACCTACCAAGTCCAACTTCCACATCCTTGCCATTCTAGTCAATAGGCCGCCCCCCCCTTTATTTTTTTTTAATTTTCATTTGTGTGGATGGTCACATGCAATCCTAC